>NW_024121099.1:47501943-48014502 GCF_016745375.1 Pimephales promelas
AATCTCAAAATTTCGACCGAAAAAAAACGACAGTGGTACCCTTACGTTTTTTTTTTTTGGGCGAAAAATGAAGTTTCTCCAATCTTCTCAAAACTCTGGATTCTGATAGAGGGCCATGAGACTTAAACCTGAGTGCAAAAATGGAGGCTCTAGACCCTTCCAGAGCTGAGATATCGAATCTCAAAATTTCGACCCGAAAAAAAAACGACAGTGGTACCCCTTACGTTTTTTTTTTTTGGGCGAAAAATGAAGTGTCTCCAATCTTCTCAAAACTCTGGATTCTGATAGAGGGCCATGAGACTTAACCTGAGTGCAAAAATGGAGGCTCTAGACCCTTCCAGAGCTGAGATATCGAATCTCAAATTTCGACCCGAAAAAAAACGACAGTGGTACCCCTTACGTTTTTTTTTTTTGGGCGAAAATGAAGTGTCTCCAATCTTCTCAAAACTCTGGATTCTGATAGAGGGCATGAGACTTAAACCTGAGTGCAAAAATGGAGGCTCTAGACCCTTCCAGAGCTGAGATATCGAATCTCAAAATTTCGACCCGAAAAAAAAACGACAGTGGTACCCCTTACGTTTTTTTTTTTGGGCGAAAAATTAAGTTTCTCCAATCTTCTCAAAACTCTGGATTCTGATAGAGGGCCATGAGACTTAAACCTGAGTGCAAAAATGGAGGCTCTAGACCCTTCCAGAGCTGAGATATCGAATCTCAAAAATTTGACCCGAAAAAAAAAAGACAGTGGTACCCCTTACGTTTTTTTTTTTGGGCGAAAAATTAAGTTTCTCCAATCTTCCCAAAACTCTGGATTCTGATAGAGGGCCATGAGACTTAAACCTGAGTGCAAAAATGGAGGCTCTAGACCCTTCCAGAGCTGAGATATCGAATCTCAAAATTTCGACCCGAAAAAAAAACGACAGTGGTACCCCTTACGTTTTTTTTTTGGGCGAAAAATGAAGTGTCTCCAATCTTCTCAAAACTCTGGATTCTGATAGAGGGCCATGAGACTTAAACCTGAGTGCAAAAATGGAGGCTCTAGACCCTTCCAGAGCTGAGATATCGAATCTCAAAATTTCGACCCGAAAAAAACGACAGTGGTACCCCTTACGTTTTTTTTTTTGGGCGAAAAATGAAGTGTCTCCAATCTTCTCAAAACTCTGGATTCTGATAGAGGGCCATGAGACTTAAACCTGAGTGCAAAAAGGAGGCTCTAGACCCTTCCAGAGCTGAGATATCGAATCTCAAAATTTCGACCCGAAAAAAAAAAAACGACAGTGGTACCCCTTACGTTTTTTTTTTTGGGCGAAAAATGAAGTTTCTCCAATCTTCTCAAAACTCTGGATTCTGATAGAGGGCCATGAGACTTAAACCTGAGTGCAAAAATGGAGGCTCTAGACCCTTCCAGAGCTGAGATATCGAATCTCAAAATTTCGACCCGAAAAAAAAACGACAGTGGTACCCCTTACGTTTTTTTTTTTTTTTTTGGGCGAAAAATGAAGTGTCTCCAATCTTCTCAAAACTCTGGATTCTGATAGAGGGCCATGAGACTTAAACCTGAGTGCAAAAATGGAGGCTCTAGACCCTTCCAGAGCTGAGATATCGAATCTCAAAATTTCGACCCGAAAAAAAAACGACAGTGGTACCCCTTACGTTTTTTTTTTTTTTGGGCGAAAAATGAAGTGTCTCCAATCTTCTCAAAACTCTGGATTCTGATAGAGGGCCATGAGACTTAAACCTGAGTGCAAAAATGGAGGCTCTAGACCCTTCCAGAGCTGAGATATCGAATCTCAAAATTTCGACCCGAAAAAAAAACGACAGTGGTACCCCTTACGTTTTTTTTTTTTGGGCGAAAAATGAAGTTTCTCCAATCTTCTCAAAACTCTGGATTCTGATAGAGGGCCATGAGACTTAAACCTGAGTGCAAAAATGGAGGCTCTAGACCCTTCCAGAGCTGAGATATCGAATCTCAAAATTTCGACCCGAAAAAAAAACGACAGTGGTACCCCTTACGTTTTTTTTTTTTTTTTGGGCGAAAAATGAAGTGTCTCCAATCTTCTCAAAACTCTGGATTCTGATAGAGGGCCATGAGACTTAAACCTGAGTGCAAAAATGGAGGCTCTAGACCCTTCCAGAGCTGAGATATCGAATCTCAAAATTTCGACCGAAAAAAAAAACGACAGTGGTACCCCTTATGTTTTTTTTTTTTGGGCGAAAAATAAAGTGTCTCCAATCTTCTCAAAACTCTGGATTCTGATAGAGGGCCATGAGACTTAAACCTGAGTGCAAAAATGGAGGCTCTAGACCCTTCCAGAGCTGAGATATCGAATCTCAAAATTTCGACCCGAAAAAAAAAACGACAGTGGTACCCCTTACGTTTTTTTTTTGGGCGAAAAATGAAGTGTCTCCAATCTTCTCAAAACTCTGGATTCTGATAGAGGGCCATGAGACTTAAACCTGAGTGCAAAAATGGAGGCTCTAGACCCTTCCAGAGCTGAGATATCGAATCTCAAAATTTCGACCCGAAAAAAAAACGACAGTGGTACCCCTTACGTTTTTTTTTTTTGGGGCGAAAAATGAAGTGTCTCCAATCTTCTCAAAACTCTGGATTCTGATAGAGGGCCATGAGACTTAAACCTGAGTGCAAAAATGGAGGCTCTAGACCCTTCCAGAGCTGAGATATCGAATCTCAAAATTTCGACCCGAAAAAAAAACGACAGTGGTACCCCTTACGTTTTTTTTTTTTGGGCGAAAAATGAAGTGTCTCCAATCTTCTCAAAACTCTGGATTCTGATAGAGGGCCATGAGACTTAAACCTGAGTGCAAAAATGGAGGCTCTAGACCCTTCCAGAGCTGAGATATCGAATCTCAAAATTTCGACCCGAAAAAAAAAACGACAGTGGTACCCCTTACGTTTTTTTTTTTTTTTGGGCGAAAAATTAAGTTTCTCCAATCTTCTCAAAACTCTGGATTCTGATAGAGGGCCATGAGACTTAAACCTGAGTGCAAAAATGGAGGCTCTAGACCCTTCCAGAGCTGAGATATCGAATCTCAAAATTTCGACCCGAAAAAAAAACGACAGTGGTACCCCTTACGTTTTTTTTTTGGGCGAAAAATGAAGTTTCTCCAATCTTCTCAAAACTCTGGATTCTGATAGAGGGCCATGAGACTTAAACCTGAGTGCAAAAATGGAGGCTCTAGACCCTTCCAGAGCTGAGATATCGAATCTCAAAATTTCGACCCGAAAAAAAACGACAGTGGTACCCCTTACGTTTTTTTTTTCGGGCGAAAAATTAAGTTTCTCCAATCTTCTCAAAACTCTGGATTCTGATAGAGGGCCATGAGACTTAGACCTGAGTGCAAAAATGGAGGCTCTAGACCCTTCCAGAGCTGAGATATCGAATCTCAAAATTTCGACCCGAAAAAAAAACGACAGTGGTACCCCTTACGTTTTTTTTTTTTGGGCGAAAAATGAAGTGTCTCCAATCTTCTCAAAACTCTGGATTCTGATAGAGGGCCATGAGACTTAAACCTGAGTGCAAAAATGGAGGCTCTAGACCCTTCCAGAGCTGAGATATCGAATCTCAAAATTTCGACCCGAAAAAAACGACAGTGGTACCCCTTACGTTTTTTTTTTCGGGCGAAAAATTAAGTTTCTCCAATCTTCTCAAAACTCTGGATTCTGATAGAGGGCCATGAGACTTAAACCTGAGTGCAAAAATGGAGGCTCTAGACCCTTCCAGAGCTGAGATATCGAATCTCAAAATTTCGACCCGAAAAAAAAAGACAGTGGTACCCCTTACGTTTTTTTTTTTTGGGGCGAAAAATGAAGTGTCTCCAATCTTCTCAAAACTCTGGATTCTGATAGAGGGCCATGAGACTTAAACCTGAGTGCAAAAATGGAGGCTCTAGACCCTTCCAGAGCTGAGATATCGAATCTCAAAATTTCGACCCGAAAAAAAAACGACAGTGGTACCCCTTACGTTTTTTTTTTTTTGGGCGAAAAATGAAGTGTCTCCAATCTTCTTAAAACTCTGGATTCTGATAGAGGGCCATGAGACTTAAACCTGAGTGCAAAAATGGAGGCTCTAGACCCTTCCAGAGCTGAGATATCGAATCTCAAAATTTCAACCTGAAAAAAAAACGACAGTGGTACCCCTTACGGTTTTTTTTTGGGTGAAAAATGAAGTGTCTCCAATCTTCTCAAAACTCTGGATTCTGATAGAGGGCCATGAGACTTAAACCTGAGTGCAAAAATGGAGGCTCTAGACCCTTCCAGAGCTGAGATATTGAATCTCAAAATTTCGACCCGAAAAAAAAAACGACAGTGGTACCCCTTACGTTTTTTTTTTTTGGGCGAAAAATTAAGTTTCTCCAATCTTCTCAAAATTCTGGATTCTGATAGAGGGCCATGAGACTTAAACCTGAGTGCAAAAATGGAGGCTCTAGACCCTTCCAGAGCTGAGATATCGAATCTCAAAATTTCGACCCGAAAAAAAAACGACAGTGGTACCCCTTACGTTTTTTTTTTTTGGGCGAAAAATGAAGTTTCTCCAATCTTCTCAAAACTCTGGATTCTGATAGAGGGCCATGAGACTTAAACCTGAGTGCAAAAATGGAGGCTCTAGACCCTTCCAGAGCTGAGATATCGAATCTCAAAATTTCGACCCGAAAAAAAACGACAGTGGTACCCCTTACGTTTTTTTTTTCGGGCGAAAAATTAAGTTTCTCCAATCTTCTCAAAACTCTGGATTCTGGTAGAGGGCCATGAGACTTAGACCTGAGTGCAAAAATGGAGGCTCTAGACCCTTCCAGAGCTGAGATATCGAATCTCAAAATTTCGACCCGAAAAAAAAACGACAGTGGTACCCCTTACGTTTTTTTTTTTGGGGCGAAAAATGAAGTGTCTCCAATCTTCTCAAAACTCTGGATTCTGATAGAGGGCCATGAGACTTAAACCTGAGTGCAAAAATGGAGGCTCTAGACCCTTCCAGACCTGAGATATCGAATCTCAAAATTTCAACCTGAAAAAAAACCGACAGTGGTACCCCTTACGGGTTTTTTTTTGGGTGAAAAATGAAGTGTCTCCAATCTTCTCAAAACTCTGGATTCTGATAGAGGGCCATGAGACTTAAACCTGAGTGCAAAAATGGAGGCTCTAGACCCTTCCAGAGCTGAGATATCGAATCTCAAAATTTCGAGCCGAAAAAAAAAACGACAGTGGTACCCCTTATTTTTTTTTTTTTGGGGCGAAAAATGAAGTGTCTCCAATCTTCTCAAAACTCTGGATTCTGATAGAGGGCCATGAGACTTAAACCTGAGTGCAAAAATGGAGGCTCTAGACCCTTCCAGAGCTGAGATATCGAAACTCAAAAATTCGACCCGAAAAAAAAACGACAGTGGTACCCCTTTTGTTTTTGTTTTTCGGGCGAAAAATTAAGTTTCTCCAATCTTCTCAAAACTCTGGATTCTGATAGAGGGCCATGAGACTTAGACCTGAGTGCAAAAATTGAGGCTCTAGACCCTTCCAGAGCTGAGATATCAAAACTCAAAAATTCGACCCAAAAAAAAAACGACAGTGGTACCCCTTTTGTTTTTGTTTTTCGGGCGAAAAATTAAGTTTCTCCAATCTTCTCAACACTCTGGATTCTGATAGAGGGCCATGAGACTTAAACCTAAGTGCAAAAATGGAGGCTCTAGACTCTAGTCTCTAGGTACCCCTTTCGTTTTTTGTTTTTTTTTGGTGCGAAAAAATAAGTTTCTCCAATCTTCTGGAAAGCCATGGGACTTAGACCTGAGTGCAAAAACGGAGTCTCTAGACCCTTCCTGAGCCGAGATATTGAGATCCCACGTAGCTTTTATGCCATTATAAAAATAGTGGGTTATTGGACAAATAGTGCACTGTAAAAAGAAAAGGTGCCTGAAGGAACCTTTTGGGGTTCTTCACTTTGCCACGCCGGCGGAACCGTCTGTAGATCCTCTAGGAACCATTTAAAAAGGGGGCAGTTCTCTGAGGAACCACACAGGTTTCCTGAGGAACTCTTATATTAGGCACTGTGTGGAACCGCTTTGGGTGCCTCCAGGAACCAATTTTTATTTATTTATTTATTATTAGTTCATGTTGTTACTATGGTTAGCATTAACTTCTATTATTATAAACAAACAACCAAATACAAGGTAAGAATTGTTTATTACATATTTTAGATCCATTTTAATACATACACTTTCATGCACTTGGGAAAAGAAGCTAGTAATAGATTAATATCAATGAATAGAATACACAAACAAATAGTATAATACATAAGCAACATGAATAATCAACAATGTACTGTATACACAATAGGGTATACAAGAAAAGATATCTCAACAAAATGCATGGAAACATATCACATTAATTAAAAAAAATATTAAGTTAAGTTATGTCAATGGACTTTTTTGCCTGTGTAATTTCACGAATTTCACAAATGTGACCGCACCTACTTGCTGCAACATAAAATGCAATCATTAATAAAATCTTCACAAAGGACATGTGAGGTTCACGAGTTAGAAAAGTACAATTTTCTGTTTGTTTTTCCTCTTTACTGGTGGATGGTCCAGGCACTTCAATGATTTTCAGGTCTACAGGCTTTTTTTTTTCTTGTTCAAACTTGTATTTCAGCTTACCGAGGTGCCTGCAAAGAACCAAAATTACTGTCAGCAGTGTTATTACAAAGTGATAGTTGTGAACTTAAAATAATTTCCTCAGCCTTGTGACATTCCGAACCTGTTTGACTTTCAGTCTGTGGAACCCAAAAGCAGATCTCAGGCCAGGCGTAATGCAACCCCAGTCATCATTCAGTTTCACTGCAGGAGACAAGCAGAACAAAACTGTGTAAATCATTCATTAAGTCTTGTGAAAGTAAAAACTGATAAACTTATGTTAATGTAAAAATATTTTGCCATGAGTTATTAATCACATTGCACTGGGGAGTGAAGAAAACTTCTCAGATGACTGTTCTTTGGAGGAAGTACTTTAATTTAATTGATGGCTTTAATTGATTTATACTTGTGCCTATGCCCTTTATTTCTGACAGGAGTCCACATGTACAGAAAGGCATACAGAAGAGTCTGCACACAGCAGTGATACAGGGGTGGGCAGTGTAGAGACAACTTTTCCTTTTTTATTTGTTGCATGAGGGGTGTGTGACACAAACGACACAGGGTGAAATGTGTTCCCTATATGAGTCTTCAACAGAAAATATAGTAGCCTATTTAGAAAAAAAAACTAGAAAAAATGCACTAGAAATAGTTGCTTCAAAATAAACTTCAGAGTAAAATACACTATTTCACACAGAGTACTATTGCTGACCTTGCATAATATCTCTTTTAAAAAGATGACTGAATAACTGGCTTTTCCTTTACAAAGAACTATTGAAATAAAACTCTAAGCAAATAAGAGTTTTGCAAATTTGTCTTGTCTTTTATTTTAGGCTTAATTAAACTTTTTTTTTTCTTTTTCTGATGTTGGCAATGTTGTGTAATATGGCACATGCAATGTCACAGGCCATGTCAGGTGCAACCCTCAGGCTTAAAGCTCATTTCATTGTGTGCCTTGATGGGAAATCCCTTCATTGAGGCCTTGATGGGAACATGCAGTCTGCAGTGTATGGCACCAATGAGGGACTGTAAGTCATAATCGGCATGGTCATCATGATTGCATTATCTTCATTAAAAATTATAAGATACCCTAAGTTGGCAAAAACAAAACAAAACAAAAAAACAACTAAGAGCACTGAAAAAAAAGATTTTTTGGTAAGGTAAATACTACTGAAAAAAACCCAATGTAATTTACAAGAAAAAGTTAGTTCAGGCAAGAATATAAAAAAAAAAAAACGAAGTAAATTCCATATCAGTACTTCAAGCGAGTAGAAATGAAAGCATAAATATGAACTCAATAAAATAAAGTAAAAATTACTCAACTTTTCTGATACTGGGGTTCCCATCATGCACTGGACCTTGAATAATTAATGAGGTTCATTTTTCACTGGTTTCCAGCTGTATTTACACTGTTCTATCATTGATTTTGTTGTCAGGATTAGTAACTTGCCATTTTGTGATATTTTGAGGAAATTTTCTGCTCAAAATGACACATTCAAACACAAAAACGATCCATCAAATGTTACCGTCATTGTGTATTGTCTACCAAGTATTGAGGTCTTTGCATTCACATCATGCTTTAACATATGACATGATGAAGTATACATTACTTAGATAGGCTAAATAAAAACATAAATGACTAGTATAATTCAATAAAATTGTTTGAGTGAAATGTAATGCAAAGGAAATTACAACTAAATTGATTGGCGGTAAAACTCCTAAGCGGTGAGCAGCCGGTAACAAGAAGTAGGCTAGTCGAATGAGAACGTCCTCGTCTCTGTTCTCGCGCATGCGCCCATAAGGAAGTAATGGAATAGTGGAATAAAGTCTTTATTTATGTTTTTTTCGCACAAAAAGTAGTTTCGTCGCTTGATTAACTTATAATTGAGCCGCTGTAGGCACATGGAATATTTAAACCTTTTCTTTAATGACTTTATGGGGCGTCAAGAGCCAGTCCCTTAGGCAGTCTATCTAGGACTGATCCAGCTCTCAGATTCAATCAAAAATATTTTTATTTGTGTTCCGAAGATGAACGAAGGTCTTACGGGGTTGGAACAGCATGGGGGCGAGTAATTAATGACTTAATTTTCATTTTTGGGTGAACTAACCCTTTAACAATAATCGTGTGGGTGGGTGTAATATCCCTTTAACTTGAGTGGTGTACGCACGCCCCCTCCTCCATTCCGCTGCAGACTCTGACCTGCATACACTTCGAAGCAGAAACGCTGCACAGTCCATGCTCTTGCTGCAAGATGGCAATGAAGTTGGCATACTGGGATATACGCGGGGTGAGAAACAGTCGTAATTTTAACTGTTGTTGAACATTTGATTGATATTTATTTGATTTCGACGATTTTTTTTTGTTGTTCGTCGTTTGCTCGTAGGCTAAAAGTCATGCAGTTATCACGAATATAAGTAATGTGGTTTGTCATGTCTAAAAACGGTCAAACCTAATCCATATTTGCAGCATGTTTAGAATTAACATCTTTTTTGGACTGCAAGTTGACACTCTAGAAATTAACTGTTAGTTTGGCAAAGTCAGAGGTGCACATGAGTTTGATACTTTTTGTCGTTTGAAGTGTCTCGCCATCGTCACAGATGCGTTACTTTGATTCCAGTTTTGTCCGTTTATTTGAAGCCGTTTCGGGTGTGGTTACGTTACACTTGATCTATTGTTTTAGTTTATAAGACCTAATGTCAGTTTTAACATTGTTGTTATGTTTAAGAGCTTGCGATTCTTTAGCAACCAAATATTAACTACATTTTGTAGTCACAAAACATTCACGCGCCTTGTTTGTCTCAATGTATGGGGGAAACTATCAAAATGGGGCACAGCAAACTGCACAAACATTTGACAGGCTAAAAACTACCATATCCCTCGGCTAACTGCTGGTTGGTCCGAGAATCATTCTTAATTTTTCGGATTTCAAATGAGACTAATACAAGTTTTGACATTAAAAAGTTATGTCTTCAAGAAAAAAACATTTTTAAGGCTGCAGCCGGCCGCTGGAGTGATTATTATTTTACTGTATGCTTCATAATAATTTGTAAATCTACAGCAGATCCGTTGCAATATTTCCACATATCAGTTAGGTATTTGTCCAATAAGTGCCACCTCATATGCAAATAAGAACATTACCATTATTATCAAATGCATTGTGAAGTCTCGACCCTCTGTTAATCACTTCATGAGTGAAAAACATTTTTCAGCAAGCTGAAGTTATATAGCATTCCATGGCTATTATTATTTCATATACAGCTTGCTCAACCAATCCGTCTGCTGTTGGAATACACTGGTACTAAGTATGAGGAGAAGTTCTATTCTTGTGGGGATGGTAAGTGAGATATGATCATCATTGCTCAACAGACATCTTCCATATAAAAAGCACAGTGACGAGGCGAGTTGATTTTACATTCTTGTCTTTTAGCTCCCAACTATGACAAAAGCTGTTGGTTCAATGAGAAAGAGAAGCTTGGGATGGACTTTCCTAATGTAAGTTACACTGTAGTATTTATTGTGCAATATAACATGCAATAACTAACCATCACCTTTATTCACCACAGTTGCCCTACCTGGAGGATGGTGACACAAAGGTAGTCCAAAGCAATGCCATAATGAGATACATCGCCCGCAAAAACAACCTCTGTGAGAACTTGATTCGTTCATTCCTTCTTTTTGTTTCACTGTAAACAGTCGTCCAAGTAAAGTAAAACATCTCCATCTAATTTTTCTAGGTGGGGAAACTGAAGAAGAGCAGGTGAGAGTTGACATCATGGAAAACCAGGCGATGGACTTCCGCAATGGTTTTGTCCAGCTCTGCTATGGAGACTTTGTGAGTGATTTGATTGTATAAATGTATATATTACAGTTAGAAATGATTAACTAATAATAAAAATGTTTTGTTAATTTAGAAGATAACATGATTTGTAATCCTTTTTTGAATGTGATTAAAGGACAAAGGCAAATCGTGTTACATTGAGAAACTGCCAGGAACTCTAAAACAGTTCTCTGACTTCCTTGGTGACAGGAAGTGGTTTGCTGGGGACAAGGTAAATAAGTATTATGTACACAAAAACACATTTCATTTACTTTGTCCATTTAAAATGGTCCGAAATAATTTGACATGCTTATCCCACTGTCTCATCCCGTAGCTCACATTTGTGGACTTTGTCATGTACGAGCTGTTGGATCAGCATCGTATGTTTGACCCAGAATGCCTGGATGACTACAAAAATCTTAGATGTTTCCTGGATCACTTTGAGGTTTGGATTCAGCTTTTATCACACAGAAAGATTAGTTAGTCACATGCAAGTTGTAATGTATAAGGATTAACCAGTAACTCCATTATAACTGTGTTCCCTTTCAGAGTCTTGAGAAGATTGCAGGATACATGAAGTCAAGCAAGTTCATAAAAACACCTGTGAACAACAAGATGGCCAAATGGGGAAACA
Organism: Pimephales promelas; assembly: GCF_016745375.1. Next base: position 47,513,029 of record NW_024121099.1, read on the forward strand.
AAAAGGAGTGAAAAAATGACAAGACTGGTTAGATCAGACATCATAAGTTGCATCATAAACCTCAACACAGTTGAAGAGCACATGTAGTGATAGTTGTTTGAGACCAATATTTTTTGAACCAGCAATTTTAGGATAATTAGTTCAATTTAGATCCCAGTGATGCAGTTGACATTAGTATTGATTATAAAATCATAACAAAACAATCAGAAATCTCAGTTGTTTCTATATACATAATGCAGTTGAATAGCAATTGTGGTTAGATTAACAGTGTTCAGGTGTGTGTTGCACTTTAGATTTTTGTCTATTTGATGCCATGAAAATAAGCATTTCATTGTAATAGATTTCACTATTTGGATTGTAATTCTACGTTTGAATTGTAATTTAAGCATTTAATGAATCACCTTATTTTGACCCAATAAATCAGAGCACTTGTTCAATTCAGGGGCCCGTTCTTCGTACGTCGTAACTCACTTAGCTGGATTTGATTGATGGCGATTTGGCATGATCTTGGATTGTTTGGTTCTTCAACGCTCATCCTGGACTTGCTCTCAAAGCAACAGGTGTGCAAGCTTAAACCTGCTCGCGATCAGGCTTATTTTATGTTAACAGTCTTTTAGCGCAACGTGATAGAAAACTTTTAAAACGACTCGTGAGGATGTCGTTTAGCCTACATCATTCATTTGTTAGAACTGCATAAATTAGTTGGGCTTTAACAGTGCAGGCAAGTTACTATTGCGATTCTTATCCAAATTAGTAATATTATATCAAATTTTAAAAGGTATTTGACTAAATCAGACTAAAATCTCTTAGGTGTGTGACTATGTTCCATATGACAAAAATGGCCAGGATCTGTGCATTACTCAAGAATTTTAAGACATTTATGCACATTATTTGAATGTGGTAAGGAAAAATATAGAAATCAAGCTCACTGTATTACATACACTTATGCTTATCTAGGTGTTTTATGACCCCATTCCTTGACCCAAACCCCAGACCAGTTACTATGCCGTTCTAGCCAGAACAAGGGCACACAATGAAGTGAAATTTAGCCAACTAAAGTGTCTTCAATAAGAGATATTATGCAAAGTCCGCAATAGTACTCTGTGTATGTATATCTAAAATAATATTTTAGCACTTACTCTGAAGGTTCTATGAAGCAATTCTATCTTTAGCATCAGTTTTTCTTTAAGTTTTTATAATATATATATATATATTACATCAACTATTTCATAGTTTCATAGTCACAAATGTAGACTTTCACAATTTAAAGCAATTCATTACTACTCAAGGTTTAACGTTTGATATGACTAGACAGCTGTTTGGATTTTAGGCCTACTTGATTTAGCGCAGAAACAAACAGGCAAACATTTATTAACGGTGCCTTTTTAAAAGTGATTAATATAAGTAGTACAAATTATGTAGAATATTCTAGTACTACGTCACTTTTTTGACGACAGCTAAGGTAAAGGCACCTGCTCCTGTTAGATTTGTGTTGGGCTGATATTTCACTGGCCATTTTAAAAATGCCTCATTCATCTGCAATTAATTAGGCAAACCCACATTCAGGAACAAAAAGGTTTTAATCCTAATAGCTGTATTTTAAATAAATAAAAAGCTGGATAATTAAAGACATGTTTTAAATTTACTTTATTACTGTTTTTTACACACAAACTACTGGATTGGTGGAACTTAAATGTAATCAAACATGTTTAAACCCAAAAGCTTGTTTTTAAGACCATTTAACTTTTTTTTTGCTCTTTATTTTAAAGTCCCCGTGAACCGGAAGTTCCAAACGATTTTTCTCCAGTGCTGTGACGTATTTCCAAGTGAAACGGAATATTGAACAGAGGGCCGGGTTTTACTCTAGCGCTCCTCCTCTCTATCTCTCGCTCATAGCAAACTAACGGTTTGAGGGGAGTGGTTAAGCGTTTCCCCACCCAAGTTGTGAAACCTACGTCATCAGAAAAAGAAACCGTTCCAGACCGGAAGTAACTTTTCAGATTTTGATTAAAGATTACCAAGGTAAAACATTTTTTAAATATATTTTTACTTGCACAGATTAATTGTTCACCACAAGACTAGTAATATGCGCTAACAAAGTAAATAGGTTCAATTTTGATTTCACGGGGACTTTAAGGTGTGCTTGTTAGTATAATTATACCTTCTTAAAGTAATTAGGGTTAGGATTATGCTTAATTTAAAGTTATTACTAATTACATGTAATGTACAAGGGCACTAAAATAGTGATACCTTTCCTTTCATTGAGGGAAAACAAAATATGCATAAGTGAATTAAACAATTAGTAAACAAAAATGACAACTAATGTGCTAATTATTTATGAGCATTTATTTAGACAATGCACAATCTGTATGCAGTGTTAGGATCAATCAGAATGTTACAGATATGCCTCATTTTCATTCAGCTGGTATAACTAAATAACATGTTAAACATAACCATCATCCCAGGGACATCAGTGGAAATCAATTTTATGGAAAAAATGGTATCGAATAAATAAAATAAATCCAATAAATGGAGACATTTGCATCTGTAAAAGGTTATATATCATCACTTAACTGGCAGCAGTCTGAACTTGTTTTCAAATAAATGGAGAAGTTGAGGTGTGTGTGTAGCTCTTGTTTATTCAGGTCCAGACAAGTTCAGCTTCTTGATATTAAAATCACAGCAGGGTCTTGAGTTTATTAGCGGCCACCATACGGACTGTACTCGGCCTCACTGGCAAGCTGCAAAGTAGTTGGAGAGACTGATAAAATTTGACAGCTCTGCCTCGGTCATTAAATGACCGTTGGCTATAAAAACACCACAGTGAAAAGTGCTTCGTAAATAATGGTATTTGTATAAGGTGTGTGTTTACTTTGAAACAAACAGAGCTGCGGTACTTACTGCAATGCTCGATCTAATGCTCTGCAGTTGAAAGAAGACTCGACCTCCTTCCTCAGGACATACTGCTCTGATTTCATCCTGTTTCATTCCCAGCAACATCGCTCCATTGAATACCCCAAGACTCTGGACCGTCCTACACAAATCCACAATGAATGAATTGAATGTTATCAGTAACAAGATATTAAACTCATTCATCTGGTAGAATAGAACAGCATATTGGTGAAGTTTTAAGAATACAATTAAACACGCTAGTAGCTTACATTTTAGAAAAACCTTTATACTGTAACCAGGCTTTGACTTCCTCAGGTCTAGATTTTGTGTCCAGAGATGGAGGTCCTCTTATATTCTGTTGAGAGATAAAAGACTTCAACAAAATATGGACTCTGTACAGCTCAAAACATTGTTGAAATTATTGGTTTTAAATAAAAAAAGAAGGGGGGTGAAAAAAAAAGTCAATGCATTGACCATGACTCACTGTTGGCCTTTGTCCATTGACAGGCTCTAGAACATTCTGAGGCACATAACCCTCTTCATTACCTCTGTTTTTCACTTTCCACCATTGCCCAGACTTGTCGATTACCTTGAAGCAAGCACAAACTCTATTATGATGCATTTATTATGATGCACTCTACGATGTATATTCAGCTCAGGAAAAAGTTTTACACACACAAAAAAAAACACAACAAAACCTTTTTTTCTTTCTTCACTGAACATAAAATATATTTTGAAGAATGTCTGTAACCAAATAGTTGATGGATGCCACTGACTTCCATAGTATTTTTTTTTTTTACATACTATGGAGGTCAATGGGTTCCAACAACTGTTTGGTTACTGATATTCTTATTTTGTGTTCAGCTGAAGAAACAGAAATTCATACAGGTTTGGAACAACTTGAGAGTGAGTAAATGACAGGATTTTTGGATGACCTATCCCTGTAACTACATTGGTTAACATACAATAAAAAATCCCCCTGAAGCAATTCTTACTTCAGGTTAATTTCAGCATTTACTAATACATGATACAAATCAAAAATTGTATAATTAAACATGAACTAACAAACTTTTGCATTTAATTTTGACAAAGATTAACAATGAGCAAAACCTTTTTTGCAGCATTTATTAAAGGAGAACTCTGGCACAAAATGAATCTTTGGTCTAATTACACATTGGTACCTAGTCGACCGTTCTCTGAGATTTGTTTTCATGAAAATCGAATGGAAAGATTTTTATCTCTAAAAACTGTTTAGCGTATACGCTAGTATATGGGGGCATTTAATAAGTAAAAAGAAATCACTACTTAATACCACTAACAAGGCTCAAAATATCCCCACACTAACACAGTAACATAATGAGGGTCCCTGCATGCAAAACGAAGCATTGAGAACTTTGTAAGTGTCCAGACCATTTAATAAGAAGATATTTTATAAAGACAGTGCACTTTGTGTATACAGGCAGCGCCATCTTTGGAAAACAGTCTCGACAAGTTGAACCAATTAATTAGACCAAAGGTTCATTTTCTGCCGGAGTTCTCCTTTAATTACAGGGATCTTACTGTAAAGTGTTACCAAACAACTTTACTTTTGATTGAATTAGTGACTTATTAGTTGCTAATTCACAATTGCTTCCGGTGGGGTGTTTACATATGAAAAATTACCTGCACATTGTCACCCTTCATCACACTCAGTTCTTGAATGTTCCTTGCCATGAAGTCATAGATCACCCTCATATAAAGTGGCGGCTCTGCAGACCTGATATAAAATAAGATAAAAGTGCTACTTGACTTGATTTGAAATTTCCCTAAGAAATCTTAAGTGAATTCACCTGTCTATTAAAGACTACATTCTTTTCAACATGCCCTCATAACACACGCACAAAAAAAAAACAATCAGTAGTGTTATCTGCTACTACTAAAGCCTTGCTATGTGGACTTCTCCCTCTTTTTAATAGTATTTTTACAGTTTGTTTAATACAAATATATGTTTTATTTGGGTATTTCATAGAGTTCAAGTGTAGTTGCTCACGGCATGGGGGGTGTGCTCCAGGGTCTGTTGTCCTGGAAAAGAGAGAGGAAATAGTTTGTATTCATTCCACTGTGAGCAGGTTAAAATCCACATGTCAAACACTTGATGCATTTTATAACATCCTTAGTCAAGCCAAGTCCTCCTCATTTATATTGCACTTTCAACAATAGCTTATTAAGTTGAAATTTTCCCCTTTAGGAGATTTTACGTGTTCAGGCAGCCTCTGGTTGACAATCCTGGATGGGAAGCGCTCGCTGTTGCTCCGTGAGAGCTGCCTGCTGGCTGGAGGAGACTCGGATGGGGCGGGTGGAAGGGGCTGCCAGCCGTCGTAAAATTGGGGATAATATGGAGGGATCTGATTCCCATTTGGCCATTTGGATCTGATTGCAAAACAAGATGTATTTAAATCAAAATCATGAGCTTTTGCTTGTCTTTACTAATTAAGTAAGTAATTTCATAGATATATTCTGGAACAGAAGACCTTGGGATGTTCCACGCATCACCCAAGCTTCCCCACAGCTGGTCCTCATTTGGTGTGACAACATTTCCCAGGAGCTGCAGGGCTTTTTCTGTGAGCAGTGGACTCGGCACCGAGGAAGGGATGTTGGGAGGATAGTGGCTCACCATCTGAAACATGAAGAAACTATTGTGATGAAGGGTGATGTGGTGCATTCCCTGACCTTTAATAATGTCTTCACTACCTTTCCGAGCCTTGAAAGTGCTAGTTACTGTACGTAAAGCTAAGTAAAGCTCTCAGATTTCATAAAAAAAAAAAAAACTTCATTTGTGTTTCGAAGATGAACAAAGTCTTAAGGGTTAAAAACATGAGCAATTAATGACTGAATTTTAATTTTTGGGTGAACTTAAACCTCGTCAAAAATGTCAGTGTGAACAAATGACTAAATCCATCAAAAGTAAAGCTTTTTCTCTGGGCAGAAAGTGCATACATGCTTATACAACTTGAGCTTTCTTATACACTGCTAGGCTTTTGTAAAACAGGTGTGGTCATACAACAAAAGAACTTTTGAATATGCAGTATGAAAGAATGCTTGTCCCATTTCACTACATAATGGGAAAAATGTATGAAATGCACCGCAATGCAAACAGACTGAACAAACAGATACTTACAAAAGCAAGGGAAGAAAAGAGACTGTGAACAAAGTCAGAGGCAGGAGGATTTTTTAGGTGACCATCCAGCTTCCCCTGTCACAAGTAGAGATGAGTATGAAAACTGATATTTGCAACAAGGATACTGTATGTCTCACATTAAGCATTACAGAGCAGTATTCTGGGCATACAGTAAGTCATGTTTTTTTAACTATCATAGTGGGAGTGAAAAAAAAAAAAGAAAACAATTGGAAAATGTCCAAAAATCATTAATTCCATTGTACTTTACATGCTGAAACTAGAAGGAGGTAGTAATCAAAGAGTTTTGAAGTAGACTATTATCAAGTTATCTGTAAATTATGACCGAAATTAAACTTGTATAACTTACCAGAAGATTGAAGCCATACTTTATCTTCTGCAGGCAGGATATGTATTCCTCCACAGTGGGAATACTTGCAACTATGATCAAATAAAATAAAATAAATAAACTTTTATGTGAAAATGAAATAGCAAGTATCAATGTGTCAGTTGCTCACCAAATTTTGGAGCATTTTTCTTTTTCTTTTTCTTTTTCTTGGTTCCATCAGCTTTTGCCAAAGCTGAGCCAACTTTATATATGAAGGTCTCAATGTCGGCTGCAACATGGTTAAAGATCTCCTGTAGAGAGTGATTAAATAGATGAAAGAGAAATGTGTCAATACAATGATGTACTGCATGAATGGATGGATGGATTAATAAAACTTGTCAATAAAAACAACCGACCGCATCTCTGTCCATATCATTTACTGGAGGTGGAATGTGATCTGGCTCAGACTGCACTGGCCTGTAAGGGGCTTCATCTCTGGGAAATGGCATTGTGGGAGAGGGTTGTCTGTCGTCTGAAAAAAGCAAAACAAAAGCTCAATTATACCAAAAGATATCAGTGATGACACATGATGCATTAGTGAAAGAACACTTTAATTCAGTTCACTTAGGGGTCAACCTTGTGATTCTCAGCGGTCAAAACAGACTGTAGACAATAAGTGTAAAATAATAAAACAAATTTAAAAAAAGAAGAAATGGATTTAAAGGAGTAGTTCACTTTTAACAAAAAAAACTTTTGCTGATAATTTACTCACCCCCATGTCATCCAAGATATTTATGTCATTCTTTCTTCAGTCGAAAAGAAATTAAGTTTTTTGATGAAAACATTCTAGGATTTTTCTCCATATAATGGACTTCAATGGGAACCAAACAGTTCAAGGTCCAAAAGACAGTTTCAGTGCAAACTTCAAACTGTTCAAAGGGCTTTAAACGATTCCAGACAATGAATAAGGGTCTTATCAAGTGAAACGATCGCTCATTTAAAAAAAAAAAAAAAACAACGTTTACGTTTTATAAGCTCAAATGGTCGCCTTACTCTGTTCTGTGATGCATGTTCGTAACTCTCCTGTTCGAACTCTTTCATCAAAATGAACGAACCCTAGTCAACTCGTTCATTTCGTTCGTTAAATGAACCAAATGACACGAAAAAAGATTCGTTCATTTTGATAAACGAGTTCAAACAGGACAGAGCAAGGCGAGCATTTGAGCTTATAAAACTTAAACTTTGTTTTTCTTTTTTAAATGAGTGATCGTTTCGCTTGATAAGACCCGTATTCATCGTCTGAACTCGTTTAAAGCCCTTTGAACAGTTTGTAGTTTGCACTGAAACTGTCTTTTGGACCTTGAACCGTTTGGTTCCCATTAACGTCCATTATATGGAGAAAAATCCTGGAATGTTTTCATCAAAATCCTTAATTTCTTTTCAAATGAAGAAAGAAAGACATGGACATCTTAAATTATCAGCAATTTTTTTTTTTTTTAAAGTGAACTACTCCTTTAAATGGTACAAGGCAAAATTCACCAATAAATTACGCACCACTAATTTCTATGTAAATTAATGTGAATATTAAAATCAATATTTCATTTTCTTACTTTATATGTGAACTATGTGTATTCTCTAGTTGCTTATATTCATATTTTTAGACTTAATTACTTTTATGTTTTGCAAAAATCTGTATTTTCGTATTTGCCATTTAATTACTGTGGAGGTCATTTTACTTTGTTTTCTTCTAAGATCATTCAGCCCCTTCTTATCATTCATATATAATAACCATTCTTATCATTCATATCGCAATGGCCACAACATTTGAAACCAAGCCGATGAAGTAAAAACATAAATACATTTTTTATATGAAAACTTTTTCGGCCTAAAATGAAGTGATCTAAAAGGTGATCACCATAGTCTTCATAGTTGTTGAACTGCGGAGGGGGGAATTCTGGGGGAAGTGGGTTTGACTGCATTGGTGTGAGAGCTGGTCTCTTCATGCTCCCCGGATGACCATGACCAAGGATGTTTTCCAGATGGCTCCTGCCAAACAGAAAACACATATCACTGTAGAGCACTGATAAAAAATAATAATAATAATAATAATTAAAGGAGCCGTATGTAAGATTGTGGCCAAAACTGGTACTGCAATCACTTTCAAATTAATGTAGAGTGGTGTATGCCCTCCCTGTGATAGTGATAGTGACATTTGAAATGATTTCTTAATGTCTAGTGACATTTCAGGGCCATTTTATGGTTATTTGAAATACATTTCTTACATACAGCTCCTTTAAGACTGCAAGTTTAACAAAAAATATGTATTTTTACAAATAAATCTTTGTTTGTTAATGAGATACTTTGAGCATAGCTCACTTGATATGGATTTCAATTATATTGAACTTATTATCCTGAGTAATCAAGACAACAAGTTGTTGACATGTATGCCCACTTAAAACATTACAATATAGTACATTTTAAAGTTAAAAAAAGCCAGATTATAAGAACGGATGCTTGATTCTCAGTACAACTTGTTTCTGAAGCAGCAGCTGACCTGATGTCCCTCTGTGGTTCCTTAAACGGAGGAGTGGCATCCCCACCTTGCTGGATCGCCCTTTCCAGATCATTTACGACCTCCTGAGCCTGGCGATTCAAAACAGCAGAGATGCCTTTATACAAATATTCAGGGAACTGACAGAAGGAGTGGAATGGAAACTCCCACACCAATCCACAAGATTTATAATAGCCAGATGCACCGCTATCTATCCTCAGATGGATATAACATTTTTGAACACACAGCCAGTGTTGTTCCTCACCCCGGTCTCCTCACACTGGAACAGGAATGCCTGTGGAGCTCTCTGGCTGGGATCCTGAACTGAGAGGATGAGAAGGGAGTCATACACACAGCTGTCCAGAACAGCTTTCGTCTTCCTGATGCTACTCAAATGTACAGACTCCAAAACCTCCTACAATTCCAGGAACAGAGTTAGAGTTCACAGTTATTACTGGAACTGCCATAAAATGCAACATACTTTTTTTTTTTTTCTTTTTTTTTTTAGATTAATGGACTTAAGCATAAAGGCTACCCCCTGACCTTGGTCTCTATGTCACACAGCTGTAGGTGGTTGGCTTGGACCTGCATGATCATGTCCTGACCCCACACTTTCCCTTTACTGTCCATATTCTTCAGCCTGCTCACACAGTCATCAATGCTGCTCATCTCTCTGCCATCTAACACAAAGGTGAACAGGTGCTAGGGAATGGAAAAAGAAGAAAATGTTACTATGATGTGTCACTCATCACATAGGAGCTTGGTTATACTGTTGAGTGCCTTGTGAAATTCAAATTATCCAGTTGAGTTTGTGTGGGAATCTCTCCAGAACATGCTAGATAAGCTTTGGTTGTCTGTTCTTTTTAATAAAACACATTAGTGAACTGGGTGTTGGCTTTGCACTCACAGATTGTGATTATGAGTCTGTCACATGCAGTCAGCAGCACACATTTGAACATTATAAACATATCATCAGTTAATAATGTTAGTTACAAATGCATAAACCAGACTAAGTCTTACCTCCACTCTGTGCTGAAAGTTGTCTTGGTGTCTGGTGATTGATTCTGCATACTCCTTCCTTTGCACTAAAGCAACAATATCAAGTTAAAAATTATAGTATTTTATGGGATAGGTTGTTTAAATGGGTTTTCTACTTACTGTAGATGGATTTGGCACTGGGGCGAGACATGCCAGACCCCTGGAAAGACTGCTCAGATGAGAAGCCTCTATAATATAATTACAACACAAAATGCCTGAATAAACATTTTCCCACATATTTTAATTGTATTTTTTTAAGTTAAAAGAGATTTTAAAGAAACCCTGAAGATAACCCCCACTGAATCAGTAATGTAAATATATTTCGTGTTTGTCTCACATTTCTAATATGAATATATTATCAGTCAATTCACAATTGAACTATTCTTAACCAAAAGCTCACAGTCAACTCAGTGCTATTGCAACATAAAGTATGTGGACTGTTGAGCTGTTGTTGCTATACATTTTAGTGTAATATTATCATGACTCAAGACATTTATGGGAGCCCAATTTTGTTGCAACAGTTTTGGGAGCGTCTATTTGTTTCAAAATGACAGTAAAATTCTTCCATACCAGATGTCAACAAAAATTTAAAAGATAACTACATGGAAAGATTAACTTTTCGTGTAACGTTCATTAAATGAATTAAAAATAATGACTAACATAACTTGGAAAAACGTCATGACTCGTAAACTAACTCAAATATTAATATTAGTTTTAGATCGAATAATATAAAAATTGAAACCTTTATAAATCGTCTAATTTGCTGTAAAATGTCACTAGATAGCAATATCTACAAAAACTGAAAATCAGACAATCCTGTGAAGAAGAAAAAAAACTGAGCTTAAAAAAAACCCTAAAATAAAGTAGAAAGCTAAATTAAAAACTTTTTAACCCAAACCCTGCCTCATCATAGCAACCTTTAATGGCCTTTCTGACATCTGTTATGACAACCGATATGAGAGAGATAAGGGATGACGTTCTACACTGAAACACCCTTATGCGTTTCAGGTTCAAATTCCACTCGCAAACACGATAAACTTCAGCTAACTGAGATGAGTAAGACATGTACCTTGGCTGGAAAACGGGCATAGGGTTACCCCCATACATTCTTGACTGCGATGTCTAACACCTGTAATAGCAATGTTATCAGTCATAAAACTACTCAAGAAAAATAGCAGAACTTTTGAGCAGCTCTGCCAGGCAGATACATTAGTTATGAACAAGTGTCTGTTCATCATTTGTGGTTTGACACCTCTGATCTTATCTTAACAGAATAAGACTATGCTAACAAGTTGGTTTTAGCATGAGAGTGCCAAATGAGAGAGATGATTATCAGTGTATTTTTTAAAATGTATTTTCATTACAGACAAGTACTGAATATGTTAGACATTTTTATTTGGTTATAAATGTAAGACCTTTAAGATCACTAACAAAATCACAGAAATTTGACTGATGTATTACTTGTTGTAATACATGCAACAACAATGAATCACTAAATTAGGGCAGTAAAACATGGCGAAATCACTGTTAGCATTGAACAGCTTGAACAGTTAAGAAAAGCCAATTTCACAAACCAATTACAATACAAGGATTTTAAAACAAAACCTAGACATTTTTGTCTTTTGGATCACATAGCCTGAGGTTCTCAAAGTGTCCAGTCATGACAAATAAGCAGCAGAAACTGCTGAAAGCCCAATTCTGGAACTTCCTCTGTAACAAGTTAATGTGCTTGGCTTGACAAGAAGTAAATATTAACAGAAGTGAAATGCCATAGCCTTAACCAAGTGTAAAAAGAGAGAAGAAGAAAAAACACTGTTATAACCACAGCTCTAAAACAACACAATGTACAATGTAAGGATGTAACCAATCTAGTATTATTCAAATTTGTCACCATCATATCAACCTGTAGGCAAAACGCCATGTATCAGTGACTCCACACGCATTCGGTTATTAAACAGATCTTGCTATTAGCCAAATAATTGTACATTACCTCTGAGAAAATCCTAAACCAGTTTAAATTCAACTCTCCAAATCTACGTTCAGATAACTCCAGAATTTAGACACATCCTCAAGTCTGTCTTCCTAGTGAACTGTGTGAGAGCAAATATTCTGGACTTCCTGCTCAGAAGAGCCGAGGTCAAAGTCTAGTTCATGAATTATAGCAAGTCAGAAGGTAAAAGTAGGTAGGTTTTTCCATTAACATCATTGAGTACAAAGGTATTGTCATTAATAGGCAGCCCTGTGACGTGTAGAGCAAAGCGACACACACCGACCCTAAAATGTATTTGTACATTTACGTCACACTGAATGCACGTTGCTGCAGATAATAAAACAGTATGGCATATATTTCAAAAGATAAGACTATTTTTTCCACCAAATCAGATGACAAAAGGAATTGTTAGGTTTAAAAATTGTTGCAAATAAAAATATTTGGACCAGTTACACTTATATGTATGTATATGTAATAAATGCTTCAAATAGGGTTTTTTAGGAGTGTAGGATGAATCATAGGTTTGCAGATGCCACTTGATTTGATGTTATGTAATGCACTGAAATCATGTTGTGATGCTGAAACTGTTAAGCCAAACTCATCTTCCTAATGTCACCTTTCCAGCTCCACAAAACAGTCAAACCATTAATGCCAGGACTGCAGAGACAGACAGAAAGACAGAAAAGGCATTTAGTGAATAACCAAATCTTTTATTTAATACGGGTATGTACACTTTTAACGACACTGCCAGACTGGCATGTTCACGAGGAAAGAGTTAGTTTAGAATGAAAACAGGAGGCTTCAGTGTGGACACCTATACTGTAGCCCTAGCCTGAGTGGCCTTGGCCAGGACTTTCAGATCTGAAATGCACTTGGCGATGCTTTCCTTCTCCTGAAAGACAAAAAAAGTGATTATTTATTGAGGTAGAGGTAGTAATAACAGAACTATTATTTTGTAGTTGTTTCAGGTGGATATAAATAAAATCTAAATTAAGGTAACTATTCTACAGTTACATTTACTTACAATAGTAATAACAGTATGTTTTGCATAACTTAACCAAACCAGTCCCTAATTACATTGTAATTACACTGTAATAATGTGTAAAGTGAAACCTAAATTTTAAGAACACATCAATGACTGACACACGTTTAGACGTTTAGTAATATTGGCGAGTTCTTCTTCTCTTTTTACTCATCTTCTGTCCACATATCATCTTAGCAATTACTGTGTTATGCTGATAGAATGTTACAAAGTCTCCATCTAGAGGACAAGCTAAAAATCACTTCAGCAAAGATTTTGCCACTGTAATGCAGAGTTTAACTCCAAACCTGAAAATAATTATAAAAATAAAAAAAACCTTGACCTGCCTGTGGCTTACTAGTAATCCCGAAGATATATCGATTAGCTTCTTCAGGTGTGTTTGTTTAGGATTAGAGCAAAATCTCTGCAGGACAGTGGCCCTCCAAGACCAAAATTTCCCACCCCTTGTCTAATGTAGCATTTATAGTTGGACACATTTGTAGTTCACTAGAAATGCTCAAATGATTAGACCAATTTCTCCAAAATATTTCATTTTCACATCTCGAAAACAGTCATAATGAAGAACTCCCCCAGAATCGGTCTGTAATTGCCATGGCCATTAATATTAAAGTGCATAAGCTCACAATTACTCAACAACTCTGACCTTCAGCCTTAAACAAATGCCTCTTTTGTGTAACAAACACAATAAAGTGTCATAAAGTGCCAGTGACGTGACCATACGCCCTTGTACCTGCTGTGGGGTGATGCTCTTCACAACGCTCTGTTCGACCCAGTTCACCATGTGCTCCTGCTCCATGCGGCGGTGCAGGTTCTGAAGCTGCACCTGGTAGTCCAGCCTCTTCTTCACCTCATTGGTCACCATGTGCATACGCTCCCTGTAATTGGTCTCCAGCAGCATAGCCACATTGTTCTGATGAAAGATGGAATGAAGAATGTCACACAACGAGACATAGTGCTATTCTAAATAAATAATAATTCTAAATTTAAAAGAACAGTGTGGATTCATGATATTTATGTATAGCACGGCAGGGGAGAGACGATCTGTCATCTGCCACATTATGTCCTCCTCACCCTCTTGGCATCAAAGAGGTAATGTCTTCCTTCAACTCTCCACTGCTCCTTCTTCTCATTCTCAATGCCCTGTTCCAAGATAGCCATGGCTTGAACCTTGATTTCCTGAGCCTTTGCCACTTTTTCCTGCCGAGAAGACAAGGAGAATCAGATATTAGTCATCTGTATGACCAAACCACTCCCTCAGTTACAGGCTTTGATTTCATCGTGCACAATATCAAATATATCAGCAGACAATCTTCAGTCACTTCCCACTGTCGAACCAAACTGTTCTCATTGCTTAACTCTTTCATTACGGATACGATTTCATTTTCCACGGTTTGGCTGATAACAGAGCTCTTTGGAACGCAATATAAATACGTCAGTCATCACCTTAGTAAAGCAAGAGTTAAAAGACAGTATGAGATTTAAATAGCGACAGTTTTATGGAGGAGAATCAGATTAAGTGTTTTATTAACGCGTTTACTTTGCTCAAATAGCAAGCTACAGAGAAACCGGTAGCCAGGCAACAGACAAGTGACCAATCCTGAGTGGCGACATCACTACACTCATTCTACCATTCTACATATTGTGCTGTGCCGGACCAAGCTCAAGTGGAAATATAACTGGAACCACTCTTAGAACCGCTAGGCCCGACAGTGGAAAAGTGGCTATTCAGTCTTCAGTGTTAAGCTGCACAATTACACAGGCGACATATGAATACAAAACATTACAAACCTCGTTGAGTTTGTCGGCAAAGGCGGCTACACTGGGCCCGAACTTCTTGACGCCATAAATGATGACAGCACCGATGGACGCGGCAGCAAAGGTCTCATGATTGATTACGTAGATTTCCTTAGAGAGCATGTACAGGAGCAGTCCTGTGCCCAGCATATAAGGCCCTGCAGTCAGAAGAAAACACCACTGTTACAAACAGAGTCATGTATAAAGGTCTTGGAAAATAATCTCTACACAGCTCTCTTGGATAAAGGGGGTATTAGTTGTGAATCACAACTCTATTATAGGTCAACTCATCTCAAATAGCTATCATATGGTATGCTGCATGCACAAATGGCAATAAATGAAATTGTGATGTGGCTTAAATATGATACTTAAAGCTGCAGTAGGTAACTTTTAACAAATACGTAAAAAAAAAAAAATTGTTTACAAAAGTGTCATGATGCCCTGACAGTAGAATATGAGACAGATAATCTGTTGAAAAATAAAAAATAAATCCTATACACTATAGGATAAATCCTATATCCTATCCTATGGTCCTATACACAGCTCCTGGTCAGAAAGAACCAATCAGAGCCAGGAGGAATGTCTTAGCAGTGTTAATCACGCTTGCGTACGCACTGATCACACGGTTCACAGCCCTTGCTTGCACAGCGCGTACCGTCGCTCAAACCAAACTCAAGATTGCCGGTGTGTTGCAGCTGTGCTAATGGCGGAGAAACAACCTAAACTGCCAATTTCTCGAGTAAAACGGGTAAAAGGAAAAAAAAACCGGTGACGTTAAACAGGCGAAAAAGAAAGAATTAGGCAGAGCCCATTGAATCGGTGTCAAAACTCTAGCCGGGTGACATGTAGATAAAATGTCATGCACTGTGCAAAGCAACAATTGAAATTGAAAAAAATAAAATAAAATAAAAGTGTAATTTAAGTGTTTGTATACAAATCAGTATATAATTACCATTATTAGGCTAATGAAGCCTAGTAGTAATTTCTACTTTAGAGTGGATTGTTATTTTAAAGAACAGTTATACAGGGGAGACACTGTGGCATGATGGTCCTACGAAAGGAGGCAATAAAGCAGACAACCCCACCTGTCACACCAGTCTTGGGGTATAGAAGTGTGAAGAGCTCCTCTGGGAAGATGCCATGTCTGACCTTTCCTCCTTTCTCAGGCAGAGGAGGTACTGGTGCAAGACTCTGGGAGGACTGATGAAAGGAACGAGGGGCCTGTACCAGGCTGGTGGAAGACAAATAGATAAAGTACAAGGTTAGAGTTCTATGGGTGTCATTGATTGTCATTTGTTTTCCAGTACTCTTCAACCACAGACTGGCTTTCAGAGCACTGACCACAAGATTTTACATACCAAGCGCCAAAGGACCCGCTGTTTTTCAGGGTATGACCTACAAGAAATAGACAACAAAGCAATTAGAAAAGGACTGAAAATCTTACTGACAAATCACATTCACATTAATGAAGTGTAATGCTATTTTGTTTTAAGTGCAATTTTCATCAAAAGATCAAATGAATCATTTGACACCAAATGAATGAATGCTTCTTTTCCAGCTGTCACACTTGGCTATTACTTCTACCTGTCATTAGTTCAATAGAATGATTAACAGATGTTAACACGGTGTTTTTCATATATAATGATTAATAATTTATTTAATTTTGGTTCATTGTGTGCAGATCTAATAAAATGCACGTCCTTGTATACATGACAGAAACAAGCTGTCAATCTTCCCAGGTTAGGCAAAATCATATCATTTGTTAATTTGCACTTCTGAATGAACAATACCTAGGTGGTATTACATTTTAAGATGTGAATTCTTAAGCTTATAATTAGCTATGTGGTAAAGTGGTAAAGTGAATGTGGCATTAGCTCTCTGCTAACTGCTACACAACTCAATACAAGGACATACTGAAAACACATCAACTCTGCGATCATTCTCATACAGAAATGACTGTCTGAACATAACAAATTGACTTCAATTCATTCGATAAGTCTTTAGAATTATAATGTACATTAATTACAGCACAAAAACACGTTTCACTGCAGACTCAAGTGCGGCCATTCACATCGTGCGGCCTAATTTTACCCTTCAACTTCACATTCACTTATAAAACAGTCTATGTAATCAACACAATCAATGCGAAAGGTTAGAGTGGCTTTCACTGTATAAATCACCTACCTGAAACGAGCACCAGTCTTGACAACATGCTTTACCGGGTTAATGACAGGATCCCTGGCCGAAATGTCTTCAGTACCGGGCTCTCTGTGCCCTTCTAGACCAAGGATGAGAAACTCTCGCCGATGATATCGCGAGATCTTATTCTTGTTACTGGTCGACCGCCTATCGCGAGATCTTCCGCAAACCTGCACTTTGAACATCCGGGAAATCGGCACTCTGACTGGGAGGCAGCAGGTGGCGACAGTTTATCATCATCATACATGATACAAACAACAAAGGGAATGTTGACATTTTCAATTTGTTGCTAAAAATAACATGAACATTTAAACCTAGCAATGATCACAGTGTTGTCAACAAGCATACATACTTTTTCATAAACATTGCTCATTTTTATATTCTTATTTAGATGTGATGGTAATTTGCCAGTAGGCCACATATTGAACAGTGGTAGGCTAAATGTAGCCTATTTAATATTCAGTTAGGCTATCTTGAACTTTAGTTTTCATATTCTGTTTCTACACTCATTTCAACTTCGATTAATTATTTCGTTTATTTTTTCAGCTCAAATTAATTTGTTTTTAGATAAAGATCAACATGAGTCCATCTATAGGCTAATTGTAAAGCTTGCATTTTACAATCTTGCTTTGCTATCACACAGAACGTTGATTCTTTGCTGTCTTTCTCTTTTTCTCCAGTCCATTCCCTTACCAATATTGCCACATTTAAACAGTCATTATCATAACCTCGCCCCCAGTCCTAATCTCGGGGCCCATATGTGTGGTACTAGTTTCATACGCATGGCTGCTGAGATAGAGGAACTTATACAAGTTGTGAGGTTCATTTTACTTCCTGTTAAGCAAGCAAGGCAAAAGAAATAGACCGCCCTTTGTTGAATGAACTAGTTTTCAAGTGCCATGTCAGCTTCAAATCGTTCAGACTCTGCTTTCACAATTATATTTACTCCAGGGACTCATCTAAGAACAGGTACTTTCATTGAAGGTTGTAAAGATGCTAAAAATTCTAGTTTATCTACATGTATGAAATTATGTTGGTGTTACGTTTTGACTGAATGCATGCTTGTTATTCAGTTTCAACGTGTTGGAGCCTAATGCATTTGAATTGTGCTCTTTTTTTTACCAATTGAAACACTTATTGGAAGGGAATGTTGGTTTTCAGTCAATGTAGTGCCTAAAATTATAGCAGATCACTGTTTGCATTTTAAAAACATCATTGATAGTACAATATTTTTCTTTCAGCTGCATGTTGCTCAGTTCATGCCTGTTTTGAAACAATATGACAACAGAAGTGACTGGACACACTTCATCTTACAGTATGTAGCTAGTATTTAATATTTTATACTGTATGTAAAATGATTTTATTGTAGCTGAGAAGAGAATAAAAAGACTAAGTGTGACTTCAAAAACAACAGCATAACTTTACACCAGTTGTTGTTGACTCCTCATTTTGTGTCATTCTGCTGATTTAGGATGGTCTATTTTTTGAGCAATAATGATAAAGCACCGCTAAAGATTGGATGATATGTTGTTTTTGAATTACAGGAAATAAACACTTCAGGAAACACCCATTTACATTGTGAGGTGATAACAGTGCCTTAACATATAGCACAAACTCATTCAGCCAGACAGAATGGAAGGAGCTCATGACAACAAAAGGTCTCTGGGCCCAAATTACGAGTATAAAGTGGAGCAGCGAGCTGTGAAGCACAGAGAAATCAGCCATCGCAATAACACAACATCATGTCGCAGTCCCACAAGAGATGTGGACACAAGGTGGATTAAAAACGAACTCCATCGTAAAAGACAATTTGAGTTCTTCAAAAGAAGACCTGTTGACCATGGCACATACACACTGTTATCTGCAGTGCCAAGGCACAGGTACTCGAAGGAAACCCTGCATGAACCAGAGCTTATGACGCAAACCTTTACGTCAATCAGACGGCCCTTAATAACAAGTCCAAATGTAAGGCTCCGGAGAGATGGCATAAACTTTGCAAAGCAGGTACAGAGTTTACTATTAGCCAGGTCTTTGGCCTGTGACCGGTTGTTTACATGCTTTTCTGGTTTATATTTCTTTAAGACAGTGGCTGATGATGTAAATACTTTTTTAACACACACACACACACACACACACAAAAAAAACATTTGAGCTGCAATTTCAAGGAAATGTTGTATATTCTTAAATTACATCATCTATTTTAACATTGAAATTAAATGTCCAAATCCTAAAGACAGTCTCCACTTCTTCAATGAATGAAAATGATCCCGGGCTGAAATCAGACGGATGGGGTCTCAGTTCTGCTCAGCTTCAGAGGATAGTGAAAAAAGAGCGAGGTTAGTGGATCTTCTGATGAATATCCATAACAAACAAGGGTTATGCACTGTCTGCATGATGTTGGAAAATGTTTTCAATAATTCAATTTCAAAAAGTGTTTTTTTTTCATGTGTGGCAGAACATGTTATCTTAATAATATTATTCTGTGTTATAATCGTACAGTATATGATCATACAGTTCTCAAAGACGTCACTCAGCTCTCAAACACCCAGAAGATATTACAGACTGCCAGCATGCAGACAGAGTGAGTTGCTTATACATTACCTTTCTCTTGCGGTTTAATATTTCAAAAGCATAAATTCAATTATGCACCTGTTATATAAATATTACAGCAGCATGAACTCTCTTTGTTCAGGTCTGGATTTGTTACCGTCAAAGAAGCGGTAAGGAATTTGGTAATTGTTTAAAAAGGAAAATGATCATATACATGTAAAAACAAATAGCTAAACATGTAAATGCTGTTTTATTTATTAATATAATAATTCATTCATCTTTTTTCAGGATGTCCACCAGTTGTCTGTTTATTTAGAGGTATGGCAAGTATGCAGTCATAACCCATAAGATTGATATTCAAAAACACCAGCTCTTCCTGACTTCATTTGAAATGTTACTGATATAATGAAATGTGACATCTCTTTGCAGGAGGCCTTACATAGAGAAGAGGCTCTTAAAAAGAAGCTCTCCAGCCTCCAGAAGAGCGCCTCTACATTGCTGTGCTCTACAGAGCTCCTGTGGAAGGTACATTAAACTTCCCGCTGAAGCATTATTTGCACAGCACACACATGCACCTGACGGCATTCTAAAATCTAACCAAAACACATTGACCATGTAAACTCATTTATACAGATGGTCAGATGTCCTTGCTTCAGCACATGATGCTCGTTGTTGAGTTCATGCAGCTCTAGTGATGTGGTTAAAAAGGGAATAAAAGGAAGACAAAACGAATGCAAATACATTCTGAAATTCATGGTTACTTTTCAATTACTCATAATTACTCCATCCAATGCCATTCTGCATAATTTTGGCTTCAGCAATTGGTGAGTTTCCTGGTTTGAGCACAGAAGACAGCAGTAATGTAGAGAGAGCTGGGGGATGGTATTGTGGTCAACAGCATCCGGCTCCTTATGGCTTGTTCAGAAAAATAGACAGATGTTTTCTTGCTCACACACAAAATGGAGAGCAGTGTAGGCGTCAGAGAGAGGTTTGTTTGTGCTTTTGTAATGCTTCAAACTCAACCTGTTCAAACTTATACATTTTTCCATTTTGGCCTCATAACAATGTCTGTATTTCTCTCAAGAACCAATATAGCAATGCTAAGGATGGTAGTTGTCACACCGGATGCAGTATGCACAGAAACTGAAAACTCTTGGTTCGGTGGTTCTCTCTCTATCTCTCTGACGCACTCGCACATTTCCTTTTCCTCCCACAGACACGTTGTGATGAGGACTTGCTGAAGAGTAAGATCAAAGCTCTGGAGGCTCAGCTGCTGGTTTGCATCAAGGTACGACCGCAAAAGATCCAACTCAGCTCTGAGAACTTACAACGTACAAACAAATACAAATGATCTTTCACACTTAGATTGCAAGAATCAAGTGAATTCTGAATATTTTTCTGCTTTTCAAAAGTTGTAGAATTGTATACAGGTTTAACATGCAGCCCTGGATAAGTACAGGTCAGAGAGTTTGAGACACTTTTTTTTTTAAATAGAAGATAAATGCTTCAATTTGCCCTTTCAGAAGGTTCCTCAGGATGGAGTGAAAAAAGTGGTGCTAAAGATGGAAAAACAGAGGGAGGAATATGAACAAAAGGCTCTGAAGGCTATTCAGAGGGCGGAGAATGAGAAGGCGGAAGCTCAGAGCAAGATGGAGTATCTCCAGGTAAGACCCCAAAAGCACAGGTCAAAAGTCTCAATATTTATATTTATATTTATATATTTTGTTATAAATATACTTTACCACCATGAGGACAGAGCTCTTGCTTTAAGAACTCCTAGCTGGGTTGTAAAAATGCAATCATCCCTTCCTCTAGGGGGCGCTGCAGACAGCACACACAGAGTCAGAATGGTGGCAGGGGCTGTGTGAGGAGCTGAAAGAGGGTTCGAGTCAGCTGAAGAAGAGGCAGGACGAGTGCACTGATCAGATGCTACAGTTGCAGAGTCACTTGGAGGTATAGCAAAGCAAAACCGTGATGAGAGAATCAAAGGACTTGAGTGACACATCACAGACTTCTACAAAAGCTGACAAACCACAGGAATCTACTTTCAGTATAGCCAATCAGAACTTTTTTCAGAAACATCTGAAGAAGAAAAAAAAACAACAACACTGCCCGGCCCCATGGATATACAGTATACACTTGATGTCACCTGGCTATGGCAGTTCATTAGAACGAATGCGTCAATAGAGCCGCCATCTTGAAACAGGGGAGCCCCTCCACTTTAATGCATCAGCGTCAATGTATACAAAGGTCTAACGGAAATAAAATCACCATAAATCATCATGAATGCGATTACTCGTTTATTTGGTTCGTTCCAACAGTCAGACATGTTAACCATTGATTCCAGAAAAAAAAAAATTATATTTTTAAAAAACATTCTTCCTAGTTCAGATTTCATTCGTGTGAACATCATACACAGCACAAAAGTCCGCCACCATCAATTTATTTGAAGTAAAGGCAGTGTTAGCAGCGTTATCTACCTACTTCCTATGACAAGATGGCGGCGGTTTTGACGCATGCT
This sequence comes from Pimephales promelas, assembly GCF_016745375.1. Next base: position 47,535,088 of record NW_024121099.1, read on the forward strand.
TAGAACCCCAAGGTGACATCTAATGTCTATGGCCCAGCCCAAAAAATAGTTGCTTTGACTCTGTTTGGATCATTATTGCAGTGATTATTATGTTTCCAGCATGTTATAAGTTTGGCAACAGTTCTTCTAACTCTAATTAATGGAGTGTGTAACTTATAATTTCCTAAACAACCATGTAGGAATATCAATATTCAACCATGTAGGAATATCAATATTTCTTGACAATATCAAGATTCATCAGGCTCAAATTTTGAAAGAATAGTTGGGAGGGAGAATGAAGAATTATTTTCACACATGAACTGGCACCATTGAGTTCAGACATTAAATTCACTGGGGAGACTGAAAGTAGACTTTACAGAGTGCTGGACTCTTGCATTGTCAATACAAGATCTTGACCAAAAATAAATAACATCACAACATTTATTTCCATCAAGAGGTGCATCCATTACATCAAGATCTTGAATGGACATTGCCAGAGTCAAGCACTCTGTAAAGTTGTCATTCCTCATGCTCCCTCCTAACCATTCTTTGAGTTACCATTCATTCTGTCACAATTTCAGCCTAACTTCTTGAATATGTCCATAATGTGTTTTTCTACATGGTTGTTTAAGAAATGAAAAGCTATACACTCAATCAATTAGGGTTAGAATAACTTTTGCCAAGCACATAATATGCTAGAAACATAATAACGGCTGCAATAATGATCCAATCATAGAAGCATTTATGGAAGTTACTTTTTTTTGTTGTGAAAATCGACTTTTAAGTAATTTTGTAAAAGCGTTTTTAATTAAAACTGATTGAATAGTTCTTCTCAGGTTGTGGCATGTTTCATTTATTGTTGTATAAATTTTTGTGCAGCGTTCTGTGGAACAGGAGGAGATGCTGAGGAAACAGAGTGAATCTCTTCAGTTAGAGAGAGAGGAGCTTCATTCCTGCATCTCCGAGTTGGAGGAGGAGAACCTCAACCTGAGAGCATATCTACAGGAAGTCAAAGGTGCTGGCAAACTGACTTTCACTTCACATATTTAGATAAAACAATCATGGAAATATTTAGAAACACTTAAGGAATTAACAAGCTGCATTTCTTTCAAATCACATTTCATGCATTTCTCTTTATCCGTCTCTTTCTTTCACACACTCACAGGACACAACCACGAGTTGTGGAACAGTAACACACAAATACATGAAAATGTTTCAGTGTTGGACCAACTCCTACGGACAGATAACGGCATTGCGAGACAACTGAGAGACACAGAACAGAGACTCAGAATGAAAGAAAATGAGGTAAAGATCTCCCAGCGAGAGCACTGAAATTGAATTTTGTTTTTGAAAGTTGTTTTTTATGCACAAGAGTTATTTTGCACCCATAACATGTCTTCTTTTAGACTAGCGTAAAGAAAACATCCAAAATACACATTTGAATGTTTATTACGCTTTATCTATTTGCACCTGGAGATCTTAATTACAATACATATCTACAGCATATGTAGATTTCTACAGCATATTCTGAAGTTTTGTTCATATATTATTTGCCTGGTTTATATAATATTTTATTTCTAAGAATAAGGTGAATCTTTTTCTACTGAAAGTATTTTCCAGTTTACGTATACATAAAAGGAAATATACAAAATCTTCTCTTTAAAAAACCAAGGTTTCTAACTTCTGTTTTAGAAATGTATGCATGTTTTTTTAATGTAAATTACATTCAAGAAAATACCTTTATATTTTTAATCTTTCCTCATTAATTGCTGTATTTAACATTTTCCTTTATGACAATGAACTAAAATTGAACTACTATGAATTACAAAGATCTTTCAAATATTTAATATCTTAATATATATATATATATATATATTAGCAGTAGAGTACCAGAGGTGATCCTACTTCAGTTGTCACCATTTAAGACTATTTTAGGGGAACAATAAAATAAAGTAAACCAACAAAACATGTATGCTGCTGTAAAAAGCATTTCCTTTCTTTTAGATTTTTTTCTCTATAAATTACCATAAGACATGGTTTAACATAGTGTTGTCTTGGTTGCCCGGCAGTACACAGAGCTGCAGGCGGATCTCGAGGCCCTGGAGCAGGACTGTTACGGCTATCAGTCCCGACTGACCCAGTGCCGAGAAGAGCTGAACATACTGAGGACGCGCCAGAAAGGCAGCAGGGTGAGACTTGAACAGCATTCTGTTTCACCAATGCGTGACTATAAGTCTCTTGTTTGACTAGTTTTTTCTCCTCTATCTCCCTGAACAGAGTGGCCGCTGTGGGACCTGGCTCTGTATATGTCTGTTCTTACTGCTCATGATGGTGGTGGTGTTGGCAGGCCTGTGGTTTTATCATCAACCCGCTAGAGAGCTGCTCCGTCAGTTTTACTCTGACCTGGAACAGCGAATGGAGGACTACCTCATACAGACAGCATCAGCTCAACATGGAGCCTGCTTTAAACCTGTGTGACAGGCAAGAGTAAAGCCAAGAGTGTTAAAGATTTGATGTTTATATTTATTTTTTTATTTCAGATTTTTAATAGATTTTTTAAAGTTGGACGTATTATGTCACTATTATTTTGTTATCTTTATTAGTAGGGGTGTAACAATATATCGCAATAAAAAATGTAACATTACGTATCATGGATAATGTCAATATGTTTTGTGCATAGTTCACCCAAAATGAAAATTACTGTGTGAGAAAAGTTAAAGTTTACAGAGTAACCAGTAAAAAGTGGCCAACATAATTTTAATCATATCTAGTCAGTGAAAGAGTGCAAGCATATTTGTCTAATATAATTCTGTATTTTCAGCTTCAGAATCAATGGTGGTGTCACCATTGTCCTGTGCATTGTGTTATCAGCACTAAGTCCAAACCTATTCATGTACACATACAATGTTATATCAAAATTAGCATATTAATCAACAGTACATTTTTTGTTAACCTTTTCCCATATTCATTGGAGTATCGCAATAATATTGTATCGTGAGTTCAGTATCGAATCGTGACATGAGGGTATCGTTACGCCCCTACTTTTCTATGGTTCTTTGTATTATTATCTAAAACGGACCAAACTGTGTAAATACTGGTGACATGTTACAAAACAAAAGTGTTACAATGAGTTTAAACCTAAATCTGTATCCCATATATAGATTTTTTTTTATTCTGATTATTGAAGTTTAAAAACTGGACATATAAATGTGAAAGTCAATAGTTGAAGCCTTGAATAAATTCACTATGAACAACTGAGATTGGTATTTTTTGATATTATTAAACAACATCCTTTTTGTATTCTGAGCTGTAGCTCTATTTTACTAAAAGATTATTTCCAGATAGGGGTGTACATTTCTTTTAGTTAGCACTCACTAAGAATAACAGAACAATATTGTCCTGTTGAATGGCTTAAAAAAACACATTGTCATGACAGGTCACGCTCTTTAGCGTTCCAGACTGACCTACACACTAATGGAGCTCTGACACAGCTCATTTGAACACATTCACACACTGCCCTCCCCTTGCCCAACCCTGCTTTTCACCATGGTTTCCTGTGTAAAGATAACCAGAGCACATTAAAACATTCGTTCCAACACTTTAACGCTCTTAATAGCTTGACAGCCGTCTTTCAGGGTGAGTCATGTTATATTTTCATTGAAATGCATTTGGTATATGGATCTAAATTTACAGACTAACTTTTTTATGGTTGAATTGCTGCTTAACGTGACAAAACTGGAAGTGCAATACCACAGGATGACGCTGCTGTAGGCCTGAGGTGTTTTAACATAAGCTGGCTAATAACATGGGCTGTGCAATAAGAACTTATAACTTATATGCTATTTACTACTACAGTCTCTAGTTTTACAAAAATTGGAAGTGATCTGTTTGACTAATGTAACTTTATGTATTTCTAGAAGCTCTGATAAATGAGGTCGCCTCTTCTGGTATGTTTTGTTGGATTATGTTTTTGGACTTCTGTAATATCACTGAAGATATGTGCCTTCAACATCCAGAGTTATGGGGAAGCAAAGGCCAGTAATAAGAGAGTTATGGAGATTTTGATAAAGGTACAAAAGTACAGTTTTTGACAGTATTAATAAAGCTTAAATGTGTCTGTATCTTAAAACATCTTAAATTCTTGAAAATGATTATTATGTAATTCCTAGATCATTTCTCGCTGTGACCTGAGTTTGATTCAGGAGGTTCGAGATTCTAGAGGTCAAGCCGTATCTGCATTGTTGATGAACCTGAACAGGTAGCCTACAGTATATACAGTATTTACTGCATGTGTCACTGATGCATGCAACTAATTAATGTGTAATATAACAATGTTTTCATTTCACTTCCCCCAGGTTTGACACATCTCACATTTACAATCATTTAGAGAGTAAAAGAATGGGGAAGAAAACATACAAAGAGCAGTATGTGTACATTTACAGGTAATGAAACTTTTAAAATGGGTGTCGTGCACAAATGTTAACACGAGCGAAGTCTAAGTAATCTGTAGTGACTATACCTGAATATTGCGAACAACAGGAGCGATGATGAACTCATCCAGCACATGCTGTGTTCACAGAAAAGACATGCTACAGGTGCAAGAGCAATACCAGCATCCAGATTTCAATGAGACCACAGAAGGAGTTTTCACCAGAGAGCCGTTCATCATTTGGATCCGTTCTCCCACAACATGTACGTCGCATAAACCTTTCTAGCGGAAATAAAATAGCACATTACAGCACAATGATTAGCTTAAAACGTTTATATTGAATCTGATTGGCCATATCATCTTACAGTGGTGAAGAACTTCGTCCTCATTGGTCAGCACACCTGTCCTAAGAATGCAATGAAAGAAATGGATGCACTTTATGAGGTCTTCCAAACAGTCAGGAAGAAATGGAAAACTGAGGTACACCAAACTTAGAAAAGAGATAGAACGATAGACAGAATGACATACTTTATATTAATTCCTCCATTTTATAAAACAAAACGTTTAACTTTATCTAGAATGTGATGTTCCTGGGGGACTTAAATGCAGCCTGCAGCTATGTTACCAATAAAGGACTGAAAAACGTGCGTCTCAAGAACGACCCAATGTTCCACTGGTTGATCAGAGATGAACAAGACACTACAGTGCGTGAAAAAACACGCTGCGCTTATGACAGGTCTTACTTTCTTAGCAAACCTATACACAATAACCATATTGTGACTATAGAGTGCTGCAGGGATGACATCATTTTGTAGGCCAACCCGGAAGTTAGCATCAAACTGGTTTCCTTGACAAAAGCTAATAGGATTTTTCCATTGACTTTTGGATTATTGAAGAAAATAACCAACAAATGTATATGATTCTTACATTTTGATCATCAAGATGATCTCAAAAACATTTCTGAATTTTGAATCCTAAATACAAATCACTAGAAGTAAAAAGCTGTAGGCAATAAATGAACACTAAGCTTCCGCCAACTCTGCGAACCTGAGTGGTTCCCTGTTCACCGTGATAGTGTTTATTGTCCCCGACAACTTCTATAGTCTCATTAAGCCACTTGTTAACAACTTAAAAAAAAAGTATAATTACAATTGAAGAGTTCAGATGCAAAAGCCTCTAAGTGCCATTTGAAATTTTCTTCTAAAATGATCATTTTTATAAAGCTTGTATATTTAAGTTCAGTAATCTCACTTAAATGGCAATGAAGATTACCTATTAATTGCCAATTAAGTGAAATTACTGAACTTAAATATACAAGCTTGATAAAAATGACCATTCTAGAAGAAAATTTCAAATGGCATTTAGAGGCTTTTGCATCTGAACTCTTCAATTTATTTTATTCACCCTCATGATATTTTAAACCTGAATGAGTTTATTTCTTTTATGGAGGTTAAAATGAGATGTAAGGCAGAATGATAAACTAAACTAAAGTTCAAAAATGCTAACTAACAGCATTTCCAGATTTTAGGACTCATTCCTGCAGCACTCTATAGCATTTTGAGTCTAAACTACAGTTACCAGTTTGACAAAATGACATGCCAATATATGTTTGATAGTCTAACAGTTAAATCTTTCTGAAAATCCCCTTTAGGATTATTATTCACGGAAAAGAACTCATTTCAGGGATAGTTCCAGAATCTGCTCAACCGTTCAACTTCAAACAAGAATTTAATCTATCTGAAGAAGAGGTAAACAGAACTGCAAAACAGAGTTCATAATTCATAATCAATGTTTGAAATGTGTCTTTTTTTTTTTGCATTTAGGCTTTGGAAGTCAGTGACCACTATCCTGTAGAAGTGGATTTAAAAGCAAACCATCGCTACCTCATGCGCCACGAACTGTGAAATGATGAATATCTGTGAATATGGCCTGCTAAGTACATATACTAATATTAATATCAGCCTGATACTGTGATAACTTGTACTGTGCTCTGGTATCAACAACTGATGTTGCAGAGAAACAATGTGAATGGAAAATAAAAGCACTCGCCAAATTATTATATTGAACATTAGCAGAAAAAGTGTTAACTACACTATTTAAGCCATTTTGGTATCTATAACCATGTCATTATTATACAAATTATTTTTAAATGAATCAAAAATTTGCTTTGCTGTTCTAGGTGTATTTGAAGTTGCTAATAGTGGAGATGATTAAATAATCAACACAATGTACATATTGCCAGTCTCATTGTTATACCTGAAATTGTGAGAAAATCTAATATACATGGATTAAATCCACAAAACTCCAATTGTGACTCTTTAACAAATACTCATATAAAATAAGAAGGTCCTTTCCTTATTTAAGTCAGCTCATAGTTTGTTAGTCCCTTACACTGTTTTGATAAAGAGGAATTGAGGCTCAGGCTACTGTATGCTCTTATGTTCTTTCACTCTGTAATGTCAATAAATAATGCATGCCATAAAACTGACTACACAAACTCACAGCACTACAGTGGCTCACAAAAAAAAAAAAAAAAAAAAAAAATGAAATCGGTCATAATGGAAATCGACCATCTTGTTTATCTTAAAACCAGATTGTACTGTTTGCATGGAAGAGTTTGCATAAATATATGTAACTCATGAGGAGGATGCATCGATTTAGCAGAGACGGTGTGGTTGAGCTACTCAAACCGCAACCTACAAAATGTCAAACAAGGCTGCACTCATGCAACGGTAACACACACACACACACACACACAGAGATATTATAATAAATGTAAATAAATGTAATAAATCCAGTAAATATGGGTTGACATACTTTGTTAACTTTTGATACTTATATTTAACAATGTTAATTTACATTGCATGCCAATTTAGCAGTTTTTGTTCAGTACATGCTCAATTCTGTGACGTTTCAATTCATGCTCTTGTTGTTATGGGCCTATTTAAACAGGAAGCAGCTATGACATGATGTGGCACGCATCACACACACACTCATTTTGTCAAGTGGTGGAACATTCAGTGTCTGTCATGTCTGTATTTGATTTTGTCGGTACGGGGTGAAATTAAATGCTTAACACTGTTGTGCCAAAAACAAGATGGAGGAAAACATTGCTAATTTTCTAAAGGACGCATTCCCAGGTAAGATTTTTGCGTGAGACTTTTTGTGTAATGTTGAAGTGAAAACTTTTGTAGCCAACTGTGCATGTTGTGATTTTCACAACTAAAAATAAATAATCCATAAATAATCTGACTTTTAACCATATTAAGTCACTATAAGAATACTAAAAAATAAAGCCCAATGTACCTCGTTAATGTAGAGGAAGTCTCTGTTTTGATTTCGAATAGGTGGTTTACCCATATTTTGAATCGTGCATTGCATTGTGTCTTTTTTAAAATAGAAACAGAGGCAAATTTTGAGCATCTACACTCTGATGTCGACGTTAACGTACCTCAAAATGATCCCGACATGGAGGATGACAACGGTCACAGAGAATCCAGTGGATCTGAGTCTGACATAGATTTAGAGTGGGGGAATAGGGAAGAGGAAATTAAGAACTTTTCTGAGAATAGGAACTTCTCATTAGATGAACAAAGCATGAAGGCAGGACCTATGCTCTGTGGTTCACGGGACGACGACGATACAGATGAAAACAACACACAAACCCAAAACCAGCAATTAAGCTTGCATGATGAGGAATGCATAGAGAAGGAAGTCGAGAAACATGCAGATCTCCATCAAATGAACAAGGAACAAGCTGAAGATGTCAGTATGCTGGAAATGCTTCTTCCAAAAGGACCTCACTATGATCTGGAAACAATGAGCCCAGAGACCCCATCACATCTACCGAAGAAGCATGGAACCCCATTGATGCCAGAAGCATCAATGGAGGTTCAGTCTGGGGATGAGATGAAAGAGTTTACAGAAGAAGATCATGAAAATCGTGAAAGAGAAGAGGAAGGTTTAGCAGAGTACCCCTCTGATTTATCTCAAAGTGATAGTGGGGACAGCAGTGAGGGTGGACAACCCAATCACATGGACACCAAGCTGCCTCAGGTGCAGGTTGTAGACCTGGGTTGTTCATATGAGATGAAGAACCTAGAAGAACCTCCACTGAATTACAAAGTTGTAACTTCAAGGAATGATGATGTTCAAATGAAAGATGGATGTATGGATCCTGTAGACATGCTCACTTATGAGGGTCTGAATGTGGAGACACCTGGGAAATCTGATGATGACATAATGTCCCAGACAAAGCAGGACAGTATTAGAGATGATGAATATAACAGTGAGATTTCAAACACTGAAGAATGTTCTGATTTTGGAATCTCTGCCAATTTCCAATCTAACTCCAGTGAATCTTACATGACTGAGCAGCCTGACTATGATAGTGATATCAGCAGTGATGGTGAATACTGCAAGACTCAAGAAGAAAGCCCTGATTTCAATTCCCATTTGATCTTGCAGGGAAAAGACTTTAATAGAGATCGGAGCAGCATTGAACATGAAATAGAGGGTGTGGTGGTCACAGATAGTCAGAAAGAGGTATGTGATATGCAATTTTCAAGCAATCCAGCATCTCCTAAAGGAGGAATTGAAGGATCATCTGAGAACAGGAGTGAGTCACATCCACTAGAGGGCAAAAACAACAAAGAACATGATAACAGTGAACACTCAGAAAGTTCAGACTTTGGTGAAAATATCAACACTTTGCTACCTGGGACATTTTGGAGCTTTATGGATGATCACAACCTGGAGCTTGGCGAATATGACTGGGACATTGATGAAAAAGAAGTGATATGTGATGAAGAGGAGTATTTTCAGGACGAGCTGGAGAATGATGAGGAGGAGACCAAGGGGGACTGGGAGAAAGAAAAAGCAAGAATTGAGGCATTCAACAGATTCTACCAGCCCGCCGAAGGCGAGGAAAACAAAGGTAAATGCTTATTTGTGAAACGCCTGAAAGCCATAAAGCAAAGGGAATTTCATAAATGAATTTTACCTTACTGGACCGATTCTTTCCCAACAACTACAACAGGTAGAATCCACAAAGTGACGTTTTGTTTGGATCCAGAATCCTCTCTTTATGAAGTGGATAGTGACAGGTAAAACAGGTTTCAAAGTTTGAACTTCAAAAGTAAAGTGTTTTGCATAACATATACACACATATATATGTATATATATATATATATATATATATATATATAGACTTTAGTGCAACATACAAGCTCATATATTTGTTTGGCATGTGATTTGTCACACAGCAGTGAAGAGGAACTGAGCACAAAAGGTTGCATCAGTGATTTGGAGTCTCCAGAGTCCAGTTCAGTTAAAGAAGAACAAAGCAACATGGAAGACGGCCATGAATCCTCAGAGGTTTCATACATTGAAAATTTCAGCACTCTTCAGATGGATGATGAGGACATGAATTTTGATGAATATCACCATGATATTAATGTAGAGTTCTATAAAATGAACTCAAATGAGGTGATCTGTGATGATCAGGATGATTTCTTGGAGAAGCTGAAAAATGAAATAGAGAGGGACATGGAGCAAGAACGAGCGAAAAATGACAGATACTACGAAGAGTCTGTAGAAGAAAAGCAAAAAGAGGGTGAGTGCTTAAATGTTTTATCAAAATTACATTACTGTTGAAAAAATTGGGATCTGCAAGATTTTAATTAGAAATGAATACTTTTATTCAGCAGGGGATTCAATTAATCATAAGTGACAGTAATTTAAAATATTACAAAGATTTATATTTCACATAAATGCTGTTCTTTTAAACCTTATATTCATCAAAGAATCCAAAAAAAAGTATCATGGTTCCTACAAAAATATTAAGAAGTTAATATATTAACTGTAATATAAACGGTTTTCAACATTGATAATAATATAAAATGTTTTTAGCCATCAAATCCGCATATTAGAATGATTTATTAAAGGGATAGTTCCCCCAAAAATGAAAATTCTGTCATTAATTACTCACCCTCATGTTGTTCCAACACTGTAAGACTTTAGTTCATCTTCGGAACACAAATTAAGATATTTTTGATTAAATCTGAGAGCTGGCTCATTCCTCCATAGGCTGCTAGGTAATTTCATCTGCTGGCCCAGAAAAGTTAGTAAAGACATTGTTAAAATAGTCCAAGTGACTACAGTGGCTCAACCTTAAGTTTATCATCTTCTCAATTCTCGTGGATTGCTTCGTGGCGCTCTGGTTAACACACATCAGAGGCCCACACAGAAGAAAATGAATAGTTGAATAAAGTGTTTTTTGTTTTTTTTTCCCGCACAAAAGGTTGAGCCACGGTAGTCACTTGGACTATTTTAAGAATGTTTTTACTTACTTTCTAGGCCGGCAGATGAAATTACCAAGCAGCCTATGAAGGAGTGAGACAGCTCTCAGATTTCATCAAAAATATCTTATGATTAGGAATGATAAAGCATATTTAAATATGAAGAGTTCAGATGCAAAAGCCTCTAAATGCCTCTAAAATTTGAAATGTTCTTCTTTAATGATGATTTTTTATCAAAGTTGTATATTTAAGTTCAGTAATTTCACTTAAATAACAATTAATAGGTAATTATCATTGCCATTTAAGTGAAATCACTGAAGTTAAATATACAAGCTTGATAAAAATGATCATTCTAGAAGAAAATTTCAAATGGCACTTAGAGGCTTTTGCATCTGAACTCTTCATATATTAAAGGTGACATGACAGAAAATAAATGATCATATGTAAATGTTAGAATGTTAGATATTATGACCAACGTCCAGATTGTGTTGCAGGGCTAAAATATCCAACACGATATTGTACAGACAGACAAAGTAATAGAGAGAGACAACTGACAAATAACACTTTAAGGATCATGTGACACTAAAGACTGGAGTAATGATGTTGAAAATTCAGATTTGCATCACAGGAATACATTTCTTTAAAATATATTTGTTATTATAATAGTTATTTTATTTTTTGCTGTAGCTCAACTGTTACACATGACACTAGTACAAAGGACATGGGTTCAGATTAAAAAAGCCGAATGAATGAATGAAGAAAGGAAGGAATTAACAAATCAATAAATAAACAAACAAATGAATGAATAATGAATACATAAATAAGTAAAGTGCACATTTCTCTCTCAAAAGTAACAGACAGGACTCACAGGGCAATGTTTAGGTTGGATCAAGGATCTTCTCAAAATGAGGAAGATAATGATAGGTGAGATGGATTTCATTCATTTTTAAATTTCATTCAGATTTTAGAATGGTAAATTTGTATTATATGTTGCATTGCAGCAGCGAACAGGAATCAAACTCAGAAGATGACACAGCCAATGTCCAGAAGACTGAGGTGAGAACATCAGATCATCAAGCATACAACACATTAATCAAATAATAATAATCTCACATCATCAGCTCTCCACTTTTCAGGACCAAAGTGATTCTGATGAACCACATGAGAGACGTTTATACGCAGGAAGGTACAAGGTTTTACCAAAGGAGTTACAAAAGGCAGGCAAGGAGCTGAAGGAACACCCCAAAAGAAACAAGGTAAGCATAAACTCGCGTGAATTAAAGAAAAGCTAAAACAGCATAACAATACAGATAAAACGCTCATTTGAGGTTCTATTTTTTTTTATCTGGAGACAGGTTAGCCAAAAGCTTTTTTGTCCTTAAAACATATCGCCGGTTTCCTACTACGACTCTTTGCATAAATGATGGGAGTAACTTGCAAAAACTTTGGGAGCAACAGATGAATGAATATCAAAAGCTTGATTATTTCTGCCCCAATATTACGGATGTGTTAAATATCGCTGTAGTAACAGATGCCTGTATTATGTAACATGTGTTGCCTTAATCAAAAAAAAAAAAAAGGAACATTTAGTGATATTTTAAAGTGATTTCCGTCATTTTGACAGATAATAAATTTTGCATACCTGCTTTAGAAATATTCCAGTAAACACTCACATTTTAAAGCATCCATGTGAAAACAAACCTGGAAAGAGACATGAGGATTTGAGGAGAAAAAGAGAGATAATTAGTGCATTGCAGTGAATTATTCATTATTCATTTATAAGACCACAAATGCGCTAAGGAATATTTGTAGCGCAACCTTATGATTTGATTCAGCATTTTTGAGTGGAACTATCCCCAAACCGGACATGCCTTCCATAATCTAAAAGCTTGTTAGAAAAAAAGTGGGAGTAAGTCATGTCTAATGTTGTAAACATTTATCATATGCAATGCCATTATTCATGTACAATGCAAGTTACTGCTGAATCAGCATCCAGTAATGACAATGACTTTGAATAGTAAGTCATTCATTACTAATAACACTAATCTGTCTCGATGTCTCTACAGTGTGTTGTCCTGCTTCGGTCAGTGTTAGCAGTGAGTCTAGCGTCAGTGGTGGGGCTGCTGTCTTACTGCTGGGCCAACGACAGCTTGGACTGGATCTACTGAATTCACGTGGATTTGGAATATTCAACATAATTCAAAACACAAAATAAAAGTCAAGGCCTCTGCATTATGATAAAGACATCATTGCACAAGACCATGCAAAATATCACGAAACAGACAAGCAAGCAAACTGAGATAAGACCAACTTTATTTCCTTACAGGATGCAACCTAATATTGTAACGTTTGAAGAGCGCTTTGAAATACAGCCTTTTAAAAATGTTTATGTCTTTAAACATGGTAATCTCTGTTTTTTTTTTTTTTAATGTAAACCACATTTAGATAGATTTAATCATCTTCCATGTACTAGGAAAAGTGACACATATGCAGATGTATATCTCTTGCCCCTACAGGACACCTTGTACAAACAAGTGCTTTCAAAGTAAAAATGACCTGAAAAAAAAATGCAAAACATAAATAAATACATTTGATAGATTCCTTTATCCCTGACTATATCTGACTGCATTTAATGCGACATTCTTTTATTGCTATTTCTTTCTAATCTCAATTATCATCCTATTAGGTTGTCAGCAAGCTATATTCCATAAACATGCCATGCAGTTAGTGTATTTTTAGGTCTGATTATTATCCAGTGCCTTCTTCACTACAGCATAAAATATTACTTCTTAGTGCAAGTTTCCAAATTCTAGAAAACCGATTGCATACAATAGCATGGATATTTCTCCTTTAACAATCACCAGGGTTTCTGGAAATATTATTAATTCCTCAAAAAGCACGTCTCTCTCTGTGAGTGCTTGGACTTTAAAAGTAGCTATACAAATTAAAGGGATACTCCCCTATTTTTGGGAATAGGCTCATTTTACCACTCCCCCAGGGTTAAACACTTGGGTTTTACCGTTTTCGAATGTATTCAGCCGATTTTTTGATATTTAGAAGAATATCAGTAACCAGACCGTTTCTGGTCTCATTGACTTCCATAGTATATTTATTTTCCTACAATGGAAGTCAGTGAGACCAGAAACTGTCTGATTACTGATATTCTTCTAAATATCAAAATATCGGCTAAATACATTTGAAAACGGTAAAACTCACCTGTTAAACTCTGGGGGAGTTGTAAAATGAGCCTATTTCCAAAAAAAGTGGAGTCATCTTTCAACCCTTCAGATAAAAAACGTAAGAGGAGAAAAGTACCTGTAAGGCATGCTCAGCTTTCTGACGTCGTTTTCTTTGGCTGAAATGATTTTCTCCATTGGAACCTTTCAATTTATAATATTCATTAAATGCTTACTACGAACACATGCCCTGATTAACTACTCGTTTCGCATAACAGTCTTATTACGCATTTCAGAAAAGACAATGTAAATAAATAAATAAATATCTTGTGAATCAAAATTACAGTTGTCAGGTAAAGTGCATTTGATACTGCAATAGCTGTGGTGACTACGCAAACTAATAAAGAAGAGGTGCCTTGTTTGATTTGAGTAAGTTCCATGCCGGTAATTGAATGCACACAATCTTTTCCGCTTGTGACTGCACATATCCTCAGCCTCCTTGTTTGAGGTCTTTTTTAAATCACAAAGTTCAGGATTCGTTCTAGCTGATGTTTCATCAGCAATCACTCCCACGTGTGTTTTTCCGACAGTTTTAAATGGCCACCACACACATGTCCATCTGCTACATCCAGGGCACTGGTCTGCACAACATAAATTCAAATCTTACTTCAGACCGGGCCACATCCTGTCACCGAAAGGCCCCTCTCCTGTAAACGAGAGAGGTGACGGTGCTCCGGGCGTATACAGGTCGGAGTCCGTATCTGACTCCCCCTCGGCCAGATAAGGCCTGAGACGGGTGCGCAGCATCCCGCCTCCTCCACCAAAAAGCCCCAGACCCACCGGAGGCACATATTCCGCTTCTCTGGCCTGAGAAATGCTAAAGCCACTAAAAGAGCGGTCTAGTTCCTCGTGGTCCACCGAGGGAATGGACAGAGACGTGTCACTCTCGACGGCTGCCTGCTGCTGGACGGGTCTCCTGGACCTGCGCGAGCGGCTGTTGTCACCGTTCTCGTGGAACGGCGGAGGCGGGAGGCGGTACAGTGAGGGGTCGTCGGTGCCTATCGGTGACACTCCTCGGCTGTTGTTCCAGAGAGGCACGCTGAGGGGATGTTCTTCCTGCTGGTGCCACGAGGTAGAGGGCCGACACTGGCTGTCTGAGGGAGTCCTGTTGGGACCAGGATGGACAGGTTGGGACCTGCTCTTGTTTTTATCCTCGTCCTCGCTCTGTGCTTTCTCGCTCTTATCGTCAGGACTGTGGTAAGGAGGAGCAGGGTAAGGGATTTTAAAGCCCAGGAGAGCTTCGGTCTCAGATCGCGGGATGCCCATTTGTGTTGTATACACGCTGACCAAAAAGTTGAGTTTGAGGTCCATTGCACCCACCTGCACAAGGAGAGACAACCGGACTCTTCAGCTTGTTGGTTTAACTTAAAAAAGTAAGTAACCTGGATGCCTTAAAATTTTAAGTTGATTGAACTGGAAAAAGTGAGTCATCAGAAACTCAAAATAATGAGTTATCTGAATTAAATAAATTAAGTTGATTTGGCAAAAGAAAAAATGTTGTGACAACAAATCTTGAAAATATTGTTTTTTTTACAGTGTGGGGCTATACAACCACATCAAATGAACTTGACACAATGTGGTTAACCTGTTTCTCCATCTTGTTGAGACGTCCCATCATGCTCTGGTCCTCAGCCATCTCTGTGTCGCTTTTGGGTTTGTCCTTCTCTCCTGTCCCGCCTCCTTTTCCCACAATCTGATCCACTCTAGTGATCCAATAGACCATCACTTCGACACATAGTCAATACGCCCTCATTCACACTGAGATTCAGTGGTTAACTGTGCACTGTACCTTGTCAAGTTAACAGAAATTAGCTTTATGGAGGAGAACTTGACCATGCGAATGCAAACATAGGACAGCAGGGTTTAAATCATAGGGAAGGGTAGGGTGATTTGCTGAAAGTGAATATATGTGATATTGCATGGTTCATGCCATACTGCAAAGCAGTTAGTTAGCATGCATTCATCAGGGTCTTCAAAAAGATGAAACTTTCAAACAAAGATGCGCTGCAGATGAACACTCACATTACTGCAGTGAAACACATCTGAGTCTTTCTCTGCCAAGTTAGTGACGGCAGTGTTGGGGAGTAACTAACTAAAAATAAAGAAACGTCTCAAACTTCTTGTCTCGGAGCAGTTCGTAACAATCAGATAGTTGTTTTTAGAATAGATAGCCCACGAAATACTTCAAGTGAAATCGTTTTGAGAGTTTGAAACAGCTTTTGCCAAAGTGAACTTTCCGGAAAAGTTCGCTATGACTGGTAAACACCATTGTACTACCATTGGTCCATGGCGATTACGTAATAGGTAGGTGTGCATGGAGACTCCGCCTTCTTTCACGCCAAAATCTTTACCACTTCATTTCTCCTGTTCAATTTGTGGAGGTTTGTAATTCTGATGAAACGAGACACTGACACTGTTTTTTTAATACGGTAAAGCTGCTTGATTTTAAGCAATCTATTATATAAAGTGCTATATAAATAAACGTGACGTGATTTTACTAGAGTGCCGAACTCATGCAAACAGATCCACATTGCAATGATCAGATGCTTTTCTTATGGCTTATTAAAATGCTTTCTGCTTTCTCTATTTTGTTGTGTGTTTATTTTGTTGAGAGGAAAGCACGCAGCACATATGTATTCATCTATACACTGTCTCAGCATCTGAGTGTATCAGGGCCTTTAAAATAAAAAGCATCATCCTCCCCAACACTGATTGGCAAACACACAAATGACAATGAATTTGTATGATAAAAAATGTGGGGAAATAAATGTAAATTTATTCACAATGTCACCTGGTTCCATGCCTTATGATGCTTTGTGTTTTAAACACCGTACATTTTAGCTATTCTCTCTTTTTTGAACCCTGGAACATCATGCACAATTGCATCAGTCCCCCGGTAAGCAGGCTGCATGGTCACACCATAGTGAGTAGTATTGCACAGCATAAACACAAATTTTTTAATATATATATATATAATTTTATAAATTAACTTTTGATAAATTCTAAGCTAAATTCCGAAGCATTTAAGCAATTATGGATACTTGCACCCATCCAAAATGCCATTCTTTTTCAATGTGAACGTAGAATATCTAGTTAATAATGCTACCAGTTATCGACACGTTTCTCCTCGTGTTTTTCTTGAGGACTCTTTGACATTATACAATTGTAGTTTTATACTATGCTGTCCAATAATAAACCCATTCAGCCTGAGAAGGCCATTGGTGAATTGATTACGTACTTCTTGTGACGAGGGGTCGAGGGGGGAGGGGGACCCACAATCAAATCTATCCTGGCAAAGCACACAGAGAGAACATGGATACCAAGCATCATCAAGCAACACATGGGAACCATTCCAAATACTCCAGCGAGGACCGTCGACAAATAAGAAAGAATATATTCCATACATGTCTGTTCTCACCCACTTCTAGGAACAGTGTTTCATGTTTACATGTATGATAGAAATGGTTTTTGCTGTTGGAATATATTGGTATATGTGTGGATGCTATTTCACAACATATATGAGGCTTATTTGAGAGAAAAGGAGTGAATCTGAATTCAAATCATTGTGGATGTGACACAGAAAACAACCACTGTGAATGTGATTTTGATCAAGCAGGGTTAAAGTATCTTTCTGCAATTTTTTAACAACAATCCAGCTACAAATACTGGTTGACTACTGAAACAGGTGGATCGTGTCATTGTTGGAGGGTCACCGTAATGGTGAAAACTTTGTGATGAACTAAAGTCTTGCCTGGACTGAAGGTTTTTGATGCGTGACAGCATGTCCAGATGGCCGGCTGAATACTGCTCAATCACATCCATCACGTCATAGGGCCTGAGGCTCTCTTTAAATCTCCTCTTAGACACCAGGAAGCGCATAATACTGGGGAAGACAGAAAAGTTCATGTAACAAAGCAAAAACTGCAGATTTTAATAAACATTCGACTGTCCCAGAAGTTTAATGACTGTTTTAAGTTTTTTTTTTTTAATAATTATAAAGAATCACATTTAGTTTTATTTTGTTTTTTGAATGAATTGTTGTGAAACCAAAAATTTCCACACCTAATTTGTTTTAGTCGGGCGATAAATGTGTCTTACCAGATTGATCTGATAGTGACCTTGAGTCCCGGAGACAGATCCGGCACAAACTCGCAATTGAAACCCCTGTCGTCCCCAAGCTCCTCTGGAAGGCTCGCCTCTACAACACATAAAAGCACAGGCTGCTCCCAATGTAAAGAGTCCTAATGTTAACCATGAACAGCCATTTGACAAGATGAAAGATTACAGAAATCATCTGCCATGGCAGACATGCTCGATAAACTGCTAAAGTGCTTCACATTATACAACAGTTAGTTCCAGTCCATGAATTTGATTGGCCAAGCAGCGATCCAAGAGTGAAACAACACTTGGACTTCTCACTGTTAGAATCACTCTGCGTGTCTGTAACCCTGGCGCTCCAAACCAGAGTATGTGAGAGGTGTGGAGAGAAAGCAGTGTTGTGTGCTTTTTCATACATGTAACTCGAAATAATATCCTTTTTACAGAACTGTTGTATAAAATCAATATCACGCATGCAAATGATGTTGTTCTGAATTTTAGCATGACTATTTCAGCCGTAGGAATGAGGTTGCAGGTATGCTATGCACGGCTATGCTGAAATTCAGTACATTTGCTCATGATATATTGCTAGAGTAGATTAAAACCCATCAATAGATTATCATACAGGTACATTTAGACAATTTTTTTTTTGTGAGAACTATTCCTTATGCATGTCTTTTAGTAAGGCACAATTAAATCACACATAAGACACACTTTGGAAAAAAGTAAATCCTACTGTATACGACGAGTGAGATTTTTAAAATTGTAATTCATTTATTCCACTCTTCCGTAGTCAAATTTCTAAATCTGATAGCACTTCTAATCTCAGGATCACTTTGTCAGCATTAGTCTTTTTTTGACAGAAGATTCAGACATGCTTTTATGTTTCTATGTGCATTTGGAGCTGAAACAATAGTTTTACTCATGCATGAAGCACTTACCAGAACCTGCTAGTCTGAGCATTTAGCAAACTTTTGCGCACCTAACAAAATATAGCAATCGGCCAAATTTCAACCCCTATGAAAAACAGTTTACCATGTGAAGCTAGGACAAAAAAAAAGCTTAAATATTAGTACTACATGTGTCATCCTCATGCCATATGAATAAGGACGTGACAGCCGAAAAAGCAAAATCCTATTCAAATGACATAACCAATTAGTCGAAACTGCACAAGACCGATTTCGGGGAACAAAATTGTTTCCTTAATAAGCTGAGAGATTTCTTCATGCAGGTTAGTGCAAAGTACTTGATGGAAAGTGTAAGTTGCAACGTGTTTCATTAACACCTTCATGGAACACATTCTGTCATGGGATGAGAAATAGATCCAGGCTGAGACAAATAGTAACGTTAGCTTTGATCTGCCATTGCGCTTCACTGTCATATTGTTGACAGATAAGGATACAGCTGCTGTAAAAACTATCCAAGCATCAGAAAAGAAATACATATTTTGTGTGATGCTTCAAGTGAGATGAAACTTTCAGCCAAGCGTTCATGACAGAGAGTGTTGGATGATAGGCAGATATGTGAAGATATGCAGTAATTAAGGAGCATGCATAGTGTTTCTTTAGCAGACTGGTGTTGAGATTTTTTTTGGACTAGTGCTAAAGAGGATGCAGCCCCAGACAACATAATTTGTCTTACTGATTAAGCCCTCAATCGCTGCCAAAATGTAAAGAGAAAAAAGAGATCAAATGTGAAAGATAGAGAGATAAAGAAATGAGAGAGAGATGGTCAAAGATGACAATGACTTTCATCATGCAACTGTATAACACATGGTGTTGCTTATATTAGGCTTATGCTACATTATGATTGAGGAAGATTTGCTTTCACATCACAAGGCACTTTGCATGAAAGCGGTACTGACTGATTATTATGTAACATAAATAAAGTAGCGTAGTTATGTATTTGTAATTATTGCTACGCGTAACATCTTATTTTAAATTATTACTAATTTTAAAAGTTACTGCAATAACTATTTCTCTCTATTCCCACAAAACATAACATTTCATTTTAGGTTATCGAATAAATAATATTATATAAACCATCACTTTTTCTCAATTTTAAACTTCACGCTAAACCATTAAACCCACATTAATGATAAAGGAAATACTTTAATTATTAGATCAAATATAGAAATATAAGATAAATTTGCAAATCTGTTATTTCACCAGTTGCTCATTCAAGCATATTTGTCAATATTTATTTATTTCTACTAGTCATTTTTAGTAAATAATAAAAGCACACATCAGATTTTTTTAATAACAGGGTTACAAAACAGGGAAACATTACAGATACTGAAGAGAACAAGAATATTTAGTTTGACCTATTTTGTACCCTATTCATGGAAAGTCAAATGGTACGATACTGGAAGTGACGCCGGTTTCTAATATGTATGCTGTAGTGACATCATTTATTTATTTGAATTCACTAAGCTAAGGTCTGTGATGCTGTTGTTTGTGATTTATCAAACGTAATAGCTTGTCATTTCTGCCATCTCTAACCTTTTCGAGAGAGTGATGGCTGCATCATGCTACAGATTCGGATTATATTTAGTCTACTTCTGAGAGAAACTGCTCTGTCATTTCTTTGCCTTTTGGATCATATTTCTGGATCATGGCCTAACCTGGAGAACTCTTCATGGCGAAGTCCTCGTCTTGCAACTCAATCAGCACTTTATTTTTTTTTCCAAGTAGAGAGAAATGAGAGAGAAACTGATGAGTGTGCAGGAAGTAAAATACATAAAATGGATCAATTTATATATATATTGAAGTTGAGCACCGCAGAGTTATGCCTAGAGCATAAAACAGATGATGAGAGAAACACAAAGGGGTGAATTCGCTAATCAACTGTGTTTCAATGCAAAAAAACTACTTCTCATTCACTAACCACCCATAATACAGTTTAATTGTCATTCTTCCAAGGGCAAACATGCTTCTTTGTAAACCAGAAATTGCTATAGTGAAAATTGAAATTAGCATAAAATCTGATTTGCATAGTTGCATTAGTGAATTGGATACTAAACAATGCAAATACATTAGCATGTGCAAATAAACACACTATCAGAAAACACAATTCGTTCTTAGTGAATTCCCCCAAAGTATTTTCACCATAAATGAAATATTTTGTGGGGATCAAGCATCTTAAGAGCTTATAAACCTTCTCCTATTTATGTATTTGTAAAAAGAAAGATGCAAACCATAGTTACTGCAACTGAAAATCCACAAATCAACAAACATCTTCAAACCAAATTCTCTGTGGACTCAAACAATATGTTTTGAAACATTACGTCACTTTCATGTGTTTCAGCAATGGGACCGAACCCATGAACCTTACGAAATATAGATCAGTCTTTCTGGCAGGCTGTTACTTTAAATAGAAAATGCACCTGCTGTCTTATAATAATAATAAATAAATGGTGTGTCGCTGACATCATCTTTTCTGCAACGACACATCAAGCAATCTGGAGTGGCATCTGTTTCTGTCCCAGATAATTAAAAACTATCTTTGCTAGCTGCTGAAATCCCAGTCTGATGCTTAAACTTTAAAGCATCTTTAAGCATTAAAAGGAAGAAAAAGCAAGATATGCAAAGTGAGTATTGTAAGTGAGTAAGTTATACTGGTGAATGCGACAATATGGAAGCAGTATGTATCTTGCAGTGTATAACAATGGAAATCCCAATAGTCCCATGTGTGCACATAATAACATTCTCTGACCTTCAGAGTTCTGCCGAGAAGCTCCATCTTTCATTCTGAAAGCGTGTTTTGCAGTGAAGCTCAAGCTCTTGGTCACTTTGCTTTGACTCTCTTTGTCGTCTGTCTTGAGGGTCTTGGTTTCCTTTCCCCCGGTGCTCTTAGAGGGACTGCCTTTCTCTTTTAAGCTGGGCTTACGACTGCACAGCGGACACAATGAAGCACAGAAGACAAACAAAAAAGCAAAGGAAACAGACAATTCATCCTGAGCCCACACTTATAGGTGTCTTTTTGGTGTGGGGCAGAAATAATTCCTGAAACCATCCAGTGCTAGAGAGAGAATACACAGTAACTTGTATCAATGACCGTGCACTGCAAAAAAGTAATTTTCTTTATTCTCTATTTTTGCATTTTCCATTATACATTTTCTAAAATGTCTAACTCCCATTGACATTTTTGTTTTAAGAACAAACCTCAAGAACAAACGGGCGGGTGCTTTCTTACACCCGCCCGCTCTATGGTGAAAATCCCATTTTTAATGTCTTTTATATGTCTATATACACCAGTCAACACAATTGTTGATTATGTTCTCCTTAAAACTGCAGTGAACCAAAGACAGTCTCAAAAACGTAGTTTAAAGCCGCCCTGTTTCCTACCATCCCAAACATGTAACTAAGACCCTCTGATGTTCATGTGTTCACGACGGGTTTCTAAAGATGCTGATTTTTAGCAGGCAGCTGTCTGATTTTGAGATGGCGAACAGAAATGTTGTTTGTGATACATTAGCAGCACATTATTAGCTGTTTGATAACTTAGTAAAGCCAAAGGCTTATCATATCAATTACCATTATGTGTCTGATGTTGTAGATAGCAATACATTAATGCATTATAATTGCAATCAATTATAATAATTCGCTCTTCCTCTTCCGAATCAGTGTCTGGTACAAACGTACAGTATATGGCTGAATTAAACCATTATTTACAACTTGCCATTGTGTGGCATTGACCGAGCTGGTGTGATTGGGTGGATCCGAATGAAGCAATGATGTGGTTAGATTCAAGCCATTTTAAGACATGAAGATATTATTCACAGGAAAATTTTGATTATCAAAGATGAGTTTTAAGAGTTTTAAAGTTTTAATACAATTATTGACTGCAGGGGGAGTTTAAAGATTTATGCATAAAACATTCTAAACATTATACTATTATATACAAAAATATATGTATTTGCTTTTGCATGACGCTACATTTAAGTTACTAAATATTAGTATAAATCAACAATGGCCAGCACAAAAAAATGCACCTTAAAGAAAATGATTTTTTGCAGTGCAATAAAATATTCCTTTCGTGGTGGATTTAATCTAATATAAATGGTGAAGCAGCTAAAAACAACATGCTTATTGTATTTTACTTTTATAAATAGATAGCTGATTACTGTTTATTGATATATCATTTGCTTGTTTCAACTATTTAAATTGAAGAGTTCAGATGCGAAGGCCTCTAAGTCCCATTTGAAATTTTTAAATAATTTATCAAGTTTGTATATTTAAGTTCAGTAATGTCACTTAAATGACAATTAATAGGTAATCTTCATTGCCATTTTAATGAAATTACTGAACTTAAATATACAAGCTTGATAAAAATGATCATTTTAGAATGGCACTCAGATGCTTTTGAATCTGAACTCTTCAATTCTTAATAGAACAACACAGCTGCATATTTACTGACATGCAAGCTCGTTATAGAAATGTTTAGCTTAAGCAACCAAAAACAATATTGAAATCTTTTAATTAATCAGGTAAGTGCTTAAAAATGACAGTTACTGTATGTTAATTAATAAAATGACCGAAACATGAAAATATTAGATACTTCATTTACGTATTCAATCAATTATGAAGTAATTTAACAAAATTGTACATTAAAACACATTTTTCTTGGCAAACACAGAGTTTGTCATTTCTGCATTCTTCTATTTTAATAAAGATCAGACTTACATGGGCAAAGATATGGATAATGGTGCTTCTCAGTCATGCAATGCAATCGACTGCAAACACTTCTGGATGCAGCAGACCCACATGATGCCACAGCAGATACTTTGAACAACAAAGCAATGAAACACATGCATGTTTTCGGGCATGCTGAAAAATACACAACAGTTCTATTATGCAACTTTAAAAAAAGCAGCCAAATCAGTCATTAAAAAAATGAGAGACCCCATAAAATACTCAAGGCAGCTTGCAGAGGAGGGTGGTCTCGTGGGATGGAGGTAAAAGGGGATGGGAAGTGCTTCCAGGTGCTAAGTGGGAAAGTTGATCTGCAAGCAAAAATCTCTCACAAAGCTAACAAACATCTGCTTCTCTGGTTTGAACAAGACAACATTTTTAAATGCTGGAGAGCAGAACATTTCTCATCCCACCTGAGCTGACGGGAGATTAAAATACCTCAACACCGATACAAATGTGCACTATGATGTACAGTATGTCTTAAAAACGTTGAGCTGATGATAGTACACACTGAAGGAAAACATTTAGAAATCAGGGTGGGAGGGGTGGGGGCAAATCCAAATGCTGGAGAGAGATCTGGGCGTGCAGATGTTAGTATCTTTGTGCAACGGTACCTATTGCTTCTTGGGCAGCACCCACACAGGGTGTCTTTGTGAGAAATCTCACTACTGCAAAATGTGGTTGGAGTGATTCATGAGAGAGAAAAGATTATACAAGCAATGGTCAAAATTGGTTTAGGCCATGTTCAAGTGTGGGGCCTAACATGAGAGGTATTCCCCCTAAACCCACCAAAACAGCCTACAGAGTTTGAGCTATGTGTTCTTACACTGAATGAAATGAAGTAATATGTTTGATTGATGAGTCACACATTGCACTTGATATTACAGGATTACAAGAGCAGGTCTTTTACAGGGTAGATACAGTAAAAAAAACTCCTCAAGTGTGTTTTCTTTAATGAGACGTTTCACTATTAATACAGTATCTTTGAACTGTGCGGATTATGCTGTGTCAGTATGATATTGACTAATTCATCTCCCTGTAAATACCACTTGAAAATGCTGTAGTATAAAGTGCAACCAGGTTGTCTTTGAATAACATTTGTGATTTCAAATGACTTAAAACACAGCAATATGAGCTGTTTTTTCATTTGAAGGACGAAGATGGTGCACTGAAACTACGATTCTCAAGAATAGGTGAATAGGAGTTTTTGAGGTGATTTGGGAATATTCAAGTATCTATGGGAAAATACTTAACAACAAACCTTGGAGTGACGTCTGGCTGGGAGTCCTTCCTTTAAAAAGAGAGAAGAACATAATGTTGAAAGCAATTAAAGGGATCGTTCACCCCAAAATGAAAATTAAGTCATTAATTACTTACCCCCATGCTGTACCAACCCTGTAAGACAAACACAATGAAGATATTTTTGATTAAATTTGAGCTGGATCACTCCTACATAGGCTCCCTAAGGGATTGAAACTTGACGGCCCAGAAAGTCATTGAAGAAAATGTTTTCTATAAGTTATATAAGTCGAATAAATGTGACTATAAGTTATATAAGTCGAATAAAGTCGTTATTTTTGTTTGTATTTTCCGCACAAAAAGTATTCTCATCGCTTGATAAACTTATAGTTGAGCCACTGTAGTCACATGGACTATTTAAACATTTTCTTCAATGACTTTCTGGGCCGTCAAGTTTCAATCCCTTAGGGAGCCTATGGAGGAGTGATCCAGCTCTCAGATTTAATCAAAATATCTTCATTTGTGTTCCGAAGATAAACGAAGGTCTTACGGGATTGGTACAGCATGGGGGTGAGTAATTAATGACTTAATTTTCATTTTTGGGTGAACTATCTCTTTAAGACATAAGATTAATGCAGGCAATACTATGATCAAATATTTCAAACAAAAATAACAATCATAAATAGTCTGAGAAACTTCTTCCATTCGTTTTACGAGTTATCACAAATTACATTATCTTAGCTTCAATAGCTTTATATATATCCTCTTCTTGAGCTTCCACAGAAGCAAAAAAACATCTGACCATCCATACATGATCAAACACAAATTTACTTGATTAGTGACCTAGAAATAGTGTTTATATTAGGGCTGTGCAAAAATTAATTGCGATTAATCGCATCCAAAATAAAAGTCTGTGTTTACATAATATATTTGTGTGTGATGTATATAATTATTTTGTATATATAAATACCTATGCATGCATGTATATATTTAAGAATTATTTGCACTTAAATTCTGTATATATATATAAATGCATAATCTATATCAGCGGTTCTCAAACTGGGGGCCGTGGCCCCCTGGGGGGCCACTAGATGGCGCTAGGGGGGCCGCAAAGAAATTCTAGAATATGAAATTATTATTAATAATTATTAAAAAAATTATTTTACCTGTATGTAAGTTTGGATTGTCCTATGTGAAATCTGCATTGCATGATTTCTTTTATATTGTAAAACTTGTATAAAATTGTATGTCTTCTATATTGAAAAACTATTTCTTTAAGTAGAGTAGCATTTTTTTTTTATTTCTTGCTGAAAAAACAGATTGCTGTTCAAATTTGCAAACCAAACTTGGGCCACTGTCATTTACTACCTTAAAATGTAAGAAGTTTAATGCACTTTTTTACAATCAGCAAATTAATTTTTCAGTGTTCATCTTTTACTATGAACATCACAAATGTTCAGTATTCAATACTTTTGTTGCACTTTTCAGACAATATTACTGTTAACTGTCAAAACCATTTTTTATAAAAAAAAATGTTATATTTAAAGGAGCTAAACGCAAGTCTCTGAGTTTTTGCAGAACTACGCCCCCTCTGGCGACAAGCGAAACTGCAACCAGAGCTGTGCGCGTTCATGGAGGAACACACACACACACATACGCACGTTTGCACGAGCTGTTCATAACTAAGGAGCATCAGCCGCACACTGTGCGGCACACATCTTTTGTTACAGTCATAATGAGGTAATACAGTAATAAATCTGCAAGTCATTTAAAATATATGAAAGGAAAGGCATTCGAGTAAATTACACACTTGTGTGAGAGGGGGAAACGGGGGTAGTAGAAAACTTCGGTTTTTGTTTCCATCTATCTCCCTGTGCTTACTGTATCCACTTATGATTGAATTATTATGGAAACACGTTCAGTTATCACTTTGTATAGGCTATGACCCGTTTGAGCCCTAGAGCAGACCGGAGATCTCTCCGTTTGTTGAAAGCTTCCCGATGTTGACTCTCGTCTTATTCCGACGCATGGCACTGGACAGACAGAAGTTTTATTTTCTGTCTCACGTGGAGTTTGCGTTGGGGTTTGTAATGAGCTACAAGCCGGTCTCTTTCCGCGCCATATACAGATTTAATGAAGTGCACGTCACCGAAAGCAACAGATATGAGCTGGATTTTATTAATCATCTGCTAATTTCAAAATCAGCAAAGACAGCAATAGGAGAGATCGGCAACAGGCCTGGTAAGATCATTTCATTTCTTTACTTTTAATGAAGATGGTAGTGTTAAGCGTCTGCGACTTACTTTCACTAATTCACTTTGATTTGCGATAGATTGCGGCGCTTGATGAAGGGGCTCAGCTCAGCTGCTCAGGTGATGCGCGTCGTCATATATATGACTAAAATATCATGACATATAGCTTGGTTTCAACAACCAGATGCAACTTGTCCAGTTTCGTCTGGAATACGGTACAGACCACGTCCTCAAGTGGTTTGAGCGATCGAATTCAAATCCGTCTCGAATGCGTTTCGGAGGGCATTTACACCCTGGTCTTTTCACGATCGAATAGCTATCCGATCACAGAAGACACATGAAGTGACCAGGTGTAAACAGCCCCTTTGAATCCATCGTCTACTTTTGTGGAAAGCTGACTAGAGTTGTGTCGCTCGAGTTGTCTTCTCTGATACGGAGAACGGCGGCGAATAGCTACACGAACCTGCCAGACACAGCCAGGCGAGCGTGAACGCGCATGACGTCACGCCCAGTCTCAGATTCGAGCCCGAATCCCTCTTATATATTTCACTGTACAGGGTTATAGAGGCGATCGCAGTGATCAAAGAAGGGCTCATTCAGCCCACCAGGCGATTGTTTAAGCATGTATGGGTTAGAAAACGGCTATTTTTAACATGAAAAGTTGCGCAATGCACCTTTAATGAAATGTACAATTTAACAAATTTTGTATATTCAAAGACATAAAGCTAAAAACAGAACTGTTGTTCCAGCATTGTACAAATTCATTTGTTTTTGGTACAATCTAAAATTTGTAAGTAAAATTGTACGTTTGTGGATGTTTTCGTTATGAGTTTTCTTTTGGGGGGCCACAAAAGGATTCACCCTACACAAGGGGGCCTCCTCCTGAAAAAGTTTGAGAACCACTGATCTATATTATATAAATATAAATATTTTATATATGAATAACACATTTTCTTAAATATATACATGCATGTGTGTGTATTTACATATACAAAATAATTATATACAGCACACACAAATATATTATGTACACACAGACTTTTATTTTGGATCGATTAATCGCAATTAATTTTTGCACATCCCTAGTTTATATGTTTTGCATTGTAGGTAAATATCTTTTCTTCGTTGTAAAAGTAAAAAAAACTTTTCATTTATTTTCAGGTTTTAAAAAAATGTATGTGGTCAGACATTTGACTCTGTATATTCCAGACATGATAATCATAATATTATTCACATATTATTCACACATCAGATATTTAAATATGGTAAAATGACCAGACCTGAAACCAGATTTTCCTTTCAAACTTCTTAAAATGTCCAGCTGATTCACAGGAGGGATGAGTCTTTAAGCAGAGGTAGAACAGAGAATAAACTTTTTAAATGCATAAATAAATGCCTAAAGATGTTTCTTCTTATTAAAACAAGTTGAAAAAAAAAAATCCAAAAAAAGCACGATTAAGAATTAATTATACAGTAAACTAAAAAAACAGCAAACAGTACTACTAACAAACCAATAAAAATATCTTCAGTTACACTGGTCTATAGAAAGGCAAGATGACTGACTACCTGTACATTGGGACTGACACAGTCTGCTCATAAAAGTCCCATGTGGACACTAGGTCTGTCCGTGCAAGGTTTGTGGCATAAAATCTCCAAGAAGCCTGATGGGGGGCAAGGGAATTATTAAAATACACTTCTAAGGTTGCAAATGACTTTCATAGTTACAGTATACAATACACCACTGTAGATGAGACTGAAAATAGAAAGATGATCCTCAATTTTTTCAGCTTTAACAGCAAAGTTAACATAAACTAAATATGATATTAGTAGTCACACTGATATCAGGCAAGCCTATGTGTTGATTTCCTCTAAATGTGTCTGGTGAGAATTACAGTAGAGTCATGGGTCTGACCTGGATAAGACATGCGGCAGGGTTACGGCGCTTCTCAAAATGTTTCTGCCTGTGCTGCTCTTGAACCTTCAGAGCAAAACCTGAGCCCAGGATACCCTGCAAAAGAGAAAATCTGTGAGAAACACATCAAACCAGGCACTGGAGAGGTTCAAAATGTCATTTCAGTTTTAACTCACAGCAGGAAGAGCGAAAAAAGCTACACCGATCAGACTGAAGGTGGCAGCAATCAGACGCCCATTCCATGTAATAGGAAACTTGTCCCCATAGCCGATAGTTGTAAGAGTTATCTAAAGAACAGAAATGATTTTTTTTTTTTTATAAAAAGCAGAATTTTTACTAAAGAGTCTTTGAGTATATACTAAGAACACAACCTAGTAAGGCTAGGATGGTCATGACTCATGCAGAGTCGTAGGTTCAATCCCAGGTTGGGATCCTGTTGTGTCCTTGATACCAGTTTAAAGAGGAATATCTACAATGTCTACAATTACTCACTCTGGAGTTAAATGATCAATCAAAGGAGCTGGAGAGGAGTTATTGTATGGCATTAATCCATTTGTGAAATAGATCTTGGAACAGCATCTTGTTTCAGTGCGTCTTATCTTGTCTTTTTATCTGATTAGATTGAGTTAGCAGGCCACTGTGGGCTTGGATGAAGCTGTTACACATACCAGTCCCCACCAGAGGGCGTCTGCGTAGGTCTCGAACATCTCTGCATTGTCATCCTTCTCCACTGAGTACACCAAGAAAGATGCCAGGATGAGACAAAGGAATCCAATATACCACGCCGTAATGAGTTCCTATATTTAGGGATTGAAAATGTTATGAAAATTAAGAACATGTGATACACTCCTAAACAAAAATAAAACTGGATGCAATGACATTAAAGATTATATATTGTATGCCTTTTAGTCCATGTACACATTTAAATGGTCGGTGAGGAGTTTAATTTAACATCTTTGCTCAGTAACGATGCATTTATTAAAATGTAATGTATTCCTGTGATGTTAAAGCTGAATTTTCAGCATAATTACTCCAGTCTTCTCCTGTCACATGAATCTTCAGAAATTCGATGCTCAAGAAACATTTCTTTTTATTAATGTTGAACATCAATGTTAAAAACAGTTGTTCTGCTTAATATGTTTGTGGAAATCCTGCTAATTCTTCAAAAAACTTTTATATTTATTTTGTAATATTATAAATGCCTTTACTGTCACTTTTCATCAATTTAATTCATTCTTGCTGAATAAAAGTATTAATTTATTGGAAAAAAAAAACTTACTGAAACCAAACTTTTGAGAGGTAGTATGTGTGTCTCTAAAAGTTGACAATATTAAAACATAGCAAATATGAATACATAATCTTTCACTTCTTATCAGTTTTCAGGGGTATATATTCAATTTTTATGGCTCTAGAATGATATCGTACACTTTGACCCAATACAATCTGTCACAAACTATCAATAGCAAGTAGCCGTCATTATAATGTAAACTAAAAGACGATTTGGTAGCACTTTATTTTACAGTCTTGTTCCCCATGTACATACTAATTATAGTTATTATAATAACTGTGTAATAACTAAGTACTAACACTAAACCTACTGCTAAACCTAACCTTAACCCATGTTGTTACCTTACAGTACCTACTTTCTTAGGAAAGTACACTGTAAGTAAACATAAAATAAAATACAACCAACTATTTTAAACATGTCCTGTCCTAATTTCAAAAGCCAATCTCTCAATACTGGAAATACATTTATTTTTAAACCATTTCACGGGGTGCTTAAGGCCACTGAATAGTTTTAATAGCTGCAGACTAAATGGAGTGATAGTTTTTCCAGTAATAGAAACTAATGAATAATAATACATTTGCTGCCCACTGGCAGACTGGTGGAAATATGCTCACTCAGTAACTTAACGTGAACTTTTGCGATCTCTGTGTTCAAGGAGTACAATTTTATATGTAAACCATACACGTGAAACAGTTGTCTATACATATGCACATTTACACACACTCAATACATGAGTGTTACACAGAAAAATGTATTTTGTTTTGTAAGAAAATAAGCATGTCACTGGTCACCTTGCTGTGTGCGTACACCACAGATCCAAGGAGCTTCCATGTGCCACCCCGGCGGTCCATTCGCAGCATTCGAAGGATCTGGAGAAACCTCAGACTCCGAATGGCAGAGGTGGCAAAAACATTCCCCTGCGAGCCAGCCGCCAGCACAGACACTGAGGCAAAAAGCACCATGATATCTGCAGAACAACAGTGTCCATTAGTTAGCAGAAGAAAACCCCAAGATGACTGTCACTCTTAAAGGGATACTCCACTTTTTTTGGAAATAGGCTCATTTTACCACTCCCCCAGAGTTGAGTTTTACCATTTTCAAATCCATTCAGCCGATTTTTTTGATATTTAGAAGAATATCAGTAGCCAGACGGTTTCTGGTCTCATTCAATGAGACCAGAAACTGAGACCAGAAACTGTCTGGTTACTGATATTTTCTAAATATCAAAAAATCGGTTGAATACATTCAAAAACGGTAAAACCCAACTGTTTAACTCTGAGGGAGTGGTAAAATGAGCCTATTTCCCAAAAAAATTGGAGTATCCCTTAATGACATTAGATAGGAAATGTTTATATTTGATTTTATTTGATTTTACTTTCTTATCCTTCATATAATGCTCTCAAGCAGTGTTGGGTTAAGGTGTTACTCTAAAAAATAATTAATTACCAGCTAGTAATTACATCTTCAATGGCGTAATTAGATTACTGTACTTACTCTCTCTAAAAAGTATTGAATTACTACTTACTTATAGTATCAAAGTATCAAAAGTCTCAGTAATCAAATATCAAACTAGACCAGTTGAACATCACAAGGATAGACATGAAACTGCTCTTTTATTCTTTCAAATAAATAATATAAAATTGCAGAAATTGTTCTTGAACTGATCATAGTATTTAAAGGGAGATGGTTACTTTAAATAAAAACAGTTTAACATTAGATATTCAAATTTGATGTTAAAATCCACTATTGTTTTAAATAGAAATTCTATTGTCTACAGAATGTAATGCAATTACGTACATCAGAAGTAACTAATTAAATTGCAGACAAATTAAGAGTAATCCCTTACTCTACTTTTCACGGTAAAGTTAGTAACTGGGGTGGTGATGGCGCAGTGGAAAAGACACATGCCTTTGGTGTGAGAGACCCGGGTTCGAATCCACTGTGAGACACCAATGTGTCCCTGAGCAAGACACTTAACCCCTAGTTGCTCCAGAGTCGTGTGACCTCTGACATATATAGCAATTGTAAATCGATTTGCATAAAAGCGTCAGCTAAATGAATAAATGTAAATGTAATTAACACTGCCCAACACTGCTCTCAAGAATGATGACAGTGCAACTGGGTTTTGTCTTTCAACGGAGATGCTGTGAAAATAGATATTCATCATTATGGCTTTCCAATCAAACTGATAATTAAAAGCAAAGTTCACCCAAAAAGTATTATTCTGTCAACATTTACTCACTCTCATAACTTTCTTTTTTTAATAGAAAAAAAAAAAAAAGATTGAAAAATGTTATCTATTTGTGTTTGACATGCAGGGTGATTAAATGCTGAAAGAATTTGTAGGTGACTTATTCTAGTAATGTGACTAGGATCAGTCTCAAATTTGCACTAATCCATGCACTAACGGAGTTCTCATTATTCAGCTGTAGTAGCACTGGCATCCAGCGTATCAAGTGTCGTGATTCAGAGAGTGCCAACCCCTTTGCTCATTTACTGCCCCAGAAGAAGTTGGCAAAGCAGATTTTATTGTCTCTTGAGCAGAAAGAACAGCGAGAGATTGAGAAATTAAGAGAGAGAGAGATTGAGATTGAGACTGAGAGAGAGGAAAATGCATTAGAGAATAAGATCAGAACAGTAAAAAAACTGAAGATGATTTCCTAACCGATGATACAGAAGGGTTTGCGTGCAAATCTCAGCCTTCCTCTCCATCCTCTGTAGCGACAGCAACACCCGGCTGCCCAGATCCGCACAATATATTCCACACCAAACACCACGATTGTCACGATTTCCTAGACAGAAAGCAAAAACGTTATCTACTAGTTGACATGTGTATTGTTGCCATATGTGGGTTAGCAGTCTGACTTGCAGACCATAGGCTATGACTACAATATAATATAATATAACGAGATACACTAACAAATGAGATACATGTCACAAAATGTAAACAAGTAGCAATAATACCTATTAATATAAAGAGCCCAAGTAGTACAATAGTTATGCATCAAAAATACAAGCTTCTTTATGTTAAAAGAGCACTATGTGCATACTTGATGGCTAATGTTACACTGACACAAACAGATCTATAAAGTATCATGTTTACAGCAATCCACATCAGCACTGGATATCGTCCTACTTGTCACATTCTGCCAAAATGTGGAACAAGATCTACTGACATCTACAGTATCTACAACATGCACACACAAGTCTGAAGTGTTTGATATAAAAACCTGAGAGCACCACTAGCATGAATCAGCTTCCTCCTGTAAATCACGTTGAAAGAATAACAGATACAAACCAGAATGTACAAGGCACTCTCTGAGCTTTTCTTGTATTCTTTGATCGTGGCGAACACTGACAGAACCAGGCAGGAAAACACCAGCAGAAACCTGCAAGACAGACAGGACTGTCGTAAATCAAACCAATGATTTAATGGAATGCTGGGATGGGAATTCCTTTCACATGAGATATCAAAGTTTATGAATAAGCTGCAACTGACAGGTTTCATTTTTAACAGATATTCATTGACCATTTGTTTTGGACAAAGCAGTAGATACATACTCATGAAGGACACTTAATTGGAATTGGGCCATCTTGGGCCTATAATTGGTTGTGTGATCTACAGGGGAAAATAGTAGGGAATTTAAGTGACTTTTGACTTCAAGTCATGATGCAAAGGTCCCCTTGGGTATGGAATACAGGCTTGAGAGAGGCAAGAATCCCTGGAGAGCTCCTGAAACCCTGCAGTTAAACTCAAGAGATAAAGAGCGAGAGAAAGGAAGTGAAGTGAAACGAGACTAAAATAGCTGTCTCATTAACATAAAACCTCACTGGGAATCACACCTATTGTACAGTGAGGGAAAAACTTTGACAAAAAACTTTCGCGGTGCATGAAATAGACAATACACAGAACTAGCATCCATGTTATAGTGATAGTAGTTGTAGTGATGTAAACAGTTAGTTGTGAGATGTGGAACTGTGTGATAAACAAGCGATAACCTTCCGGTCTCTCTATCTTATCCAACATGGAAGTGACTTAGACTGCAATTCATCAACTGGCCACTAGAGATAGGCTCCCAAAGAGAGGCAATCCCATACAGCCCCCTTGTTAAAATGCCCAAATATATAACAGGAAAAAAAAATTCTTTTTAGCCTGGTACAAAAAGTGGTTTTGGTCTATAGCTAATTTTGAATTTTTTTCATCCATTTAAAATATTTTAAGCCTTCAAGTTCTGCATAATTAAGGGCGCGGCCACTTGAGTGACAGGTGGATTGCCATTGCTGTCACTACTAGCCGTATGTCTGCTGTCTGTTAGCCGTGTCATCTTAGCTATCCCGCCTTTTTGCCCATTTTCGTTTATCCGGGAGTGACGTGCGGTAACACACTGCCAAGATGGCGATGCCGGCTCCGCCCACTTTGGGCTTCAAAAATGCTCTTCAGAAACCTACAGATGATTTCACAGAGTACACTACTTCCATAGTTTTTTACAGTATATGGTGATAAAGTTAAATATCAGTGTGAGGGACCATGAGGATTTTTATTTCCTAAAAAATCATTAGAACAAAATAAAATAAATTTGTGGGCCTATAAAAGAGACAATAATAAGTGCTATACTATACGGTACTACTATAATAAACAGACAGTAACTAAAGCTCTGAAGACTCAAAAATACAACTGACCTCCAACAAAAGAAACAAAGGGAACTTATATATTGGCTGATTTTGACACACAAGGGAAGACTAACAACAACACTACTACATGACAGAAATAACAGCAAAATCCACCCAAAAACATATTACGAAAAAGAAATGTACTTTTAATTAACCTTAACTCAACAAAAATACTCATATTGTATAATATAAACCCCAAAATATCTAAGAAGAAAATAAAGCTACCTACATTGCAACAAATGTCTGAGTATGAGAAATTTATAACCTAAAGAAAAGCGGCATACACAGGAAAAATATAAGTGCATGAGCCATGGCTGTGGTCATCACAATCACAGAATCAATGAAAGCACTTGAATGACTGGTGCAATGCCTTCAATAAATGGGAAAAAGCAAATCCAGATGCACCTGAACTGAAAAAGTCAGTGGCGAGGGTGACAACGGGTCTAAAAGCTTCCTGAATCATGAGCTCTCATCATATGCAATGCCTACAGATTTATTATGAGATCATTTTGAAACAGTCATTTTTACAATACTGCAGAAGTGGCAAACTGCAAATCCCTGAAACTGGTTATATATTTTGAGACAAAATATAACTCAAAGAATGGTACTTGCAGTAAATACAAATACTATCCTTCATGGTCGGTAAGATTTCTTTTAAATTTGGGGTCAGTATGTATTTTTATTCCTTATAAAGAAATTGATATATTTCATCAGCAAGAATGCATTAAGAATTTATCAAAAATAATTTCCACAAAACTATTAACCAGTAACTGTTTTCAACACTGATAATAATAATAAATGTTTCTTGAGCAGCAAATCAGCATAACAGAATAATTTGAGAAGACACTGAAGACTGATGCTAAAACTCATTTGCCATCACAGGAATAAATTATATTTTGTTGAAATTAAATTATGTTAAAATTTAAAACTGGTATTTGAAACTGTAATAATATTTCACAATATTACTGTTTCATGTATTTTGATCAAATAAATGCAGATGAGCATAAGAGACTTCTATCACAAACATCAAAAAATCGTACACAGACCCCAAATACATGAAAGGTCATGTATATTATTCTTGTGTTGTTTGCATTCATTGATTTATGTGACATTTGTTTCAAATCAAATCTTTTAACAAAACTTCTTTTTCATCTCAGAGGAGAATTTCACTTTACGAGACAGCCAGGCATTGTTTAGTCGTTGGCCCTGAGTTTGGATAGATTTGCCTCTTTGGACTAAAGCCATGTGGGTGTAATAAATTAGGCAGGGTTCCAGACCTCTTCATTAGCAAACAGGAAAAGAAAGAAAATGTATCAGTACATGCTATTTTCAATAAATCAGAAATGATTTCAAACAGAGGAACTTTTGTAGAGTCCTGCTAACCACACTGTTCCTCTTTAAGATAAATATTTTGTGAGTTGCTGTTGAATGATATTAGAGGTGTCAGATAGACTAGGCTGCTTCTTGACCCTGGTATTAAAATGAAATGCCATAATAGGAATTAATCTGCTAATTTGGAACAATCAAACAGAAGGAGATCAGTAAAACAGACTGGTCCTAAAGGGAATGAGGCCAAAGGTGAATATATGAAGGCTGTATTAATAAAGGTGGGAAACACAGGATTAGGAAGTCAATGGTCAAATGAATCATCAAAGGAAATCTAATCTTTAAGCAAGGACAAAAAGTGCCAAGTCGTACAGAAACAGTGATTTCAGGAACATGTCACATAAGGAACCTTCCTCCTGCCTATATGCTCACAGACAGACTTTATAAGGGGCTCCAGAGGATAAAGGAAGCATTTTAATATGAATTTGCCCAGAAATCACATTGACAAACCATGGGTTTTTAGAAGCAGCGGAATGAAAGTTCCTATTTGTCCTTCACTGATGCTGATGGCTTACTGACATATGCGAATTAGCAATCTTTGCATTGGCAAATCTGAAAGATCTAAATGTACTGCCTTCAGGTTTTGTAAATGTTGCAAGAACATTTTGTTTTAAAAGTGTGGACTAGGAAAAACTAATTCCAGTTTGAATAACTCCACCTGCATCAAACACTTATAATACTGAAATTACAGCATTATGGCACCTTTGAGCGTGATATGCAAGGAACCTATAAAGATCAGTTACATAAACAGTAAAACAAATCCTTTTGACTTTGTGAGACAGGTCATTGCTCTTGATGCTGGCAACAGCCACAGACTAATCTGGAAATTGTAAGGCGGAGTAGACTATACGGTCGAACAGAAAGACAGCAAGGACACATGGTTTGAGTCAGCAGTGAATGAGGTAATAGAGTCATTGATTTAACTTATTCACCACTCAAATCCAGACCGAACCATGCAAACTGCATAACTGTTATTATTAGGGAACATTAAAGGGTGAATAAAGCAAAATTTATAGGTATTATTGACACAAATTGCCTTATTTGAATTCGATTCACAAGCTTGCGATTTGATTCGATTCACAAATTTAGTTTAATTTGGTTTCGACATCAATTACTTGGGGGTTTGTATTATATGGCAACTATTGCTGTCAAATATACAGGGAACCCCAGTTTGTACATGATGATAATTTAAAGGTTAAAATTGACTGATTTGTACATTTAAATTATACACAAGGAAGTTTAATAATAATAATGTTATAATAACTTTTTAATAGCATAAGTATGTTTCTACTCATTTTTGAAATGGTGGCTATTATAATCTTTTTCTTAATTTTTCTTGCTGACTAATGAATTTATGGACATTGAATGGCTTTTCTGAGGAACAGTAAAAGTAACATTACTGTGAAATAGGCCTATTGTTCAAAATGGTTTCATTGATGTCTTTCCGAAGTTGAAACACTGATTGAGCGATTACTTAAGACCTGATACGGATTTCTTTCAACATGCCATCGGATGTTCATTCATGTTTATTTCTTGTTAGAATTAGTGGTAAAGCAGAATAGATTATTATGATGCAGATGTGCTTGTTACTGCTACAAATACTCTGACTTGCATATCATAAGACACCAGCATTCACCACTTCTAAGAATCTCCTTGTACCCTTTTCCTTAAGCCTGAGAAATAAAGGCTTTGCTAAGTCTGTACAGCATCAGCGTGCAAGTGCTATCTCTGCATTTAATGCTTGTGAATGAGAAAAAAACACTTAAAGAGGCCAAAGTCAGCACACTGCACTCCACTCAGTGTGTGTGTGTGTGTGTGTGTGTGTGTGTGTGTGTGTGTGTGTGTGTGTGTGTGTGTGTGTGTGTGTGTACAAGACAAAATAAGGGTAGTGACTATAAATAATGAACTTCAGAACTCACATTCATGTCTCAAGCTGAATTGGGAGTCTTCTATGAGGGTTGCATGACCAGCAGAGCAGACAAAGACATTTACAGGCACTCATGCTCCAGCATCCATGATGGAGTGCATGGTTATGATTATGCTGCATTATGACAGATTGGTTTATTATCTTCATAAGATATGAATGGATCTCAAAACATTTGAGGTAATGGAGCACTCTGAAAGCTCTACAGTATGCGTTTCTAAAAGGATTGATAAGAAGAGATGCTGTGCCTTGCCTTGATATTGTGTGGATCAATCACAACTCTCAAGAGATTTGTAAGGATTCCTATTGGTAGTGTCATTACTTAACCAATGGTATACAAAATTAATGACAATCTCCTAGTAAATTGCAACATTACACAAAATAAACAAAGTATTTTAGAACAAACAGTTACCATCAAGGCTATTATGATTACTAACAACAGCATGCACCAGTGGGACATAAAAAAAGAAATTTGAAACAGTGAAACCTCTGTTCAAATCTTTAAAACTCATATTTAATGGTATAAACTCCCTTCTGCCCAACAGAAATACATTATTTAGGGATATTTATAAAGATAATAGCCTACAATATCCAACAGGGTTCAAATAATGAAATTAAGGGGGAAATTCAGTTTATCCAGTAGGATCTTATTTAATTCTCTTTTAATTCCCGCATTACAATCATTTAGGACTGGTTCCAAATTACTACAGAAATGTCAATCAGGATTTTTGATTGGCTCAGCAGGAAAATGAACAAAGCCCAGAGCAAAATAAAATTATGCTTCATGCGGATTCACAGTAGATTACAACTTGCATTATTTGGCTAGAGAAAGAAAAAAAAAACAGAGAGGTATAAAAAAGTAGCCCTATGCGAACTTATGTTGTTAGTCATGGCCAGGAGCACTTCATTTATTGCACACATTAACTGCATTTACCCTACTAAGTTACATTATTGTACAATGATATTTGCAGCAGCTAGGCCTACGTGAACAATAACCTATGTCATTGTAGGCTACTTGACACGTGACTTTCGTGTCGTGTACTCATTTGGATTCACCTGCTTGTCGTCCAAGATAGCCTTTTTCGGAATGCGTTTCAATTGATTTTAGGTAAATATCCACTTCTTCCAGGTCTCTTTTTGTTATCTGTTTCCTGTAGGCTTGCTACTCGATTCAGTGTGTGAGTGAGCTGTTCGAATGATTCAGACTGAATTGCGAACCGATTCAGACCTGGTGACCGATTCATTAGGCTATCCAAAAAACGACCCAAAAGAGTGGCGATAATAAAAAATGGTTTTAATGTAAAAAACGGAATATTGTATTTTCTCATCGCCAAACGCGCAATTTTTCACGTTTGAAACGCCAAGGCAAGCCTAAAAGTAGGCCTACTTAAACTTTTAAGGCAAGTAGAAAATTCCTCTATGAGTCTCCGAATCAACCCGTGTCTTGGGATCGCTAATGCCTTTCAACCAATCATTTACGTGAATACGTCACCTTATCAATATTCATAAGCCAGACTAATGAGGTTTAAAATGTATCCCCTCACTTTCCAGATCACCGCCAGCGACGGCCCGTTTGATCCGTTGGCACGGTGCCCCCCGCGGTCATGCATATCTGTTGCCGATGTTGTGTGGAGCAAATACGAGCGCACTGACGCGGCACAGGAGCTGACCGGTGCTGAAACCGAGTACAGTAGTAGAATAACGTTACATCATTAACTGTCTGTGAACACTTTCCAGCGTCCCATCTTATTAAATACGCACAGCTGTGAAAATCATTTGGTGGGCTGATTCTGAATTCATCTTTGATATTTGCAATACAGACAAAACTTTTACACATTTTCGCACTGTTTGACTGACGCTCTGCGACAAAAGCTGCGAGCAGGCAGAGGCCGACAACATCTCAAACTTTCAGCATTCTGGGCGGTGCAGCACAGCAGCATCTGTCTGTCGGTGGGTGATTCCCACGCCACGCAGTAAAGACAAGCACGGAGCACATACTCACACATAAGCGTGGTAAATGAACGCCCAGCCGCGGGGTCTTTCCAGCGCATTGTAAAGGAAATTTTGCAGTCTGCGATAACGCGCGTTTCTTTTGTGAGCGATGCTCCCCCTGGACCTCGGTCTGCTCAGGATGCTGCCCCGTTTTGTGCTATCGGAACCGCCGATGAGAAGTGCCCCGTCTCGGCTCGTCTCCGCAGCCCCGGGCTCTAGTCCCACAAAACCGACTTTCTGTTTCTTCTCCCCTGACGGAGGGAGAAAAAC
The DNA here is from genome assembly GCF_016745375.1 of Pimephales promelas. The sequence goes on from NW_024121099.1 coordinate 47,575,756, forward strand.
TTCACCGTTGGCCGATTTTTTCACCATCCTTACAGTCTGACAGATCCAAACGAGTGTATAAAGTAGTCGTGGGCAGACATTGCCGAACCGGGGTGTGTTCTGTAGTGCGGTGGTCTCCTACTAAAAGCCAATTGAAACACTGCAATGGGTAGTCCTTTATCTTTTACGCCTTCCGGCTCTTGCACGAGCCTGTCTGTATTTAATGTTTCGGCAGTCAGATTTGGGATTAAGTGGCTGATGTAGCAAATTGTTTCAAGTAGCAAACCATTAGTAAGACAAATCATTCAAGGAAGTAAAGAGAACTTTGCAGTCTCCAAACAGCGGAATGGAAACGTGATATCACCTGAGGCAAAAGCATAAAGCATTATAAAACAAGATAATCTTTTATAAAAAGGGTTATGTCCACTGCACGCACATAAGTGATTATGTGACCAGAAGAGAAACCATAATGGATAAAAAAAAAATGGTCAAAAACTTCCATTAAAACCCTAACTTTTGATTGGTCTCCTTACCAATCAAAAGTTGGGTTTAATTGAAAATGCACTAATTGACGCAGTATGTTTCCCCGTTCTCAACATCTCTTCACAGCCACTTAAACACACACTCTAAAAGATGCTGGGTTGTTTTAACCAAAGACCAATCAAAAGTTGGGTTTAATTGAAAATGCACTAATTGACGCAGTATGTTTCCCCGTTCTCAACATCTCTTCACAGCCACTTAAACACACACTCTAAAAGATGCTGGGTTGTTTTAACCCATCTTTGTGGCAAATATGGACAAACTCAGCCATTGGGTTTAACCCATTTAACCCAACATTTGGGTTTGTCCATATTTGACCCAAATTTGGGTTAAACCAACCCAGCATTCTGTGCCGTTACATGTAGTAATCCCTAGCAATGACAAGTCAGAAGTCATTTATAAACAGATACTCTTTTATTTTGTTTGATATTAGCAATGCATTAAATACAGCATAAAGACAAACCTAGCAGAACTTCATTAAGAGGTCTAATTGTTTACCCCAGTCAGACTGAAGGCTTCTATAAAACCATGTTATGTTATGTTATGGCTGCATTCGCAAATGAGGGCGACACATTGAGCTTTGGGGTACAAGACGATTTTACATCCGAGGCGCAAAGCTCCTCTGTTTTATCTCAATGCTACTCACTGAAGATCAAAATATATAATATATATGGGTAATATTACATTACCTCAGAAAGGAGAACTTTATACAATGCTTTTAATTCAACGTCGAGTTAAAAACACCTGGATAAATGCTTACATTATACCAGCAGGAAAAATGTAAGAGCCATAATGCACAGTTCAGGATAGCATGAGGACACAGAGAGACTTCACAGTCAAACATTAATATAAACTATAAGTTAAATACTTTTCGATGCAGATTAGATCTACTCCTTCACACCACCAGTGAGGTTTTGATTAAACTGCTCTTATTAATAGGAACAATCAGAAAATGATTTTGAAATGAAACAACAAAACAATAGAAAAAATAGGAGGTAAAGACTAACAAACTAAGGCCCCCAAAAGAAAGGCTTGATTTGCGAGCACCATTGAATATTTTTCCGCTCTTTGAGCTAAAAGTACACTTGAAATAGAGGCAAGTTGAAAATTGGCAAATGGTACTGAAAACAGGTCAGCAGTATATGTATATAAAAAAAAAATTCAATGCATGCACACTGTTTCAGAAGACTGATTAGTGATGTTAAATTATGCAGTCTTGTCAACTTTTGAGATGGGAAGCTACCGCACAATAATGGACCGAGATGGTGCAGAAACCTGAGATTTTAATACAGTGATAGGAACATGCTAATGCTAATGCTACGTCTTTGGGTTTTACTAGATTTAGGTTTATCATACAGAAATGATAAGTTTCATGTGGACATTATAAAGCACTGTAACAAGCAACAATGAGGACTTTCAAAACATACAATAAACACACTGCACAGATTCTGTGGATTAAAAACACTCGTTTCCAGTTTGCTTTGAGGACCAAGTAAAATGTTAAAATCAAATTAATCATAAATGTGTATTTTACCAGCACTAGTCTTCAATTTTGGACATATATGGAAAACAAATATTTATTAGCATAAATTCAAGTATTATTTTTCTAAAATATATGATGTAAAACTGCAACATGGTATTAAGTTGCACCATCTAACTTCCATGCATGTAACAGACAGTGACGTGCTATGCTACAATAAAAACATGAACCCCTGAATAAAATGATTAGATGATGCCGTGTTGTCACTAAAGTGAATTCATTTACTCAAATCTTTGTTTCTTTCTCTAATATTGTCACATTTGAGCAAATAATGCAGACTGTCGGGGTTACTGAATGCAACATATTTAACAATATCTATCTAAAAACAGACTTTGCATGTAACAAAAGCCCGTCACACACCGTACAAACTAGCTTAACTAGTCCAAACTAATCCAGGCCTACTCGGTTACTGACCACACAGCCGCAGTTAGAATTTTAAATACTGAACACATTGTGTAAAAGCAAAATAAAGTTTCCTATCCAAATATACACTAAGTATACAAAATGAAAGATGTACAATATTATATTTGTTTTAAAATTATTAATACTCTTTAAATTATAGCACAGCTGTTCCCAAAGAGCATTTGCTGCTTATCCCTCTGATACATTTATATATATTTACCTAAATACAAAACTTCAATAAATCCTACTATATCTATTGATTCTTCAAATGATCCCTTTGCATTTCTTTTAAAATGTACATTATGTTTAACAAACACTAAAGAACACAAGCTTTTTTTATTGTGCTTTTCCAAACAGCCACATAAAGCAGCTCCCCAGAACAGTCAAGCACTGTAACAGAGCATTGATTCATGCTTTAAAAAAGTGCTATACACCAGGGACGAGCAGACTCCAAATTGCTCAATAAGCCGTTTCAGTCTTCAATATCAACATTTTGATTACAGTAAAATCTTGTATTTTGAATGGAGGTCTAAGTTTTTGTATTGTATGAGAAGCTCCGTCTGTTTCCCTGTTTTCCTTTAAACGGGTTGTTGATAGAACTTCACAATAAAACTGTGTTGTTAAACAGAATCGAACTCATTTAAACACGACAACGGATAAAAAAATGAAGATTATGAAACTGGTCCGTGTAGGCTGGAATGATTTCAGTACTTTCGTAATACCTGATACAAGTGAGAGAAACGCAACAGCTCTCTGAGGGCACCACCTCTCATGACACAGTGCAGACACACTCATGCTAAGCTACAGTAATTGCACATAATCACCACGTATCTGAACTTAACGTCGCCATCCAGACCAAACCACCCTACTTTCTGACCCAAGATTGCAGTCAACGGCAAAGGAAGAGATAATACAGCCTAAATTTAGCCATCCGCATGCCAGTCGCAGATCCAGTAGAAGACTAAACAATGTAGCAATGTGGGCAGACACTGCTAGCCAAGATTAGCATTAGCGATTTTCTCAGCTGCCAGAGCAGGAGATAAAGGTGGCCAGATTTTTCCTCATTCCTCATCATGTTGACCTCACCCGGATGAGGCTGGGGCGGGAGTTGAGATGTGCTGAGGCATAGTCTCAAAATGATAAGCCAGTCTTGATATCTCCCAGCATCTAGAAGGCCTGAGAGACGGACATCACCTCGTTCAAAGATCTCCGTCAGAGGGGGGTAAACACAACCTGAAGAGCCTGTGATGAGGATTAAACAGGGTTAAGTTACTGTACAAGTAGCAGGAATAATAGTCCAACAGTAGCAAGAATAACTTTCAATATTTAATGTCAGCGATGTCTTTAAATAGCAAGAGTCAGTAATACCTGGGAGCAAAAGGTGGCATCTGGTCCATTACTCTGAGATTTTTGGCAGAAATCTCCACTCTGGTGCCCTATGAATAAAGAGAATCATTAATATCTGATATCTAGCTCGAGCCTTCAATTTCCAAAACACGTTGAACTGTTTCTAAGTGTGTGTTAATGTTTATTGTTCCACAAATGTCTAACTGCAAACCTTGTTTAGCCTTTAGACGACTTGTCTAAATAGTTTTATAGATCTGTTAGTCAGAGGTCAAGCAATGAAGGTGTGTAGGCATGTATTGTCTCTGCTATGTTTTTTTTTTTCAGTTTTACAGTTTTAATCCGAATTACCAAATTTGATTCAGAAACCATCACTGTCCAATATAATATGCTTCAGCGTTGCTGAACTCATTAAAGGGATACTCCACTTTGTTTGGAAATATGCTCATTTTACCACTCCCCCAGAGTTAAATAGTTGAGTTTTACCGTTTTCAAATCCATTCAGCCGATTTTTTGATATTTAGAAGAATATCAGTAACTAGACAGTTTCTGGTCTCATAGACTTCCATAGTATATTTTTTTCCTACTATGGAAGTCAATGAGACCAGAAACTGTCTGGTTACTGATATTAGTCTAAATATCAGAAAATCGGCTGAATGGATTTGAAAACAGTAAAACTCAACTGTTTAACTCTGGGGGAGTGGTAAAATGAGCCTATTTCCAAAAAAAAGTGGAGTATGCCTTTAAGGGACATCAAAGAGGATCAAAAAACATGTAAGAGGTATTCTGGAGTGGCATATTTGGCAGCTGGTGAGGATTATATGGTCCCAGCGATTTTTTAAATCGAAATTTTCTACCAATCACAGGATTTCGCCGTTTTTTAGCATTAGGTGAACACTTTGAATTATGTGTCATAAACTGTACCTGTTTACGCATGATGTCCATAGTCTGCATTAGGCAGCGGGGCATGAGGCCATGGTTTCTGGCTAGAGTAATGGCCTGCTCCAACGAAACATTCAGAGTACACCTACATAGGACAAAAACCTTAGTCAGAGGTGGTTTAGACATTCTGTTACATATTTACCTCAGTGTAGCAGTAACCTAGGATACAAATCACATGGATTTGACACACATTTGAGCAAGAAATAAATTGAAGTCACAATAAAATACAAAATATTTAAAAACTTGACTGTGGCTCCACTTCAGTAGTAAGAGGATTAAAGGGTCATGAAACCCCCCTCTTTCAGCTCAAGTCAAGTCTTTTTGAAAAATGCAACTTAAATGGGCGTGGATAGCTGTGAGAAGAAGGGAGGGGAGTGGGTGTGGTATGGCCATCACTGTCAATGTCCCATGCATATTGACTGTCACGAAAAAGCAGTGGTAAAACGTGAGGAAATGCTGGATTTTTTATATAGCTGGCAAAGTTAAAGTCTTATGCAATACACTGACACTTTATTATTGTCCTTTCAAAAGTAACTGAATGCCCTGCTACATATATTAGCCTACACAGTAATCGTAATTCTATTTAAAGCATATTAATATAGGCTACATGTATAATGATAATGTCATTATAAAATATATAATGGTTTATAGACACTATAAATGCATTTGAAAATGATTAATTTTTAGCTTAAAAAAATGTTCTGTGCATAGCCTAGATCTACGCGCCCCCTGAACCCCCATAATAAAGATGGCTCTGCAGAGGTGAATGACTTCTCATTTTAGACACACACCTCTGAAGGGATAGAAAAGTCCTCGGGACTTGGTACCGCATCACTCGCAAGACGCAACTTGGATTGGTTTCCAACCAGGAGTCCACCATTCTCTACTTCTCGCAGCTCTCTTCGAGAAAATATTTGCGGCACATATCTATAGTTTAGATCATAGACTGTTTAGATGTGTCCGTGGTTGATGTCAAACTAACCATCCAGAACCATATTTAACCCACTTGAACTTTTGCACCAAAAAAAAAAAAAAAAAACACTTGCGTGATTGCCCATGATTGCCTCTCTCACTACGTAATATCACAGTTTTATTTGACATATCTGTCATTGGAAAGATCCACGTGGTGTCATGAATAATTAAGAGACAGTGTCTTCTCATAGGATATGAAAACTCAGTCTCATTAATAATTTAATCCCGGAAGACGAAAAAAGCGGAAAAATCCATTTTAACCCTAATATTAAATCTAACAGATGCTAACATTGTTTTCAATGGTGTTCAACACACATACCTCTGTTAAAATCTCAGAAAATTTGGTTTGAGGTTTCATGACCCTTTAAAGACGAGAGGCAGGTGTTTTGAGCCAACACTCAGTTTGACCTCATTGCCTTCTGCAGTTTCATTCATCATCAGATCTAGAGCAAGCATGAAGCTTTAACTGTAGATACCTCTGCATCCCAGTAGCACACATGGTGATGTGACAGGCCCCCAGCCGGTTGCAGAGCTCAGAGGACACCAGCAGAACACTGACACCAGAGGGCTGACCCGCAGAGCCCGCTTTTACATTCATATATGCCTGCATGAGCCGACAGAGGTCATCCAACGTGTTAAGTGGCCGCAGGAGCTGGAGGAAGATTAAGTGAAACTGATTTTAGATTTTAAACAGCTTTAACCAAAACACATTTATATGCATTGCTTTCTGGATTTTAATTCTATTCTTGTTGGACTGTACAAGAATTCCAGTGCACTAACTTACACAAAAAATAAAAATGTGGGGTCTGTATGACCATTATGCTCATCAAGGATGCATTTATTATATATAAAATACAGTAAAAGCAGGTATATTGTAAATGAAATGTTATTACAATTAAAAAAAAACTGTTTTATATTTGAACATATTTTAAAATGTAATTTATTCCTGTGATGACAAAGCTGAATTCTCAGCATCATCCAGTTTCCAGTGTCAAATAATCCTTCAGAATTCATTCTAATAAGCTGATTTGCTGCTTAAGAAACATTTCTTACTATTATAAATGTGGAAAACAGTTGCATCCTTGCTGCTGAAAAATATAAATTACTGTTGAACAGCAATAAACAAGTATCTCTCAACCAACCTGGTCTATTTTCATGGCAGTGGAATTTGAGTCTGAATTTGACTTCTCCAGATAAAAAGCCCTGAAAAATTTAGAAACACTGCATAAGCATATATTCTAACCTTTAAAGCACTTTTGACTTTTTGCCAGTCAACAATGTATTTACTTCAGATGTTTAACACTTTAAGATTTGCAAGGTATGAAAAGGGGGTTTGTACCTGAGTTTGCGGTAATAACTTTTCACCTTCTCCAGTGATAGAGCATTTGTGCGCTGCTGAAACTCTTCCATGGTAACAAAGTCCTGAGACAACACACCCTCTGGCTTCTCCAGCCCTAATAAAGGTGAAGAAAATGATGAACATCATGCCTTCCCCAGTGCTGTAATGCTCTCCAAGTACCTCTAGATGGAGACCAAGACTAAAGGAAAGAGAGTGACTTTCACATTGAGCATGACTGATTCTGGGCTGATGCATATCCAACACTCTCTCTGTAACAGCTATGACATGGACATATGTAAGGATTGCCCTTAAAAAGTGTAGATTTCTTAGACTATATTCAAATTTGAGACATACATGTATGATTTCTTATAATGCTTCTAACCTTTTAAAGCAGCATCCGAAACTCAGTTTGGAGCATTACTCATTTGTACGTCACACAAATAAAACTTTGCACAGCACACTCAATTGTTTTAAAATAGAGTTTTCTGTGAGCATTTCACGTTGCACAATACTCTAACTCATCATTACCAGAGTTATTATCGTTAAATAAAACTTAAAACTAGAACAACTAAAGCATTTTTTGTTACTAAATAAATTAACAGTCATCAATGAAATAATAAAAAATGTAAACATTATATTTCAGCTAGTTAAGGCATCATTTTATTTTAGTTTAACTTGAAGCTCTAAAATAACTTGAACTAAAACTAAATTAGTAAAACCTATATAGACATATTTATAAAAACAAACAAATAAAAATTACAAAAACACTACAAAATTACAAAAAAATTACCCAAAAGGAAATTAAAAACAGAAAATATAATAATATGACAAAAACATATTTCATGCTTGAACCCCTAATAAAACAAATTGAAACTATTAATAAAAACTATTTATCAATGATACTAAAATAACACTGTACATTTCTCTTGCCTTGATTTATTCTCATAATAAATGATGGGATAGGAGTTTCCTGAAAAGAAGCATGCAATGATGCCTGGTATCTAAAGAGGTAACATAATTACAATGCCAGTCTAAAGTCAGTGGCGCCTTAAAATACAGCCTCTGTAGGCAGCTCACTAGGTTTTGGAACTGTAAATTACAAGTGAAACCCATTTCGAATGAAAATAGTTTTTATCCTGTATCCATTGTCTGCACCCACCTCTAGTGAAGAGGACTGATTGAAGCTTCAAAGAGCCTCCATTTTTCAGTCTTGTTGGCAGCTCACTGAAATGACAGTTGTCCAGGAACATTGTCACCCTGATGGCCTGGCGACTGCCTTCCACCTGGTAATGCACAGGTGTGTCTGTGTGAGAGAGAAAAATCATGATCCACAATGAGACAGTATTTAAAATTCTAATCAATTTCAAGTCTTTTCCCTCACAATGGGAAAATTCAGGTAAATTAGGTTGTAATGGGATGAGTAAAGGCAAAAACCTCAGATGTGTGACTTGAAATGGGGAAAAAATCCAAGCTATTCACATTTGATGACCTTGTAAATAAAACACCTTTGCGGCAGAAACAGACCACTGAGCAGAACATCCTCCCTCGGATTCACTTAAACCAAAACAGAAGACGGCTACTCTCTTATCATGGCTAAATGTGCTGACATTCCTGAAGAGGACATCTGGAGGGTGTGTGTACTTTATGTTTGTGTGGAGGGGGAGGGGGTGCTGCTTTTATAAAGCCCATAGTATACTTTGGCCGTCCGCATTCCGCGGCGGTCCTCACACTTTCCGTGTGACATAAATTTTCGTCATTAGGAGTGTCCGCGACGTTCGCATGCAGCCTAATTTTTTGTGGTCATTGTTGCTGGTGTTTTAGTGTGGTTGATAAAATGCATTTTAAACTATCAATTTACACAGCAAACATATGTAAAATACATATTTCTGCTATTTTTAACCTGCTGATAATCCAAAATGCTAAATAACATGGCTGTCTAATATTTTAACTGCATGTTCAGCACTCAAGTCACATGCTGGTATTAGGGTTATTGTTGTTAACTAAAACTAAAAGTCTAAAATTTCATTTTGCTTAATAAATATGAATATTAGATGAAACACTTAACTAAACAAAAATTTGAAATGTTACCATGGCAACTAACGAACGTTAAGTTGAAGCACTAAAATTACTAACACTAAAACTGAAATAAAAATAAACCAAACCTAAATAGTTATTTAAAAACAAAATCAAACTAAATAAAAATATCAAAAGTACATAACATTCCTATAAAATTTAACAAACTAAAATCAAATCAGAAAATAAAAAAATAATTCAAAATGTTAATAAAAAAAATAAAAGTACATAATACTAAAATAACACTGGTTGGTACCCAGTGAGAAAATATTTATTAATATCAAAATTACAATAAATATAAAACTAAATGTATAATTAATAAATGAAATAAATTTGAATAAAATAAATATTTAATTAATAAATTAAGGTGTTATTTATTATCTTATTTAAAGGGGAAGCCTGGCAGCAAACACTCTTTTTGTCTGGCACCGGCTTAGCAAAAATATAGTCCTGCTAAAAATAAAAAATAAAAACACATGTTTTGAAAGCGTCACAGTACTTACACTTATTGGGTAAATCAGCCTACAAATGGCTTTGATAATAGTCACATTTTAATGTTGCCCAAGTGTATCACAGTGTTGGCTAAGTGCATCACACGCATTACTTTTAAAACTGTATAGAAGGTGTATTTTTCTGTGTTAATACTCCATGTGTTACTATAAGTGATGTCATACTTGGGACGAGGCACTCGTTCTCCATTAAGCGGAACAGCACGGTGACTTTCTCCAGATCCTGCAGTGCTGCTTTTGTATCTTCCAGCATGATTCGCTCTTCTCTCTGTTAAAGGAAACAGTTTGTGAGCCAAAAATAATCAAGTCCTTCATGGTGAACAATATATTGCATAACAGGGATGTAACGGTACACATATTCCTACCGAAAATCAGTTCGGAACGCATGTGCGCCAAACAGACGGGGTGATGACATAATAAAACAGGATATTATCATTCTAACCTTATTCGAAAATATTTTGCAAATATATTTTGCATCTAAAAGTATAAGCACTTCAAATCTCTTGCCCCAATTACAACAGCACCATAAACTGCAGTGTATGTTACTGCTGGTTGCAGCAATATTGACAGACTTTTTTTAAAATTAAATAGACAGACATAGTTTGTTCAGTAAACCAATGTTTTGTATTTCCCCCTCTGCTTTACCGAAAGCCTACCGAAACGTGAACTCAAAAACCAAGTTGCATAACAAACCATCATTTTTGTGTACCGTTACACCATATCTGCATTCATTAACAGCACTCTGACAGTATCAGAGAAGAAAACTTGTGATGTGACTAGAATGGTTTCCTGTTGCTGAGAAATCCGGGAGTAATTCAGTTCTGGAAATCAGTGGCCTTGGTTTATTATTTATTCCTTATTTAGTCCTAAGATTCAATTCCAGGAATAATGACATTATTGTCATGCTTGTGTATATTTGTAGTAGGCACTGAGGTATTGTGAGATGAGTGTCACTGAATCATCAATGAGAAGACGTGACTTCTGCTCATCTGTCTTACCACATGTGGAGAGAGTGTTGACTGGAAGTTGAAGAGCACTCCGATGGCGGCGATCTGCTCCAGCCATTTACGGCTCACCTCTTTACTGTCCTCCTCATACTCTCCGTTATTGTTGAAGCGCAGGTTCAGTGCATTCACAAGCTGCTCTGCCAATGCACACAGCGCCCCCACCAGGGACTGGCAGAACATGACATCCCGCCGCAACTGGAGTTCCGTGTCTGTCGTAGAAGAGATTGTATAAATATGTTTTTACACATGTATTCATTGTCCTGGGAAGATAGTTAAAAACAAATGTTTTCACTAACACACACAAAAAAAACCTTGTCTTATAATTTCTATCATCTTGGACATCATTTTTTTGTCAATGACCCAATCATTAGTGTAAATTACCATGTAAATGACAATCTAAAATATAATTTTATAAATAATATCGTATGTTTATGTTCGGTACTCCACGGTTCCACAAATAGAAACACTACCATTCAAAATTGTGTGGCCGTGTGGAATCTTTTACAAAGATTATAAATGTCTTTGATCAAAAACTGCCGAATAAAAGTATTAATTTCTTTAAAAAACTGCTGTTTTAAACTGTTATTTGTGTTTTTAAATGGACATATGTAGCTAATACTGATTAATTTGCTGTTCACAGATCAGCAAACTCCAAATCAGTGGTGTGAGGTGATTCCTAAGTGTCCTAAAACAACTGTAAGCCGTGGTCCGAGTGTGTAATTCTCTAAGCAGATGGTGGTTTTCAGCACTGGGCGGGAACAGGGTTGTGTGGATCAGTGGGGATAAGAGCTCTAGATCAGGTTCCAAAGCAAACGCTCAACAGCTTCCATATGTCTCCCACCACAGACCCCATGGGACGAATCCCACTCTCTCCGTTCTCTCACTTTATCTGCGTCTACTGCTCACCGAGAAGCTCACAAACAGACACACCCCACTGCAACTTGGCTGCACGCACACAAACATATGTACGCACTCCCTGATACAGAATTCCAATAAAACACTCCCTTATCACAGCACACAGAGGTGTCTGAAACACAGGATAATCCAAAACAGTAGTGGGGAAGACGAAACACACACTGCAGTTTCCTTTCTGAAATCTCACTCAGATGATGACGCAAGCGCAAGATCGTGTAAACATTCTGGGTTGACTTAATAGCTATTTGAAATGATCTACAATGATCAAGTTCAACAAGGGAAAGTTCAAATCAAGGCGTAACTTACCAGTGCATTTAAGCAGCGCCAACAACAGTTGACTCCTTCCATCTGAAAAACAGTTACAAATAGACATGAATACAACCCAACACACTATACAAGACAATATAACTTTATTACATGGCTTGGGAAACTTTAACATTAAACCTTTTTTAAAATGAGCATTTTCACTGCGCTGATTTTTCATCGGGTTTCTATTTGCTTTTGCGTGTTTTGCACATGACATGCCGTTCTAAAAAAAGTGGTGCAAAAGTTCAACCTTTAAAAATGTCTCTCTAAACAGTTTTTTTTATTCCACTGCCCTGCGTCTCATGTTTTTAAATGCAAAAAAGCATTCTGTATGAGTGGCCCCTTAGGATACTAAATGGGAAAAAAGTCAGGAATTGGTGAGATCGTTTGAATTTGATTTTTGGAGGACTGCTAAAAGATCATTCACATTCTTGACATATCCCAGTGATAAAGTGACCTTTCAAACTAATTTATTTGCTATTATAACTGCAAGTTTTATTACATAAATCTGCATTAAAATAATTTACACTAATAATATAATTTTCATAATAAAACAAAAAACATACTTAGAAAGTAAAAGGGTTATTCTGATATTTGATATTGATTGTTCAGACTTAAACGTACCCTCTACGAAGCGATGAAGGCTGTTAACTAGAGATTTGATCGAAATGGGCAGGTTCCAAGGATCCTCCTGGATGTTCTTGTGCAAGACGTACCGCCAACGTACAGTCCAGTCATCTGTGTGCCGAAACTCTATTACGGAAAAAAAAAGTGAAGGTAAAAATAAAACAGGTTTACAGATGTGGTCTTTAAACAAACAGGACAACAGGTGTAACTGGCAGTGTGAAAAATACAAAATACATATTTGCAGTCAGACCCTTTTTTAAAAAAACAAAAAACAGGGGCTAATTATAAATACCCCTAAAATACATAAAACACATAGGAGAAACTAGTGTGGTTTTCTCAGATGCAGTGGTAATAACGTACAGATGTAAACAGAAACATTCACACACCCCAACCCAAAAATTTCCCCCACACACTAAAGGAAACCCCAAATACACACATCCCTCAAATGAGTTTCCAAACATAGCACACATTCAAGTATAGCGCACACCCCGACCGGGCGGTACCTGGCTGACTGTGGTCGGTGTGAAAATGCTTGGTTTCCTCACAAGCTTTGCTCATGACAGGGCCCTTCAGGAGGCTGTTGATAGAGTCAACCTGAGAATGAAAAAGACACAGTTATGCCTGTCACCACACACGCATCCTGTGCTAACTGAAGACCGGCTACACGCCCTTGCTAACGCCAGGCCTGCTGCTTTCAGTCTGTCCACATGTAACCTGTCTTCGCTGGATAAAAGAGCCCATTATTGATATCTGGGTAACTGAGAGGGGGTCAAAATCTGGTGACCTCCAGAAGACGATAGATTTTGAGGTCAAAGAGCAGAGGTGTAGAGGTCAAAGAGTGCTCACTAGAGATGTTGGTAATGTGATAAACGATACTGTGGGAGTTAGATAGGGAAACTAAGAGGGGATGTATTGATGAAGAGCAAAAATAGAAGATAAAATAAGAAGGTGAGTGGTGTCAGACAAAGGGCAACAGTTACAAAGGGATGGGAATATCAACTTTAAATTGGCAAAAGACTGAGTTTCATTTTATTTATACCTGATTGAAGAGGTGTTCCAGACATCCATGCAGTTTATCCTGCTTGTCGAAAGGGATCTGCATATCACATGGTAACTCATCTCCTGGAAAACAAAATAAAATAAGCAATTTTCTTTTAGTAATTGTCCTGAATGTCAACATTGTAACCACATATGAAAGACGACAGTTACCTGAGCCCATCTCATCACTGCCCAGGTATGAACTGTTGCTCCGGACGCTGGTGTATGACAGCACTGAGTCCCGGTTGCTGTTACACTCACTGTAGAACACAAGTACAAACGTTTTTCAGTTCATGTGATGAAAAGGAAACTTGTAGAGACTGATTAAAAATTTGATATTTAATCATTCACAAACCGTTCAGAAACTATTATATTCACCAATCAAACATATTGAGTTACATACTGAAAATATCGAGTTCAGTAAATATTCAAACCTGAAGAAATAAATTCAAATCTAAAGGAATCTCCAATCTCAATATCCATATGGTCTCATGCTCATTTAATAATGGAACAACATGTAGGCGAGAAAATGATAGTAGAATTGTTTTTTTTGGGGTTTTTTGGGTTAACTAAATCTTTAAAACAATGGTATACTGATTATAAGACCTGAAGTTTCTGAATGACCAGCAGCCATATCACCCTGTAGCCCAAAACTGGTTGCCCACTGAAGCTAAGCAGGGTTGAGGCTGGTCAGAACCTGGATGGGAGACCTCCAGGGAAAACCAGGTTGCTGCAGGAAGAGGTGTTATTGAGGCCAGGAGCTCACCCTGTGGTCTGTGTGGGACCTAAAGCCCCATAGTGACGGGGAGACACTATACTATCAAAGAGCACCGTCCTTCGGAAGAGACGTCAAACCGAGGGCCTGACTCTCTGTGGTCACAAAAAATCCCAGTGGCCTCTGTCTATCATGGCCTCCTCATGATGGGCCTTCTGGTGCAATATGGCTGCCAGCTGCACATTGGTGGTGGTTCAGGAGATTCCCCCTTCTATGTAAAGCGCTTAGAGAGCCAAGAAAAAGCAGCACTATATAAATGTAATGAATTATTATTATTAAGGAATTTCACAACAATTTAAACATCCAATTCAATTGGAACAAATGTTTCAATTTCAACGTTTATCCACTGAAAGCAACCATGTTGGAGGTGGATGTCTACATGGCAGCCTTGAAATGTTTACTCTAATACAGAATGAAACTTTCAAGTATTTTTGCTCCAAAAAAGCTTGAAAGGGGAAAACAATCTGTACTTAGTAATAGAAGAGTGGCAGAAGTTCCCTTTACCCACCCCAAAACTAGAGGAGAGGCCAAATTTAGCTCCACCACAAGCCAAAAATGGAAGCAGATCAAGCTCATGAACAGCAGGTTGTATCACTCCCAGAAATTGAAAAAGACAAAAATGTTTCATCATTCAACCTCCTGAACCCTTCAAAGTTCATGCTCCCTACAGCCAGCCCTCCTCTCACGATAACAAGAACAGACGGCCTACCTACATCCCACAGACAAATCCAGTTACTTGCTGTAAGAGCCTAAAAAAAGAAGAAAAACCTTTCTATCTATAAAACATGATGGCTGCAGCTGTTCATGAGCTCACCCTATCACAGAGTAGCAGGATTTTAAAGCGGAACGCCACATAATGATAGAGGGTGCAAAGGAAGGCAACCGTTTATCCTGACAGAAAAATAAAAAATCCACTCGGCTGTGGTCAGTCTCAGTTTTGCCCTGCTCCGTCAGGTCTAGGTCACAACCAAACAAACTTTGCTCCATATAATGATGACATACTGTAACAACAGTGACTGAATGTATTCTTTAGTGGTTAAAGCGGGCGTCTGGGTCGCTGTGACACAACAGGTTCTTTGTAAGGGATGTTTATCGTCTCCCTACGTGTCTGTTTTAGCAACATCTGCTCGCTCACTCTCTCTTGCCTCTGTTTCACGCGTGTTGGAGGAAGACTGGGATTTTAAATCAACTTTTATGTGTCATTTCATGGAACACAACATGTTACTGTGAATCTCATGAGAGAAGAAAGTTGCTGCTTTGAACAATCAACTATCTTTCCCCAACCTGTATGAGTCTCTGTAGCTCATAGTGTCGTGTCCAGAGTCCTCCTGATCGTCTTCGTTCACTTTGAAGCACACTCTCTTGTTCCCGCAATGCTCCGTCTTGTCTTGGTCCGTCTCCTCCGGTATGGGAGAGGTTGAGGGGGCGGTCTCAAACGAGGGTGGCTCTGAGCCCTGCGGCTGGGTCGGTCCAGTTATCGATGACAGAAGTCTAAAATTAAAAATATTTAGAAAGGTTTGGAAACAGCTTGACAGGAATTGTTCAAATGAATTTTGAGAGTGCTTTGGGTAAACCTAGGTTATGAGTTGATTTTTCCCTTCATGGAAAAAAGGATGCATTAAATTGATCAAAAGAAGAAGTAAATAGTTTTACTTTGTTACAAAAGATTTAATTTCAATTAAATGCTGTTCTTTGGAATTTTCTATTCATCAACTATTATAGCCATTCTTTACTTTAACATATACACATACATTCTACATGTAACAATGTTAAATTAGATTCTTTTTCAAGTTACTTAAACAGTGTTTTAAGACAAAAAGTGTCCCTACTTAAACACCCTTATATTTTACTAATGAGCTTTGTTCTTTTATGGGACTAGGATGTGTAGACTGACAGAAAGGCACTGGGAGAGAGGTGAGGGAATGGGATTGAGAGAGGACTCCATTTCACTCACAATTAACTTTTACATCAGCACATGCTAGCTGCTGAATAACAAACATTTGTTCCTCCTGAGAGGCTGTTGAAATGTTTCCTCTGCAGTCGTCTGTTATGGCTTCAGTCTTGTTTTTTTTCTGTCTGAATATTTTTAGACTGTCATAAAAGAACATCCTGAAGTTTTGAACTTGAGGAACTCCTCAAAAGGAGGCTACTAAAAAGTTAACTGATGCAGTGATGTGCTTAAAACTTTTTAAGCTAATAATAAGTTAATAATACTTAATAAGTGGGATATTTATTAAAATAATAAAAGTATTTAAAAAGCTAAAAAAAATCTTCTAATTTCTATCAAAATGTTTTTGACCTAATACAAAACACATTTTATAGAACTGCACTCAAAATATATATATATTTTTAGCTTATTAAATGTATATTCACAATATACATTGTTTATTTTAACTAAAAATTAAATCTATTTTAAGACAATATCTTATGGTTATACACTTTTAATCTACCCCACCACTTACACATCTATCTGGGCCACGTATTGCTTTATCTCTCGCACTGAAATGTCCAGGCGGTTATAGAGGAAGATGTAATTGTCCTGGCTCTCCGTGTCTTCCTGTTTGAGGAGGAAGCTGAGCCCTCCCTCTTCTTGCTTCCTGCCGTCCTCCGTGCTCCCCTCACCATCCTCTGTCTCTTCACCCAAACTCAGGCAACTCCAGGAGGGGGCCGCCATGCTGGTCACACAGTGCACAGCGTGGGACATGGGATTCAGATTGGCTGCAGGAACAAAATGACAGATTTGAGGACAAAAAAAAACAACACTTTTCTTGATTCATACGGCATTTTTCACTTTGCTTGTTGCAATGCATTCTGGGATATATAAGCAATGCTACCTTACATTTAGGCCAAGAGAAGACATAATTATGCTATCCCAGACTTTGCAACAGCCTTCATGCTGTCTAGGGACGCAGCACACTAGATTTGGGCTTCAGTGTCTGTGACTCAATAAAACAGAAGAATTGAATGGCTGAAAATTAGTGAGGCGTGCTCTTGCATGTGGTAAAGACATGGACCATGAGGCTTTCGGCTGCAGAGAAGTGTACCGGAGGAATTTTAAACATCTCTGACCGTGAGACAACTGCAGAGCAGATGTGTAGCAGAGACTGAAAAATAAAACATCTCGTGCTGAGGAGCATAAGGAACAAAGTATTATGTGGTCCTTTTCCCAGCTACACGTGGCGGCTAGACAGTAAGTTGGGCCGGAGCAATCTGGCCAGGTGGAGCCAAAGAAGTCTTGAAAATTGCAGGATGGTTTGGAAATTGGATTTGATGGTCTTGAAAGCATCAGTTAGAATGCATTGAAAATCAAATAAATTAAGAAAAATATATAACAAAAGGGTTTATTCATTTATAGGTCATTTGAGATGGATAACTTCCAGGCATTGCTTTCTAATCCAAATAGTTTGTTTGTTTGTAAAGAAAACAAATTACATTTTACAAAATGTATGTAAAAATTGCTATGAATAAATTGTTTAAGTGTTGATCCAAGAATAATCTGGACACATCTGCTACAATCAGGCCAGGAGAAACAAACAATTTGTTGTATTTGATAAGGCTAATATGACTCTGCCTTCTTAAATAAAGCATCAAGCCTCATAAACTGTGATAATAAGAGAAAGGGGCAGGCGTGGAAGTGGAAGTGGAAGACTGTAGGCCTATGGGACAAGGACATCACTAAAAGCTACAGTACTTATAGTGGCCTAATGATGTCTCAATGGAGGTCTGAAGGAGAGCCTTTCAAAAGCTCTGGATTACTTTGGGAATAGCAGGTCATAGTTTTTACAAGACCTGGGAGGTTTTCACCATAAAGCTTAATTACTATTTTACAACTTTCAATGATCATAATGTGGAGATTTGGTTAACTGAGCCCATGAGCTGAATCCACAATATAAATAATTCCAGACAAATCAATCTGATAACATAGTAACATTTAGCCATTTTTCAGACTTAAAAATGCTCAATTCTCTACAACATATTTTTTAACAAATACAATAATTTTTTGACAAATAGAAATATTAGCATTTATTATAAATTATCTGTAAATATTTTAATAAATACAATATAATATTAAACATTAAATCCCTCCGGTTATAACCTATAACATAACTCAGCACCTTGGTCAGGATCAAGGCCGAAGAATGAGTTCTTGCGTCCGAAGCGGATGCTGAAGGCCCGTCCGGCTGAGGAGGTGTTCTTCGGGCAGGTCACCTGCATCAGGTTCAGGTGACAGTTTGTGGGGACGAAGTCCATGCAGCCCAGAACGTGAGGTTTAGTGCTCGCCTGCTTAAACATGGGCCAGGCCTTCGTCTGCAATTCCTCCACAAACTGGAAGAGAACATTAAAGCACCATGAAACAGCACTTGCTAAATATTTTTACATTTTATAATGACGGATTTTCATTAGATTTTCATTTTTAAATATTGATTTATAAAGAGGAAGAAAAAAAGCATCGTCTTAAAGCATTGTAATATTTTCTTATCTAATATGAAGTGCACCAGCGAAAATGACTAAGTAGTAACACACACACACCACACCTGTTTATAGCTGCTAATGCGTTTTTCTATGCTTTCCATCTTGTTGTCACAGATGTTTCGAAACTCAAACTGTGGCATCGTCACCACTTTCTCATTCTGAGCCATTAGCTGCCGGCAGCTTTTCACAAACAGACTGTCGTCCTTGACAAAGGCCTCCAGTATCTGAGAGAATTCAAAATACACACAAAAACATGTGATAAGCTAGAGAAAACTTCCTCTCTATGTCTATATTGCTTTTAACATATTTGCACAGGCCCATAGGTAATCAAAAACAAAACCCAAGAAGTCATATATTCATTGTTTAACCCTGGTCTGACCTTTGCAGCGAGGTTGAAGCAGCCTTTAGGTTCCACCATCTTCTCCAGAACACAGTGTTTGATCCCTGCTGTGCTGACGTACTCGTACACAACCCCATGTTCCACATGAACATTATCCACATTCAGACTGACCGAAGGAACCTCGTCAGAGATGGACAACAGTTCCAGCCTTCTTACAGAGCCTAGAAAATACAGAGAACACACAGATATCAAGAATCCAACAGGAACACGGATGAATGTGCACAGGACCCTTTTCCATTACATTTCCATCACAGAGGGAAATTATGAAAAGAATTGTGAAAAAGTTTAATTGTGCATTTTTATTTTCAGTTTAAACTTAGTTGAAATTGTTCAGGAAAAGTTTAAATTAGAAACAATAACAAATACACACACACACACACACAACCATTTTATCTAGTTTATGTTCACCAAGGCTGCATTTATTTGATCAAAAATACAGTAAAAACAATGATATTGTGCATTACAATTTATTTAGTTATTACAAATAAATATATTATCAATGTTGTGCTGCTTAATATTTTTGTGGAACAGCATTTATTTGAAATAGAAATCTTTTGTAATAATTTAAACTGTCAAGTCAGGTTTGAGATATTAATCAGTTTGTTATTATCCATTATGTTGATCCACAATTGGTCAAATGTCTTTGCATGAGTTCAGCACACATGAATTTGGGTACATATTGTAGCAGATGACAAAACTTCTTGACATAAGCTTGCATTTACAAATGCATGTGACATTGGATCTAGTGTTCCCATGGCTTTTGCATTCATAACAGTTTCCATTAACGATAATAACTTTTTTGGGGTACACCTGTCATTTGCCAGCAAACACACACACATTCTACCTGTTCCATTAGTGCAGCCATCCTCTGAATCTGAGCCATTCTCACAACCCCTGAAAGACATCTGCTCTTCCACATCCTCATACACACGATACGCCCACTGACCACAGCTCTGTGGCAGAAGAAAATAACGTCACAAAGGGAGGAAATAGGTACTGTATAGAGCGTCAGAAACAAACAACCACTGGGATCACCAAATGTTGGCCTACATAGCCTATAAAAAACACATAATGCAGAGTTAAACTCAATGCATGCTGATTCTCACTGTGTCTTGCTGGTCCAGGACAGGCTGATGGCCACTGAAGTGCTCCAAGACTTCCTGGTAACTGCTCTGGTTCATGTTGTTTCCGTTGACTTTAAGCACACACTGACCAGGCTGAAGACCCGCTGCAGCTGCCTCAGAGCCTGTATACACACAAACATAATGCCAATAATGCACAATAACCTTAAATGAACCAATAAAAGACATCAAATGGATGATATGTGAAAGGGTTGTATACTTTACATGCAGGCAAATCCAAACTGGTCTAGACACTGTCTAACACACAATGTGATTGATGCCTCATCAGTGTTGACAAAGCATCCGTTTGTATTTATACAACCTAGCTATATGTGTTTGTTGTACTTTAGTGCATTTTAAATGTTTTGAGTTTTTTTTGTGATTTTTTGTTGTTATTCCTGGCCTTTCGAAGCCTACTCTTAAAAATAAAGGTCCCTTATTGGCATCTGTGGTTCCATTAAGAACCTTAAACATCCATGTACCCTTTTTCCATTGCACAAAAGGTTCTTCATGGTGGAAAAGGATCATCAGATTCTTAAAATATTCATCAAACTGAGAAAAAAAAATATTTTAGAAATTGTTCAATGAAAGTTTTTTTGGGGGGACCCAAAATGGTTCTTACAATCCTTTTTGGAACATTTATTTTTAAGACAATATAGCTTTTTATATGTACTCTCCCAGGTACCTGTCCTGAAAATTCAGATCAATGAAACATGTCAGATCATATAATTTATGCCCATAATGATAAAGTATGTGACAAAAAGAGCTAAATAAAGAAAACTGTTTGATGTAGGGATTTTAAATTGCCAATTTCAAAGAGTTGCAGCAACAATAAGATTTACGAGACAAGAACTTATGATTATTGTTTATTTACAGGACAATTTACACCCCCTTCATTCATGGGCACTGGCAGTGATAAAAGCTCCCATTATGACACATCATAAATCTCTTTTTGCATTTGTCTAAGTGCTGTGAAGATGAGCTAATGGTTTAACTTCAAAAAGCTCCTAGAATGTGCTTTTAAAATCCAGAAACATGTGGAGGGATCCAGAGTTTGGGTTCAAGCTCCAGATGTAGATCACATGACCACAGCAGCTTGGTGTCACGATTTTGCTTCATTTCAAAGCTTTTTATAGTACATTAACATCTGCCTGGCAGATTAGATGTTGGGAATGCAATGCATTCCTCAATTCAGAATGACATGCATGAATGTTTATGGAAAAAATAGTGGTCTGGTTTTTGAGGTCATAATCATTTCCCAATGAATGTGACAATGTGCATGTGTTTTTTGATCATTACAAATAACGAGAACTCACCTTTCTTAACTGCATGAACATAAGGTGGACAAGAACCGCAGAGAACAAACGGAAGAGTGCCATGCACATCTGGAATCTTCACAATCCTATCAGACACACAAATGTGACACAAACACATAAGCTAGGCTTATTTGTCCCTTTTATTTAAGCACTATGACATGAGCAAGAGTGTTTTACTAAATGTCTTTTGTGGTATGTAGCAAAATATTTTTTTTTCATGGATATAATTGTTAGGGACCCATAACAGTGTCTACTCTGAGGAACAAGAGGAAAATTTAAATATTAATGAATTCTCTTAAAAAAAACAGTTTTGCAATGTGCAGCTCTCCTGCATGTAACTCTAACACCAGTAGTGTCCTTTTACACTGTGCCTGCCTACATTTAAGTATCTGATTTCTACCATATATGAGGACTTACTCTTTGTTCTTGGTGGCCACCAGCAGTCTGAGGGAACGACGTATACAGAAGGACTGGTTGATCATGGTCTCCACCTCAGAAAAGGACCTCAGAAAGACCAGGTCCTCATTAATGGAGTAGATCTTTCTCCCCTGCTGCAGGCCTGCCATCTGGAAAAAAATTTAAATAAATAAATAAAAACGTGAAAACAAAGGAAATACAAAGAATCCAACGGACAAAATCAAAAACACAAATTAAGGTGTCATTCATAACACGGTTCTTTGCTGTGTATGAGGATGTGGAAGGGAGTGAGAGAGAAAAAGGCCACATAGACAAACAAATTAGCTTGTCTATTCATCTTGTTCTGTACACATAAGAGTTCAGTATTTACAGGAGTGACACTCGGAGTAACAATTCTATGCAGTGTGTAGAGGACGAAACTGAACAACTAGCTGTTAATGACATTCAGACACGCACTGGAGATCCGTCCGCGAGACGCCAGAATGTTGCAATGGTCACCATGTTGTCAATCTTCTCATCAATTTCTCACGACTCTTTCAAGAAATTTCTTCTCTCCAATTTCGGGAGAGAGTCGTGTTCTGTACACAAACAGAGTGATAATTTAGGGGGCGTCACTGCTGAAACTACAAAGTGTGTATGTGGCCAAAGAGAGAGACAGAGAGATCAGTGATGTGTAAATGAGGATTAGATGATTGTCAGAAGAATTGAGAGAAACTCACTCCTTCATGGCAAAAGAGCTTTATAAGTTATAAGCAGCAATTTGAAATTACGAAGCAGTTCATTTGAAGGCGTAATTAAAAAAACGTGCAATTGTAGAAATCTAGCAAAGAAAGAATACTCTCTGGGGTTCCTCAGGGGTCCATTCTTGGACCCTTACTATTTCTTATTTATATAAATGTTTTATCGAATGTTTCAAATATTCTTATTCCAATAATGCTGATGACACAACCTTTTATGATAGGATATGTGTCTTTTATGATATGATTCTTACCATTTATGATATACATATTTTTTCAATAATGCGTTTTAATTTATAAGATATATTCAAGTGAAGGAAACATTCCAGAGCAATTTAAGATGTATTTTCAAGTAAATTCACAGGTTCACTGTTATTTAACGCAATCTTTAGATTTTCATCCTCATAAATTTCTCACTTGTAGGGGTCAATACTCAAAGATTTAGGGGTATTAAATTATGGAATTTTAAATTATCTAGCGAGAAAATGTTATTCTTTAATACATTTTAAAAGATAAAGGATCATTTTATTGCTGCCTTGTAACAGTTTTATTTATTTATAAATGTATTTTATGTACCCTATAGGGTTCGTTTCTGTTTTTGGGTTATATATTTGGATTGTATCTTCTTGTGTATACCCGTTAAACTTCAAATAATAGCCGAGTCCCAAATGGGCTCTATGCACGGCGTTATTTCCGGTGAAGGATTAAGGATGCTCGATAACTTCCGCCGATCATAGAGTCCAATGCAATACTGAGAATTTATATTGAATTTTATACTCCATGGTTATACTAAAGAAACGTTAGTCACAAAAACCGATAAAACAGACACCCCTCGTTGTGTTTATGTTTCTTTTTAAAATTATATTAAATAAACATAACTATATATAAAATTACATCTAAACGTATGTACGTTTCGTTTCAAAGACGGGAGGACAGTAAATATTGAAGACTCTGCCATAATCCCGTTTTCTCCGGTTTTCCTCCGCTTTAATCTACACAACCGGAAATGGACGAGCATCCTTACGTCAAATGCGGAACTTATGCGTGCATATAGCCCATAGACGACTGTCTCTCTTACACACGCCTGGTGTGGCTGCAGGTTTGGGTAAATAAAAGCCGGTCTCAAATAGAGGCCGGGTCTGTTTTTTAGTTTCGGTTTGTATTTCATTTTCTAAAACCCGTCAGGTCTGCTTTTTGGGCGTCGCCAAAGCAAATTTTTGTCCCACCAAAGCCTTTTTTGATAGGTGAGTGATGTAGAATAGAATGACTACTTCGATTGATAGGGTGCATAATGAGCAGAAAAAAACAAGCAAGAAAGAAAGAAAGAAAGAAAGAAAGAAAGAAAGCAAGAAAGCAAGAAAGAAAGCAAGAAAGCAAGAAAGAAAGAAAGAAAGAAAGAAAGAAAGAAAGAAAGAAAGAAAGAAAGAAAGCAAGAAAGAAAGAAGTAGAGAATGGGAGAAGGGGAGAAAGAGAGATGAAGTGTGAGGACTCTGTGGAGAATATGATGGGACATGCTTAATTGCTTCTCCCAGATCTCCAGAGAGCAGAGCTGTGAAGACAGAGGGAGTGAATGAATTAAGCAAGCGTGTCCTGGAGCCGACACATGAACTCAAGACTGCAGATCTGAGCGGCCCATGACACAAGTGTCAGAAGATACAGCACTTCTACTCATTCGCTGTATTAATCACCATTACAGTCACGCTCTCATCTTCAGCAGATGCTCCTGTGAGCAGTAGTGTGACACTTTTTAATATGGACTAAATGTCTTGTGTGTCAGGTCTAACAGGCACAGTGGGGATAAAATCAGTGGTGGTTTAGACCTTAACCATAATTATCTACCAATCTTCTTCCATACATATCTGGCAGAGCTGTACAGAGCATGAACACAAATAACCCTGTGCACTGAAAATAACGCATCCAAGTTGAAGAGGTCTTCCTCCAAATAACACATAATGATCAGGGTTTATTTCCCAAAGGAAGACTTATCAAATGACATACACACTACTACACATCCAATAAAAGACCTGGGAAAGAATCATGGTTAAAGAGTCCTTGAGAGATCTGGCCCTCAAGCAGAGTTTAAGAAAGGTGAACACATTATTAGACAACCCCACAGACTGGATAAAAATAAATGGACATCTATGGGATTGTATTACAGTAGAGAGCGTGGCACAAGACAGGGATGCTTACACTTGGTCTTTTACAGTATATTTTTATATGCGCTGTTATGCAGATATATTTTCATAGTAATATACATTTCACTTCTACATTTACATTTATGCATTTGGCAGATGCTTTCATCCAAAGCGACTTGCATTGCATTTAAGGTACGTTTATCGGTTCATGAAATCCCTGGGCATCAAACCCATGACCTTGGCATTTCTACAGTGCCATGCTCTACTGTTAATATAACCTTTACATGGGTGAATCTCACAAGCCAGTCCAATAAAACGTCCTAGACATTATTCACTCCAAAATTCAAGAAATGATATTTTGCATACAGAATAAGATGCTTTTTCCTGTTGCTATTGTTTTCAGAATAATGGCCCTCACAATTATCATTGGCATAATGTACAAATATTATATTTAAAAAAAAAATGTTTTATTCAGCAAGGATCCAAATGCATTTATAATGTTACAAATATGTGTAGAAAGTTTTTAAAATAAATGTTTCTATTCCTCCTGAAAACAGTTCCCACAAATTATTATATATTATATTAAACAGCAAAACTGTTTTCAACATTGACGATAATAAGAAATGTTTCTTGAGCATCAAATCAGCATTAGAATGATAGTGACTTTGCTTTTGGAGTGACTATTACCAGGATAGTTTCCTGAGAGGTTTTATGAAATTGCATCCAAATGTATATATAACCTTAACGTTAACATATTTCAACGGCCCAGTGCTAAATGCAATTGATGATCAGACACAGCCTTGTAAAGACACTGCAACTACACTGAATATATTAAAACATGAGAGAAAACAGTGGTTTAGGTTTTGCAACTCTCTATATAAGGCTATCACATATATGGACAGAATTTGGGTGGAAATGCCTTATAAGAAAGAAAACAGCTTACTAGGGGAAAACCCAAATGTGTCAGACTCTGTGGGACTCAAGTCAACCATTGGCATGTATTTTGGGAAAGCTATTTTTTACTGCTATATATGGGGAAGAGAAACATGAAAAAAATGAAAAACTAGAGGAATGGAGGAATACTTTTGCGCATTGCATTTTGGGAAAAAAACTGGCCTTCAAATCAAAAATACATCTAATACCTGCATGCAGCAATGCTCAATTTAGAAGATGGCTGCTCAACCTCATACCTCTGCATATGAGCCCCTGGTCACACTCTTCACTATGATGGCCTTGTTCTTCTCTTCGATCTCAAACCCATAGTCCTCCTCGTCAGGATGGATCTGTATGGGGACAAGAGAGTCACTGTATCATCAAGACGGTCAATATTAGAATCAGAATCAGAAAGAGCTTTATTGCCAAGTGTGTTTGCACACACAAGGAATTTGTTTAGGTGCTGAGGCTTCCAGTCCACATATAAAAATACAACAAGAAACAAAATAATACAAATTATAATTTAAAAAAAAATTAAAATATACATAAAAATATGAGAATAAAAGTATCACAGTTGGGCTTAGTCAGAATAAACATTTACAGATTAGGAGCATATTTACAGTGTTTTAAATATTAAAAATCATCTACATATAAAGATCACTTGAGGAGAGTAGGAAATTATTATGATGGTTTCATTTGTGCATCTAAGAAAAGAATCCAGCAAGTGACAGCACGGAACAGAACGTGTTACTTTCAGGACTAAAATTGTGATTCAGCAGTTCGGTGCCATGCTGAGAGAGTTGCAGCGTTTGTGAAAACGTGTGAACAAGCTACATATCCTCTAGTCCAAAAGCTGTTTGAGGTGTTAAATCCGTTCTTCTAAAAATAACTAAACAAGATGTGCCACAGCTGCATGCTAATAGGTCAGCTCAGGTGCTAAAGGCATAATCATGGACCATAATAAGGATATAATGGTCAATTTCTCCACAGCTACACATGAGATGGGCTTTTATGTGCTTTTATTATATAAGAGCTGAAGCTGAACATGTTTACCAGCCCTGTGAATGTCTTCCTCTGTTTTATTTCTATCCATCAACCATTATTTTCTCTGAAAAACTGAAGTGGCGTGACGTTTGAGAGGGCTGGCTGAGAAGGGTAAATCGAGACGCTCTTAGTGTCTGATCAGAGAGGAAAGAATGCAAGATTTTCGTGCACTTGATGGTCTGGAGGAGTAATCTGTCAGTTAATAAGGGATGAAAGAGTAAAGGTTTGTAAAGGTCAGGATAATTACTGATGGATGAGGAGGGCCTTAATTGGCACGGAGGAGAAAATCGATGCACTGCTGATGGTTGTGCTTGAGTGTGTGTAGTAGCCTGTGTATGAGTATATGAGTAAAAGTGGGTGCGTTATAAATGTCAGCATAAAATTATTGGGTTTCATTTTACATTAGTATTGGTGTTACTGAGGTCAGTGGGTAAATGATCTGAATCTGCTATAGCTGCACAATTTAGAGTGATTGAACTAAAATCAAACTTTTTACAATGAGAACAGGATCTCAGGTAGCAACTTTAAGACTAAATCTACAGTAAATATACCTAAAGAGACAGTCACACAACATTTTTTTGTCACTGACTTCCGTTCATACTCGTGTAAATGTGGAGGTCTAGAAATGCAAGCACCAGTGTGCATTGTGCTGTGTTAAAAGTTCAAGTATGCAAATGTTTACATTTTGGATTTATTATCATTTGTTATACTTAAACTATTAAATACCTTAAAAACTAAATACAACAAAAAAGTTGCATCCTAATTTAAAGTAGAACACATCTCTCATTTTGCTACAAAAAGATGATTCCCAATCAGTGAAAACAAACAAACTGCAATCAAAGCTACATTTGAGAGAAATGACAGGAAACAGCCGTTACTTATTTTGATGCCCCACTTCTTATGGGCTGTAAAGGGACGTGCCCAATAAACAGCTGCTATGCTGTTATTAGAAAAGCTATTGAATTTAGAAAGAAGTTCAACTACTGTAAAGCAACAGAAAAATGTGGTTAAGTAAGAGGCATTGGTAGTGTACATGTCTTTGTATCTCACCACTAAAGATTTGGCGAGGATGTTCTCGATGAGTTTGAAGTCACTGCGAAGCTGTTTACTCTTGGAGCCCGTACCCTCAGTCTCCTCGTCGGCATAGAAGCGGAAAAACTGCGAGTCATCCTTAAATTCGCTTTTCTCCAGAACTGCAAGGCAAAGATAGAACCGAATTGAACCGAGAAAGAAAAAAAATAAACAGTTTGCTACTTTTATAAACTGGTAAAATAAAACGCTTATAACTCAATGATGGTCATATCTGCTGATGACAAAATGATTTGACAGAGTGAAGAGGGCCAATTGCATCACCCTTCAGTTCACGTCAAAACAACTCATGATGTCTGTGGGATTGATGTCTGGGCAAATCTGAGCTGAAGAATGAAGGAAAAGGATTTAATGGGAGGTCTGGTGTGTGCAAGTTCTGTTTTTCCCTCTCAGGAATATGGTGTGTGCGTGTGTAGGAACTTTGTATGGACAGGCTGTTCTGTCTGTGAATTCCAATCAAAATATTGTTGAGGATAGTTTTGGAAGTTGAGATCTGACATGACCGCAGAACACTTCTATAACTCTGACAGGAGGCATGTGTCTATGAGCATGTGTATCTCATTGGAAAATGTTCTTTTCCATTATTGTGATCATTTCTGTTCCATTAGAGACCCCAGATGTTTTTCCAACAGCTGTTTACATCTAAAACACACTTATCTCTCTCCATTTTACACTATGACCTCTGGCAGAAACATGGAGAAAGTGTGTGAGACTAATGCACTAATTAATGAGTGAATAAATAATCAAGAAAAAAAAGGCTATTAAACTATCACACTAGGCTATTAAATTAGCATTATAAAATGGATAGTTGTAGAACTTGATTGTGACCTGCTGGGCCACATTCAAAGCCATTGTAAAATACTGTATAAACGCACACCTGTGACCACATTACATCAGTTTTACTATGCTACTGTATCTGTGTATTTCATTCTGCTAAACTTTGAAGAACAACATTGCTTGGCGGAAGGATAATTTGTCATCAATACATTTTTGCAGTGTGTATATATGAAACCTTGCCAGGCATGTGCAGTAATCGTTTTGTAAAAGCAATTAGGCCCATGAAGCCGTGGTTTACAGTGATTTTAGAACGGCTTCACATTGTGCCTAATAACTCCGTTTAGCTGATCTGAAATCACTTATTGTGGCTTATTGCTTTATTTTAAATCACAATTAATGTTGCATTATATTTCCAAGATGGCTTTAGTGCTGCTAGGAGTCAAAACCCTTTCTCTTTCACTCTCTCTCATACACAAACACTGTCACGGTTCACAGTTTTGCCCTGGACACCACATGTGTTGCAAACAGAGAAGGCCAAAGAAAACCGCAAAATACGACTTTTTTTAAAGATGACTCGTGTAATTATTTCAATATACAGTGGCAACTATAAGAAAGCCATACGTAGTCTGATTCCCATGAAAAGAATAAACACTGTCTCTCTGTGGCATTATCAAAATATTACTGTTTGTTTGAGCAGCCTGATCCGGCCAACACAGCAACATTGCACCAACCAAAGGCAGCAGTTTTATTTGCTGACTGACAGCTAATGTGGTGTGTTCAGGAAACTTCATTTCAAAATCTTTGCTTTTTGGAAATTCCATTTAATGCCACTAGAGACATAGAAACTGAACGTTTCACCTTTAAAGTAGCAAAGAAACAGAAGTAGTGGCAGCATTCATCACCAAAGAGAAGTTTTTTTTATTTCGCCAGAAGATCAAGTTTATGAC
Source organism: Pimephales promelas (assembly GCF_016745375.1). The sequence continues at coordinate 47,605,453 of NW_024121099.1, forward strand.
ATTTTGATAATAAAATTTAATAAAATAAAAAGTCCACTGAAACATTTCATGTAGTCAACATATGTATATAAAGACTGACCATGGTGCATGAAACCTGCATTGCAGAGTCCAACACCGAGGGTCACCGCATCTTCACGGCATGTGCTGTCACCCTGCAGAAGGAAAAAAAATAAGCACAAACGAAGTCACAAAACAATCAAGATAGTGAGCCAAATTAGATGACTTCTGTGTCTGGTATGAAATGACATGATGGAGCAACTGTGAATATTAGACTGTAAATAATTAGAGATAAAAAATCTGAAGAAATAGTATATAAATTGTGTACAGAAACCCAAACTAACTTAAAGATTAAAAGAAAGTAAAAAAGCGTGTATATTACGTTTATGTAATAAAGTTAAAAAGTGTGTGTGTGTGTCCATCCTCATGTTACCTGTGACACAAGCCATTCCACCAGTTTGCTAGCTGGTACAACAGATTTGAAGGTTTTCAGATGATAATCTCTGTCTCTGTATATAAAGAAGATTTCAAATTAAAAAAATGTTCACAACTGTCCACATCAACACATATATATGAATCATTTATATAACTTTTTTTGGCTAGTGGTTTTCCAAAGTTACTAGCCACTCAGCATTTACACTGGCCACAATTTGGACAACAATACCATGGGGATAAACTCTCATATAGATATTTTTAATATCATCTTTTAATTTGGCAGCAGGTATATTAGGGTGGTGTCACTTTAAGACTTGACATACGGATCCATTATATTGTTACACATGCGTTTTCTTTCTCAACTGTTTACATTCACTTAATAAATAACTGACTGTTTATGTGAATACTCTCCAAGACCAGCATTGACACTATTTTTTTTTTGTGTGTGTATTTGACTGTTTAAGCACAATAATCAGTGAAAAAGAACTCGATTTAGAACTGAGAGGCAGCTTTATGTGTGCGCACTTTGGGTGCGAAATCTGCAGGAATGAGTAAAGTTATGTGCAATATGTACAATCCCATGCCAAAATTCAAGCCCTGTAACAGCAACAAAATTCATCCAGCGCAAATGAGTCAACGCGCTGTCAGAGAATTGTGTCAACGCGCTGTCAGAGAGATGAGAGAAATTGAAAATGTGCAGCTCGTATCGTGCATCTATTCTGAGGAAAATGAGTAATGGAAGCGTTTCAGATATTACATTATTGACAACACCACATTGCACTTAATTTCAGATGCCTTTTTAAAAGGCTACAATTGAAAAATTCAACACACCAAAAATGGCTACTAGGAGTGACTGTGTTAGATGCCACTGCTGAATGCGCCGCATTTGGCACGTGTTAATATCAAGCCCTGTATGCTCCAGGGTGGTCTGTCCTAGCAATTAGTGTACTGTAATAAGTGACCTGGACTGCAAGTGTCTTAAAAAGATGAAAAGCATCTGCTAAAGGGCAAGTGTTAGTTGTTAATTTTTAGAACTGAGATCATAGTTGGTCCCAACTGCAGTTCAATGGCCACTCTTTATGTGAGGCATCAAAGGTGATAGGTGACAGAAAAGCAATACGACTCTGCAATCCTCACACAAGCACACACACTTATACACACACAGACAACGTGTGCAGCTGGTCAAGGTGAATCCATGAAAGACAAACAAGCACATCGCATCATTTAAGACACTGAAATGAAATTTAATAAAGTTATTTATGTTTATTGAACAATAACGTGTTTAAATTAAATAAATTGGAATTGGATAAACTGCATATATTAGATTTAATTATAAAAGGGATAATAAATGAAGTGTAATGCTACTGTGCATGTGCAAGCAAAAGTTGTTAGCAAAACATTTTGTATTAAACTTGAATACAAGTCATCTTATTGCTTTAATGACAGTGAGAATTAAATAATAGTGTTGTCTGTTGAGTGTGAAGTATGCCAGAGAACATGTGTCACTTACTTGATAACAGGTGTGAAGAGACTATGGAGACGACAGTAAAGTCTCACTCCCTGTTGGACACACATACACTTATTTAAAACAATTGCACCGACAGCTGCATCTCTATGCATTTTAACTGTTGTCCTTTCAGAATCACTTCTTAATTGATGTGTTGACACAATTGTTTAACGAGATGTATCATATGCACTCAACTCGAGATTCTGTTGACTTCAATCTATAAACTGACTGGTTTCAATTGACCAAAAATGAGTCAGCCACCTAGGAATGGAACTCCATAATTGTCTGATTTGAATCACTCTAAATAGGCACAAACAGCATATAAGACACTAGACGCACAATTCATTCCAATAGATTTTGATGTTAGCATGTTGCTAAGCTAATGTTTCAATATGATGTTCTAAGATGGATAAAAATACATGGCACAAGCACACTTTTTTTTTATTACACTGAAGTTTAATAATAATTTATTTAATTTGGTCCACCATCTAAGCTCATCACAAAAAAGAATATTTAGCCTATAGGATCATAAGATGAGGTAAATATTGTTTTTAGCCAGTATTCTAGGGTAAAATACCTTTGAGATGATGTCCTCCATTTCACTCCTGGCTTTATAAGTGCCATCATCGTAACGGAAGCGATACAACACCTGCTCGTTCTTGAACTGGTGCTTATCTGACACTATGGTAAAAAAAAAAACACACACACAGACACAATTAAATGTTATGTTATGCTCAAATGCTAAACTTTACCTCTAACATAACAACACAGAGGTGTAACTGAGCTTATGGTGTATTTGTTACTCTCACTGTGGTGGAGGTCTGTGATGAATCGAAGTGAGTGAGTGCCATTGCTACAGAACAGCCTGTTTGACCTCTCCTTGAATGCCGCCACTATTATTATTGATTGACTGCCTGAGCCCTTATACTTAGATTCATCACTCCAATCCCTTCTGTTGTTTGTCAGTTTTCACTGTCACAAACACCTGGCTGTAATGTAGAGGTATGATGCTCCCCAAATCTCAGGCTGCCTCATGAATTATTCAGAAGAATGTTCTCTACCAGCATTTCATGTCATGTTACTATCCAGACTGCCGATCATCTGTAGTGGATCTCAGTGAGTGCTGGCCAACAAGAGATACGTGCCAGATTTATAAAGTGTAAATCTGTCAAATAGTTATTTTTAACAGTCCAATGTTTGTATAAACAGTTAATGGATTGTGGTTCATTTGCCAAGACTGCATGAAAAAAAATAAAAAAATAAAAAAAACAGAACATGGACAATTGAATTTTTGGCGATGAAACCAAGCAATACACAAAAACATGTTCATGAAATCTAAGGGGGTGGATGAGGTTAAAAGAGGAAAAGATAAGAGATTCAAAAAGAAAACAGTTAGAGAAAGAATAATAGATTTGTATAAAAAAAACATAACATGGCAAAACAGTTGAACTTTGGTAATGAAACCAAGCAATACACAAAAACATTGATTATATAAATGGGGTTAAAAGAGAGACACAAAAAGAAAACACAGAGTAAAAATAATAGATTTGTATTTGAATAGTACTTTGGAGTTACCAAGTTAAAGTGATGTGTCACAATGGTTTGATTTTTAGCCTAATTATTTAGAGCGTTCAGTATGTTGACTGATTAGTCAACAAGCTGTTCATGCAACCAACCAACTGGTCGATTTTAAAAATATGAGAGTTTTGCTCATCCCAGGATCAAATGATATTCCAATGGTATTTACTACATTCATACATAGCACCCTAAAAAAAGTTCAACATAATGCCATGATTTTACCATGGTCCATGTCCAATAAATCAAGGTAATACCATAGTTCTTTTAGGGGAGAACGTTCTCTTACCATGATGGATGATGCCGTTCTCAAGGAGAGCTTGACCCAGGTTGATTCCCTCCTCAGCCTTGCTGATCTCTCCACTCTCCAAAAGCCATGAGACAAATTCACTGAGGATACACAGAGACAACAGTTGTATCAGTCTGCACATAACACAACACTCCACACATGCTAGAGAAGGGATTTATGAGCCACTAGTCAAAGGTACTTGGGAACTTGGATTCAATCAATCTTTTAGAGTGACTGGTCAAAACTGATAAAAAGTTCACAAAGGACACAAATCAAGATGATATCACGCTGCATTCCACTCTCTTTTATCTTAAGGTCTCAAAAGTTCAAACACCAAGGTTCACATATAACCTTGAAAAATAGGCTCTGTTTGTCCATACACACATACACACACATTTTGTTTATATCTAATAATACAAGTTTAAAAAAGTTTTTTATCTAACTTAATTTTTGTTTACATGTATACAGCATAGTTTAGTGCCAGTATTTTTTTTTTTTTAGCAGGGATGCGTTAAAGGGTTAGTTTACCCAAAAATGAAAATTATGTCATTAACTCTCTGAGGTCTAGGGTGTTTTTGGGGTCCTTGAGGTGTTTTGAGATGCCCTGATATTTGTGCTTTTTTCAGTTGCTTATAAACCTATTAATGGCACAGGTGAAATTACACTATATTTAGCAGAAACGGGGCTACCATAATATGTGAGCAACATGTATGTACATGTTTGTATTTTTGAGAGAATATTGTTTATTATTCAATATATTTGAATGTTGATATTATTGAATGTTTATTCTATAATATTTCACAATATGAATGTTTTTACTATATTTTTATCTAATAACATATGAAGAGTTCAGATGCAAAAGCCTCTAAATGCCATTTGAAATTTTCTTCTAAAATGATCATTTTTATCAAGCTTATATATTCAAGTTTAGTAATTTCACTTAAATGACAATTAATAGGTAATCCTCATTGCAATTTAAGTGAAATTACTGAACTTGAATATATAAGCTTGATAAAAAATGATCATTCTAGAAGAAAATTTCAAATGGCACTTAGAGGCTTTTGCATCTGAACTCTTCATATACACACAGACACACGCACAGTTTGCTACAACTTGAATTTAGCTAGTCAACTGCCAAATGAAAATGGCAAAAAAAAACAGAAATTAAATTATGAACTAATTCTGAAGAAGGCAGGGGATGAATTTATTAGCAATTGCATATCTGAGGTGGTTTAGTGGCGACTCTAACGTTGTTGTTGATTGTATGTGTGACTGCTGCGTGAGAAACTGTAAATCCCATTAGATACAGGGACAGAAATAAGCAATGTGTAAACAGTTATGACGCCTTAAAGGGAATGAGAAGGGTGTGTATGTCCTTGAAATTTTGAAAGACAACAGAGGGTAGAGGGGTCGGATGAAAGGATGGGTTAACAGATGGAGGAGAAGAGAAGGCACCCCACATTCACCCAGTAGTAAGACATTCATGTTAACCTGAATACAAAACTGCTCTGCCCTCTACATCTCCTTCAAATCAGCTGACCACATGTAAAACTTAATGAACTCTTTTAAAATACTTAACCTTGATCAGTCATTACCCTTCACTGGCAAAAACTTACAGATTACTAGATAATACAACTAACTTAGGCCAACCCAGAAGTTCCACATCACCCTGATTCCCGCGACAGAAACCAAATAGGATTTTTCCATTGCTTTTAGGATTATTGCAGAAAATAAGGTCAATGACTAACAAAATTGTATGATTCTTGCATGTTTGGAAATAAATATAAACTTCACAAATGGGGTGAATTAATCAGTTTATGTAACTCATTAATTTTCTCCACAGCTAATGCACAAAGAGCTTTCTCACATCCCGTACGTGTGAGAATTTTCTTACGCTTGTATCTATATCTCTCTGATTTTTCCAAAAAAAAGATTTTGCCTTTTGGATTATTGTAGAAAATAAGGTAAGTGACTAACAAAAGTGTATGATTCTTATACGTTTTGTGCATCATGATAATCTTCACAAATCACAAAACACTGAAGTAATCTAAATCTAAATCTAAATGTAGGAAACACCTTTTTTAGACAAGTAAAAGCTTTTTTTAAAAAAAATCACGAGTGGGATATTACTGCTGTATTTTATGTTGTAGAATAAAACGTGGAAAATGTCTTGAGCTTGTGTTAACCACAGGTATTTAACAAAAAAGCAGCACTCTATTGTCCCTGTCAAAAAAATGAGCACAGTTGTGAATAATAGATGTGAAGTCTGTTTTGAATGCTAACTTCCTGAAACAAGTGCACATTTTCTTATATTTTAAGACTTGTGTACAACATTTGACATTCTGATGCCCAAGTTTTATTACAGCAAGACTTTGCATTCAGAAACTATAGGTCAAACAGTCTTCTGGCCACACATAAATCTGTAAAACAATTTCAATATTTAAAGTAGCTTTGATAATGTTTTATCTCAAGGGGTTTTAGATGGTACACAGTAAATCTTATGCAAATCAGACAAAGGCACAGTTTCGAATTAGCCTAGAATTAGTTTGAAAGGGTTTTCAATCAATTCAACATGTTTGAAGAGGATTGCAGCTCATACGGTTCCAGAGTTATTAGCATTTAGCCATTGTGTCAAATTTGTGGTCTTTGCAATAACAATATTAAACAAAGTTTTAGAGCAGAAAAATAATGCTACCACAAAAGAGGAGAATATATGAATAAATACAAAAAAAGGTTCAAGCTGCTGCTTTGACCACTAATAAAAAAGAGATGACAATGTTTGTCAATAAAAGGATAGTAATAATCACATAATCAAGCCTTTCACACAAAATACAAACAATAAATGTTTATGATGTGGATATGTGGGTTATGTGGAGATCGTACAGACTACTTCCAAAGCCTTTATGTGCAGTTCTGCAGAGGAAGTTCACAGAGGAGAGGGCAGTCCGGCCCATGAAAGAGAGCAGTGAAATGAAACAGACAGTGAGTCTGCTGTGATTACATAAGTCTCTAATTCAGATTGGCAGGAAAGGGAAGGGGTGGAGGTGGGCGTCCCTGGGGTGAATTAATTAGTGTTTATGTAACTCATTAATATTCTTCACAGCTAGCGCACACAGACCTCTCTCACATGCCTTAGATGTGTGCGAGAATTTTCGTACGCTTGTATCTATATCTTTCTGATTATGCATACACTGTATGTGTGAGTGTGACAGAGAAGGATATAATGAGATATTGAAGTAATGTTAAAGGAGAACTTCGGCGCAAAATGAACCTTTGGTCTAATAAAACATCGGTACCTAGTCAACCATTCTCTGAGATTTGTTTTCATTATAATCAAATGTAAAGAGTTGTATCTCTAAAAACTGTTTAGCGTATAATGCTAGAACTGGGGGCATTTACTAAGTAAAAAGAAATCGCTAGTTTATACCACTAACAAGGCTCAAAATAGCCTCACACTAACACAGTAACATAATGAGGGTCCATACATGCAAAAAGCATTGAGAACTTTGTAAGTGTACAGACCGTTTAATAAGAAGATACTTTATATAGACAGTTCACTTTGTGTATACAGACAGGAGCCAGGTACCAATGTGTTATTAGACCAAAGGTTCATTTTGCACCGGAGTTCTCCTTTAAATACAAGCTCAATTACCACAGAAAATAATTTTGACTTGTCCCTCAGTTTGTAGAATAAATAAATGTATTTACAACATCCAGAGATTATGGGTCGAAGATTACAGAATTGTGAGGATTGCATTTCTGTAATAGAACTTAGTGTAAAAAACTAAAATCTGGGGTACAGTTTTGAATGGATGAACTTCTAGTTAATATGCATTACCATTTTCACCCCATCATTCAACTGTCTAAACTGTCCTTTTTTGTATCCTTGCAAGCACGATGCTAAAATGACGGTATTTATCGGTTCACGACATGAGTTGAACAACTGGACAAGGATATAAGTGATTTTATCCTTGTCTCATAAATCCAACTTGATTTTTCAAACTGATGAACGAGTCAAAACGATTTTCTGTGAATATAGAAAGCAGATGATTTCAAAGTTGCAAATAACCAGAAACATTCCTTTAATGCTTTGGCCATTTAAAGCTTTTTACCACACCAATAAATCTTTAGGTCATTGCTGTAAGTTTACAGTACTTCAGAACTTGTGATGATGTACGGATCAAAATCTCACCATCTTTTGAAGTAAATTCTTCAAAATAAGCACAATGGGGAAAAAATAAATCAACAGTGGCTCAAGAAATAGCCACAGATGAGAGAAAGAGCCAGAGTCTGAGCAGTAGCAGAGCGTTTGTCCACATTAACAGCTGAACTGCTCGGCTGTTCTTGGAAGGAGTGGGATTGTGTTCTATTCTGAGAAGGATGCGCAAGCCAGCGAATAACACGAGCCAATCACAGCTGCTTTCACCTGGACCACCGAGGCTGAAACGCTTAAATAATTGTGTTCTGAGGGAGCCATGCGAAATGTATCCAGTCAGGTGTTGACAGTACAACAACAGCACAGCTGAGGCTGTGAGGCCAGCGACTGTTTGCTTTTTAAGCCACTTCAGTGGAAGTGCTACTTCAAATGTTTTTTAACTACAATCAAGCTAGCCTTTTGAAGAAAAAAAATGCTACCTAACAAGATTCTGACATAAAGCAGCGAATTAACATTGAAGCCATTTAAGAGGGACATTCGTTTAAAATATACAATTCACAACCTCAAATGAAACACTTTTTGTTTTCAGCAGTATTTAATCAGACAAAAAAATCTCAATCAGAGTCATATTTTATGCAACTTAAATGAAAATGTAAATGAAATAAAACTTTCCGATGTTTATAATTGAGTTGGGAAATTGGAACAGAAGCATTTCAGCTTCAATGAATTACTGAGCTTAAAAAATCATTCAGCTATTCCATTGAAACTTTCCTTCTTTTTGTAAGTAAATGCCACTTCTTCCTTCGAAAAATCACTACAACGAACTTGACTCCCCTACTGTAAGAGAGTACCGTTTAAGAGAGTGTGTTTGATTATTTCAATTCAATTCAATTTTGTCGTTCAATATTGTTACTCACTGGCAAAAGCAGCTTTTGACTGTAAAACCTAAACTATTTTAAAGCACCCGAGTAACTAAAATATGTGGTTCAGTTAGCAGCATTGCTACTTTGAGTTTCTTATTCCCAACACTGCTCAGCAGCAAGGCCCTGTCGATTTATAAACCACCAAATGAGGCTCATTGTCTGAACTTGTGAATTTTTGTGGCCTTTTAAACTAGATTGCATCAATATAATCTCTTTAAAATGGACCACAGGAGTGCTTTTTTCTCCTTATCTACTAATGCAGTGCAAAAAGAGAATTTTAATTGGTCTGAGGAATCTCTCAACTCCCAAACACACACACACACACACACTGTATTTGGAAGTTTAATGGCGTACATAGCACTCATTGTTCATTCATGGTGTTGAAAGACTGGGTGAGCGAGCGACAGAAAGAGAGAGAGAGAGAGAGAGAGAGAGAGAGAGAGAGAGAGAAATGAAGAGAGATGCACAGAGAGAAAAAGAGAGAGAGACTGAATGCAGATTTCTCTCTAATGAAGTTTTTTTTTTATTTTGCTGGGAATGTCTGTGTCCAATGGGGTGCTTGGCAGTGAGCTTGGGAAAGCATTTACAAGCGCTAAGTAAGTGTGTATGTGTGTGCGCATGCATTTTCATTCATACAGGGGCCTCTTGGATTAGGATGACTTGCAAGATATTCAGAAGACAGTCAGATGGTGTAAAAGCAGCCAAGGGAAGGTGTCACACTCAGCGCGGACTGACCCAATCACATGGCATGGGAACTGACCGGTCAGTAAGGAGAACCCTTTAGTTTGGACCAGAATCTCTAAAATACATTACATAATGTTCAAAACTTACTTTCCCAAGAAGCATTTGGGTACAATGGTGAGTTTCCTGCGTCGATCTTTGATGAGGTGGCGGCTCTTGGTCATCATCATATGGTACAGCTTCTCTCCCTTCTCGGCGATCATGACGTAGGCATCGCGCTCCATCCCGAGCTTCAAACCTGCCAAGCAATGAGATAAGAGTCAAGAACCCCGAATAAAAGCAGAAAAATCAACAAGAAAAAAAATGTTTTTGATTAAAATGTATTTTTACATATTTAAACAATAAGATTTATAAATAATAATGTATAGTAATAAAAAAAAAAAACTTAAGACCAATAACATCAATGGGTCTTATTTATAAAACAAAAATCAAATTGTTAAACTATATTGTCTAATTGCAAATTAAACTAAATTGTTGTATTTATATATATATATATATATATATATATATATATATATATATATATATATATATATAACATTTATGAGAAAAAGATGGGGAAAAAAAGATTGATTGTTTAATTGTATAACTGTTTTTTTTTTCAGAATCTTTCTAAAAGTAAATTGTCACATTAAATGCAATAAATCAATAAAACAAATAAAAATGGATTTATGAATGATTTTTGAAAAAATATTTCAAAAATTAAACACCTGTACCGCACCTGTAACTCAAGTCAGATGTGCACAAATGTTCATAGAAAATCTCACATTTAACTAATCTAACAATAAAAGTCTTATTTGACAAGATGTCATTTTTTTAATTGCAAATTCGCTAATATTATGAGGGATGAACTAGACTTTTATCCAGTTCTACTATATAATTATAGTTTATTCCTCAAGCTGTGGTGGGTGTTGCTGTGTCGGTTAATGTTTAGGTGAGGCTGAAAGGAAACACTGGTTTAACTGATTTTATTACAGTACGTTTTGTGTTCACACGTTCACATGCATTCAGCTATAGAGGTATTTCGGTGGATGGAGGGCAGGCTCGCAAAAGCGGCATCAGCATTTGACATATAAACCACACCCTTTCCACAAAATAAAATAAATGGTGTTAAACTGCAGCACGAACTGAGCAAGATAAAAGAAATGGTTACCACACATTACGCAGGGCAGGACACAGTTACACCAAGTGATGTGATAAGAATAATTGTTAATCTTAAGTGGTTAAGGTGAGAACAGATGAGACTTTAAATGCAAAGACCTCTACCAGAGATTTTGCAGTTTCCTGAACAGACCTGAAGAGAACAACACTGCAAAAACTGTGCAATAGTGCAATGCCCCCCAATGAAAACAGCCATGTTTATATTAGCAGTGCAGCCAGAGTCTGCAACGGAAACACAAGATTCACACAAAGTTGCCCCAAAAAAAGCACTTTGTCAGTCGTCCGAGGCATTTTGCTTGTTGCCTAAAGCAAAAAATTTAAAACAACCCTTTCAGTCAAGGCAAACATTCAGGTTTACCGTACATTCAAACAAAAAAAAAAAGTGATGTTAAAGAGTATCAATGGGACTGCAGCTGATGGAAGCGTGCTCAGATGTGGCGGCAGCTGGCATGGCTCTCATTCAGAGCTCTTTACTGTGTCTGAGAGCCCAGGGAGAGGGAAGCCACCGGCAGCTGCAGCTCTCGCTCACAAAGACTTTTTTGAGGAGGTGTTAGTGGCAGCTGTACGAGGCTCCAATTCAATCAAGTCTCAGGAAAGAGGCAACACATCATTGAAAATGGCTCCTCAAAAATGACCCTGCTGACGCGTAATTTCCACCTTGGCATCTGAAGGTCTGGTGCTGAATGGCAATTTTAGGAATGAGCAAATCCTCATTTCAAACTCCAAATCTTTCATGTTTTTTTCCTCATTTTGAACTGCCGATTTCAATCAGCGCACACCAACATGAAATAGACGAACGCAAGAATAACATTAAAGAATGTTCACTTGCTTTTTCAGCTAAAAATGTCATTTAATTTGCATACATTTAAATAAATGTATTTAAAATGTATATTTATTTAATCTATTTTTTCATTATTTAAAATTATTAAAACATTTTTAGCCATTTAAAATTATTATTTGAAGGTATCTACTGCCTTTCTATCTATCTACTGCCTGAAATATTTTTCTGGTCTTAGTCTCCAGTCTCAGATGACCAGAATTGCTGAATCGGAGGCACATTTGCATGTCAAATATTAATCTAAATGTGTAATTCAACGACGTCTTTGTATAGAGAAACGAGTGGGTGCTGGCTGAGGACGGTCAGAGAGGTATGACTGATGTGGCACCTGTTGGAATGGGCTCCGATTTCAAACGTTGGAAACCTGATACGCACCATAAAACTTCTGCTTTCATCTGGCATCGCAGCATAAAAGTCTCGCTCTACCTCCAACGTGCACTGCATTTGCCTTGGCCACTGGTAAGCTGATCCTACAGACTAATACTTCACGCTGAAACATAAGAGCCTCGATAAGAATGGGCTCTGTGGTAAATTTGAGGTTTTACTGCTATGATCACCTGACCTAACAATCAGAACAATCCTGTAGTACATCACACAGGCCTAAAAAAAAAAAGATAACAAGAACAGGTGTCTAATAGAGGACAGGTGTTCCATGTCGCAACAGAACAGAAGAAAAAAATCCACCTAAAAACATATTAGGTACAGCAAATTGCAGGATGCATAAAAATAAAGCACAGTGGAAATGGGTTCATTGTTATTCATTAAAGGAGTAGTTCACTTTTGAAAAAACTTTTGCTGATAATTTACTCACCCCCATGTCATCCAAGATGTCCATGTCTTTCTTTGTTCAGTCGAAAAGAAATTAAGGTTTTTGATGAAAACATTTCAGCATTTTTCTCCATATAATGCAATTCAATGGGAACCAGACGGTTCAAGTTCCAAAAGAAACTTTAAGTACAAACTTGTTCAAAGGGTTTTAAACGATTCCAGACGATGAATAAGGGTCTTATCAAGCGAAACGATCACTCGTTTTGTAAATAAATAACAAAGTTTATGTTTTATAAGCTCAAACGCTCGCCTTGCTCTATTCTGTAGTGTAACGCACTCCAGTTCGAACCCGTTCATCAAAATGAACAAATCTTTTTCCGAGTCATTTGGTTAATTCGGCGAAAGAAACGAACGAATTGATTCAGAAAAAGATTTGTTCATTTTGTTGAACGAGTTCGAACAGGAGAGTCACGAACGTGCACCACAGAACAGAGCAAGGCGAGCGTTTGATCTTATAAAACTTAAACTTTGTTATTTTTTAAAAAAATGAACGATAGTTTCGCTTGATAAGACCCTTATTTATCCTCTGGAATCGTTTAAAGCCCTTTGAAAAAGTTTGCAGTTTGTACTGAAAGTTTCTTTTGGAACTTGAACCGTTTGGTTCCCACTGAAGTCCATTATATGGAGAAAAATCCTGGAACGTTTTCTTTAAAATCCTTAATTTCTTTTCGACTGAAGAAAGAAAGACATGGATATCTTAGATGACATGGGGGTGAGTAAATTATCAGCAAAAGTTTTTTGAAAAGTGAACTACTCCTTTAAGAGTTGTAAATAATTGCTTTGACAATAATTGAATCAAAAAATTATTCTTTACTAAACATTGTGACTAGTACTGGCAATTAATTATTTTTCAAAATAGTTTCAAATAATTTTCAAAATAACTTAAATTATTTTAGAATAATTACCAAGTTAATTATTAGTAAAATGATTTAATTTTAACATTATTACTTACAAAATAAATATTTACCAAATGTTAAATTGTAAGAAAAATATGTTAAATTGACAGCCTACTGGAGTTGCATCATGTATCCGAAATTTGGTAATATTTTGTTTGATTTGTCTTCATTGATCTTTATTGTACAAAAAATAAAAATAAATGAAAAATAAAAGTTACGAAAGGGACCAATTTAAAGGGATAGTTCATCTAAATCATTTATACACAATTTATTTCCTCTGGTGAACACAAAAGAAGATATTTTGAAGAATGTCAGTAACCAAACAGTCCACCGTATGGAGAGAAAAAAAAAAATATGTCAATGGGGTCCATTAACTGTTTGGGAAACAACAGTCTGCGCAAAGTCTTTTGTGTTCAACAGAAGAAATAAATTCATACCAATTTGGAACAACATGAGGGTAAGTAAATTATATTTTTTATATTTTAATGGAACTATCCCAGGAATCCACAGAAACACACAGAAAGTACACAACGCATTTTAAAATGATTTACATTTAACTGGTGTTATTTTATGATTTTAATTCGCATACTCAACAATGGCAAACCAGAGTAAATCTACTCACTCTCTCTCTGTTCACGTTCCTTTAAAATGGCGTCTAGCCATTTCTGCTTGTCTTCAGCATTCTTGGCCATGCACACAAACCACTTGTTTTTGGCCGTGTTGTGAATCTTCCAGCCATTGGTCACCGTGTAGTTGTTACTGTGATAGTCCGCTAGAAAGACAATTAAAAACATGAACATGTATTTGTTAAAAGCTGCTCACTGAGATCTAAATAAACCAGATCATCAATCAAAATCATTTACATTTCCTCTTACCATTACTAAATGAGTTACTGACTCAAACACAAATGCTGACACTGTCAAGATATTCTTCAATAATCTAGAAGCATTAATAATGTAAAAAGGTTAAACTTTCTCATTAGAGAGAAATCCTTAAAGATGCATCTCAGCATCACTCCCACCATTAAACCAAATACTGACGGAGAGCATGTGTGTGAGTGAGGGGTTCAGAATGTTAATCATAGTCCAATTTTAACCCAGATTTGACAGGAGGTGATTTATATGGAGAAATGGATGAGGTATGGAATAGGTAATGAGCAGTGGTTACTGTTGAGGTAGTATAAATAGACTTCTGTGCACTGAGAGGATTTGACAAAGGCTTTTAGCTCATATAAAACTGGAGAGAATTTATGAGTAATCGCATTTGGCACATAAGTCTGGCTCTGTAATAAACACCATCTAAGCATTATCTGATTGTTTTCCAATTAAAACAATAGCTCAGTCAGAACAAGCAGATCAAATTGCCATGCTTTAAATGTGACAGCGATAAAGAGACATGGAATAATGTGAAAAATATGCGCAAATGTTGAGCCATTTTATATGTGACTCTTTCAATACAGTCAATGTTATAAGTGTTTTAGTTTTACTGTTTTGAGTCATTTGTTTTTCACTCAATAGTTACATAATGTGGTGCTGCTGCTTTTGCACAATGATTGTATGTATATACTTTGGTTCAATATTTTTTACTGGAAATTCACTTAAACTGTATATAAAATGTTTTTATTATTCTAAATCATACAAAAAAGGTTTTTACATTTTATTTACAATTATGATTTTACAGCAAAAATCTTAACTGGGATATAATATGACTCATAGCGTGACATAAGATTTTGGTCATAACTCTCACAATCTCCCTTGAAACATCACTATAAACATGCAATTAGGATGAATATCTGAAATTCAAACACATTATCTTCATTCCTCACCCACAACATGCGAGTCACTTTATCTTTAATCTTATCCAAGAAGGCAAAACGGATCAGCTAAATGATACATTTACACCCGATGTGGAGTGTCATGTGACAAGCCCTGATAAACATGACACTGAAAGAGAGGACTGAAATACAAAACACGTCTCACATTGGCCGTTTCAACTGATGGCACGTGTGGTTTAGGCTGGTACTTTGACAGCCCTATGGCTTGTTTTTCAGAAAGGATGTTTTTCTTTGTGGCTCAGAGAGAAAGAGAGAGAAGTTGCACTTCCACCCTGCTACTTAAGGTGTGGTGAAAGACTAAGAGCAAAAGGTGAGAAGAGCAGCCGTTACTTCCCCCGAGAGTTGAATTTCATGCTCGGCCCGACAGCTGAATGGCACCTTTGACGACGGCCCCTTGGCGGTCAGCTCAGCGGAGGTGCTAAATGCGAAGTGCTCAATTCTAAGAAGCCCTGCATGATCTTATCTTCAGGCCACAGTGGCACTAATTTCTATTGCAAAAGCTGAAGTGCTTTTTTTTTGTTCCTTGTGATGTTCATAAGCATCACATGGTGATCAGATGGAAAAAAAAACAAGGATATTGCGCAGGAAACTCCCTAACACATCCCTTGAAATATAATAAATGTTTCTTATTAGAATAAATGTTCATATTGGAATGATTTCTGAAGGATCATGTGACACTGAAGACTGGAGTGATGATGCTGAAAATTCAGATTTGCCATCACATGAATCAATTACATTTTAAAATATATTAAATCATAAAATGGTATTATTTATCAAAAACATCTTACCAACCCAATAAATTAAGCAGTAGGAAATATTTGTATGACAGGGCACAAACACAGTAGTTTAAAAAAAAACTAGTGAACTGCACGGGAGACTTGGCTTGAATATTTTAAATATTTGAATCGTCTTTGACGTTAGCATGATGCTAAGCTAACGACTACTTAATCCTCCAAGCAGCACAAAAATAATAATATCTTTATAATAATAATATCTTTATTGTCCACCAGGGTGGAAAATTGTCTTTGGCTCACCAACCATTGAGATAAATATACAGACATAAAAACAAAGACATAAAAAACACACAGAGCACAGTTCATAGAAAAATAAATACTAAAAATAAGTTAAATAGATAGATACAAATTAATCACATTTCATACTGTAGTCAGTTGGATGATCATTTGCTTACAGAGTTGAGGATTTTAACAGCATTTGGGATAAAAGACCTCTTAAACATATTTTTATTTGCTAGAGGGGTTCTGTAGCGTCTACCTGATTTCATGGGCTCACCACACACACATAATACATACCACACACACACACATACACTTTAAAACCTACCAGTTCCATCTTCCACATTCTCGACCTCCATGACCTCCGTGTTAATGCGGCCTCTGAACACATACTGGGGCCCGTTGATGGATTTCGTCCTTTTGGTGGATTTCTTCCCTGAAACTCTGGATTTTTAAAGAGTGGAAAAATTAGACAAGTATTATTTTGTTTCTATATATCTACCTGATGGTTTTGTCAAGTGTTTAACCATAACACACTCCAATACATTGTTTGTATAATTAAGTTACCAATATCAGAGACTAGATTAATAGATGACTCAAAAGCATATAAAAGGCCTTACCGGGACTTCCTCTTGCAGTAGACTAGGAGGTTGTCAAACAGAAAGAAGACTCGTTCCTGAATGTTTCCGGCTGATATCTTCAACAGATTGCCTTGGAGCAGCAGTTCTGTGCAAATATCGGTCAAGTTTGTCCCCTGGAAAATAAAAAAACAGAAAGAAAGAAAAATCTTTACACATGGCAGATTTTTCTACTGAGTAATTCCACTATGAATGTTTTAGTCAAGTGTTTAGCTGCCTGTGTTCATCAGAGCTAAAAGCAGCAGCAGAAAAAGAAAATGAAAATGCTGCCATCATTTATTCAAACTAACTGTTTAGTCGATCAATTCGTTCAACAGGTGGACATTTTCCTTGTGTTTTATTAACAGTGAGAGTGTCTAATTTCATTTTGAATAATTACAATCTGGTCGTTAATAATGGCCTTCCATGAGAAGAGCAGCCTCTCTCCCACTGAAAAAAATCCAAAACAAATAAAAAGCAGTGATCCCTCTCTCTTTAAGGGGACAGAAGTAGCCAGACAGGTTTTGGTAACACATACTGTGTCCTGCTCAATATCCAGGACCATTACAAATTGATTCCACTCGGACGCCGCAGTCCGTGCCGACACTGAACAGGATGTGATTTTCTAAGCTTCGCAGGTGTGGGCGTGTGTGAGTGTGTTTGATAAGCAGACTCCATTTTCTCTGCTTAATCAATGGCATGCCCAGACGGGTCAATTAGAGAGATGGGAATCTGCTTCCCGCTTGTTCTGCACTATTTACCTATAAAGGTGAAACACTCTGGACTAAATGGAAACCTAATGCATTTGCTTTTAAATCAGACCACACATCCTAATACACTCTATATCTGAAGCGAAATACAGCCTGCCTTTTAAGCTCTTGTTTTATATTGCGTTAAATGTTTAATGTTATCTATACATGATCTCAGAAGCATTGAAATCGTTAATGTTACTTAAATCAGTGAAACACAAAAGGAGAAATGTTGAAGAAATCACTCGCCGCTTGTTGTATATAATAAAAATGAATGGAGATCCAGGATGTCGAGCTCCATTATGAGCAGAAGCACTATAAACGTTTGGTCCACATCACTTCAGCCCTATAATCCATAAGTATTATCAAACTTTTACAGACCTTTTGTTTGGAATTTTGTTTTTATTCTTCTCCTTTTGCAGTTCGACGGCCCACATTAACATTTATTATATGTTAAATAGTATCCGACCCATTCTTTAACATTTTTTACTTTGAGTTCCACAGAAGAATGAAAGAAATATGAATATAGAAAGACATGAGGTTGAGTAAATGATGACAATTTAAATTTGTATGGATGGACTATAAAAACAAATTTCAGTTACACTACAGTTTAGGGTACGATTCTCACTATTAACTAATTATTAACTATAACTTTTGCCTTAAACTCTTAATTACTGCTTATTAACAGTTATTAGAATAGTCATGCAGATCATGGATATGTGATTTATAAATAATAAACAGGCAATATCATAGTCATATGGATGCTAAGTAACTATAGTGAAAAATGGACCCTAAACTATAGTGTTACCCAAATTTCAAATTATGATTAAATAATCCCCATCTTGAATGGACACAGAGGCATAAAGGGAATGGACAATAACGACAGAAGAAAGAATGCACTGTATGCACTAAATTGTGAAAATTAACTATCTAAGTACACTTAGGGCTACAGAAAATCCCCCACTTTGTCCAACCACTCAGTACTGCATCAGATAAATCAATAAAGAGGGTTAATGGACAGGGCACAAAGAGTGAGAGAAAGAGAGGATGAAGACAAAGTGACTGTGGTATAGAGACGATGATGAAGAAAAGGAGGCCGGGAGAGACGGGCAAAGAGAGAAGAAGGGAAAGTGAGCTTGTGGTGGCACACTGTTGCATGTTACACAAAACTAAAGGATATCCATGGTAACAGGCCTTTATGTTTAGACTTCCTCTTCCTGCTTGTGATATGGCCTAAGAAAATGTCATCAGCAGACACAAGGCGACACTGATCATGTCCACATCAGGGATTCTTCCGAGGCTTTGCTTAAAAATGCTCATAAACACAAAGCATACTGTCATAGAGGAACTTCCCTAAATAAAAACGTGTTTCTTTTTTACAAGATACAAACTACTGGTTCTAGTCTGTTCATTTAAAACCATCAACCATCAACCATATGATATGACAATTACAAAACATGTCTCACCTCCCAGCCCTCTATGTGTGACTGTAGTATCTCAAGAGCCTCTAGTTTCTCCATCTGTCGCTTGGTCTCGTTGATGTTGCAGCACACCGCTTTCATGGCCTGCAGGGCCTCTTCTACCGCTGGGTAATCTGAATGCTTCTTAGGGGTCCTCTTCAAAAGTTCCTGAAGGGAAGACAGCAGGTACATGCTTGTATTACACAGTTACACACATCTGCTGATATGCTTCAGATACTGTGCACAAGACACTATTTCAAGTCAACATGAAATCAATATTTCTCCCTAATTTCTTTTGAGATATACATTCCTGGTCTTATTCGCAAGATAGAGGCCTTCTGTGATCATAAGAAACTTCTCTTTTAAAAACACTTAAAAAAGCAAGTGCCACCCAACAGTTTTTTCCTCAAATATCCAAATTTCACATTTGGGAAGTAAAATGTGTTGCGAATGTCATTTCATGCACATTTTTAGTTTTGCTTGTCTTGTCATACATAAATAGCTCTAGCGTTTTAAGTAATATTATCAGAATATTGCAGAGTAGTATTTACAGAATAAACAAAACAATATAACCCACAATGCACTTGCTTGAAATGCCCATACCTTTAGTAGCAAAGGGTATTTACAGATCCTCTGGATGGGAGAGAGGAGATACCCCTCAAGAGGAACATCTGTGCTCTTCTTACCTCCCAACAGCATGAGGTGCTAAAAAAAAACACAACATATGCTATGATTTAAATTGTGTAACATCCCTTTAAACTGATTCATGTTAAGAATACGGTGACTTTCCATGGAAAGCAATAAATAGGCACCATCTCACATCCTGGTTTGTACAGTTAAATACGTTTGTGTATCAGTTTCACTTCAATAGGTTTTGGAGATCAATTTATTTCCTGTGGTAAATTGATCAACCACTAATGTTTATTTGCTTTACTCACTAATGTAATCTGCATCAGTATTACAGAGTTGAAACTGACATGTGACCAGACTCATGTGTGATGGATCTTCATCAGAATATGATGTAATGAATTTTCTCTGAAAATTATATATAAGGTGCTTACCAGCAGGAAAGTCCGTACTTGAGGGATCTTGTTAAGCTCCATCAGTAGTCTGAGTGCTTTCTCATGGTTACTACAGTACTCCCCATACACAGAGAAACGTTCCCTCTGCAGTGGAGAGAGGAGAATCACACTTTAAAAACCTCTTCGTTAAATGTGTTCGGTTTTGGTTGGAATGAGACCAACCCCTTACAGATTTATATATCTTTTTAGTTTTACATTTATTCATTTAGCTGGCGCTTTTATCCAAAACAATTTACAATTGCTATTTATGTCAGAGGTCGCACGCCTCTGGAGAAACTAGGGGTTAAGTGCTCAAGGACACATCGGTGTCTCAGTGGATTCGAACCCGGGACTCTCACACCAAAGGCATGTATCTTATCCAGTGCGCCATCACCACACCCATTTTGGTGTGGTTTTGCACATTCCCATTTTTAAATCTCATGTTCAGGGACATACTTTGTGCCAATCAGGCATGCCCTCTGATAAAAGGAGTCCAGTCCACCCATAAAATCCTCGGCCCTGTGAATTTTAGCGACAGCCCTGTTCAGCTCATATGGGAAACACTAAATAAATAATACATATTTCTGTCTAGCTGTCTTTGAATAGTTTAATACACAACCTTTTTAACCATTTACTCAGGTACTGAGATGAAAAGTGACATAAGAATGTAGTGAAACTGCCAGAGATGCAATGAGGCGCTGTCAATCTGCCCTACATTATTCGAAACACAGGAAGTGAAATCGAAGTGCATAGGTTTTGCCTGAAAGCCACACCTTCTCTATGGGTCGCAAAAACTAGATGGAAATAGGAAGCTGCAAGCTAAAAAAAAAAAAAAGAATAGCAATCATCTTCGGGCACTTAAAAGTGAGCAAACCTTTGATCCAGGTCTGTTGTAATAAAAACAAATCTCTACTAGGTTACTGGTTAAAATTCTGGACACCTAGTCACTCTTGATTTTTACAATTTTAAATAACCATATGGTGGAAGTATGAATACTATGTACTGATCAAAACTTTTCAAACAAATAAAAACTTGATTGATCATGCCAGCTCTGCACTACAATGCAACCTGCAGGGTTTTTTTAAATAGTATTGGAAGGCACTTATTAACTGGTTTATAAAAATAAAAAAAACAGACAATAATATATTTTAAAATAGAAAAAAAAAATACAATAAATTGTAATTTAAAAAATAAAAATGGTACATTATATATGTGTGTGTGTGTGTGTGTGTGTGTGTATGTGTGTGTGCGTGTCTGGTTAAAAAGTCCAGAAAAACTGAGGTGACAGTTTATTAAAGATGCATGTGGTGAAGGTAAGATGTCATTTATCCAGGCTCCACAGGAACAGTCTGTGTAGGCACTGTAACCTTGACAGGGACGATGTGAATCCTAGCGGCTGTGGGTGCTTAAGGCATCCTGACAGGGTAAGAAAACGATACTGGGATTCCAGAGGCACTGTGTGGTTAAAGAGCTGTTGCGCCCGTTTTTATCTTTACAATGCATCTCCATTTTCATGCTTTCTCTTTTCAACCTCTTCATGTGTGTGTTGTCTATTTGCATGTATGTATGTGTGTACTTGTCTAGGTTTTTCCATTTGCATTAGTGTATAATGCAATGTGTGTCTTTATGTGTGTGTGCGCCAGTACTCTGGTTGGGCCCTCAGGGCTCCAGACCAAAGCACCTGTAATGAGAGAGTTTGGCAGCATCACAGCATGAACGAGGCGAACATCTGTTCTGGCATATGCTTTATAACACCGTTCATCCAAAAACACATCCACGCATACATACACAGCCCAATTAAGAGGAAATTCACTCTAGTTTGAGGTTAAACCTCAGAATGTTTCAGTGAACTTGGTCAAAGGTCGTGTACACATGCCAAACCCAAAACGTTTCTTGTGAGAACCATGGATAGAATTAAAGCACTGGATTTAATTTTCATAGCTTTAAATGATACTGGCAGCCATCACTGAAAAATAAATGGATCAATAAAATCACTGAATGCCATCATTATCATATCTTCAGAGAGGAAAAAGTTTTTTAACTTATACAGAACAGTTAAGAAGCTAGAAATGTAGACAGCAATTGAACGTTTGTTCTAAAATTGGAATTCAGTGTCTCTAACAGTATTGAGCTACCGGTCACGTGTCCGACAAGTTCCACGTTTATGCACTTTTTCAAAAAGACCATAGGGAGGGGGAAGCAGTCTCAGGGCTGATAGTATTTTAAGCATTCAGATTTAGTATACTAGGAACAATACCACACTGGGATGGAGTGGAAAAAAGATATTTGTTTTCTTTACCAAAAAAAACCTCAAAAATCATAGTAAATCAACTGCTAAGCAGCACTAGTTCAAAGATGATTTCAAATGCAATCATAGGGACTCACAAACTGGAGGAACACATGTCCGAGAGAATGGTGCGGCTGGGGTTCAGGCTGCAAACTGGCATCCAGAGCGGAAAGAAACTCATAATGGACATCCAAAATGGACTCGATGTTAGAAAACAAGATCTGTGTGAAAGTAAGAGACAAAGTTTTACTTTGTGGATCATGTAGACCAACTCCATACATCCACAATTGCAAAATGGCAAGAAAACTGAAGCTAGTTTTGCTCTAGCATAATTTGTTTCCACACTGTTTGATCTAATGCAATGAACATTTAGAAATGTTTTAAGTGTCCAATTGCTTGTTGGACCCAATTATTATTTTATATAAATAATAATTCTGCATGTTTAGTGTGTGTTAATGGGGTTTTACCTTGACCTGCTCTGGAGTGAGACATTGTTGGTTTTCTGCAGTCTGTTTAATTCTCTGGAGAAAAGCCTGTTGATATACAAAAATAGAGAGACAAAGAGAGAAAAAAGTTAGTGTTTACATGTGGAATCACTGCGGTGTGAAAAGGTGGGGCAGATTTGTATGGTCGCCGCCAGACATAAATTCATTTTTTGAAGTTGTTACACTTCCTGTAGGTTTACACCCTTTTCAGCCTACATATCTAACTGGAGACTCAACTTTCAGCTTTAGTGACAAATACACACAACGGTGTGAAGTCAAACTGCATGTACTGTATGCTCTACTGGAAATGGTTTGGTTCATATCAAAAGAGAGAAAAAAAACAGAAGAGTAAGATAGATAAATGATCAGAAACTTTACAAAGAGATCTTGTTTGCATACAAAGTCTGTGCCGACAATAAAAGAACGTGAGGCCTGCTACCCAAACAGGCACACAAACACAGAAAACATATCAGCAACACAAAACTCAAAGTAACAATTTATTTCAACATTTACAGCAAGTAAATAAGGCAAAGCTGTTTAAACTCATTATAAACGTTCAATCATTATCAGTGGAGGACAGCAAATCTCTAAGAGAGGTCACCGTGATTTTGCCAAGTAAGACATGCTCCTGGATCAACATTCCTCTCCCAAAATGTAGTCCTTACCCAATCTCAACCCCTAAACCTAACCCTACCCATAACTTTTCCCTAAAATTAGAGAGTAATGATAGGTGAATAACACTGATGTTTAAGTACTTAAGTACACCCTGGTTCTATGCCTAAACTTGACATAAACTGTAAACTTATCCCTCAGATATGATTGGTTGATTGGAAAGTTGATCCAAGAACATGTGGTACTTGGTTCACCCTCTAAGAGATCCCTGTAAACCATGAGGTAGGCCCGTCTCATATTGTATAAACACACTCACGCTATCAAGGTTTTTCAAGACAGTGGGAACCCTAGTTCTTAAAAGAAAAAAAAGAAGAAAACAAGAAAAGAAAAAACAGTTGAGGTGAATTAAGATAAGACATTTTTTGTTGTTTTGGCGTGCTTATTTTGATTTACTTTAAATAATTTTAAGTGATTTTTAGTATCCCTTGGAAGTTTGTTGAGGCCGCCAGGTTGAGAACCATTGAAACACATTTAGAACACCTCTGCAAGTAAACAGTGTATTTGATTGGTAAAATAACTGTAGACACAGGCACATTTAACAATAAATTAATTTACTTTGTTGAGAATCTGATAGAAAAACCAAAGCAATGGGTTGAGCATCACAGTTTCAGAAGAGACTCTAAATTCTCTAGTCTCAATTTCAACAGTTTTAGAAGAGTCTCCCCTGTAGAAAGAGAGTCTGTCAATCACTGACTGTTTCTAATTCTAGGTCTGTAAAACAGGTATCATCAGCGGCAAGCAGCAGCAATGAACCGTTCTGCTAACCGTTCTCTACTCATTCCGCCCTAGTGTCTGTTAAATTACCCGTCACTCCAGCTATTGTCTCCGACGGTCTCCCACAGCAACACGACAGCTAAAGGCCCATCCTGAGCGATTTCACCTTTGCCACATGACTATTGTTGTTTTTTTCATTCCATCTTTCTCTTTGATTCATTTTGATTTTCATTTTCATTAGAAAAATCTCTCTAATTATATTGTCCCTCTTGTTCGTCCTTCTCTCGTGGATTTTAAAGGCGACTTTAATGCTGACCATCATGTCTTTTTTCCAAAAAGTCCCTTTACCAAAATGACAGGACAAAACATCTAATGAGCACTCGCCACCCCACGGCCTCCCTCTGATAATGACAGACTGAATCTCGGTCACACTTCTGCATCTCTGGAAGACATTCACCATGCCAACTTATGCTACTAAAAGCGTTTGTTTGTAAAGACACATTTAGCCATAAACATCATGTGAAATCACTGGCTCGCGTCTTAAGAAACACTTGATTAAACAAAGGGATTCACCTCAAAATTAAAATTCTGTATCATTTACTCACTCTGTATTACTTTCTATCCTCTATGGAACATAAAAGAGGAAGTTTTGAAAGAATGTTATTAGTGTTTCTTTTACTGTTTGGACCCCATTAACTTTCATTATATGAACAAAAACAGTCAAAAGTTTTTTTCAAAAACCAAAATATCAGTGTTCTGCAGTGGAAATAAAGTCATACAGGTCTGGAACAATATGAGGCTGTAAGTGACAATTTCGGAAACAAAAAGGGTGAGTAAATGACAAAATTCGGTAACATTTTACAATAAGGTTTATTAGTTAACTACCTGAGTTAACATAAACTAAGAATGAACAATACTTACAGCATGTATTCATCCTAGTTAAAATTCTTTTCAACATTTACTCATTTATTAAAATCAAAGGTTGTATTTGTTAACATTAGTTAAAGCACTGAACTATGATCAAACAATGAACAGCTGTATTTTAACTAACGTTAACAAAGAAGATTAACTAATACAGTAATAAATGTATTACTCAGTGTTAGTTCATGTTAGTTAATACATTAACTAATGTTAACTAAAGAACATTATTGCAAAGTGTTAACGATTTTTTTTGGGTGAACTATCCATGTAAATGTCGCATGCATTCATGCCATGTTGAAATATTGTAATTGCGAGATTTCAACTTCTAAAAAGTGTTCACGTCCTCGTAGAGTTCGTAATTACAGCTTGTAACTGTAAGATGGAAATTTTCTGAAACCTCTTACTTGTACCACCTTGCCACTGTACCACCTGACTGCAAGGTTACGGTAATCAGGTAATCAGGACATGACGTGAAGGCAGCATTAAGCACAACGAAAAATAACGTTTGGGAAATCATTGTTGAAGGCACAGGTTTAGATAGTTTGACTGAAGTAAATGTACATCAGATCTCCCAGAAGGGCCCTGAACCCATTTGTTATTGACAGTGTAATATTGGTGGTGATGATGGGGGCCGTGCTGTTTGTCACAGTACCTGAGGCAGTGGGAGGGGAGGGGCCTGAGCCTCAGGCGTGCGCTAATTCAATCTCTCATGTGGCCCATCCACATTCATCCATAAAATGGTCATCCATGTGACTCAGCCTGAGGGAGAGACTGGATGTACATCTCCAAACTGCACCACAACCAGAACGAAGGGTGTGAAGTACAACAGCGGTGTTTGGATAGCACAGATAGAGAAGAGATAGAGATTTCAATATTTCAAATAAATAATTAACAGATTAAAACTGTAACCCTCTTCCCATCTCTATTGGTCAGCCCTCCCCCTAAACTCATGCCATTGGTCGAGCCAACGTTAATGTGATTAGGCTGGTCAGAATTCTCAACAAACATGCTTTAATAGCTCCACAGATTCACAATGTCTACACTTTTCAGGGTACTTATAGCACTCTGTGCACATTAAGCTGGGATATGAGAAATAATAACACCATTAAGAGTTTGATTTTCCCTGTCAGGCCTTCCTATGCTTGATTTGGCCCTTCTCTGGCCTTTTCCAGCATCACTCATGCTTACGTCAAAAAATAAACAACTAAACAACCACTACAAGGCTGCGTTGTGAATCCATAGCAACCGTTACTGTTCTCTGGGCAACGGAGAGTGTGAAGTCAGCAGCAGAGGATGACAGGTGCGACCGGGGGCATGTTTGCAAAAAAAAAAATGAAAAATGAATTAATTCATTCCGATTCAAAGAGGTAAAAGACACTGAGCTAATGAAATATTGCACCTTTACGAGCTATTTTTTCAAGCTTCCTGTAATCAGATGAGCCTCAGCCTGCATTTCATTTCATCATCAATAAAAAAAGAGCCAGAACAAAACTAAATGAGAGGAGTGAACTCTACATAGAGTATTAGTCTCATTACGTTCTCAAAACGGAAACTTCAGTGAATACAGACTTCAGACATTACAGATGCATATAACATGTAGAGGAGAGCGAGCAAAACCGCAATGGGGGCAATTGAAAGACTAAATTGCACAAAAAAGAAAAACAAAAAAACAAAGAAAAAGTTTGAGAGATGAAACTCTCATCAAAAGTCTACAAGTCTGAGAAAAATAGATTGACTAAAAAAATAGAAATAAAATATATATATACATATATATATATATACACACATATATATATATATATATATATATATACACACACACACACACATACATACAACTTGTGCTAATAGTTGCACACAGCTGAAACAGCTGAAACTTATTAAAAAATAAAATTAAATAAATAAATAAATAAAATTAAAATGTAATATATATATATATATATATATATATATATTCATATTCATATTCAAGTCAGATGATTTGTGTTTAATTACATTATTAAACTAATCCTTATCAACTTTTAATACATTTAAATATGTTAAAAATGTATAAATCTTCTGCAGAGACATGTATCCAGATTCCAGAATTTGAAAAACTATTAAGTAATTGTAAGCACTCTGATGAGGTTTACATATTTGAAGACTGTGACTGTGTCTGTTCTGCCCAGCTGGTAAGAGAGACAGGGGAATAGAGTTACACACAGTAGAATAGCCACAGGCTATTAGATGTAGAAGAGCATGAACGTGTCCATATGTCCCCACAAAGGAAACAAGCTGTTCGCGGACTCTTTCCCCCCTCAATTAAATGCTTTGCCAGGAAACAGACATTATAATTTTGCCACCTGCAACACAGGGTGACCTTAACCAAACACTGAGACTAATTCAATGACAGGAGCGAGACCTTGGCCTCTTGCATTTCAGGAAGGAAAAGGCAGAACAAACCTTTTCCGCAACAAAAAGGCTGCTGTTTCCCACACACAATACATCAACACTGTTCTTTGTTTAGATGGTTTTCCTTTAAATTAGTGCCTTATCAAACAATGATTGCCATTATTGAGATAGAAGGGTAAAAAAGTGGTTCGTAAGTTTGCACGGCCTTTCACCCTTGTATTGAGAATGGACTACTGCCAATAAACATATCACATGGAAACTGTGAAAAACGTACACGGCACGCAATGCACTGAACATGCACTCGTTTGTGATGATACACATTCCTGTAAGCCCATTTGGAATGGACGTGCCTGGACAGAATATCAATGTAAAGTAAATGTGGCATCGTTATAGGGCCTGTAGTCATGGCAATATCTTTCACAGCGGTGCCGTCCTAGGAACCATGTTTACATTAAAGGAATTTTCCTATTCGAGTTAAACACTATTGACAACGGCAGCAAATAATTTCCTCAAAACAGTTATGTTATGTGCATTGCTGTCAGCACGTTTTGTTTTTACAAATTGAGGAACCAAAAATATTTTCGGTGGTGACTGGACTCAAATAAGACCTTAACTTCAGCATTAACCCAGAATATTCATTCAAAACAGGTTCATAAAAATGTACATTGTACCTGGAAGGACATTTTTTTATACTTATGAACATTATATGTACCTTAAATCTCAATTTAAGTAGCCTAAATCCAATGAACAACAATGTGCCATCAGCAGAAAAAACCCTGAATCTTTCAGATGCAACTGAACCAGCTGTGGTTCAGGTTTCTAACAATTGTACATGGGCAGATCTATACCAGACTCTCAGAGCTGAGAGAAGGACATGAGTAAAATCCATTCACTTTCACCCAGCACATCTCTGCCTCAAGAGCCTGAAGAGACATTTGTCCAAGAGCAACACTTGCTCGCTCTTGGAGCGGTCTGACACTGAACGGCGATGAGCCACTCCAATGACCTCCTTTACGGCCTCTCTAACAGACGAGAGTCTTTCATTATCATGCAAACAGACACACCACTTAGTCCCTCTCTGATAAACAAACACCACTGAAACTCAATTAGTCGACATCAGCAATGCCAATGTGTTGCCTTCTGCAAGTATGGACCAATGAAAATGTATTAGATTGGCTGTTTGAAATAGCACACTAACATAACGTACAATAAAAAAGTGCAGTATGCACAGAAAGTTATTTTTAGTGTGCTATAATAGATGAACCAGAAGTAATATCAACTTTCTCTTGGCACATTATTTAATCAGTATACAAAATTCTAAGATAATATGTGCCAAAGCATGATAGTTACATTAAACAAGAAACTTGAAGCATGTGAGACGTAATAATGTAAATTTCAACTCTTTAAAATGTTTAGTGAAATTCTGGCTGTTGTTTAATTATATAGTATTTCACATAACCAACATTGCAACCTGTGCGCTCCATTTGAAGATGATTCAGCAAAGATGATCTGGTTTTCACTTTCCAGTTGTTTGGGAAATGCGTGTAATAAGGAAATGAGAATCTTCCTTTAGAACATCAAGGTTATTTAATGTAATTTAAAGAATGAACACCACCCAAAATCAGCGCAATGGATGAACTGGGTTGAAACTTTGTGAGGAAGGGGGAAATAATGTTGAGCTCTCTTTACGAAAAACAAAAAGAGGAAGGATATGACTCTAGATAGGAAACGGTGCGGTGTGAAGAAGCTTTGTGTGGTCCGTGCCTGTCAGCGCAGAGAATTAGGCCACATGCATGCCAGTGCGCTGCTAAAACAGTGGAAAAATCTGGGTTCTGATAAACGCTGAAGCGTTTACTCACAAATCCATTCGACACACTGACTAAGGTAAAAGTTCAGGCTCAAAGACTTCAAAACCTTAGGGAATAGTGTGTTTGATGCCATTCTTGATGTGAGGGAAGTGAAGCTCCTAGGAGAGACACAAATATAATTTTACAGAGTAAAACGCTGTGAATTCACACTATTATTCGTGCAACTATGCTAAAAGAGATGGAAATCTGACTGATGTACTTTCCCATCTCACATCACTGGAGATCTAAGCCACCAGCCGCACTGAATTGTGGAAAGACAGAAGGTCAGACATGGGCAACAAGCCTATTGTTTGATGTGAAGCAGTCAGGCAAAGATGGTCAGACAGTAAGGTGGACCAAACCAGACTGGCCATATGCTGTCATGGACTTCAACCTCTCCCAACAGGACTGAGGGTCAAGAGCCTGCTGCCACCACTTCTGCCACTAGCAGACGTCGAGACTAGCACTGTTCTGGTTGACCTAGCAGCGCCAGGCCACATACGGTGGAAAAAAGTACGGTGGACAGTCAATGGGTACTGGGATATGGAACACAATGTCAAAATTCACATCATTAGTTCACTGTAAAAATTCCCCTTTGGTTAATTGTGAACAAATGTATTTTACAGCAAAAAATTGGGGGGGTCCAGACACTCACCTACTACTAGAATATTCTCGTGTCATTGAGATCCTGTTTTAACCAAATGCAATTTAAAAGCACGTAAAGTCTGTCACACGTGGCCAATACAGTGGCACTCTATTGAAATAAGGGACAAGTCTGGCTATTGCAACATGGTCTTTTTAAACCTCTGGTTGTGAAACTAGGGTAAACTTAGCAATTTCTTTAAACAAGACGTGCAGCCCTTCTAAATCATCAACTATAACAAGTCGACCAAAGGTAATATCACTTAAGATTGTTAGTAAGGCTGGGTTAATATAGCCTAAAATAATGGTCACGATAAAATTTTTCATAACAGTCGATTATTATCACAATAAATGTCAAATCCTTATTTCTTTCAAGTTTAAAAGCAGATTTTTGCTCCTGTATAAAAGATTACTCTTAGTCTTTATCATCATAAATACTCTCCAAACAGGTGAATATTTCACCGATATTAATATTACATGTTTTGTCTCTTAGAAACGCACATTTCATAGTGGCAGTTGAGTTGGGACGCAAATCTAAATTTATGTTCATTACCAAAACAGTAACATCTTTATTAAAACAAATTTGTAACAACCTCATTTTTAAAAGGGTAAAATTGAGTCTACCATTGCATTTGGATCATGTGAACCACGGGTAAAACCACGCATTGCACCTCACTAAATATATTGTTTCTATGGTATTTGTTATTAAAAAGAGTATCCATTTAGTATAATATAAAGTGCACAAAAACTGCCATAGCTTAATAACAAAAAGCAGAGCTCATAAATGGTCCATGTTATGCGATTCAAAAAAGCAGCCGTTTCGTTTGGCTTTTTTGCGTTTTAATCTTTCTGATACGCAACAGAAATGGCAGCGCTTAGTTAGGTAAATTGGTATTGGCACTAATGCAATGGTCTGCAACATGCATGGGCAGCATTATTTGCATAGTGCATAAACATTATATCAAAAACTTTTGTAATAAAAGGAAATTCTATCGCGATAATTATCGTTATCGTATCCTGAGCCAATTTGTTGAGAATAGCGAGCTCAAAATAATAAAATAAAACAATAGCTAATAGCTGTAATCCCATTTTATGCAAGAGCTTGTCAGTGGTCCGGGAGAGCCTAAATTGCTTAACACCATAAGGGAAGCTTCAGATAAAGGAAAAAGCAGAAACGCAAAAAGCATTAAGGCACACTTCTAGGCCTTCGCTGTAGCATGTGATTCCTACTAATCGAATGTAGAAACAGAAGTGAGATATTCAAAAAACAAGTGTTGTGCTGTTTTTACAGGCGGTACCAGAACAACATGTACAAAAGCAACTTGCTCTTGAAAATAATGCTAAACCTAAAGCCTACAGGTCATATCATGGTCCAACAAATGACAATCTGGCAAGATTTTTTTAAATACTTTTCTAAAGGCCTACGATAAATTAAATTAAAAGGTGGTCTTTTTAAGAAGGATCATATTGTTAACATAAGTAAATATGGCCAATTTTTGACTGAGATGAATGTCAAAATCAACCATGCCGCACAAGCCCTCAAAAGCGAAGCCAAAACATCTCGATTTCGCATCGAAATCATCCTTGATTTCGCAGCTTTACTTCCTGCTCACTACTGTGAGATGTCAGCGCCAAATTGGGACATTGGCGACTTCAGTTCTCTACGATGGAAATGAGTGAAGGGGCGTTGTCCATCTTTTTTACAGTATGGTCAAAACAAGGAATTCAGCAGCACAGGTTTGCTGCTTTTATGATCGAATGGTTTACGCTAAAAAGCTAGAACCAAAATGAACAGTATGTCTCACACTACTACCAAGGGGTTAATGTGTTAGACAAGCATGTTACAGTGCTCTCTCCTTCAGGGTATGGCGACTGTATATTGACACATCAAACAAGAATGTTTCACGTTCACACACATTCACATTTACAACCACAAATCATCACCAGTAATTCTAAATATACTAAGCACGCCAAGAATATTTTCAACACTGCTTCCAATGAAAACTCATCACTGTAAGAATAGTTTTAAAGTGTAAATTCAGATCTAAATTCATAGTGTAGTATCTTCAGACTAACAGGGCTTTCAGACTGAAAGTACATGACAGCTGACACTTCTGCAGATGCTTTTCTAACATCAGCAATAATTCTACACCAACAACAATGAAGAGGAGTTTTAAATGCACAACAATGAAGTGAACTCAGGTATTCTAAAAATATATAGGCCTATATTTAAATCAACTAACCCAACCTTATGCCTACTCCATAATTTGTCCATGAGTATTTATATGTATTTTACGTAAAGTGTGGTTCTACCACACGGTAGACGGCACTAAAACTGGATTGTGAAAAGTGGGCATTGCAGGACTGCATGTGTCACAACCCTAGGTATATTTACATGCGCTCATGTTCTTCAGTCTGAATGAATCCAATCTGATTTCATTTTTTGAAATTTCTGTTTATATGAACCCTAAACTTTGCAATCCGGACTTTGTCACCACGAGTATAATTATAGTTTTTGGCTTGCTGACATAAAGGAAAGCTGAAAAATATGTCAAAAGAGCTTTTTTAGCAAATATTTTGTCAATATTCAGTCCCTTCAACTGACCATTATATAAGACATAAATAAACATGTGCACATTTGTGAAAAAATAAAAAGTATGTGATTTGATAATTTTTTCAAAATTTTATTCAGATTGAGGTCAATTGGAATTAGTGAGGATTTCACATGGGCATCAATATGATTACTCACTGATTATTTAGGAGGATGTAAATGTAGCTACTTTGAGGACTGAAGGTATCTGATAAAACTAACTCGTCAATTCTGAGATAAAGCATAGTAAGTGACAGGTCATCTCTGCCTTTGTCCAGGACATCCTCAGACATTAAAACACCAGGCCTTCTTCTAGTTAAATGTCTCAGCACATGGTAGGACTAACAGCATCCTGCCCAACATTGATTTTCCCGCTTAAAACCAACAGTGCTGTTTACTTGCTGGTACTTTTGCATTCAATGAACAGTGAGTAAAGGGTCACAGAAGAACCCCCTGAGGTTCTCCAAACCACATATTTGTCCCCTTTCTCCAGTGCAAGTGAGGAGAATCTTTACAACCCAAACTGGTTCCCACAACGTGAGCTACAGCAAAACGTCCTGAATCCGATGCTCACGCTTCCTGTGAATGCCTGGCTAAAAACACACCCTAGCTCTTCCAAAGGGCCCTTTCATGGCTCTCTGTGAGAATCTGCCTCGCTGCAAAAGGGTATGAAGTAGTTTTGGATGCAAGGAAGGGGCCATTTTGGCCGGCATGGCGTGAAATCGAATAAATAAACCAAGAGAGAAGGGGGAGAGAGGGGAAAAAACCCTCTCTTTGTGCCCACGACCCAGCTAATGGAGACAAAGAGCCCAGTAGCAGGAGGATGAGGTTTGAAAGAGGGGATCCGAGCTCGCCCCTCTTTCTTCGTGACTCTGACTCCCCATCACCCTCAAGCAGCGGCCGCGGCAACAAAGTCCTCTTTGAGTTCGGCCCCCTGTCCCGCATTTCCGCTATGAGGGGCTTTAAAGTTCATGGCTGTTTGAGCTGCTCACAGGGGTGGAAATGAGTCATGGCACCACAGGAGAGAAAGTGACAAGGGAAGAGATATAACTGGTATGCTGAGCAAGAATATGCTAAAGAGCACTTGAACTTGAAGATGATTTCCCAGAAAATGAGAATGGTGTTTGCCAATTTTGGGGTGGGGTGGTGATGGCGCACTGGATAAGACACGTGCCTTTGGTGTGAGAGATTCCGGGTTCGAATCCACTGCGAGACACCAATGTGTCCCTGGGCAAGACACTTAACCCCTAGTTGCTCCAGAGGCGTGCGACCTCTGACATATATAGCAATTGTAAGTCGCTTTGGATAAAAGCGTCAGCTAAATGAATAAATGTAAATGTTCGCGTGCTCTGTTTGCTAGAGTTATCCAAGGTGGTTATGTGGCCAGTATGTTCTGTGTGGTTGTTAGGGTGTTCTCAGCCTCAGAGCTCACACCCACAGACCGTTGGCTGAATGTCTGATGCATATGGCAACAATTAACACTTCAGGATTTTCTAAGTCGTCATCTGATTGGTTGACTTCTACAGTATTTCCGGGAGAAGAGCGTGTCGTGTTCTTTAATGGTCTGCCTGCAAACAAAGTCATTGTGACACTAAACCCCCTTCATATACAGTAAGAAGAAAGCTGTCATGTTTACAACTGTGACAATGAGCGCTTACCAGGGTCAACTAAACGCTGATGTAAGTATGTGAAGTTCACGGCACCATTTTCGCAGTAAACTTGCAACGTTTTTGAATATTTTTTTAGATGCACTTATATTAGAGTCTGTTATCGTAGAAACATCGACTTCACTAATATACGCCCCAAAACATGATGCGGATCATCAGGTGGTTGTCTGGGTGTTTGCAAGGGTGTTCAAGATGGTTCAAGGCTGGGTTATTATTCTTAACTAAAACTATTAAAAACTATTTGATAATTGAAAAAATTTGGCCTTTGAAACTAATTCCAAAAATAAAAAATAAATAAACTGTCCGCACACTTGAGTCCTTTAAGCAAATGTAATAGCCAAGCTTCACAAAACCATCCTTAGGGCCTTTGAAACCAACTAAAATTATTAAGTAACAATAAAATTACCAACTATAAATATATAAATGCAACTAAAAATTACAATTACAAAAGCAGCCAGGCAGTTTT
Organism: Pimephales promelas; assembly: GCF_016745375.1. Next base: position 47,640,215 of record NW_024121099.1, read on the forward strand.
AAAGGTAGCTGCTATGTGGTTACTGTATCTGTTCCATCACTTTCTGGTTATGATATGACCTGGATCTCTCCAGGTAATAATAATTCTGGTTCCTTAGAATACGTCACACCTGAGTTTAATGCTTATGGTCAACATTTTTCAGAAACCCCTAATCCTAAGAATGAATAGTAATAGTGCTGCGTGTCTTGTAAACAATCAGTTGGACACTTTGTTTTAGCTGTTTTTGATTCGGCGTGCTTCCTAGATAAGGTAGGTGTGTACATCACACTGCCGTGAACAGCCCTATTCGCAAGAACACCTAAGTGTTTGTCACACCACCCCATCATTAAAGAGCTTGAGCATACAAAAAAATCCAACACTGATTGACCATTGGACATGACTGATACACAGGTTTGGGGCTGACATGTGGTAGTCCAGATAAGATCTCAGTCCAGATTGGATTGGCCATCTGGAAGGCATTTGGGCTCATCTCCATGGAAGAGCGATTGAGCACATGGAAAGGTGCCACGAGAGCCAGGGGTTCATTCACCACAGGGGGGAAAGGACACAGTGGACCCTGAACTGACCTATACGACGACAACAGACAGCAATCACTATCACTTCACATAGAGAGATGGTTGTTAGAGTACTCAAACACACACATACAGTTTAATTACCTCTAGAGAGTACTGACGTATACCGGGATTTATTTGGCTGTGAACACCCGCAGCAGCTTACTTTGTCATTTACCACAGGCTCATATGCGTGTGTGTGTGTGCATATTACCTAATTTCCTGATATGTCATTCCTTCTTCCCTTTAGAATAATGGATTCAATGTCATTGCAGCACATTCATCCCAGTCTGAAGCCACAAAGTATTTAATTATCATTGCGGCATTGCTTCATAGAGTCAAACTATAAATGCAGTACAAATCTGTCATTTCTTCATTGATTATCATCATAAGAGTGGCTTGGGTGGCTGGACAAGAAGACTCTCCATTCTCACCACAGGAAATAAAAACCACAAGATAACATAACATCCAATGCTTTACGTCAACTGTGAGGTTATGACAGATTGAAGTACATACGGACTGAATTATTACTAAATCAAACGGCAGGTTTTATGAAGTTCTACATGGATACATAAAATACAGTTATGTCACTATTATTATGACATATAGGACTAATATTTGACATGATTCAATATTCTGAATGATCTTTAATTTGCCACACAATCTGTTATATGCTCTAAAAATGACAAAAAAAAAATACTTGTTTAGTATTTTCCAGGTCTTCCGAAGCCAATATCTTTGTGTGGAGAAAAGACCCAAATTTAAGGGAATTTTAGTGAATCTAATGTTCACTGATGATGTTCCAGTCTGCAGAGAGATGCATGCAGCCAAATCACTAATTTGAACTCAGTAAATTGAATCAGCGAGGTTTGTTAACAAATGGTTACTCTAGTTGGGAACATGAACATCCAGTTCATTTGAAAAGAACTAGCTCCAACTCAAAAAAGATTGACAAATTAGCCTGATCCAGTTCAACTCAATGGCCCTGTTTACACTTGGTATACACTTGGATCTGATCACAAGTGGACAACCCTAAACACAGGTGTGGTCTAAAACGTTTTGATCTTGTCCACTTCCAGAGGTAATGGAGTTAAAAACGCATGTGGTCAAATGACTTACACCTCAGCCTTTTTTTAAGCTATCAAATGACTTAGCCTTAGCCTAGATATCAAAAGAATTAGATTGTAGCACCACGTTTGTCATCCTTTTATGGTGATACTTTTCAAAATTAACCATAGAAAATCAACGAGATGACATGAAGATGAGCAAATAATGCCAATTTTCATTTTTTTTTGTGTGAAATATCATCAACTTTAACAATCAGTAAAAATTACGTCAATAAATTATGTCAATGTCATCCAATTATGTCAGTGAATCCTATTATCTTCACTAAAAAAAGTTCAGTATGAATGTTACGTTATGCATTTGGCAGACGCTTTTCTTATCAGTTCTTGCTTTCCCTGGGAATCGAACCCGTGTTTCAAGGACCAACGCTCTATTGTTTGAGCTACAGGACAAATGTGAAACTACTTAAGTAAAGATCCCAAATAAATCTATTAATTTACCTAAATGAATGCCTTCACTGTTTAAACAGGCATTATATCAACCTAACCAGACTAATTCCATTTCCAAGTGTTCTTTAGGACTCGAGTAAATAATTCAGTTCCAATCAGTCAATCTGACAAAGCCCACATCCATCAATACTGCACGCTCCTTTGTTTGTCCAAGGATGAGGTAAGCGGAATAAGTTAACATCACACGTTCATATTTCTTCTCTTTCAGGAGCAACTGGAAAAGCCATAGATCTAAAGAGATCTCACCCCAAAAAAATCTCAAGAGTCATGACATTACGGCTAGCCTCTGGCTACAAACCACAGGGGTAATTCCCTCAGGACAACTGAGGAATTCCTCAGAGCTCTCCTGGTCAAAGGGGTCAAGGGTCGATGTGGCAATGTGCGGCCTTCTATTTACTGCTGTCCTTTTCTTTGCAAAACATGCTTCTCAAGTAGGCTGCTATTGTCTAGAGCTGCATAGCAATGTTTGTGATGGGGTCAAGTCACAAATTAAGGCTATTGACAAGAGAGAGTGAGGAAAGGAAACACTAGCATTGTAGCTAATTCAAGTAAACAATCACGGCCACCATCCCACAGAAAAATCCAAGGAAAAAAAAACGGGCACATAAAATCCTCATCACCTGAATAATTAAACATCCAAGAACAAAAAAACAAGCTTTAAACCTGCTCAAAGTGGAGTTATGCAAGTGCTGCAAGCCACAATCTGAAGTTTATTGAACATTTTGGGAACATCTGCTAAGAGCCTTATCCCATATGCCTGTGGTCTGCATACCTCTCCTCCGTCTGATAGTGTTCATAATCCCTAACACATGGCTTTGTTTGCTGTCTGCTTGTTTGCAAAAGATGAGAAGGTGCCAACAGGCATGCCTTATCCACATAAGTATTTGTAACATGGCGCCTGGCCAGGTACAGTAGATGTGATTAAATTAGAGGTGTGAATCCAGCTAGTAAACGCAGGTGACGCAATTACACCATCGGCTGGTTACATGTTTCTCTGTCTTTGATATCTGAATAAACACACATTTCATTAACACCTCAGAGGCCCCTGGCAGAGCGGTCAGGAACACAGACGACTTTATCAGTTTCATGCTGTGCTTGGGACCTTACAGTGACTCACCTATCGGTCGACTTTATCTAGGATATCTAAGTTTGACTTTCAACTCAGCCATTCCAACTGGCTTAAAATACTGAATATCACAGAGAGAACATCAGCAGACGTTCTTACTCACAATATCTGCCAGACCACAAAAGGCCACGGGGGATTAGTTTTGCTAGTTTTGCTGATTATTTTGTACAAGATCCTCCCTTTCACTGCTGATGACTTAAGATGTCCTCCTACAAAACATTAACACAAAACCATCCTGAACATGAAAAACATGCAACATTGATGATCTGCCACATAATAAAGCTCTATTTCTTACATCAAGCAGCAGATGATTGATTCTGCAATGCGAGTATGATGTATGATGAACTAGCAGTGGTCCAGAATCTTTGTACACATAAATAAATATGAAATATCAGCATATTAGAATGATTTCAGATGGAAATGCCTGCTGAAATTTGCCATTATGGGAATAAATTCCTTTTGAAATAATATTAGAAATAGAAAATAGTCATTTAAAAATTAGGCATGCACCGATATGAACAATTTGGCCTATACCGATAATTCTTTATTTTTGAAAGCCGATAACCAATATATTGGCCGATAAATATAAATCCAAATTTGTGTGTAATTTTTGAGAGCCTGAATACAAAAACAAAAGCCTCACCAGTAAAAGCCACGTCCCAAACACACAATTATGATGTTCTTATTATAATTAAATGTAACCGATATGACAGACTGAACCATATTTTCCTTTTGTGAAGTGATTCAAATCATATTTCAAGCAATTCAAAGCCATTATGTTGAACAGTACGCATCTGAAGAGTCTCAACTGAAGGAGATAATACACTATTTATTGGCTTTAATATATCAGACAAATTTTTCTATTGGGCCGATAACATTAAAATGAACCGATATCGGCCGATGCCGATATGGTGGCCGATATATTGTGCATCACTATTAAAAATTAATAATATTATTTTACAATACAGTTTTTACTGTAATAAATGCAGCCTGTGAGCAAAGACATTAAAATGTTTAAAATATTCAGAACCCAAATGTTTAAACTTTATTTTGGAGGACTCTTAAAAGGGTGAAATGGACATATTTTTCTAGTGAAAGGGACTTTTGTTGGGACTGTGCCAATCAGTGTTGTCATTGTCCTGCGGTTCTCGAATGATAAGTCACATTATTTACGGCTCAGGTGACTAATTCAAAATTAGTTCATATCTGAGCAACTGCCATTGAGATGAATGGGGATGCTATAAGTTATTTTCCAAATATTATAGAAGTCCTTGGATGTTACAAAAATCAGAAGAGTCATCAGAAACAACTCAGACAACTACAAAAGCACTTTTGTATCTCAGAGCGATATGTTATCAGAGTAAAACATGAGGAAACTCAACCCCCTCAACAAAACCAGTCACTCATTAGCATTAAAAAGGAAGCCATAATTAGCAACATTATCCCAGGGTTTGTTTGCTATCAGATTCTTGGACACAAGAAAAGATCTACTTAACTAATTGAGCTCAGATTCCTGAAATTCCTGGTGCTGACTTGTGCCTCTGTGCCATGGCTTATAACGCATGACTTGTCACAACTTTAAGACAGTGCTAATCTCACACTTTATAGGATAGAGGGGCGTAATCAGCAGAGACTGTGGCAGTCACACAAGAGCTGTTTCAGTACAGGTGGCACCGCTGCCACTACTGATGATGATCATCATTACAGCTGAGCATCCGGAGGGTCTACGAGAGTCAGCAGACCAGCGTTTAACATTCAAAATGCTCAGCAACGAATCTTAACTTTCGTCTACGCTTTGCCGATGCAGAGATCTTAGCCCTGTATCGGTCAACCTCTATTTGGGCATTAATATAGGCTCAATATAACCTTTGAATATAATTCACAACTGTCTATAGTTCATCAAATGAAGCAGTTTATCTAAGACAAGGATAGTTTCCATAGTTTGGCGGGCACAGACGTGTGCCCAGCGGATCAGTTCTATAAAACTATTTATAACGCAGAAAGCTTACGCTTGCATATGCTTCCCTCCTGTAAGGACTCAGACAGAGACATCATCGGGAAGCAGGAAGCATCAGGTTGACTTCCTCTCCCTGCTCCTCCATACATTCATGTCATCCTGTTTGGCTGAACAGTCTCTTTTCTTTAGGAGCCCAGCTGGGCCACACCACACGAACTAACAACAGCTGGACTGGCAGTAAAGACATCAGAAGGGGCACGGATCCCAACCCAACACAGGAAACGGATCCTCGGACTGGTCATATGCAAACACAGAGGCTTTTACATTTAGGAACTGAAAAGTTAATTGAATCACAAGCTTCTACTTTTTTGCCCCTGAGCAAGACCCTCAGGTTGCATCAGGGAAACTTTCCTTGGAATTCAGTTCAGTGGGACGTTGCTATAAAGGATTTACTATATTGGGCTCTGCTGTAGACAAATACATGTTTGGTGCAACAACAGCTTGCTTTCTTTTTGCCTTCAAATGAATAATAATAAAATAAAAATTCACAATTAAGTAAAAAATTGCCACCTATGCTTTATAAATATTTGCACTACAGAACTATTATTTTAGGATATTTTTTTCTGGGTGGCAAGGATACATTAAATTGATCAAAAGTGACCGTAAATAATATATTAATGTTACAAAAAAAATGTGCCTATATTTCAAATAAGCACTGTTCTTTTGAACTTTCTTTTCATCAAAGACTACTGATTTTTTAATCATGGATTCCACACAAAAAATTAAGCAGCACAACTGTTCTAAATATTGATTTCAATAAGAAATGTCACCAAAATCTGCATATAAGAATGATTTCTGAAGGATTATGAGACGGACAGTCAAGACTGGAGTAATGATGCTGAAAATTCAGATTGCATTACATTTCAAAATCACATTTTTTTTGTATTTTCTTTTAAATAAATGCAGCATTGGTGAGCCTAAGAAACTTTTTCAAAAACATTAAAAACATCTGATCAATTTTCCCATGAGTCCCACTTAAAAATAAAATGTAGTAATAAATTATTAATTTAATAATACAAATGTAAAATTGTATATAAATGCAGTTTTGAATGGACAAATGAATAGACATTTAAAACCGCTATATAACAATAATCAAAATAAACTTTTAATAAGCAAATACATTTAATTCATGGTTTAATGAAATAATTAATTATCTTAAAATGCAACTTTTAAAATGCAAAAAGCATTTGTCAAATGCTTTTCTTTATCCAAAAAAAATACCATTATATTTTAACATAAATATTACTCACAGGAACACCTAATGAAGTTGACTCAATTTCTAAGACACACCCCCTCCCCAAAGTGCCACCTGAAATAGATGCAAGACGGACTTTCACTAGACATTACAAAGCATGTCATCATCAAAGTGGAAGCTTTTAATATGTGCTTCTGGATAGAATGTTTTTCTAACCCGAACTCTTAATCCTTCACACGTTTTGTCATCTCTGATCAAAAATTCTAAATGTAACAGAAAAGACATTACAAAATTGGCCCTAAAAAGGACTCTTATGGGAATCTCTAGTTCTGCCAGACATTTTTTGGAAATTACAGCCTGGTTTATTCGTTTGAAGCGATGACAATACCCTTTGTAATATCTGCTTGAGAGTCCTTGTGGAATTCCACAGATAAACAAACGCAAAAAGAGCCACTCGAGGAGCAACAAATTCACAGTCCTGAAACCTTACAGTCTATTAAAAGTTATCTGGGAATCTTACATAAATATCTAAACAAATTCATGAGGCAATTATCAGTCTCCCAAGAGAGTGTGGCAGCCAGTGATATTTGGCATGACAGTGTGTGCTGCTGACAAAAGAACATAAAGACCACCTAGCCAGCCATGAGTTAAAAGGCAGACGTCTTTGATATTGATCAAGCAAAGCTTTGTTTTTCACACTGAGAGTGAAAAAAAGTCAGAGATGATGAATGACAAAGTGGCTTTCTCTCCCTTTCACCTGATGCACCACCGTCCGCTTCGCTTCACCTACGTCAACACATCTTGACGAGAGGCCGTCAGGTGCATCTGCAGGGACTAATTTGATTGGTCCCGCTTCACTTAATGCTTCCAGATCAGATAACATCAGACACACCGCTAGGGAGATGAAACCCTCTGAGAGTCAGCAGATGAGAGGGGCCTATGATTCTTCCCATATGCAGGAAAGAACAGTAACTAGGACAAGTGAACCCATCCTTTTCAGAAAACCCCAAAGAGTGTCTTTTACTAAAATCTTTAACTGCCACAGCCGGCTCGACGTCATCAATTGGCAGCTTCCTCGCAAAGCCATTGCACTCCGGGAGCTTAACAGGCCAATATGATTATGATGGATTGTTATAAAACTGATTTAATAACTGTAAGGCTGATTATCCCTCATTGGCATGTTGTAAAACCTCCCCAGTTCCTTTGATCCTGTTAAATTTATCCCAGGATCAAGAGGTTTTGGAGCAGGGACAATGCACTGGTGTGGAATGTGAGAAATGCCCACGAAAAAAAACAGAATAACATGGTTTACTGATGCTAAACTAGTTTTGAAAGCATAGAAAGGTTGGAATATGAACAGGTTTATGATTGTCTATTCTCTAATCCAGGCAAGCTATGTCATGATCTGATGCTAATCAGAGCAAGAAAACACTTGTCAAGTATGCCAATTCAATATTGGGCGATTTCAAACACTTTCTGTATTTACTTTTTACTTACTTTACATATTTTATCAGTGCAGGGTCAGAGAGACTGCAGGGGGGTTATCACTAAGACACATGCTCTGGGCAAAGCAGGATTGTATGCTGATGAGCACGCCACATACAAAACAAAAAACAAGTGTTTCGAAAGTTACAGGGGGGTTTACGGGCTAGATTGCCCTGAAGACCTGAAAATCCCACCGCTCACATGAGTCGCTGCGGTTTTTATGAGGCAGAGCTTATAAAAGGAAATGGCACATGACCAGGAAATATACACTAGTTTAAGTTAAAGCTTGTTTGAATTATTAAAAAGGCAGTAAAAGTGACAGACTCTTGATTCTCGATTTGAGAGTGCTCACACTTCAGTCATCTCTAAAAACTGCAGACCAGAAAAAGGCAATGGATAAGATCACATTTAAAACAGTGATTCCCAAACTGAGTAAGAGGTTTGAGGTGGCACATGATATTGATATGGGTTTGCTTTAAACCAATAAAACTATGAGACTATGGAATTAGATTACTAATTATGATTTATGTGATTTTCAACTCTTTTTTTAAAGAATGAAAACAATATGTAGGCCTAATGCATGTTGTAGAAATACATGTGGATGACACTCATTACAACATAAGTTCTACTTTGAGTTGTGTTTAAAAGTGTTTTTAATAAAATGAATGATGGAATGTGAGCCTTATTGGTTGGGCTGGGGTAAAAAAAAAATGTTGGGAAACACCGAGTTAAAACACCCACTGGAGGAAAAACATCCGCGTCCTTGCAAGCATCAGTAACAAAACCCCCCAAGAAGTCCCGATTCAAAACAGTCCCCCGTGCTTTGTTTTGTTATTTATGAAATGTGACTAAAAATAACCTAGCCAACACTATTTGTTTTAGAAAAACAGCCTGGTTCACGTATTCTCCCTCTTCCTCTTTCTTGACGACAGTACAGTGACTTATACACAGCTTGACAGCTTCACCAGAGCCCGTTATCTCCAGTTTATAAGCCAGTAAACGAGACTGTAACAATAACCGCGCGACTGCAACATGTAAGCAGGCACATGGGTGCTCAAACTGCAACACTCAAAAGAGTTTGCATTAAACCCAGTACTTACCGTCTGCAGAAATGCCAAATTTCTCACGTAATCCCGTTCAGTGTTCAATATCTCATTCAAAACGCACAGTCTCAGACGAAACTGACGGCCCGAGTCCTTGCTGCTTACATCCCCGTTTTCTTGTTGACTGTCCTCCTCGCTCATTTTTAAAACCGCTTTGAGAGAAGCGCCTCCAAACAAACACAAATATATATGCCAGTTGTTTGAAAACTGAGATGAAGATGTGGTAATTAATCCATTTAATCCGTCGCGCGCTGCTCGCAACCTCGCGACAGGATGCGGCAGGGTAAAATGTTATATTGAACTGAAGAAACTTCTGTTATACTAGCAACGCGCAACATCGAAGTCAGCCGCAAGCCAATTTGCACCTCATTAAAAAACACTTTCCGTTCAAAAGGTAACTCAGAGAAGTAGCCCTCCGGGTGCCTGCAGTATAAATGAAGAAAGTGGCCAGAGGAGCCAAATGATGTGGAAACAGGGAGTGCACGTGAAACGATCAGTAGGCTAACCATGAAATCACTGGCAAAAACCGTGCAGTAAACGCCGAAGTAGCGAGTTCACGAGAGCTCAGTATGCACTACACGAAAAGTGAGACGCTTGTGAGAGCTGTAGAGAGAGAACTGTGTCTGTCGCTGAGGGACCGTCTGCAAGTTGCAGCGCTTGAACAATCACGTCTTCAGTTTCAATGAACTGATGAACTGATCCCTTCCAATCTTTAAATGTGTGATTAGAGAATACAGTTCATTTTTATCTCTGGCTCCATCCTCCATGTCTGATTTATTTAGCTAGGCCTACTTAGAAGTTTTATATATATATATATATATATATATATATATATATATATATATATATATATATATATATATATATATATAAATGATTAGCAATTTTTGGAATTGTTAAAATTATGTTCACTAACATAAAGACTCTACACATCATATCTATGAAAAGCAGTTAAATTCTACATGGAGAGGGTAGCCTCTTAATGTGCCGCCATGTTGATATCAAATGACTTGCAGGTAGGCTACCAGCACCAAACATCAACATCAAATGAAAATGTTAGGAATTATTCGTGTTGTAGTAAAACAAGCAAACAGTTTTGGCATGAAACCACAGCAGTTCCTAAACAAACTTCTTGCATCCAGACCAACAGGTGTCACTGTCAGTATAAAATCTAAATCTACTGGCACTATGAGGGCAAATATAGCACAAGACTGTTTGATCTCCTATTTACATCTGGAAGACGTATTTTAAAGAGTGTTTGCTCATCTGCAAGACGTCTATTGGACGTTTCCTGCAGATGTCAAATAGACGTTTAGTCTCTAAATGTAATGATTTAGAATGCATGTTAAACTGACATCTTATAAACGTCTATTTGACATTTGACAGGAAACGTCCTATAGACGTCTTGCAGATGAGCAAACGCTCTTAAAAATACGTCTTCCAGATGTAAATGGGACATCAAATACCCTTGTGCTATCTGCATAGCGTTTGCAAAAATCACATACTTCCCAATTATTTAGTACACTCTAAAAAATGCTGGGTTGTTTTAACCCAATTTTGGGTCAAATATGGACAAACCCGAAATGTTGGGTTAAAAATGTAATGTAAAAATTTAACCCAACGGCTGGGTTAGTCCATATTTGACCCAAAGTTGGGTTAAAACAACCCAGCATTTTTTAGAGTGTAGGTGGAAAACAGTATATAACAAAATAAGTAAAGAGTAGGGGAAAAGTTGACAAGTGTGCATACAATTGGACACTTTACTATCCCATGAGGCCACGGGAGAGGATTTATGAATGGCAGTGGCGCGACGCAACTGACGCTGGTTGGTCATGCAATAAGGACAAAATGGCGAATGTTGTATTACTACACACATTCATACTAGGTCTATATAGGTCCAATGGTATTAGGGGAGGAGTTGTGAATGGCTGTGTAGTGATACAACTGATGATGGAATTATAGGTCACATGACAATGAAAACATGACAAATGTATGTCAATATTACGCTCATACTACAAACAATCATAGTATCTAGAATGTGCTATTTTGACAGTTGCGAAACACTTATTCAAAAGAAGTATGGATACCCAGACAGAATGCAATTTGCACGCAGCTCAAAGCACTGCTACAAACAAAAATGAAATGCCAATTTATTAATACATTTTTAAATGTGACATGAACACTAATATCTCTTTAATTTAAAGCTACAGTCTTTCATTTTTTTGGGTTAAAAATTAACCAAAATATATTTTTTTTAGCAACTACATAACCAGCCAGTGATCAAAACTACCTGCTTGCCTAGCTCGATTCAAAGCGGTAAGCTTGAAATAATGTTTTTAATTTCAGTGGTACTGGTGGATTTCCGTGGGAAATTCAAGCATGTCTTTGCGTCATTACGTTCCATCTGTACACATAAAGAAGGGGAGGCCCCGTTTACACGAAGAGAAAACGCAGATATTTCCCTGCGGTTTGGCCTTTCATTTACACGAAAACCCCATTTTTTATCACAGAAAACAATTATTTCTTCTCCGGCCAAAGTTGTTGTGATGCCGTGTCAACTGGGAGGAACAGGATTTTAGTTCTCTCTTGTCGACTCTCAGGATTCTGATTGGTTTGCATGGCTTTATACTTCTCCCTACACTGCCGCTATATACACAGCAAAAAAATGTCAGGAGATTTGTCACCATGGGTGTTAAAATTATCACTTTCCGGGTGAACATACAGGTCCATCTTTGCTAGTGTTAAAACAACACTGACGATAGTGTTTATTTTTTAAACACTGTGTTAGTGTTTCATTTAATCACTCAAGGTGTTAGAAATTATTACTCTTAAATATACACATTTAACACTTTATGGTGTTTAATCACACAACTCCAGTGTATTTTTTTATGTTGATTTAATGTTTATAATGTATACTTATTTTAAAATGGTAATGCAGATGAAGTTTAAAAAAATTGAACTTTTAAACCCGAAGATATTTTTCCAAAAACCAAGTTACTATGAATTTATTTTAACATTTATTAAAATTTTTCAAACATACAATTGAATAAGACAACTCTCCAATGCAATACCATCTTATTATTTAAAAGAATAATTTCACTTTGAAATAAACACATCACTCTTTATTACTCTTAAAAAACTTTATTTCAAAACAATCCAAAAAGTCTGGGATCATAGTAGAATTCTGTTCACTGTAAAGTTAAAAATAAAGGCAAAATGTAAACAGTTGTTTCAAACAAACTATTTTTTTTATTAACGAACAAGCACGTTTACATTATAGGTTAATTTTTTAAATAAACGATGAATGCACAATATATGGATTTCTGTCATCAGAATTATATGATGTGATCAAATGGTGTTTAATACTTAAGTCCTGAACATATCAGTGAATGTGAGTCCTGTGTCAGTGAAGTTAATTCAGTACCTTTGACTTTGCAACAGTACAGCAGTGCTTGAGTCAAAAACATTCAGCAGATGAAAAACAGTAGCAGGATATGAGTGGATCAGCTGTATCCAGTCGCTAACAGTAAAGTTCAGTGCAGTTGTTTCACAGAGCAGAAAAGGCTGTGCAGATCCAACTTTAGTGAAAAATCGTGTAGTACTGGGTACCTAGAACACAAAACCAGATCATTTAGACATTTGTGTTTCATAAATACAGCAAGTTTAGGGTGAAAAAAAGTTCAATCATCGACTCAAACAAAAAAACATTTTTGTTTGATTAAGACTTGAATTTACTGATTTCCAAGTAAATCGAAGATTTAATTAATAAAAAAAATGTAATTCTGTCATTAATTATTCACCCTCATGTTGTTCCAAACCAGTAAGAGTTTTGCTCATCTTCGAAACACTTAAAGGGTTAGTTCACCCAAAAATGAAAATTCTGACTAATTATTCACCCTCATGTTGTTCCAACCCCGTAAGAATTTCCTTCATCTTCAGGACACAAATTAAGATATTTTTGATTAAATCTGAGCTATCTCACTCCTCCATAGCCTTCTAAGGGATTGAAACTTGGCGGCCAAGAAAAGTTATTAAAGACATTGTAAAAATAGACAGAGTGACTACAGTGGCTCAACCTTAAGTTTATCAAGTGACAAAAATACTTTTTGTATGCAAAAAAAAAACAAACTAAAAATATTAAAATTAACTATTCATTTTCTTCTGCGTGGGCCTGAGCAAGTTAACAGTGTAACAGTGCAGCGCTTCTGTGTTGTACGTCACACACACACACACACACACAACCAGCGTCGGCCAATAGTGAGCCTGTGTGTGACGTACAACACTGAAGCACTGTTACACTACGAGAACCATCTCAAGGCCCACAGAGAAGCATGCATAGTTAAATAAAGTCGTAATTTCTGTTTGTTTTTGGCACACAAAGTATTCTCGTTGCTTGATAAACTTATGATTGCGCTTCTGTAATCACTTGGACTATTTTAACAATATCTTTAATAACTTTCTGGGCTGGCAAGTTTTGATCCCTTAGAAGCCTATGGAGGAGTGAGATAGCTCAGATTTAATCAAAAATATCTTAATTTGTGTTCAGAAGATGAACGAAAGTCTTACAGGGCTGGAACAACATGAAGGTGAGTAAATACTGACAGAATTTACATTTTTGGGTGAACAGTCCCTTTAATGAAGATATTTTTAATGAAATATAAGAGATTTCTGTCCATTCATCTAAAGCCTATTCAACCACCACTTCCAAAGCCACGGAAAGGTATAAAGGAAATCAAAAGTAATCCATGTGACTCTAGTGGTGTAACATAAATTTCACAATTTTAACTCAACTTTATTTACAAAATATTCCTCTTCAATGCACATACATGCACATCAACAACATGCACGAGTTGTAATGTTCTCATGAACGCATGTTGGAAATAAATATTTAATAAATTGGTAAATGTGTTTTTGCTGCAAACACAGCACTTGCATAGTTTAATAAACATTTATGTTAAACCACTGGAGTCGCATGGAGTACTTTAATGATGTACTTTTGTCTGGGGCTTGAAAGTTGTAGTTGCGTAGATTGTAAATGGAGGGGCACGAAGCTCTCAGATTTCATTAAAAATATCTTCGTTTGTGTTGTGAACATCGAAAAACGCTCACATGTTTGGAACGACATGAGGGTGAGTAATTAATGACAGAATTTCCATTTGTGGGTGAACTAACACTTTAAGAATAAATTAAGACACGCACCTTAAGAAATCTCACTAAATAGTCAGCCGCCGGATTCTGGAAGGATCGGTGTTCTCTTCTTGTGGCTTTGTAATGTTGGGGGCAGGTGATGGGCAGAGATTTCTACTTGTCAAATCAAGAAAACCATTGATTAGAAATCTAATTTTAAGTTTATATATATATATACACACACACACTTTTGTTAAGTAATTTGACTAGACAAATTCAAAATATGTGTCTATATTAATCTAGTTATATAATCAAACTCTATATAATCAAAAAATCTAGTAATACCAAGCCATGATTATTTTTGTTTGTGCCCATGATTCTCTCATATGTTAACTTATCTGTTATCTTTCCATCACCAGGTTCTAGTCTGTACAGTCTTTAAACACCAAGCCTGGTACCCTTAGCCACTTGGTGCATCATAGAATTGCTCCTAGCAAAAACAAATTGCAAAAATCAATAAATTTAAACATTAAAGCATCTCCAAATATCAACCAAAAGTTAATCTGATAAATACATTTTGCATCAATATTTAATTTGAAATAATTGCTTACCCATTCTAAGAAGATTGGTCCTCCAAATAAGGAAATAAAGTGAAAATTTCACGTGCATTGTTGGTCCGCAGTTTGTGGAGTTGGTCTAGCTGGCAGACGAGAGTAAAAGATAGTTTGAGGATAAATACTTTATGATATTTGCACATCACACATATTGTCATAAAACAATATCATATTATAAAACACGTAGCACAGCACAGTAAATGAGTAAAAAACACTTAAAGTTACCTACTCGGTGTTTTCACTGTTAAAAGCAAACTCCGTGTCTGCATTCTGCACTGCTTTTTGAAATGCGTCACGAGTCAAAGATGCAGGACCTGACGGTTTAGGCGCGCACATTACATAAATATCGTTACAAAACAATATAATGCCATGAAATTCATGAGGTAAATTATGTTAAAAACACTTACTGTAGGTGTTTTCCCTGTTAACGTTAAGCCTCCTCCTCGTCAGCTCCGTATATAGGCTAGTCAAAGATGATGTCGCCTTTGAAAATAATTTCGACCGTTTAATCGCGCTGGGCATTTAAATATCGCCATGAATCAATATACTATAAAATACATTGCCAATGTAAATTAGAAAACACTTACTTTCGTTGTTTCCCGGTTAAAAAGCAAACCCATCCTGGTCTGCCCCG
The DNA here is from genome assembly GCF_016745375.1 of Pimephales promelas. The sequence continues at coordinate 47,655,641 of NW_024121099.1, forward strand.
AATCGCGCGTCATAGAAAATGTCCCTCTGAGAGCGGTTTGCTCGTCCACAGAACATACATATTGTTATAAAACAATATGATGTTATAAAATGAATCTATAAATGCGATAAAACACGTAATAAATGCGTGTTTCCTCCTCGTATGCCTTGCGACTCGAGTCAAAGAAAATGGCGTCTGTGAGTAAAGTTTCAGCTCGTTTCGTTCCGCCCAGCACGTAAATGTCCCGGATGTGACTAGTAACACTATTATTGGTGTTGTCAAAGCATTCTCAGGTGCTACTTAGATTTAACTCCACATATTTTCACCAGCCAGAGTGTGGTTTACACTAGCTAGTGTTAATCCCTTGAGATTCAACACCAGAAAATTAACACTTTACTCTAAGAGACTTTAACACCAGGATTTCAACACTGAAGATTTTGCTGTGTAGGTTTGGCAATGGCATAGTTATAATGGTCATACTTCCAAAAATAATAATCTGTGATTCTGAATGACAGTCTCCACACCGTCGCGCCAATGACTGACTCTAACGTACACTCTCCTCAAACATTGGATTCATCCGTGCTGTGCCGTGTCGAAGCACAACTGGTGTAAAGTTGATTATTCCACAAGTAACTGCAATTGCAGATTTCGAACAGAGATGGCGACTAAGAGGTAAACTGTGGACTGCAGCTTTTATCATTGATGTTGGAATCTTCTTTTACCGTCTATGGTTGGAAGGAACCCGTGTTCAACAAAATTAATTTTTAATGTCCAAGAAAATGCAATATAACATGTTTCACTGTCTACATGGAATGTGGCATCCCTGCAGTTAAAGGGATAGTTCACGCAAAAAATGGAAATTCTGTCATCGCTGCACACCCTCATGTCATTTCCAACGCATCATCATCCTTTAGCGTCATATAGAACGCTATATGACAAAACGGCGCTATACTACGCACATGGCACCCAGCTGTAAAATAAGCTATTTTCATTAATATCTCAGTTTATTTTCTATATAGGCTACAATTAAAACTGTTTGTTTACAAAGATTCTTCAAAATTTCCTATTTGCTTTTGTGTTTTGCAGAAGAAAGAAAGTCATACTGGAACGACATGAGGGTGAGTAAATGATAGATTGTTTGTTCTGATACACAGAGACTGTCATGGCTTTGTTTGTACAGTCTGTGCCCTTGAGGTGATGCTTCCTCAGCATGACAAACACCCATCAGAGCTTATCCACATCCTGTTTATACCATCACAAAGACTATACCCAAGAGTACAGGTCTCTATCTCTCACACTAACAAATTCGGCCAGCCGACCAAGTCAGACTCAACCAAATTATGGGCAAAACGTAAAGGGTAAGAATGACTCGTTGGCCTCAATGGCCTGGTTTGAATCACTTACCCCGCAGGAGTCTTTTCGCGCTAGGCATTTCATAGCTGTCTGACATTTGAGAGGTGTCAATAACTGCTGGTTCTGCTTTACTTGGCGAGTACCCACCTACCACACACACACTAACTCAACCTAGTCGCCGTTGCCACTTTATGCTTTGACATAACTAAATATAATTGTTTCACAGTAACTTAAAATAGTATCGGTGACACCCAGATAACATAATCAACAGTTTACTTATTTTACTACAACTACACCCGTAACGTATTTACCGGTAGTAGCCTACTCGTCACACTGCATAACTTGCGTTCTGTGAGACCAAGCGCCATCTTGTGGCAACTGGTAAGATGGAACACAAACGTTGTAAATACAAAAAATAAAATAAAATAAACATTATTTTAAACGAAAACAAATAAATAGATGTTTTTGTTGACAGTTGTAGCTAAATCTCGTTTAGGCACGCTCTTTCCTCCGTTATACATTTAGACGAAGACATTTTTTTATATAGTTTATCACATCTTTTGAACACAAACGAAGGTAAGACAAACCTATTCTTGTTTTAACGATAACTGAAACACCCATCATAATAAGTACCAGTTTGGAACTGATAAAGGTGATCGAAATTGATTTAGTTTAGGCTTAAAATTCAGGTGTGCTAGAAAAAAAAAAGAATAATTAATTAAATAAATAAAAAACAATAAATAAACAAATTAATTAATTTGCAAATTATGTGTTTATTTTAAAATGAATAATGAATAAATATACTTTTTTAAATGTGTTGACTTAATTCATGTGAGATAATTATATGTGTTTAAAAATAATTATATAAAGTATTACAATTAATTTTAAAATGAATTAAAATAAGTTATTAAAGGAATAGTTCACTTTAAATGAAAATTCTGCCATCATTTACTCACCCTTAAATTCGTTTCAAACCTGTATGAATTTCTTTCTTCTGCTGAACACAAAGGAAGATATTTTGATAACGGTAACCAGACAGTTATGGAAAACATTGACTTCCATATAAGAAAAAAAAATACTATGAAAGTCAGTGGGGTACTGTTTGGTTACCGATATTCTTCAAAATATCTTCCTTTGTGTTCATTTGAAGTGAACTAATCCTTTAATAAACCTATGGTCGTATAGATTCTCATTCTGATTCTGATCTGATCTTCTGCTCCTCTTCAATGTCTCAAGTTACAATGGCTGGCTCAGCACTTTGGCTGGTGTTGCTATACTGCACACTCCTGCACTCCCCCAGCTGGTGTAGCAATTTAACCAAAGCCGACCTGGAAGAACTGGAGAAGATCAACACCTGGGTCATCAAACGCAGCTTTCCCTGCAGTGCCACCTGTGGGCTTGGCCTCCGTACACAAGAGCTCTGCCCTATCAGGGGGACCGGAAACATCTCCAGCCCATCCTGCAAGATGAGGACCATCCGCTGCCTAGACACCTGGCAGTGTGGCCTGAAGACCCAAACAGCAAAAGTCGGTCAGAGTCTGGTGCTTGACTGCTTAGAGGAAGTGATGGAAGCCATGGGCCGCTTTGCCTTTGTGGTGTCTTGGCGCTTTGCCGGTGGAGTCATCACCTCTGATGACTCCTTATTCACCCGCTATGAAGCCCTCAGCCTCGACAAGGTGGTGCTAAACCCTCTCAGAGTTGAGGATTCTGGGACATACCGCTGTGACGTACTGGACACCGACAAACGAAGAGTGAAGAGAATGTATAAAGGGGTAAAGGTGTTATCTCCCAAAGAACTGAGTTTAGACTTTAGGAAAGGTTTGATTCAGTGGGAAAACCCCGTGAGCCTGTTTTCTAACATCACTACCACAGAAAACATGTATCCCAGCAGGACTGTCCGAAACATGGTGTTGATAAGCCTCTCCATATCTGCTGTAATGGTCGCGGTCATCTTTTTACTCTTGTGGGGTTTATACTGGATAAGACGACCCAGAACAGCTCTCCTTTCCCAGGACAACATTTGAATTATTAAAAAGTCAAATGAATTCCCAGATTTCCTTTTTCTATAATTTTACTAAGTCACTGATTAATAGATGTGTTAAAAATGAATTTGACCATGTCACGAACGTGTGGGATTGAAAAACATGTTCAAACTATGGTGTACTATTTATAGAGCAGAGCTGTTAATGAACTGCTTAAAAAAGGATTCGCATTCATGTTTGTGTTCAAAGGGACAAACAGATCACTTCATTAACCGTGGGACCAGTGATAACAGGTTCTTAATTTGGATCCCAGAAACTTATGCAAAGTTCCTTACAGCAGCCCTACTTTAAGACTCTTAAGATAAGACCCTTATTCATCGTCTGGAATTGTTTAAAGCCCATTGAACAGTTTGCAATGAAACTCTCTTTTGGACCTTGAACCATTTGGTTCCCAGTAAAGTGCATTATATGGAGAAAAATCCCATTTTCATCAAAAACCTTAATTTCTTTTGACATGGACATCTTGGATGACATGGGGGTGAGTAAATTATCAGCAAAAGTTTTTTGAAAAGTGAACTGCTCCTTTAAGAAATTCCCAATAGAAAAAAAAAAAAGGTTTTAGCAAGCACCACTAAAAGGGGAAAAGAAGGAACAGAAGAGTCTCACACACAAGTAAATGAACTGGTGTTTTATTCAGGACGTTTTACAGGTCAAAGTGTGCCCACACCTCAAAAACAAACTCTATCAGACAAATAAACCAGTGAAAGGTGCTCTGCGAGCGTAGGAAAAATCCACAAACACTCTACAACTCAAATTTAAGGCAGGGAGAGGACAAACGCCCACCTCCCACAGCAGAATGTGACATCAGTGAAACCAGGAGCTGTGTTCACAAACCCTTCAGAAGCAGGAATGCCGCTCCTTGATCAGCTTTGCACTTGATACGCATTTATGATCTGAATAAACAGCAAAAAAAATCCATGATCTCCTGCCCGGATAGTTTGTGAGCACTAGCGCCAGTTTGAATAAACTCCTTTATACAGATTGGTTTTAATTATTTCTTTAGCTCTAAGCAAGTAAATATAGACGCCAACAATCTTAAGACTAGTCTACATCTGGTTAGGTGTGAATAAAGTTGCTGAAAGAAATACAAACTCTTACAAAGAGTCATTCAGTGTGTATATAACTTGACAAGTGTGTGTGTACTTTAAATATACATGACATTACAACTAGCAAAAGGTGCATTGTTTATCTTCAAGAAAAGAGAAAAATCTCTTATTCAAAGAGAAAGTCCTCACTCTAGGACAAGGATGCAAGCTACAGAAAAACAAGTGAGAATTTAAAACAGACACTCTCTTTATGATCATGATCGTTTTCAGCATGTGAGATACAGCAACAAGAGATACAAAGCAGTCCAGCCTGTGATCTGCTTCTTAGAGACAGTGTATTATTCCATCAAGCAATCATTCATAAGCACTAACCATGAAATCACCCCTACATATTCTTGATACTAGAAAAAGGGCAACAAATAAAGCAGCATGAAGCTTCACAAACTCATTCATAGCTCATTGACTTGTCCAACACACGTCAAAAAAACAACATGCAACCGAACGACCCTCAGACAGCATGAAAAATCTCCAGCCATAATTATTATATATTAAAAAATAATAATAATAATAATAATAATAATACACATCCAGACCAAAGTCGGTCACAAATTGCTCTAAGGATTAAAAAACGCACCATTCGAACATGATTTCATGCTACTTTCCATATCATTTGTAGCATTGTGGGATACAGTAATGTTATTTAGGCTATTACTCTAGCAGTATATTGTGCTCAGCTCAACATCTATCAACAAGCAATTCCACATACAAAACGTTTGTCATGCTGTGTGCAGCATAAATTCTAGTCACCAAATCATTCGCTCAAGCATTTAGGTGAATCTCAGGTCATTCTCGAGCTCTTTTAATCTATAAGATACATTCAATTTGGTCACAGAAAGACAATTCAGTCATTCACCGTCTGCGAATTTCACACATTCTTGCACTCTTGTTTGATTTGTACAAAGTCAGCCATCACTAGCAACATGCTGATGCAAGCAGCTTCAATAATGCAGACTGACTAAAACCATATGGAATTATTATCTTGCTACAAGTTAAGTTGCTAGCTGCTCAAGACAAAGTATAAGCTTGCTAATTAATGCTGTATAAAAGCCAAAGCATCCATGACCAAACAACATAGAGATTCAAGCCCATAAAGATGATTAAAAGTGGCATCTCTTTGGTAGTATAACATTTTTTTTTTTTGCACTGAACATTTCATCGCCACAAAAAGGAAGACTCGATCAAATTCAAATCCCTGAATAGTTTTGCTATTCTTCTCAAGATGCAAGAAATGTGGCGTTGTTCCCCAAACTTAAGCAATGAGCCCCTTTATTAAGAAAAACAATTGCATTACCAACGCGCAATTTCTGAATCAGCCAGTGGCTGAAACTACCCATTATATAAACAAATGCTGGTCCATCGAGATTGCTTGGTTATTGACATAAGCTGGTGAAGTTTCCTGATATGCAGTTGATGAATAATTTGGTTTCATTGGCAAATGCATTCATGATGTTTCTGCTGGTATAAGAGAAGGATCCGCGTGCAAGGCAACATCTGCAGCTTTGGGGTTCGTATAAATCACATTCAGATCCGACTATGAAGCCCCGTGTTTTGCCATTGTCACTGAGATCTTGGATGGCGAGTGTAAGGAGGAGAGGAAAGTACTGTCTTTAAAAGAATAGATTTTCAAAAAAATCCATCTCGATTAAAAGATGTGGACACGGAAAAAGGCTGAGACGGGGATTTTACCACAAATGCTAGTTCTTTGAAAAGGTTAATCGACGATCCACCACTGCTAACGCAGTTCAAATTCAAATCAATTATGGTTGCAGGAGATCTAACTAACTTCCGTTCAAGCCCTTTTTTTTTTACCAGTGTCAGTGTACTAAAATATCCCCAATGCTAAATGTACAAAATCTGGCAACTTACAAGACGATTGCCTCAAATCCTTTAGAAAGAAAAAAGGAAAAGGGTGAAGTGAGGACATTTAGGGTGTTAGAGGAAAAGAAGCCCTAAGGTATGACTCTGAACATGTCCTTCTATGGATTGAGTGCGGGTGGAGTCCACATCCATTAATGACTCACGGTCGACTGAGTCAAAACAGGAAACGGATGATGCAAGATCCTTCAGATGCGAAGAGGAGCGATGGAGAACGTCTCCTTGTAGAAAAATAACCACTGCAAAAGCGCAGCATCAAGTCCCATCGAGGCCTATCTTTTCCCAGTTTTCATGTATGATGGGATGCCTCCTCGTGCGGTCAGCCCCTCAAAGCGCTTGTAGGTGTAGTTGATGAACACCCAGTCTTTACTCTTCAGATCTGCCTCGGTGTGGTTGGACACAGGAGGGGCTTGAGAGAGAGAGAGAAAGAATAGAGGAAGTTAGGGAGTAATGTTTTTATATAGTTCTGAAATACATAACCCATAAAGTGGCATGTATTTCAGTAAACATATCCAAAGTGACTAAAAATGCACCTGTAGGCTGAAGGATGTCTGATTCAGGGAACTCGTCAAAGTTTGAGGTGTCGTCAATGCTTTTGATCTCGATTGGAATAGCTGCTGGTCTCTCTCTAGAGGAAAAAAAAAAAATCAGCTGTGTTCAGAATTGTCCACATCCATACTACTCTTACCATTTAAAAAAAAAAGAAAATAATATCTTTAATACCTAAGATGCACTAAAAACTGTTTACAATATAATAATATAATTTTATTTCAAATAAATCATGTTGCTTTTAACTCACTACTTAAAGAATCCTGGAAAAAAACATTTCTAAACATTAATAATAATAATAATAATAAGAAGAAGAAATGTTTCTTGAGCAGGAAATCAGCATATTAGAATGATTTCTGAAGGAACACGTGATTCTAAAAACTGTAATGATGTAGTAATGAAACTGTAATGAAGTAATGATGCTGAAAATTCTGATTTGTATTCACAGTAAAATTACAGAAAATAGTTATTTAAAATATAATAATATTATTATTTCATAATATTGCCGTTTTATTTTCAAAATATTACTGTTTTTACTTTTGATCAAATAAATACAGCGTTGGTGGTAATAAGAGACTTAAAAACCTTTTTTTTTTTTATCTTACTAATGTAACCTCAAATTTTCTAACAGTATTGAAAAATGTGCTTGGTATGCAAATCAAAGGTATAGAATACACATATAACCTAGAATTGCAAATTAAAAATGCACACTGCGTGAACCAGATGCAATTAACTAAAACTGATACAAACTATTAGTTTAGATTATTTGACCAAACAGCACTTGCTGTTGGACACCACTTGCGGAATTCTACATGCAATATAGAAAGTATATAACGCTACTGCACAATGTATGTTTACATTCAAAGCCCAAAGACAATTAAATCATGAAGACCTATATTTTGCTAAAGACACTGATCTTCACTACTTCAGACTTATGTACCATCTAGAAAATTGAACTCTGCTAGCGACACAAAATCTCTTTCTCAGACCTTTACCGTAACTGTTCTCTGTTGGTGGAATGATCTGCCTAACTCAACCAGAGCTACTGAGTCAGTAACCACTTTAGAAAACTGCTCTCTTCTATTCTTAAAAAAAAAAACCTGTGTTAAATTAAACTGAGGGGTCATAGCACTTACATACTGTTGTCCTACTGTTAGTTTAACTGCTTCTATTGTTCTCATTTGTAAGTCGCTTTGGATTAAAGCGTCTTCTAAATGAATAAATGTAAATGTAATGTAAAATGTAAATCATTATAATAGTAAACTCCTTTCATTATTCAAAACTCGTTTAATCTGTGTGTTTATCTATGTGAGATGACAGTATACCTGATATGGTCATAGTCCACCCCCTCAAAGAAAGGGTTAGTCTTGATCTCCTCCACTCCAGTAGCTCCAATCCTGAGCTCACTCTCACAGCAGAACCTAGTGGAAAACAACAGAACATCAGGTGAACTGAAGAAAAAAAGAGATTGCTAAAAATTAACCATGTCTAAAAATGTAGGTTAGCATCATGGTTAATGAAAGCAAAATCAGGGATGTGATTGTGGGAAAAGCAGGACATTTAAGACCCAGCGTAAAGCACTTTTTACTTTTTAAACACCTGAATCAGCCATTTACTGCATGAACAACCAGTAACTGTGATGAGTGACACACATGGAAAATATTTAACAGCTATAATTTATTTCTAGTAATACACAACAGGACATCTTAAATTATCTTTGGGGAAAATGTAAAGATGTAAAACAACTGTTTCCAATACTGATCACTCTCATTCAGTAAATGCAAATCCACTCAAACTTCTACAATTATAGGCAACATACAATGTTTTTTTGTGTGTTTTGGTAAACTGCGCATCATATTCTGAACATTAAGTATTAGTTTGTTTAACTATTATATAAATATTTTGAGACAAATTACAATGACTTTCCCAAAACTTCCAAACATGATTTTAGGCTGAAATAACCAGAATTCCAGATTAATCTGGAAGAATCACATCCCTGCAAAATGCACTGAGATGAGAGAAGAGACAAGAGTTCCAGCTAAGAGCATAAAATAAAGGCAAAAATCACCGCAAAAAATATGAAAATAAAGCCCGATAAAAAGTGGAAGAAGGAAAAGTATAAACAGTGAGAGAACTGAACCTGAGGATCATATCCTTGGCCTTCTCTGAAATTGGGACCTCAGGTGGAAAGGTCAAAGTTTCCCGCCAGTTCATCACTTTCCTGTACGTTTCCTGAGGTGTCTCAGAGCAAAATGGAGGGTAACCTGAAAAATACCCACACAAACACTTTAGCCAAATAAACAAGAAACTTACTTTATTTAAAAAGCAACAATCAACTCACCTATCAGCATTTCATACATAATGACACCCAAACTCCACCAATCACAGAGCTTGTTATACCCATTTTGCATAAAGACTTCTGGGGCGATGTAGTCAGGGGTTCCAACAGTGGAGAAGGCCTGAAAAAGACACCTTTAATTCAGACAAACTTCCTTGTCTACTATTCTACTTATTGATCCAACACAAAAAAAGTTGTGTGAGAGAGAATATAATGAATTACACAAGACTGCATCGTAACCCTCCCACTCTACTTTTACAATCATCAACTGCCATATTAAGAACTAATTTCACAATAACTCTTGCAAAGGCTCTTCATGCAACACTGAATCTATCTGTACACACTATGTGTAGGGCAGTATTGGGTCAAGAGGATGCCCTTACCAACTGTCTCCTGTTTCGCTTCCATGTTTCTGCTTTCCTCTTTGAGTTCATGTTCTGGAACGCTACAGACGAAGAAAAAAAAAAAGTCCAAAGTTACTGCCACAGAATCAGCCATGCAATCTCTTCATTATTTCATATACACTACTGTTTAGGGTCACTAAATTATTATAACTTTTAATTAGCAAGAATGTATTAAATTTATAAAAACTACAGCTATAATATAAATAGACATTTATAGTGTTACAAAAGATTTCAAATTCTAAATTACTTTTAAATGACTTAAATTGCTTTGCCACCACAGGAATAAATTACATTATATTGAAAGTTTTTTTTTTTTAATTTTAAAATTATTTCACAAAATTACAATATTTACTGTATTATTAATCAAATTAATTCAGCCTTGGTGAGGGTGAGACAAAGTCATTAAAAACAACTTACAAACCCTAAACTTTTGAACAGTAGCGTATTATGTTAAATACATTTTACTAAGAGCATGATGCATAAATACATGAATGTAATGTTGAATATGAAATCTTTAGGATTAATACCAGAAGAGATGTTTGTCTGCTTACTGAAGTCGCTGGGAAGGCTATGATTGAGGTTTCTGTAGAACTCTGTGCGGTGAGCTTTCTTCAGACCAGTGCATAAGCCAAAATCAGACAACTTTACATGGCCCTGAAAGAGCAAAATAAGAATCACTCTTTTGATCAAGACCATGTGACCCTGCGAGGCTGTTCGATTGAACTTGCCTATAGGGCGGTCATAATTCAATACTAAATACAATTATATCATACTCTGTGGTACCAAGTGAAATTTTACTGGGTTTAGCCATTGAAATTGTTTGATATCGTTCCGAATAGTGTGATGCTTCAAAAACTATATATTTTGCAAAAAAATTATAAAATGTAATATTTCATTTCATGAAATAATCTGTTTTCTTACTCTCGAGTCCAACAGCAGGTTGTCTGGTTTGATGTCTCTGTGGATGAAGCCTAGCTGGTGAATGGAGTCAATAGCCAGTACAGTCTCAGCAATATAAAACTGTGTGGCCTCCTCCGTTAAAGTGTCTTTCTTCATCAGTAGAGTCATCATATCACCTGGGCAAACACACACACACACATCAGTCATATTTGAAGCCATCATCTCAAATGTAATGCTCCTCTGAAAGTAACCGATATCCACCCACGCTCACCTCCAGGCAGAAACTCCATGATGAGGTAGAGGTTCATCTTATCCTGAAAGCTATAAAACATCTTGACTACCCACAGACTGTCTGCCTCCACAAGGATGTCCCTTTCTGCTCGAATATGACCCACCTTGAACAGAAAACGGAGACAGAGACCTGTTAACAAGACACAGAAACTTCAATGTCATGTGTGAATATGTGACTCCATCAGTGAAAACTCACCTGCTCTTTCTCAAGCATATCAGCCTTGCGCAAGATTTTCATGGCATAAACGTGTCCCGTGTCCTTCTTCTGAACTAGCCGCACCTAGAGAGAGGAAGTACATTTTAAATGTGCTAGAAAATCAAAAAACACTACAGTTGAAAAGTTTGTATGATTTCTGAAAGTGGTCTCTCATGCTCATTACGGCTGCATTTATTTGATTCAAAATACAGTAAAACCAATAATATTGTGAAATAATATTACAAATTAAAATAATTCTGTTTTACTTCAATATATCATAAAATGTCATTTATTCCTGTGATGGCAAAGCTGAATTGTCAGCATCATTACTCCAGTCTTGAGCGTTACATGATCCTTCATTCTAATATGCAGATTTGCACCTCAAGAATCTTTTTACGATCAATGTTGAAAACAGATGAACTGCTTAATACTTTTGTGGAAACCATGATCATTTTTTTCAGGATTCTTTGATAAATAGAAAGCTCAAAAGAACATTATTTTATAAAATGATACGCCTTAACTGTCACGTTTGATTCATTTAATGCATACTTGTTGAATAGAAACAATACATTAAATAAAAAAACAACGTACTGACCCCAAACCAATTTTTTTATTTTGAATTGATGCAGTGCATAACAGAAAAAAACTCATACCTCTCCGAAAGCTCCACGGCCAATCACTTTGAGCGACTCAAAGTCCTCTAATCCAAGCCGTGTTCGTTTAAGACGAAGAAACTCTGTCTCTTTCCTAGCATGCTCAGACCGCCGGAGAGGCTTCTGCGGGACCATGAAAAGTAGACATTAAATTAACCGATTACATGAAACTGTCTGCGTGTTAAAACATTTAACAAAACCACTAGTGTCTAGATCAAGACTTTTTCAAATGTAAGCAAGTATTTCAGAAAAGCTCACCTCTTCATCAGCTAGGCCCTCTTGATCCATGACCTTTTCCAGTTTCAGCTTCCTGTAACATATAGAGAATAGCTTTTAGACATGTCATAAAACACCAGAAAGGTGTGGTCCACTAGTCTGACATCATTTCAAGAGGGACAGTAGAGTCCATATTAAAGGGCCCCTGGAATTTGGGAGGTTCTTAAAGAAACACAATGGGCACAAATGACAGAGAGTAGTCTCGCCATTTTCACCCAAACCATGCGGGTATGTGAGGAATTACAGGTATTTGTCCAAATGCTTAGTGAATCATTTAGACCTGCCAAACCTGATCAACTAGTGAAAGATACAAATACTACATTAATAAGAGAATTGCTTAAGTCCTAAATATTTAAACCAGTATATGGGCTACGAGTAGTTTTCGAATGGAAAAATAAAGTCTATATCTAAAAATAACAACAAAAAAGTTCTTGCTTTTTTCGGAAAAGCTTTTTGCTTTTTTTAGTCCTTACCTCATTTCCCTTTCCTCATGCTGTGAAATCAGGTTGCTATAAAAATTCTCCAGCGTCACTTTGGCCATGGTGACCCGTTCCTTAGTGTGGTTGCTCATCGAGGAGCAGGACGTCTGGCTTGTCATCGCCATGGTTAACTGGACAGGGAAAACATGTTGCATTAGTATGGACAGTGTTTGAAGTGTTAATAGCTACGAACAAGATACAAAACAGAGTCATCTTGACACTTATGCATTGCTTTCTTTTAAAATATGCTTGTCAGCAGCCATATCTGCCATATCCCAAAACTGGTTGCCCACTGAAGATAAGCAGGTTTGAGCCTGGTCAGTACCTGGATGGAAGACCTCCTGGGAAAACCAGGTTGCTGCAAAAAGAGGTGTTAGTGAGGCCAGAAGCTCACCCTGTGGTCTGTGTGGGACCTAACGCCCCAGTGAAGGGGACACTATACTGTCAAAGAGCACCGTCCTTTGGTTAAGATGTTTAACCGAGGTCCTGATTCTCTGTGGTCACAAAAAAATCCCAGGATGTCTTTTCGAGGGGTGTAACCCTGGCATCCTGCCAAAATTTGCCCAGTGGCCTCTGACCAAATTCAACTTGATGAACAGATATGGATACAACGTCTCTCTCTGTGTTTAATCTTTGACATGGCTTTTCTCAATCTTCTAGATGTAATGAACCCCCAAATATGATTATACTCATGCAAGAAAGCCTTAATTCTAAAATGTGATCAATCTTTATATTTCCATGTAGACTGTTACATAAGGGTAAAAGATTTTAGAATTTGCTTATGTATATATATTTTACATTATTACTTTTCCCCCACTCACTAATAATACTGTACTGTTAGATGTAGCCCAATTTATTCATTAACTTGACTTCTTAACTTGTAGTGATTTATTTAATTGCTTTATTTATTTAGTTCATGCATACGGTTTTTCTCTTAACTTTTCCATGGACCCCTAAGCACTCCCTCCATTGCGGCCCGCAGACCCCAGTTTAAAACCCTGATCCATGACAGTGGTACAGAAAGCTGCTGGTTCACATCAAAATGAACATTTCTTTTCATTACCAGCTTCACACTTCACATGTGTTTCTTTTGCAGGTATTCAGTGAAAGGCAGCATTCAACATCAGCTATTTCCCAGAAAGTCTGACTGGCCCTTTGTTGCGCCGTGGCCAAAACAAGCATAAGATACAGGCTATACTTAACGCCATATTTAACATCTGACTCAACTTCCACAGCTGATGTCAGGGAGACTGAGGTCAGAGATACGTGTTTGCAGACAGCATGGGGAATTTCACTATGAATAAATCGTGTGACTAATGAAGTGAAATAAAGTTGACCAATAAAATCAGAACAAAAACAGTAATGACATGAGCAAGACTTAATACTATAAAAATCACCGAGAAAGACTACAGACAGAAAAGCAAACGTAAACAGACACAAGAATAAAGTTTGCCATCGCTTTGTTTGTGTATTTAGCATTTATGAAATTTTAAAAACAAAACTAAGGCTAATATATTATTTCTAATCAATTACTAGTATTTACAAGCCTGAAGGGAAAGTATAAAAAGTAAAAACACAGTAACTATTATCAGCAGTGTGTAGTAACTTAAGACTGTCAGTCAGTCTGCTAGCAGCTAACGTTAACTGTCTGTTCAGACCACACTCATCTGCTCTCATAGCAAAGTGTGAAACGGCTAAAACCTAGTTGCATTTCTAAAAAGAACAATAGCGACTTTGTCAAAGTTTAAACAACTACCGTAAATAAAACTATTATTTACTGATAAAAACGTGTTAGTTTGAAAAAAAAAAAATACTTGTTTGCTTACCTTCCACTCGACCTCAAACTGACTTGAGCTAGTGGACGACTACGGACATTATTTCCTTTTTCCGGGTTGGTGCTTCAGTTGTTGGGGGGGTGGGGGTGGGGAGGAACAAAACAAAAGTCCTCTTTTCGACAGCCCAGCTGTTAAAACCTAATTTATAAAATTTAACAAAATTAGCCAACATTAATGTCATTAATAAACTTATTGAAAATGTTGCTTTATTTTACCCATGCACTTTTTTATATATAAATACCCAATTTGGTCTCTTTTGTTCTCTTTATAGAGTCAAAGAATAAAATGTAAAAATGAATTAATTTTTCACAATATAAGGGAGGGACCAGGGTTAGTTGTAACACAATATTTTCGTACAATTATTATTAAAATACATTTTTGATTAGATACAAATAGTACAATCCTGACTACAAAACATTTAGTAAAAAGTACAAAACTTTTATAGAGTTTTTATTTAAATTTAAACAGTAAAATAAGTATTAAACATAATAGGCTATAACACATGAAACAGTAACATACAAATTATAAAACCTTTGTTTTGGCCAACAACAAAATGTTATTAATAAAACAGTATAGACCATTTTGCAAGATGTAAACAACACTGGTCCAGAAGCACTTCCTGTTTCAGTTTTTTAACACTACATAAAAGCTGGGATAAAATACAACCAACAGAACATATAAAACTGAATCAAAAAGTTAAACAAACATCTTTAAGATGTTTTCTTTACATGTGAAATAAAGAAAACAGTTACAAACTGAAACAGGAAGTGTTTCGAGGCCAGTGTTGTTTACATCTTGCAAAAAAACAAGAAGAAAAAAAAGTGAAAAACATTTAAAAGACATAACAAATTCAAATTCCACCAACCTTTTATTGAGTTCACTCATTTGTCCAAAAGCTATTATAAAATATGGTGATATTGGAATTTTTGTTTTGGAGGACAGAATTCACAAAGATATTCAGGTTTAAGAGGGTTTTGTACGAAGGACAATGTGTTTGACACCAGTTGAACCCACTGCTGCTATGATCATAGATAACAACTCTGCTATTCTATTCATCACCATCTGATGGAGCTGTTATACATAGAAGTCAAGACACTGAGGATGCCAACCTTTGCTAATATGCTAACTACAACACAATTCCAGCTATATTAATGTAACAACATAATAATATAAATGGGGTAAACTGAACAGAGAATTAAATATTTAAATAACCTTGCTTCAATTTTACTAATTTATTCTAATCTTTATTTACAAGTGAAAACACTAGCATGAATGTCCATGCTTGTTTGTAGCTGGTCACACTGGTAGAATGCTGACAAAAATGCTTGTCAACCAGCATGGGCTTTTTGGTGAAGCTGGTTGGCCTCTTGCTGTAGTGAAGAAGCCTGGTGGGGACATCCAAACCACAACATACTTGGTGACCAGATCATCATCATGACAAATTTTTGCCAACATTCACTGAAGAGTGAGGTACATGATGGCTGAACATCAGTATGGCTACAATGACAAATTCCATCACATTTAAATATCAGCACTTTGAGATGTGTCTTAAATGTGAAGTGCATTACAAATAAAATCTATTATTATTATAATTATTATCATTATTATTAGGTCCATGCATCTCATTATGCTAATGTATGAAGTCTGCTATTGGTATTAATTTGTCAAGAAAGCCGTGGAGGATAATGTGGATTTGAAACTTCTTGCTATTGTTCCATGCTAGATGCAGAACATGTCTTTTCCTCTGATGCCTTACAGCAGGGCTTAAAGTTGTTATTATAATAAAAAACAGCATTATATTTATTTGAGTTGTTATTTTTAACCTTTAAAAATACCAGCTGACAGGGCTCTCTGTAGCATATGTAGCCTATTATGTAAGTAAGTACAGTAAGTATGCCAAAACTGATACTGAGAAATTTTCACATCATCAGCAGACTAACCCTAACCCTAAAATAACCTTTTTCCCCCACTTCAGGACGTCCTCAAATGTCTCTATAATGAGGTTTTGTCAGATTTAGCTCACTTCTGAGGACAATGTTGTCCTCAAAAACTAGCTATTTGTATGCAAAGGGAAAGACAGAGATGTGAGATTCAAAACAAGTTATCTCAGTTGAGAAAAAGGCGGGACAAACTGGAAGTCCCGCTCTTTTTTTTAGTTTGAGGGAGTGGCTAAAAAACCTCCCTTACTAGATGGCACCACATTTTTGTCTAAAGCTCTCTCTCCTTTTCACTCCATCTGTGTGGTGTTAGATGACATACTCAAGAACCATCTGGGAGAATCAAACCATCATTTTTCTCCATTAGAAGATCGATTTGTTGTCTACATTGAAGACAACTGTCAAGTGTCAAAAAGGTAAGGAGACTATAATATCACTCAAATATTCTCTCAGCAGTATATTCGTCCAAAATAACAGTTGTCAAACAGTTTCTTTACATAGAGTCACTAGTTAATAATTCATCTGTTTCTTGATTAATTGTTAGCACCATTCATGAGATCTCCTCAGCTACATCAGAAGGAAGTAGGGAGACCTACGCCATGTGGCACATGGCAGCTAGAGCCGAAAGCAGCAATAATTTATGACAGATGCAGTTCAGAACAATCACACAATTGTCTGTACTGTAGGTTCACATGGATCTTTACAGTGTTTCTTTATTTAATCATAGGATAATCATATTAAATATGTATTTCACATATACTTGCCATTGTGGATATTACAATGTGTATATAGACTTTCTAGACTTTAAAATATTAAATGGCACGCATAGTTGATATGGATTATGAATTGGGATATTCATCACTAAGTGTTTTCTACCTCATACTTAAACACAAACTACAGATTCACATGAGTTACATAACTTACGTGCCTTGTGTACAGGATGTGGAGTAAACTGTGGTTCAAGTGATTTGGATGGAATTAGGTTTATTAATAATATACATGAATGCACCACATTTCCATAATGCACTAGTTTCTATAAAGGTTTAAAAGCCACTTTACTGGTTTGAAATGCGTCATACCTGTAGCATTTTAGTTCCACTTTGTCATAAATGTGTTTAACGTCAAAAGGCGTAATGGTAATCTGTGACCGGTTATATCAGTAAATGTTGGCCAAAGCTTTCCAGGAGAGCCTGTTCTTGTTAGATATCAGTGTATCTTGAGGTGTATCTCAATAGTGTTCAACTGAAGCTTTTAGAATATGACGTCTTCGATGACGTTTCCTCTCACATAAAAAGTACAGACTATTAGAATGTAGTGTTTTGACTATATTTATTTCACTTTATTTCACCCAGAAGGCCCTGCGACAGTAACTCTGTGAGTGAGGGCCACATGTACTGTAGGTGAGTCATATTAGCAAGTTCCTGTCTGACGTTAATCTTTGTGTGAGAACATCCTGTTTGATGACTATTATCACACAACATTTTTTTTAATATCAATCTCTTTATTACCTAAAAGTAAACACTTGTGACCAAATGGCCACATGTCTGCAAATACGGGCTTACTGTCTTGAATAGGCTATAGGTGTGTGAGTGAGAGAAGTGCTGTCTTTCATACACTGCCTTTTTCTTTAACATTTCTTTTAAAATGTTATACTTTTGCAGTCCTTGAAAGTACATAAAGTCTAATGAAGCATGACTGAACACTACATACATGTGCTACTTTCATGATTGACCAATCACTGTGATATATTTTCTTTTATGCTAATGCTTTTAAGTTCAAATATTATGTTAAACGTTTTTAGAATTTCAACAGTAAATACTTTAGAAACTCCTGCCAAACCAACACAATCTCATGGCAATTCATAACTATTTTATTTTTTGGCTTTTGACTGTGACGTTTTGGCTGTGTGTGTATATATATTGGACATGGTTCATAATTTTCATCAGTCAGTCAAATATTTTGCCCAAGAACTTTATGACAGATAGATTGGGCCCGGTTGGGCCAGCCAGTGGTTCAAATTTGTATATACTACAGTATATGCCAGTGAAACATCACCATGTTCCAGTACAGAAATTGAATAAAGTAATCAAATGTACAATAAAACTGCGTAGTCTTCACTGTATACTTTAAATATAGATTGATTCCTTATGAAAGTTACAAAAGTTATTCAAAGGCAATTGGTGAATTTCTCTTTATCTTTTGTTATTAGATTAACATTAAGTACAAAGACAGCAGCAGGAATATTAGGTTGCCGTCACTTTAAGAGCTGCACGTATCCAATGTACGGTTACACATGCGCTTTCTTTCTCAACTGTTTATATTCACTGAACACATAACTGACTATGTTTCACAAGGATACTCGCCGATACAGGTATTTTGACAATTTTGTGTGAATTTCTCTATTCAAGCGCAAGAAGTTTAGAAAGAGAACTCAATTTATTAGGTTTTCTGGGTGCGCACTTCGAATGATTGCACAGAAAACTTCTTGAAAACATCATGTGATTACTGTGCCGTTTTCCTGTAATAATGAAGGGAACCATTCTTTATACATAAATACAAAATCATAAAAAAATCATGTCAAAGTTCATGTTTTTACTTACATATACGATTTAATTTTAATCCATATGACGCATGTGTGCTGAGATAGCCATCAAGAGCAAGAGCATGCAACGGAAGTTCTCTCTCCCTGAGTACATGGACAAACATGAGATCAGTATCAGGACCAATTCAGAAAATGATGTATTATCGTAATCTTTTGTTTAAACTAAAATTTCACACACTTTCTTTATATGACTTAAAATAAATTATTTAAAAAAACATAAAAAATAAATTTTCTAGCAACAATGTTTATAAAGCATCATATAAAAAACTATTAAAAGGGATTTGGACATTGTATTTGGACATTATCTATTATAAATTTATAGTGTGCAATATATAGTGTGCAATGACTAAATGTGTTGTACTAAAAGTGTTGAAATGTAGCAAAGTTCATTATTGTGGGAACCGGCGAACATTCAAAGACTTTAATAAAGTTAACAAAAACAAAATTAAAGACAACAGCCCCTCACGAACGACTGCTGTTACATATTTATGGACGAACATTTCCAAAACTCAGTTCACGGGCTCGCTCGCAGAATTCTGACCGAATTCTAACCCCATACATATTGTATAACAAAACACAACTTAAATGCAGGCCTGGCCTCTCTTGATCTTCACTGTCATCGCTCCTCCTTTATACTTCTGTTTCTCTTGAGCATACTCTCGTCCTGCTCGTCACAGACAGTTACCTTTAAAGAGCTCTGATCTCCTTATCTCAATAGTTATGACAACACACACACACACACACATACACAAACACACACAGTTTATAGGGACTTTCCATTGACATAATGATTTTTATATTGTGCAGACTGTATTCTATCCCCTAACCCTGCCCATAAACACAAACCTTATAGAAAACATGAAGTTTAAAATGTTCAACAACAAAAGAAAGACAAAAAAGGTAAAAGAAAAACAAGGTTAACAAAAAAAAAATCCTATAAGGATAGTAAAAAATGACTATCCTTGTGAGGACATTTGGTCCACACAATGTACCAGGACACAAACACACAATCCCCTAATGTCTTTCCCACCCCATACTCAAACATACTCACCCCAGCCACATGAAACAATCGAATTTACATCATATTTACAAAACTCTGCCGATTTAACCTGTGTTAATATAGCAGACTCGTGCCAAAGCGTCCTTAAATATAGACGTTGTTCATCCCTTCACGGAGGAGTTAATCTCCTGCTCCTCCCCCACACAGGTGAGCTCTGCACATGCCACACAAGCTGGACAGCTTCACTAAGGCAACACAGGAAACATACTAATGAATGAAGACTCTCTAGGACACTACATAGCTACAATTTTAAAAACTTTTGACTTTTGAAAGGTTTCCTTCTTCTCAAAGTGGTGAGTACTTCCTCAACAGCCTATTTCTTTGGAATAAAAGCATGTGTTTATACAAGGGTGTGTTGGGAGGTTGGTTCTGTTTCAATACAGATAAAGTCTTGCATCAGACAGGAGTCATGTGGTCATCAAGACTTGCCTCACAGGCTAACTTCCCTTCCTTTACAGTTTCTGTATTTATTCATTTCATGCTTTATTTCCCACCAATTGTTTGTTTTGGCAGTTATTAGATGGTTTGTCAAGAGTAACTATCGCATTAACCTCTTTTCCTTACTTTTTTTCCTTTGTTGTATCGCTCTTACTTTAAACAAGCACATGATGTATTGTACAGAGTGATGGTGGTCTTTAGTGTTTTGAGTAGGCAATTGATTTGCGGCTCAAAATTAAAATAAAGTGGTATTTTATATTCACATATTTTGAACAGTTTGACCACTAAATAATGACCAGCTGCTCGCCGCGCTTTTGGCAGGGAAGGACTTAAACTATTCAGGGAATTCTGCATCAAAACCTAATAAAGCACTGAGTGGACAGACGTTTTGCCTATTAAGGCAACTGCAAGTATCCTTTCATTCCACATGTAAATGACAGATTAAGACTTAAGTATTTCCTGACCTACAAGCTCTGACGCATTTTTCCACATTGTTTCCTTAAGAGTGCAAGCTTTACGAAGGGTTGCATCAGCCATGCTTAAACTGAGTTTACACTTAAAAGATGCCTTAAACTATGATATACACACATATATTTATAATCATAACATATGCTGCACTGCCCTTTCTGTGGTGTCTATCATCATTTCAAACCACACACAGAGAGAAAGTTTCACTAGCTTCATTCTTAGCTTTGTGATAAATAAATCTGCTTAATGCGCACCTTAGTGTACTTTAAATCGTTAAAGTATATCTTTTTTGAAAACAGTGCTTTCAAATAATATGATATGAAAATAAAGGCTAAGTATACTTAGAGATGTTTAATATTAGGGACCGTAAGGAAGTCATTCGTAGGTTGAATTTCATAGCGGCTCTGCGACATTATGAAAACATTGCTCTGTTAATTTGAGACAAACTGATCTGTAGAACCTGGAGGAAACTATCTGTTAGCACAGGACCATTTCAACCAACAAGACTCAACAACAATTGCTCAACCAACAGCAAGAATTTGGGGGGGGAGGGGGGGGTGTATCCATTCAGCTGACCAATGGCGCAGGGGGAAACAGTCATTAGCTGAATTCGCTTTAGCGTAAGACTTTGTCTGCCATGTGTTTATATTTATACACGGTTGACCTTTTAATAAAACACTTTGGGAAGATCTGAACATATTTAGTTTTCAGGTTGAGAATACGGTTGTAGCCACCTCCCACAAATTCAAATTACAGTGTATTTTTACTTTGTTTATTTACTTTTACTTTCATTTGAAAGCCATGTTTCTAGCATCTGTAAAACAGCATTCTTTCATCTTAAAAATATAGAAATATATCTAAATGAAGACAAATGCGGTAAAGTTAGTTCATGTATTCATGACCTCAAGGCTAGAGTAATGCTCTTCTGGCTGGTTGCCTTGCACCTTTGTTAATAACAAACTCCATCTGGTCCAAAACACAGCAGCTGTGTTCTTAAAGACTAAACAAGTAATACGCATGAGTATGCCGTCACCGTTTTCACAAATTTGAGTTTTTGAAGTTTACACAGGTTTGATAATGTAAATGAACGGCCAGAACGCATTAAAAGTTTTCTGTTCCCAGTTGAAAACGGTGTCGTGCAGTTATTAAGTTAATAACTAATGATTTTTACAATGGAAATGAATTCGAAAAAAACTTTTAGACAAGTACAGCCAAAACAATCTTTGTTGCATTAATTTCCTATTATCACTGTAAAGTGGCTTTGAAACAATCTGTATTGTAAAAAGGCGGTATATATAAATGAAGGTGACTTGACTTTATAATAATCAAGCTTTATTAAAAACACAGAGCTGCAGAATAGCTACTGCTCACAGCTAACTTATCAGTCTGAATTAATGATGAAGGGGGAAAATGCGCATATAAAGCTGTTATATCAAGACTGTCTTTCCAGTAGGTGTCTTTCTAGCAGCCAGTAATGCTGAGGAATGTTTTTACTTTTCCCCTGCCACATCTTCCACCTTGTGTATTTATGTGAAGATTATACTTTATACATTCTTTATTTTCCAGCTTTTGGACACTTCACACTGCACCTTTTTTCAGCAACGCATTCATGTTTTACCATCATTTCAGTTCTCAATAAAATGATCACTGACACTGACCCCAGAACATTTCTGTGTTTCAGATTGTGTTTACAGAGCTTGACCTTATATAGACAGTGTTCATTGGAGAGTTCAAGTGAAGAAGCCTAAAATGGAGGTACAGAAAATGTCAAACGGTCACCATGATCTCAGCCCTGACAAAAGTCCGGAGAGCGGGTACGTTTCCACGCCAACACACTCATGAGGAACTATCTCAGAAACTTCCTTCAGCAATCAATCAATCAATCAATCAATCAATCAATCAATCAATCAATCAATCAATCAATCAATCAATCAATCAATCAATCAATCAATCAAATCAATCAATCAATCAATCTATCTATCTATCTATCTATCTATCTATCTATCTATCTATCTATCTATCTATCTATCTATCTATATAAGATCTAGAAAAAGCTGAATCAGCTTTCATTTTAATTTTAATTTGTGATTTTTTTTGTTGTATTTTCGTGTGTTTAAACAACACATTCTCATCCCAAAAAGTCATATAACTGACGTCTTGGGACGTATTTTGACCATACGTCAATATCCGCCTTTTTAGGGCCCCCTTAAACGTCGGTAGATGGCGATCCCGGGCCGTCATACAACTGACGCTTTACCTTTAACGTCAGTTAGGTGACGGGTTAGGTTTAGGGTTAGGTTTAGGTCTGGGGTAGAGTTAGGATCCCATAACCTCATCTACCGACGTTTAAGGGGGCCCTAAAAAGGCGAATATTGACGTATGGTCAAAAGACGTCCCAAAACGTCAGTTATATGACTTATTTTCATTTATTTTATTTCTGTTTAAGTTTATATCTTAAACTTAAAGTTTTTCCAGCTTTATTTCAGTTAACAAAACTATTTAATAGTATTTGTTTTTGGTAGAAGCACTGAATATTAAGAGCCTGCTAAAATTTCAAAACCTAATTCATTAGCTGTGTCATTGCTTGTATTAAACAGATATCAAAATATTGTAACTTTGCATAAAAACAATATTCTTTTTGCTTTTATTACACAGATTTGATGCCCTTGAAAACATAACAGAAAGCGAAACGTTTCTCCACGATAAAACCAATGGAGCAACTCATTTTACAGATGTGAGTATGCAAATTTCAGAATTTACTTCACAGAAACATTCACATAGGGGGTGAAACTGATTAGAATATTGATTGAAACAAACACAGATGCTTACAGACAATTAGGAATAATTTCTAACTTCGCCATCCTTAAATTTGTTTGTGGAGTTGCACAGAAAAAGTGAAACTACCCTTCAGGCTAAAGAACCCTATTCAGTTAAATAGGTTCATAACTAATACATTATTCATCTTTTATTCCAGTTTGAGGGAAAGACTTCTTTCGGGATGTCTATTTTCAACCTCAGTAATGCCATTATGGGCAGTGGAATTCTGGGACTGGCTTATGCCATGGCAAACACTGGAATCGTCCTTTTTGTGTAAGTCAAACTACACTTGCAATTATGCGTGCATTTGGGTTGATTTGAGCTATAATGTATAATCAAAATAAAGGTTATTGAAGATGTGATAAGTCATACTGTTTCTTTTATGTCAAATTTACTGTGAGTAATCCCATTTGAGTTGAAGAGCCTTTCTAGTCTTTCTGATGCATCTGGTCCAAAGTTACGAATATAAACAGAATATTTCAAGTCTAGAGAGGTGGAATTACGCCTCTCTTTGACATTTGGCTGAATTTTATTTTAAGCACCGTAAAGCACAACTTCTTGTACAGCTTCCTGTTAGTATGCTGGAATGTGCGTGTTGCAGTGAGTGTTTGAGTTCGGCCTAACTGAGCATTAAGGCTTCTTTGTGTCCATATATATTTAACTGTAGGCATAATGTTTCCATACTCCAGTGTGCCTCTGTCACGTACACATGCCACATCCAGCCTTACAAATACTCAGTCATTACAAAGTCAAATATTTGCATGTCTTTTTCTTCCCTGAGGTATCGTGTAACAAAAGGGAAGAGCCTCTGCTAAATATATTTACTTAATTCTTTCATGTTCATTGCTTCCCTACCACCATTACACATTCTTTGCTTATCAAGTGCTTGAATAAATCAAGTACGGTAGGCGTACACTCAGTTCTGAAAGCAAACAGGCTATGAAAACTACAAAAACGGCGAAAATAAATTGCACAAATAAACTGGACAATTGCTAATCCTTGTGAATGATCTTTTTTTTTTTGTGTAGGGCGCTTTAACGTCTCTATGTATATGCTGTGACACGCACATGTACCCTCACAGATCAGATCTAGAATGGTTATAAATAGCCTGCTGGAATTGAGTCAAAGCCTGACTGTCTGTCCATCTCAAATAGGCTTTTAAAGCAGCTTGCTGTACAAAAAATAGTATGCTAATCTCAACAGCTTCTCTGCTAAAAGGAAAACACTCCTGCCAATCATAACATTCAGCAATATACAGTTACAGATAGGCCTATGTGTAAAAGACACTAGGGGGAAGTGTTAACTCATAGAAAGCATCTTTGTTTATGTTGCAGAGATGTGTGTGACAGTGTTTTTGTGGGTTGTAGGCTACTACGAAGAAAAACACGCCTAAGCTTGTCTAATGCGTCATTAATGAGATTAGAGGTTAGATGACTCGACGACTTGCGGCGGTAATTATATCTCTGATGAAACTGTACTTTGCGGCATCTAATCGTGATTAAATTAGCACCTCTGAAAGTCAAAGGACAGATTGGTGAGTCTAATAATCTGTAAAATCAAAAGGGCAAGATTTGATAATGTAATGAAATAATATTTTGGGGATTAGACTTCTCTGAATACTCATCTATGCAGGAGATTAAAGGGATAGTTGTCCCTAAAACACCCTCATGTTGCTCCAAAGCTAACTTTCTTCTGTGGGACAAAAAAATTTTTTTTTTATTTTCTTTTCTTTTTTTTTTGTTCTCTATACAATGAAAATCCCAGTCACATTCTTCTTTTCTGCTCTCTACATAAAACAGTAAATGATGACATTTAATTTTTGGGTGGACTACATTATATTTAAGTATACAGTAAGAAGTTACTTTTTTCTGTTGTTGTTTATAGTTTCATCATTTGAGTTACTTGTTTTCAGAATCCTGTTGATAAGCATCGCTCTTCTCTCTGCGTACTCAATCCACCTGCTTCTGAGGAGTGCTGAAGTAGTTGGTGAGAAACGTCTTCTCTCTAATGTCTGCAAAGGCAATCCTGAAACCATGTAAATGGTTTCAGGAATGGTAAATGGTAAACCCATGAAAAAAGCATCTCACCTTTCCATTACGTTTGTTTGTGTGTTTAGGGATCCGTGCATATGAACAGCTCGGGAACCATGCATTTGGTACACCTGGGAAAATCTTAGCAGGATGCGTTATAACATTGCACAACATTGGAGGTAAAATGAAATGCATTATTGCTTTCATTTCAGCCATCATTGCTTTTCAGTATTTAGTTATACTCATGAAGTCATAAGACGTCATACGGTCATGTGATAAATTAACATCAGTGATAACCACATAAAGCAATATGAGTGCTGATCACAACACTAATTGTGTTCTTTCTTTGATCCAACAGCAATGTCCACGTACCTGTTCATTGTGAAAATAGAGTTACCTCATGTTATTCAGGGTCTTATGGAACTGCCAGATGACTATAAGTGAGTAGCAGAATGTAGTACTGATGCTGATGTGCCAGATACAGTGGGGTCCAAATTAAAATCTAAAACAAAACCAAAACAAGGGTTCTGAAAAAGACAAACCAAAGAAATGTTTTGGGCTATTTATTGTGTAAGTCACTAAAATAAGCAAATTTGTGGCTTTTGAACTCCACTGTATTTCCTTTTACATTTCTTTTTTTTTCTTTCTTTTTTTACATTATTTTAATTCTCTGTGAACATGGTTAAAACACTCTTGACGGCTTTTTCTAGTCATATGATCACTCCTATTAGCATGACATTTTGTGTAAAACACCTTTTTCTCTTTGTCAGTGCATGGTTCGTTAATGGGAAGTATCTCATCATTATCGTTAGTGTCGCAATCATTCTTCCCCTGGGATTTATGAAACGACTCGGTACGTTCCTGCCAACTTTCCCTTCATTCATTCATTTTCAGTTTTCTCGCTCTGTCATTCTATTTTATTTCATAATAACCATAATCTCAATCAAACACTTACAGACCTGCACTAAAGGTCTATGTTGAGTGTCTTAAATGAGTCCAGACGGATTCATTTTAAATCCAAAGTGATTTAAGGCAGTCACATTGTTTGGCGAAAAGATCTCCACGCACATAATTTTACTAATTTTAAGCTGGTCATGTGAAATAGCCATACGCAACAGAAGGCTGCTTGGTTCAAATTGACTACATTTTGTTAATGTGACCGCACCATTATAGTGCATTTGAGATAAAACATTTTATCAGTACACACACCTTGGAACCCAATCGAACCCATAGCCTGAAAAAATGAATATGTGCATGGATTTATCATGTATTTATGCTTTTATTTTAGGGTATCTAGGCTACACCAGTGGCCTCTCCCTCAGCTGCATGGTCTTCTTTCTCATATCTGTAAGTCAACTCTCCATCTACATACATATGAAGACACCAGCAGGGTTGCCAGGTCTGCGAAATAGAACTAGCCACTGGCTGATTAAAAAACATCCAAAACTTTCCCAGTGATACATTTTTTCATTAATTGTTGTGCATTATACACAAAGTAAACTTTAAAATCACTATATAGTATAACAGGCCCTCCCTAACAAAACTAAAAAAGCATATTTCAAATCAACTTATGCAATACCAAACATTTCTCCCGCTGAAAAAAGAAGAAGAATGAAAACACTGCAGTATTTTTAAGGTAGCCCAAGATTGGGTCACCCATGACACTACATTAATCATGTCATTGTGATAAATGAATGCATCTCTCCATTGTGTTTAATTAGGTCATCTACAAAAAGTTTGTCTCAGTGTGTCCTGTAGAAGCCAGCAAAAATGACATTTTTGTCAATGAAAGCATATACAACTCCGCTGACACTTGTGAAGCTAAATTTATAACTGTCAACCCACAGGTGAGAGATATCTACTGCCAATCTTATTATCAGGTGTCCTTTTGGCTTTACTTTAAACCCAATGAATTTAATTTTTTGTTTTTTAAATCACAGACTGCTTTTACCATTCCCATTATGGCGTTTGCTTTCGTGTGTCACCCTGAAGTGTTGCCCATTTACACAGAACTCAAAAAGTAAGGCTGTTGATTCACATTGGCATTTCACATTCATTCACATTTTAAATGTATTAATACATTTGCATCTTTGTCTCCTTTTTATTTCAGTCCAAGCAAGAAACGCATGCAAAATATTTCTAATATCTCTATTTTGGCCATGTTTGTCATGTACCTGTTGACCGCCATATTTGGCTACCTCACCTTCTATGGTAATAAGAACTTCCCGAAAAAGCATGCCATTTACGAAATGCCATATCACCAAATACCACCATTTGTGATATTTCGAAATGTTTTAACAATCGGTATGTATATGTTTAGCAAAAGTGCAGTCAGAGCTTCTGGAGATGTACAGTAAAACAGACACCCTGATGCTGTGTGTTCGGCTGGCTGTGCTGGTGGCAGTGACACTGACCGTTCCCGTAGTCCTTTTCCCGGTATATTAATTTTCCTGGCTCATTGGTAATTGCTTGCATAATAATTCCTCTCATCATCTTGCTGGTTGATTGTTGACAGTGCTGCATTGTCTTTCTCTAGATCCGCCGCGCCGTTTTGCAGCTTCTGTTCCCTGACAAACCTTTCAGCTGGGTGCGTCACATCTCCATCGCCGTGTGCCTCCTCTTTGTCGTCAATCTTCTCGTTATCTTCGTGCCCAACATTCGTGATATCTTTGGCTTCATTGGTGAGTCAGATTTGCAGCGTCGAGGATTTTAATGGCCACATCGATATGCAGAACTCAACTGATTCATTTTTTCTTTTAGGTGCCACATCAGCTCCCAGCCTCATTTTCATATTACCAGGAATATTCTACATTTGCATCGTGCCCAAAGAACAGGAGCCGTTGAAATCTCGGCCAAAGATCCAGGTGAAAATCAGACAGAAAGTTACTTCACTCTCACAGATCTATGGCTTCTTTTTTTTCTCACTTCCATTTATGTTTTCCAGGCAATGGTGTTTGTGGCATTGGGTTTCATCTTCATGATTATGAGTATTACGTTCATCATAGTAGAGTGGGTCACTGGAATGAAGTCGATTGGTCCACACTGACAGAGATGAGAGAGCACAACTGAATCCTAAAGACCCAATACGGAACACACAGGCCTGAGCCTGCAACCAGTGACCCAGGTTCAGTTTCATTTAGCTTGATTAATATCAAATCAGATAACTCCTAAATGTCAATAAGTCCAAAATTAAAAGGTTTTCAAGGAGGACAGTTACCACATCCAAGAAGAATTAAAAAATAAACACTTGGTAACAGATATTCTTGACTTGTTATAGCCATGATGCTCTAACAACATTTTTTTTTTTGAAAGCCATTTTTACATGCAAAGATATTACTGTTATGACTGGCAAATGGAAGTTCCTAAATTACATGGATGGAAAAACTGTGAAACTATGATGAGAATTCACTCATCTCTATTGCCAAACGTGTAAACATGCAGTTTGAAGTCTACCTCCTACTAAACAGAGCAATTTTAGACAATTTTACAGAGACAGTTTGTGTTTTTTTTTATTTTGATCAGTGCATATTTTGGGATCCAAAAGTCTTTCATTAGTGAAAATGTTTTGTTCCGTCCATTACAAATTATATTATTAGCATAACATTTGAAGTGAAACATTTGTGCATGATCTTAAAGGTCCACCAAGTAACATTTGACACTAGTGGTTAAAAAACAAAACAGACAGAGCATTGTTTTGGTTGTGCTTCAGCTCTGCGTGACTGTGGATGAATATGCTATCCCTCTGCTCATAAAACATTCACTACTTTGCTTAAGAGACAAGCAGTTTAGATGGAAAGGATCTCAAGCTGACTAGCTGAAGAAGTTACTGTAGAAATAGCTATTATTATTCCTTGAAAATAAATCTCAGTACAGTGCTACAACAACCATAATAGTTTATCTGTTCAATAAAATACCTTACTCGCCAATTACTCGTCAATAAAAACGACTTTTATAATATTCCAAATATGAAATAGCTACCTCAGTTCTCTCCAAGACGATGATGATTCCCATTTTATTAAGATCTCCGTTGAGTTCTCTTTTTGCCAGCAGACTCTCCTCTATTCTACTTTTATTTAAACGAGCGAAAAAAACACACGGGTGATTCCCCGGAGGTTCGAGATTTAGCCGCTCTATGTCAAACTTTCTCGCTCGCTTCCACAACTATGCCTCTCTCATACCATCCACGAGTCGAAAGGAGCCAGAGCAACTTTTATCTATTTACGTATATGAGAAGACACGCACGGGTGACTGACGTATAGTGCTTAATGTCCTGCGAGAACCATGCCGTCAGGTCTAAAATGTAAACACTTATTTTAGGCTCACTTTCAGGGTAAAGACAAAAACAAGTTTTGAAAGAATGATTAAAGGTCTATTAACCTTACAAAAAAGTTACCCAGTGTATCCATAATGTTATCTTCTATTCCCAAAACATACAATTTTCATATTTGATTTTGAATCCCAAGATATTCAATTTGGTCTCAGACCCTTGGAACCCACTGTATGTGAATCTCAGTTAACTTTATTTGTGATGAATGGTATATATATATATATAAAATACCGTTTATAATTTTATTTAAATAGGAAAAGTGTACAGTTTTGTGATGAATTTCAACATTATCTTTAAGGACAATGTTTGAATGTTAGATGAAGATCCTTAAGTAAATGTATTGTATCATATGTATTGGTACATGTCTTATTACATCCATCAAACAAATGAAATCTACAGTATGAGATGTCTTACAGTACATCAACAGTGTTAGTGCAGTTCTTGCCGCTGTCATATGACAACATTTCTTTATTCTGTTTTAGAGAGGTGAAGGAATACTAATTATCTTGTAGTGTTCAAGAAACACAGAACACTGTTTTGGCATTTTTCATGTTGTATGTCATTTTGTTTGTTGTATATTTTGAAAATACTTTTTGAACATCTTGAAATGAACTTAATTGATTTCTATGGTTTATATGGTGACATGTTGTTACAGTGACAAAAATTACACGCCAGAAATGGACCGAACCGTAATAAATGCTGTAAATCACTCTATATGAAAGGTCACTATGACACGGCATTGATTGGGGTGTAGAACAGCATTCATTATCCATAAGCTTACTAAAATATCTCTGTCACTCCTAATCAGTATCTGTAAGTTTACATGGACCACAACTAAAATAGTTTCCTGTTGGACATCACAACTATTATTAATGTCAATGTGTTTGTGTTTTGTATAGTCTTTTATGTACATATTGTGTGTGATATGTTGAAATGGAAGAAACTTTATATCATTTATTGTACATAAGATGCACCTATTCTAGTCTTTTTGGACTCAATTGGACCTGAGTGCTGAGATAAAATTAAAAATGTAACATGCAATGAATCAAAAATTTGTGGTAAACTAATAAAAAGATTTAATTTAAATTTAATTACATTTAGTAATTCACATTTCCTCAGGATTGTTTTTTTTAAGTGCCTGACGACTTATGAAATGGAAACAATTCAGCATTCCACAGTTAATGTTGAGAGATACATGTATTTATTGTTGAACACATTGCGCTATCTTGAATAATAAAGTCAAAACATGGTTAAATGTTTCAAATACTGGTTTTATTGTATAAAACTAACTATCATACACTTCAATTCAATAGATATATGTTTTTGTATTTAGGCAACATCACCCAAAGGCCAGGTTTTCCTATATGCAGCCATCATTAGAACAGAAAACATTTTACACATGGGGAAAAGCCCAATAGCTTGGTCAAGAATTCATAAAGGTCATCTTGATTCTACATTAAACCAGCCCTTATGAAATGTACTATAGTTCCTGAATTTGTTTGAAAGGTTAGTTTACCCAAAAAATTTTATTCTGTCATTTTTTACTCACCCTCAGGTTGTTCCAAACCTGTAAAGTGTGGGAAACTGAATAGTTCTGGGACACCATTGATTTCCATAGTATTTTTTTCCTACTATGAAGTCAATGGTGCCTTAAAGCAGCCTGGTTACTAACTTTCTTCAAGATATCTTCCTTTGTGTTCAGTAGAACAAAGAAATTGAAACATGTTTGGAACAACTTGAGGGTGAGTAAATGATGGCAGTATTTTCATTTTTGGGTGAAGTATCGCTTTCAACCTTACACTGTGTGAAATCTTGTAACACCTTTGTATTCCCTAGTTTGTAAATCGCTTGTTATTATCTCCAAATATTGTATTCAATTATTTTGTCAGCTTGTTTTCTTTCAATTAGATTTTGTATTTCTTTGTTGAACTGATCATATAGGCCTCATTGATCTGCACGTATATGCACCTAAGTTTTTGAGTGAAAAATTATTTGTCGATCAATTTGTCAATATTCAACAATATATATGTCATGGTTAAAATTGATGGCACCCCTGGTAAATATGATCAAAACTGGCTGTAAAAAATAAATCTGCATTGTTCATCCTTTTGATCTTTCATAAAATTTTTTTTGCAAAATTCTAACCTTTCATTGAAGTAAAAGAATTGAAAGTGGGGTGGAAATCACATTATGAAATATATGTTTCTCTCCAAACATATAAACATATTTACCAGGGGTGCCATCAATTTTGACCATGACTGTATATATATATATATATATATATGCACTGTCTATGACAATAGTGTGTTTTAATGTTTAAAAAGGAAGTTTGTTTTGAAATGCTTTTATTTTGTAAAAAAATGGCACATTTTTGGGTGAAGTAATACATTATTATAAGTCACACACAATAATCTTATTCATTTAGCAACTTATTTTTAATACCTGTTATATGGATAATGCTTTAACAATACTGTTTTTAAACAATAATGCCAAATAAAGTTTTTTTTTTATTTGAATAGAGAGAAACAGAGAATAGAGAGAGGTATCTGAATTCATGCCAAGACAAAAGAGTAATCAGTTGAAAACAAATGCAATACATAAGAACACACTTACTTTAGCTGTCAGTGCCATTATGGTGCAGATTTTCTGTCCTGCACATCCTCCTTTGTGACGGAAAACCTTCATCAGTGTATGTGTCCAGTTGACCAATGAATTTTGATATCAGCTTAACACTTGTTTACGCATGAACTCCAAATTGACCTGAAAAAAAAAAGATGAAAAAGGACATAACATAATATATTTAACCTTAAACAAGATATGTTAGTCTATAAATCTGCATCTCCGTTTGCACATATCAAGTACACATAAAACTTGATTTTACTGTAACAAGATAAGTCAAAATACAGCTATTATTATTATTAATAATTTTTTTATATAACAATTAAATAACCACATAAGTCCAATTTATAAGAAAATATGGTTGATTGCAAGATGATATCAGGCTGTTCATGTATGTAAATGTTTTTAACTAGTCTATGTATTAGGAATGTTATGCTTTTTATGTTAAATCATATAACATTCAAACTGAGATGAATTATTCATAATTTGATGTTGGTCTTATTGATTTGTACATAAAACAACCTTGGTAGCATACATACAAGATTTAGGAGGTTGTCCCACCATATAGATGTAAGAAAGGATGCTTGATGATGTATCAGAAAAAAAATGGTTTTAGTTAGAAACAAAATGCATAGCTACTTTTGTACACAAAATGTTCACTTTTTCCTCACGGATTTAAGCTATGCACGAGGGCTATATATATATATATATATATATATATATATATATATATATATATATATATATATATATATATATATATATAGTATATAATGTTATATAAAGTAGATATAAATATAAATGTTATATAAAGTAGACAATGTTAGCTTTTATAAGAACCATGTGCAAGTTAGTTAGCTAACTTAGTGGTATAAGTTAACGTTAATACATATATAGCCTATATTAAAAAAAAGTCAACTTTATACGATGAGAGTAGATTAGAATACAGATGTAACTTACCTTGCAATCAGGTTGATCTTTCTTCTTTATTTTCTTCAGGTGCATTGCCACACACGTCTATGTGCAGTATCGCCACCTACCGACTGGAGTTTGATCGGCATCATTTCCCCTTCTAAACGATCCCATACCCATAAATTTTATGCAAAACAAACAATGTACTAAAATGTAACTAATTTGACCTGGCTCGTTCCACAGCTAGCTATATTTAAACCATATTCATACTTTTAAGATTAAATCAAATCGTTTTCACAATGAACAGATTTACATTGATTCTAACCAATTTGACTATACATACATTATGAAAATATTAATATTTAAATAAAATCAAATGATACAAATACATAATTATAAACTATGATTCATTTTTTTTTGAGTGAAGGAGAAATTTAGCATTTACTAAACAAACAAAACCATTTTATCTAAATTACGAAAAACAATTGGCACAGCACAGCTGCACTACTTCCTGAACTTCAGCCAGCTCCTTGTTTCCTGTCTGCCATTATTGGACAAATTGATTGATTCAGGTGTGCCTGACCTCAGTAGTCATGGCAACAATAATCAGCCACACCTGAATTAATCAAGTTTGCCCAATAATGGCAGACAGAAACAAGCTGGAAGTAGTTCAGGAAGTAGTGCAGCTGTGCATAAAGCCAATTGCCCCCAGAATGCAAAATGTCTTGCTTTTTCTCAAATATTGCCTCAACTAATTATTTTAATGACTGCAAAACAAAAAGCTGAACAGTTTGGTAGTGTGAGGAACTTTGGTCAAAAGTTAAGTAAAGCCAAAAAAAATCTTTTGCATAATGTTAGATTTTCATTTTAGTTTTTGTTTTATCTCATTTCTTCTTTTTTTAACCACAGTTAGTAATTCCTCATCCCATTTGTTTTGTTTGTTTTCTGTCCTTCATCATTTGTAACATTCAGACAGATAGGCTATTAGAGGCACGGATGGAAACCAACCTTCATACCTTCCCCCATACCTTCAATCTTATATTAAAAAGAAAGGCACAGGACGATCTTCGTTCTGAGGACTTATTGTTGTTGTCCGGACTGTTGTTGTCCGCATGGAATCAACTGCAAGATGTCTTACATCTTCAGGAACCAGTTTCACTGGTTGCTTTTAAATTACTTTTAAGAGGCTACACATGTCTGTAGTTGTTATGAATAATTATTTGGATGATCCTTGCTTCTATGTTTTATGTTTATGCTATATGTTACATGTTTTTTATGTCTGCAACTTTGTTATTTGTGCTGCTGCCTGTCTTGGCCAGGACACTCTTGGAAAAGAGATTTTTAATCTCAACGAGTTTTCTTCTGGTTAAATAAAGGTACTGTATATACAGTATATAACCAACAAAAGGTTATCTTGGTGCAGTTGTACACTGCAGAGTAATGTCTGTTCTGATCATCTGACTGCACTAAGAGGTCTTCCGCTCTGATCTGAGAGCAACATGAACATACTGCAGTGTGACAAGCTGACGAGCAGGCGAGAGAATGAAAATAGAAAAGAAAAAAAATGTGGTTGTCCATTTCCTGTGAAAAGCTTTTGTCTGCTGTTGCTGAGTGTAAGAACTAGGAAGAGAAACTCAATGCTTGCTGTTCAGACTAGTCACCGGTAGTGCAGAGGAGATCTCTCGTTCTCTCTCGGGGTCTCTTTCTTTCTCTCGCTTCGAGTGTCACTTTTGAACGGTTTGGTCCATGAACATTTGAGGCCATGAGGCGAGCATCGAAGGAGAAAGGTCAGGAGAATGCGGGCTCCTTTCTGCTCAGTCTACAGGAGAATGAGAGGCTGGAGGATCTGCTGGGCAGGAGGTGTGTGGTAAGTTCAGAGGCCTTCAGTACTAAGGTAAATTTACACTTTAGAGGGAAGATGGAGTGTTTTTCATGATGAAATTGAGACACATCTGTGCAAACGGTGGTCCAAACGTTTGATTTAAATGTTTTAAAAGACTTATTTATGTGTGTGTGTGTGTGTGTGTGTGTGTGTGTGTGTGTGTGTGTGTGTGTGTGTGTGTGTGTGTGTGTGTGTGTGTGTGTGTGTGTGTGTGTGTGTGTGTGTGTGTGTGTGTGTGTGTGTGTGTGTGTGTGTGTGTGTGTGTGTGTGTGTGTGTGTGTGAAAATGTATGCATTAAGATATGGTGAAGTCTGTAGACAAGAAATATTGACCATGTTTTTTACCTCTCCTTTTGAGAAGCAACGAAGACAAACACTCAAAAAAAAAAAAAAAATTAAACAAAAAAAGATCAATACAAAAACACCAACACACCCCAGTAACAGGTTTAGTAGTACAGTATGTTATAACAGAACTGTATGTAATAATACAGACATAGGCCAAAGTGAGCCTTAACTACGTCCAGTAAGTAAAGTTGAGTAACCTAAAGACTAACGAAGTGTGCTACCGGAATAACCAATGGAGAAGGTGTTTTTTTATGTGTTTTAAAGTTTTTTTGCCTCTCACTTTTTTTTGAATTAAGAAGTGAAACATTTTCACTAGGCTATACATAGACCATGTGAAAAAAACAAATCACACATTTTGTAACTTAATTGAACTTTTAACACTTTTAACTTTTTCACTTTTAACTAAATGGTGGGACTCATATTTCAAAATAAAAAAAAATAAAGTTACCTTACAATATACAGTTAAAATGTGTAGATTGAACAGAAGCAAAATGTAAAACAGCACGTTTAATGTACGCAAACTTGCACTATTCAGACAACATGTAACAGTAATATACTGTTAAACTTATACCAGTAAAATTACAATTTCAGAACTCCCTGCATGACGCATTTCAAATGATTGTATTTTCTTGAAATATTTATATTAAATTCACTACCCAATAAATGTTACATATTTTTTAGTTAATATTTCAAAAAGAATTGCATCCACATGTAGCCTATACTGTACATCAAAGAAAGATTTAGGTAAACCAGTGAATCCAAACGTGTTTCTCACTTCTGCATGTGGTTGTTTAATTCTACTTCCTCTGATCATTCCATTATGACACATTCAAGACATCCTGTTGTTCTGTTGTTGTCGACCATTTATGTAGCAGAAGCTTTTATCTAATATGCATACACATATGCACTAACAACGAAGTTGAACATTCATTATCAAAAGACTGTACCCTTCCTCTAACAGACGATCCGTCAGCGCAGGAACTGCCATTTTGTGGGTACTTTTGGTGCTGCTTGACTGCACACAGTAAAAGCTTTTGAGATAAAGGAAGAAAAGGTGTGAAATTGGCCCTCACTGCAGCTTGAACTGTGGGGTATGACAGGGGAAGTTGCTTATAGAGATTTCCTATCACAGAATAATAAAAAAGAGTGTATTATCTGCAACTTTAATTGTTTGCTCAGCGTTAAGTGATTCAAAACAATCACGCCTGTGAGAGTAATAGTCTTTTGTGTGATGCTAAATACAGCCTTGTTTTCTGGTTAGTCTCTGTCCTCAGCGGTTGTGCAGTTGGTCATGGCTGTTCCGAGCGAGCCGAACCGCTGGACACCTCAGCAATCTGGAGTGGTGTGTTTCGTCAAGGACAGTCATCAGCGCTCCTTTTTCATCCGTCTCTTCGACCTCAAGGTTTTGAGACCATTTCTCTCTTATTGGCAAACAGAAATGCATGAAATCTTACATTTCTAGTCATTATAATAGCCTAATCATTATCACATTTTGCATACGTGCACATGTGAACAAACTGTTCCCTATTCTGAAAATTGTTTACCTGTTTTTGTTTGGGAGAAAACTTAAGATGATCTCAGACTTGTTACTTCTCTTCAGGTAGGGATGCTGGTGTGGGAACAGGAAATCTATAACCAACTAATGTACCAAAGGGTCATGCCGTTTTTCCACACTTTCCCTGGAGATGTAAGTGTTTACCTGTTGTAAATGCCAACCTTGTGTGTTATGCTCAGTGTCATTATTATAATTGCTTTTAACATGTTTTTACAGTATCAAATAGCAATAGATTTTTTGTGTGTGTTGAGGAAGTTTTTATTTCTCTTTCCTGTGAATTTAATTTTGCGAATTAGCACTTCCTCACAGTACTGTCCACCACAAAACTGTCTGCAGACAGGCAGGCAAAAAAGAGCTGAAATTTGCACACAGTCTTTGCATGTATGATGAATTCACACAGTTGTTGCTGATAAACTAGTTGGGCTAATTTTCTGGTTGGGTTGGTAATTTTGTCTCTAATTTAACCATTGACTGAACTACCTAAAGTAGGATATAAAAAATAAATGTTTTAGGTCCTTTAATATGTTGAGCATGTTCTGTTGGATCTGCTTAGCCCTGTGGAATTTGTTTGGATCTATGAAGGACTGTCAATCCAAACAGTACTTTGAACGTCATACCGTCGCATCTGCTACTGAGCATGACCAATAGAAAAGCATTGTAGCTGGGGGGAATACCCACAATCCCTTGCGCTTGAACCTTTAACCCTTGTGTTATGTTGCGGGTCAATTTGACCCATTTTGATTTTTGAGTTATACCGTTAACCTGTTTTTTTTTCTTCTTGACATTTTGTGACTTTTTTCATTTAGGGTTATGAACTTAAAAATGCATGCAAAGTTTCAACGCTGATGTGTTTTGAGATATACACACTTAATTTCTATTATGTTTGTGATATTCGTGAGTCAATTTGACCTACATGTTTTAAGGCAACTGCATAGACACAAAATAACATTTCCTGGTTATATTTAGTTATTTTAGTTTTTTTTTACTACCTTATGAAGCTAAAGGCTGATTCTGCGTCAGACTTATGTATAAATGAGCTATTATGAGCTAAAATGTTGTGACTTTTGCTAATTAAGGGCCACGAGCATGCTTGCAAAGTTTCAACACACCAATGTGAAATGTGCAAACATAATATATGCATATACATACGATTTTGATGTCTGTGGGTTAATTTGCTATTCAAAAGGAACTACTGACACTAAATAACAACATTTCGTATATGCATGTCAGAGCTCTTCAACTTTTGTGAAGTGCCAGTGTCTTGCTGAATTTAACAACTTTAACAACTTTTTTTTTCAGTTTGTGAAAATGTCTGCCCCACTTTATGAGCATAGACATGAAAATTACATTTCCAACTTACAATATATAAATTAAAACAATATTTAAATCGATTATTTATTAACTTTACATCAGAAATACAAAATAAATGGGACAGCTAAACATTTTTAGAGTTATTATTTTGTTATAATTTACATTCATGCATTTGCAAGCTGCCAGGAGTTTGCTAACTCAATGCTAATAGTGAGTTAGCATGATGCTAACAACAAGCATAATCAGCCTCAGTGTAAGCTACAGTTATTGTAATTTGACTCTCTTTGATTAACTGACTCATTCCTTAACATTTTTGTGTCATGGACTTCGATATTCAAATATAAACTTCTCTCCTCAGGACTGTCAAGTGGGGTTAAACTTTGCAGATGTAACAGAGGCTGAAAATTTCTTTGCTGTAGTGGAGGAGAAGATCAGCCAGAGAAATAATCGCTTTGGTATTAAAAATAAATACGTTCTTGCACAATATTTTGTTTCAAATGTTCTACCAATTCAACATAAACATACACAGGGTTATAAAGACAATCTATTAAAGCGTCTTATTGAAAATATTTTGTATGCTTTCCTCCTATAACATAAAGAGAAACAGCAGAGAAAAGAAACAGATAGAGGTAAGAATCTCAGATTTTCCACAATCCACATTATTTGAATTAAGTGCAAAGCAAATAAAATGTTCGTATGTTCGTAGATCGTAAAACTTTGCCACTGCTTCCTCGACCAAATGGTAAGTGATTTTTTTTTTTACACATATTTTATTCTTGTCCATTGTGATGCTAAAAATATCTGGCTGTATTTTGAATTTTGTGCTTTTTAATAAACCTTTTGTTTATTTGTTAAAAAAGTTCCTGTTTTTGTTTTAACTGAATTATTTTAAAATAAAAATAAATCAATTTTTATGTCCAATAACAGAGTAAATTTCCACTAAATAGTATGCTTCTCTGCATCACAAGTTAACCAGAAGATTTGGACGTTCTGAAAACAACATAAACTTACGTTTTTCTGTTCAGTGATGTAAAAGTGCATGAAATGTACACAAATGAATTGCATCTTGAATCACAGGCTCTGGTACTCCTACGTCTCCTGCCATGCCTCCAATGATACCAAGTAATGTCCAGATCCAAATGACCCCTTCCAAATCCAAGAAAGAAAAGAAAGAAAAAGACAAGAAAAATAAGAAAAAAGGAACCAAACTGTCGAAGGGTTCTATTGGAGCACCCAGTGGATTCACGTGAGTGAATAAGTGGATTAGCTTTAACTAAGATAAATAGCTTCCTTAGAGATGCTTATGTTTCGTTGTGTTATGACTTTAGGCATGTCAGTCACCTAGGCATGGGTCCAAACAATTTGGACCCAGACCTGAAGAAACTTTTGTCCTGCGCTGGTATCAGCGAAGCAGATATGGATGATTCGGAAACCTCTCAACTCATCTATGAAGCCATTGAGCGTTCAGGTGGAATGGAGGCTGTTAAAAAGGCTGTGCAAGAGAAGGGTAAGTCATGGAGATATGCAAACAGCTAAATGACTTAAAATGGAGGATTTGTTTCATATATTGCCTCTAAGCCAGGGGTGCACCATCCTGTTCCTGGAAATCTACCTTCCTGCAAAGTTCAGCTCCAACCCTAATCAAATGCATCTGAACATGCTAAGTAAGATCTTCAGGGACACGTGATAATTACAGACAGGTTCGTCGGAGCAGGGTTTGCACTGAACTCTGCAGCAAGGTACATCTCCAGGAACAGGATTGGTCACCCATGCTCTAAGTGTATTGTTCAACATTCTTTTAGAGTCTCCTGTTCCTAGAGGACATCGGGGTTCTCTTCCCCAAGTGCCGTCCGGGTTCTCCTCGGCGCCGCCGCCACTACCTCAAGGTCGACCGGGGCCTCTACCCCCTGTCCCAGGTCAAACTTCCACTCCACCATCCCATCGAGGATCCCTTCCACCCCCACCTCCAAGAGCAGTTCCATCACAACAAACAACAGATGGCCGCGGTGGTCCTCCGCCATCCCGATCTACAGCACTAGGGCCCCTGCCCCCTGTTCCTGCCGGTGGGCGTTCTGGGCCCTTGCCTCAACATCCAGGAGCCCGCAGTGCACCCTTACCACCAGTACCTGGAGGTCGGATTGGAGGCTTGCCCCAGCCACCACTCCCAGGAGAACGTAGGGAGTCTTTAGCCCCCGTTCCAGGAAAGAGACCTGGAACTCAAGTGTCCGAAAGGCGAGGTAGCTTCCTTCCACCCCCACCTACTGAGGCAGCTCCCCCACCACTACCTCCAGGAACGAGGAACGCACCCTTACCCCCACATTCAAGAGACAATAGGTTTTTGCCACCTCCACCCCAATCCGAAATGCCGCTACCTCCTCCCCCGTCTGATTTTTTCCCTCCTCCACCTTGTGAATCATTTCCTCCACCTCCACCTGAAGACTTTGCTGATTCTATGCCTCCACCTCATACCTTTGTATCCAACTTTCCTCCCAGAAGCAATTCCTCAGGCTTCGCCCCTCCACCTCCTCCAGTCACAGCCAAACCCAGCGCAGGTGGTCCGCCTCCACCACCTCCTCCTCCTCCAACTCCTGCCCCTCCAATTAATTTTGGAAGCAACTCCTCACCTCCAACCGGTCCAACACCTCCAGCATCCAGCGGTGGGGAAGGGGGTAGAGGAGCATTACTATCCCAGATACAATCAGGGTTGAAGCTTAAAAAGGTGAGTGTCTACACAACCGTTCAAAAGTTTGGGGTTGGTACGATTTATTTTTTATTTTTTTGTAAGAAATGAATACCTTTATTCAGCCAGGGCACATTTAATTGTTCAAAAGTGATAGCCGATGTTACAAAAGTATATATTTCAAATAAATGCTGTCTTTTGAACTTTTGGCTGACACAGTTTGCTTAAAAATATCTAATCAGCATATTAGAATGATTTCTGAAGGATCAAGTTACAGTAATGATGCCAAAAATTCAGCTTTGCTATCATAGGAATAAATATAATAAAATATTTAAAATTCTATATTTTGCACAATATGAATGCTTTTAATGTATTTTTGATCAAATAAATATCTTACCAACCTCAAACTTTTGAACACTAGTGTAAATATGTTATTTTGTTGAAGCAAAAAGGATGTGACTTACTTTCAAGATCTAAGCACCGATAAGGTTCCGGTTATGTTAGCTTCTCTTTATTAATAATGTTTGCATGTATGCCTTAAGCTCAACACTCTATAGCAGCAATATACAGTAATGTCTCTTGTCCAGGTGGCAGCAAACCAAGAACCACCTTCACCTTCACTGGATACAGGAGAGGGAATAGTTGGAGCTCTCATGATGGTGATGCAGAAGAGGAGTAAAGCCATCCATTCATCTGGTAACCACTCAAGATTGTTTTATTTAATGTAGTAATTACGAAAGTAAAAAAAGTAATACTTTTATATGAATATTTACACAATATAATTATGTATATAATAATGTTAAGCCATTAAGTTGATCTGCTGGATTCCGTTGTTTACGTATGCTGCGCCTTTTAACATTTTCTACTTTTTAATATTTTGTAGATGAGGATGAAGACTTTGATGATGAGGATGATGATGACGAAGATTGGGATTAATCCTGTTGTAATTGAAATATTTTCAAAGTGTATTAAACAACACTGATCTATTCAAATTCTGGCCAAAACTGATAATTATTTTTATGTTATGGTCAATAACCAAAACAAATGGCTGATATTAAAATTCTATACTATTAATCATAAATAAAATAAAAATACAACTCTGATGATTGAAATCACCGGTTAAAAAAAGTGATTTTAGGCATCAGAACAATATAATATACAGTACAAAAAAAAAAAGAATATTCATTTAGAGATTTGCTTTGATATCACATTTAACAGTGCTGTTAAAATTATATTACTTTAAAAAGTTTTA
This sequence comes from Pimephales promelas, assembly GCF_016745375.1. The sequence goes on from NW_024121099.1 coordinate 47,698,151, forward strand.
GCTTAAGGGAGAGTTTGATGACAAAGATAAATATACACAATAATATATTTTATATTGATCGTTCTCAAGTCTCAGGGTTTCTCAGTCTCTGTGAGTGTATTTAATTCATTCTATACAACAAGTCAATGTGAAATGTAAAGATTTCTTACTCAAATGTGCAGGGTCTGTTGTTTATAGTTGTGAAGGCATCTTGCGTGAATGACAGATGGTTAATAAAAGTGTACTATTTGTTTTTTGAGAGTGTTAATTAATCAGCTAGAGTTTATTTCAATAATCTAATGTTAATTAGTACTGAATGTATTTGCCATATGTAAATACACTCAAATGCGAATTAAAAAATGAATCTAAGGCTTGCAAATTATTGCTTTTTTATTTTTTCTTACAAGACATCAACATCTAAGAGCAAGACATAACATTGTCATTTACAACTGGACTATTCTACCATTCTATTAAAAAAAAAAACCACACACACAAAGTTTGTGAAATATTTCCAGTGTTGGATATTATCTGAGTGAACTTATTTGACTGTTTGTTTTTGCTTGAATGGTGATTTCTCAACCAGACACAAAGCATGAAACTAAATGTACAGCATAAAAGTGTTATTTCCTAAACAAGTCAGTCATTTTCAATGCATTTAAATAAATAACAACATATTGAATTGGTCAATCATGCAAAAATGCCCTCCACCCTTATTCAGTATCCTCTAGCAATATGTATCATCCAATAAAAAATATTCAACTTCAAATAAATATATATTACAAATAGTGAGAAGCAGCCACATAGAAGGCAAGTAGTGTTCTTGCAGATGTTTGGTGCCATTATTAACCCAGTTATTGGAATCCATACATATATTACTATCAAACGTACATACACACATATATTACTTTTACAATTTCATAATCAAGGGTGGAACATTTGAAATTGCACTGGCCCACTGATTGAGTAATTTAACAATGAGTTTGTAAGCAACTTTGTTTTTCTGACTACAAGATAGTGGAACGTTTATGAGGTAATATCCTCTTTAAATGTGCTTCAAAGTTTTTACTTTAATTAAAAGCCAGTGTGTAATGACTGCATCCTGAAGGTCATATTTGTGAGGTTAGTAAATGTTTACACCTGTTTATAATACTGAAATGCAGTCAAATCACTGTGGCAAGTGGAAATGCTCAGTCCTAAATCAACATTGACTACAATCTCAATGCAACAGAAGAATGCTCAGGTACTTTAACTTTGGATCAGTGAATGAATGTAAGATTACATACAGTGACTCTAAAAAGAATTTAGACACTTCATTTTTGGAGTGAATGCTATTGCATTCGCTCACAAAATATTAAGCCATGTGGCAAATTTCGAAACAACAGACACAGTTCATTAATTGCGAAAATTAACTGGCAAATATTTTTTAACTTGAATTTTGAACACAGAAAAAACAAAATTAATCATTTTAAAAAGTAATTTCCAAATATTTGGAGCCACGGTTCATGAATTAATTCGGTTGGTTAATTTTGAACATTTGAAAATGATCAATTTATTTTGGACACATAAAAATTAAGTAATTTTTAAGTAATCTCCAAATATATGAAGCCGCTGTTCACAAATTAATTAATTTTGAACACTGTAAAGATTTATTCATTAAAAAAAAAAAAAACTTTTGAATATTGTAAAAATGTGATATTTTTTAATTGTCCAATAGTGTCCAAATACTTTTGGAGCCACTGTTCATAAATTATCTTTTCATTTTTTAGTGAAATTCACAAATTCCAATTCCATTTAAACACAGTAAAACGTGTCCAAACGGTCCAAAAGTGTCCAAATACTTTTAGGTGGCACTGCACATGAACTAACCTATGAAAGTCCATAAACTGCTCGGAACTCTCCTCCTCACTCCCCACTAGCCTTCAGTGCTTCTGTGTGTCTGCGGTTGGCGCGTTTCGGGAGGTCCGCCTGAGAGTTACCCCCGGACGTCAGCTGCTCCCAGTAGGACTGGCAGTACTGCTGAATCAGACGCATTTCAGACTCCAGCAGGAGTGCTGGGGTAGGACGTGCAGGGTCCTGTTGATGGTCTTTGCGATGGCTCCTCGAAGCCTCTTCCTCCTCATCGGGGGTGGTGAGGGCTACAGCGATGTCCCGGTCCAGGATCCGTAAATAGACACGAGCCAGCGTGTGTTTGAAGTTATTTTCAGTGGCCAGGCAATGGTACTGACCAGCATCTGCTTTGGTGAGAGTTTTCAGAAGGACCCCCTGAGGAGTCTTCAAAACTTCCCCGTCTCGATTTAGCTGTAAACATAATCAGAAAAATGTGCAGTTATAATCTGACTATACACTACTGTTTAAAAAATTTGAGGTTGGCAAGATTTTGTTTTTTAATGTTTTTTAGTCTTTCATGCTCACCAAGGCTGCATTTATTTGATTTAAAAAATACGGTAAAAACAGTAATATTACAAAATAATTGTTGAAATAGAAATAACTTTTATATTTTATGCTGATTTGGTGCTCAAGAGACATCTCTTATTATTACCAATAGCTGTTTCCATCCACATATTTTTTTTTGCTCATTTTGGGATATCACATTAAAAAAAAAAACACTGGATGGAAGTGCCAAGATGTGTATAAATTTAAAAATTGCGCATTAAAAACATACATTTCGGATACATTTTTTTATCTGATAAGTTCGCATGCGAGTAAACAACTATTAAAATTCCACGATGCACAAAAAAACTAACTGGACTAACTAGAGTTAGTATCATTGCACAGCATCTCAAATGTTGGCTGATTTCAATGATTTGGTTGACATGATAGCGTTCACAGACATCAGGCCTCAGAAATCCAGATGACATGATAGTGGTTATTGGGTTTCGTCAATACTGATGTATGAAAAAAAGAGCCATGGTGCTCGATTGCAGCAACTTCCATTTTTATTACAGATATTTTGCAATTTCCCAGTTGTTCTCTTTACTCACAAATGTTTTATGCAACATTTCAATTTTGTTTCCAAGCTAAATTCACTATTATATTCACTATTTATTACAAGTTTTATTTGGCTGGTTAGTGACTGGTGGTTTAAAATAAAGTAAAAGCATGAAATCGTACCACTTTTCGTCTTCCCTCCTTCTGGTAGAGCCATTTGATAGTGGCCTGGGGAGAGCGCGGCACACACTCCAGAAAGGTGCTGCTACCCTCCACCCCGAACTGAACTTTCTCCATCAGTCTCCTCTCCACTAGTAGACACAGTAAAAAAAGATTATTGTCATATGCTGAGTCCCATTACACAAATACATCAGACTGACCACATTATAATACTGCAGGCTGATATTTGTTGATGAACTGTGTGTTTTTGTTACCTTTGGCATTGTAACCCCGACACTGACGCAAAGGGTCACCGTGTTTAACGTCCTGCCTTCTGCTCCTCCTGAATTAAATAATACAAAAAGGATATAATTAAATTCCACATCAATTTATGGGCCTATGAAATGAAACTCATATAAGCCCCTAATAGACAGTTTGAATGATCTTCTCGCCATGATTCAGTTCTGAGGAGAGAAGTTAAGTATGTGCAATTTCAAAGGTTCTCTGACCTTTTGGTGGCTTGTGTAAAGGCAGAGCAGTTATCTCCATCCCAGGCACAGTAGGGGTCTCTGGCCAGACAGCAGTCCGAACAGGCCTTTCCATACACTCCACAGCGGTGCAAAGACATCTGGGTAAGACCTGCCTCGGAAGATGCGTACAGCTGTTGCTGCAAAAAAAAAAAAAAAAACAGAAAATATTGTAATTCCATACAACTGATTTCTGTAACATTTTTATTATTATACTCCTAAAGGCTATTATATTTAGAACTCTTTTTTTATCAGCTTATTTCTGTTACATTTTATTTTTTACGCTTACCCGTTTGGCGGATATGTGCATTGTTTTGACAGCAGCAGGTGTCTGTTAATAAAAAGGAATAGAAAAGCATACCGGTACTTCATTATATTTGTTTGTTTTATTATGTCATTTAATTTTATTACATAAATGTATTTATTTATTTTAATATAAAATCTAATATATATATACCCTGAAAACTTCCACTTCCTCTAAAGTGAGCTCTTCCATTGTGGTGGGATCCTTGGGCAGGACTATAACTTTTTGGACTGTACCATGATCTGTGGGGTGACAGAAAAGTGATGAAGTTTACACAATATGTTTATCAGAATCTGCATCCTACATTTCATTTCTAAAATTATTAGGGTGAATTTTTATTAGGGCTGCACAATATATTGAAATTATCGAAATATCGCGATATGCAGCTTGCAGTAACTGGGGTCATGAACAAAAGACCGAGAAATCAATCGCTGCTCTTGGCTGAATATCTTTTCTAGCTTTAATAAGAATCTGTATATATTTCATTCATACAGTGAAAACTAATCAGTGTTTTATTTTTACATTTGATTGTTCAGTTTCTGTTGTTAAATAAACCTAATTTAGGATAACCTGAACCCCTAAACCCTGTGCTTTACACTGATGTTAAAATAACACTTCTTATGCTACAGTAAAACACTAATGGTCACTTTCAGAAGTTGCAGGGGTATTTTCTTGTCCCAAAAAGAATGTGAAACACGTATTTAGGTTAGATAATAGATCATTTAAGTTTATTTTACACACTTTAAGCATTATCGTATCGCATTATTAGTTATCGCATATCGCATTTTTCTTCAATGTCGTGCAGCCCTAATTTTTATCTCATGCCGACTTTTAACAACTAGGCTGTACACTATCCCAAGTTTTACAGATTCAAGAAACTTGACTAATTTGAGCAAATCAGAGGATCCCAGTCTCACCCGTTCCCAGAAAGAGAACCTCATATCGGCCATCCACAGCATCCACCTGGTCCACTGCAATAGTCGTAAAGCGATAGTCTACACCAGAGCGCACCACTAGAGGGCGCTTGTGAATGGGATAGACAGGATAGTACATGAGAGGATGAGCACGAATAAAGTTAACCGCTTCATCGGAGAACTCTTTTGTGGACTGAAGACCCGGTGTGAACGTGCCTCCTGGACACTAAAGCGGGAAACAGATGGAGAGCCAGTCAGATAAATGTACACCCATGTAGCCTCAGCAATAAAATATATCATAGGCACTGTAAGATGGATGATAAGCAGCATAAAAGTGGGTGAAATTACCACATTTTCATGATGCTTGAGGGAAAAATTGACTGAAACTCACCGTTCCTGGACGAGGATAGGGAATCTTCCCTGTGTATGTAGTCCATTGGTAGTTGTGACCGTGTTTATGGGCGAAAGGGCCATTAAAGACATTTCGGATATCAGCCATTGAGTAGACACACACGGCTGAGCCTTTAAACACAGAGCTAAGAGACAAAAACAAGACAGATGACTAAAATGTCACAGATCCAGAAACAAACAATTTATCAGAGGGGAAGAAAACAGATTGGGGGATTAAAACACAAAAAGTCAGAAGTCATTATCACTGCTCCAAATATGCCTACTTCCATTCTATATAATAGGAAAAAAAAAAAAAAAACGGCATGTAAGCCGAGTAGTATTCATAAGACTACTTGTTCCGACGAGATTCGTGAGAAGCGTGCGTTCGATGGACACTTTACTATCCCACGAAGACATTCGTGAGAGGATTAGTGAATGGAGATGAAGCGACGCAACTGACACTGTTGGTCACATGACAATGACAACTTGGCAGATGTAGTACATCCAAATTTCATTCACATTATACACATTCATCATACTATATAAAACATACTTTTTTAATGGTCGTGAAGTAAGTTTCAAGCCAAACGTACACTGTAAAAAAATATTTTCATGATTTGTAATCACAACATTTTTTCTTTTGTCAAATCAACTTAGATAATTTATGTAGTTCAGATAACATAATATTTTGAGTTTCTGGTGATTAAATTAATCTCCTTCATTGTATTAACTCAATTTTTCCATTTTAATGAACTTAAAATGAAGGCAGCCAGGTTATTTATTTTTTTAAGTTAAACCAACAATATTTTTTTACAGTGTAGTACCTACTATACAATATGCGATTATGAACGCAGCATATGTGTTCATCTGAAGAAATATAGAAGAAGATGTATAAATGAAAAAGCAGGTGTGTACCCAGAAGTCGAGAAGACGCCATACACCACAGGGTTTCGTTCATCCTGGGCAGGTTGGATAAACACATCCCCTGGAGTGGAGGATTTAAAAAAATGTGTCAATACTCAGACTCCTCTGGAAATACAACACCTTTTGCTATATCTGAAATACTTTACTTGGCGTATTCAACCACTAGATGGCACAATAATCATAAAACTGCTATGCAACACATCACAAATTGTAAAAGTATAATAATTAAATAAACTTGGAAAGAAAACAACACTCACTCAGTTCATCAAAGAAGGTTTCCACCCCATCATCTCCCATCACAGAGCACACCAGCCTGGCCTTCAGAAAAGTCGTCCATTTGTTCACGAGAGACTTCTGTCCGCCCTCATCATTCTGTGATGAAACACACACAGCTGTTTATTGCCTAACTGAACTGTGAACTGCTTCCTGTGCACCTGCGGTCTCTGGTTACGTGAAGCAGGATATTACTCACCAGGCACACGCGGCCCACTCTGGCTAACACACTTGGGCTCGCTCCTCCCCCCGAGTCCAGACTCTTCTCACGGAAGAAGAAATAGAGCTTGTCGTCGTTCTTCTCGGAGCTGTCAGGAATCTGTTTCATGTGAACAAATACAGGTTCTAGGAAATAAACAGAGTGTGCATGTCACATTCATCCAAATATTTAATGGAAAACTAAAACAGCTGGGCAAATATTTATTGTCAGTCTAATTAAAAAGACATCTGCCAATTCAAATATGAACAGCAGAGCTATTTACCATTCAGCCACCTAGAGTCATACTGCTCTGATCTCACAGCTGGCCGGCTCCCCATGGTCCTGAAGATGCCTGGATCACTGCTCATGAAGTCCACCGGCACTCCTGCATACAGGTTTCCATCTAGGTGTAGGAGAGGTGAGAAATAAATGCATGAGTGCAAGTGAAAGCTTCATGTTTCAGATGATTTGTGAAGTTTGGTGATCTGTTTTCACATTAGACAGGATATGTCACCTTCGATATGTTGAACATCAATGAACATCAGATAGGGATAAATTGGAGACTCCCATGTTTACCAGCATGGATTTTAGTAAAATAAGCATTAAAATAATGTATAATATTTAATTATTATATTTGTGGTGTCATGTTGTGGCCATTATGTGAACTGCACTCTAATATAAAGTATTGTAGTGAGGATAGCACAATATTCTTTATAAATACATGGGCTAGACTGAATTGATGTCACAAAGTATTTTAGTTAGTACCGGTAATCATTAAATTACGTAGTAACTACTAAGCCAAAACCTTACTGCAGTCAAATATATCTATTATGATCTGAATCAGCAATGTAAGCAAATGTAAATATCAGTAAGGATTCTGATGTTCTCATTCTGTTATATGCTATGATTCTGTAATGTTATATGTTGTGATTTTTGTCCTGTTATGATTTGGTTATGTTATGATTATTTTATGCTATGCTAGGTTCTGATATCGTTATGTTAAGATATCTTATGATTTGGTTATGTTATGATTCTATGATGTTAAGGTTCTGTTCTGTTTTGATGTTATGATTCTTTCACACTGTTATGTTATGAGTCTGTTAATTTCTGATGTTATGAATCTGTTATGTTATAATTATTTTATGCTATATTATGATATATTATGATGCTATGATTCTGTTGTGTTATGTAATGATATGTCATGTTATATGTTATCATTGTTATGTTCTGCTATTTTGAGGACTGTTTGATAAAATTACAGATGGCAACAGTAAGATTGGCTATTATCGTGCTTACTAAAGGATCAATTACATAAAATCTAAAAGTAATACAGCATCTTTATTAATCGTCTCTTACTAATCAGGGCTGCGACATTCTCCTGGTTTGGATCGTAAGAGCATTTCCCCTTCCCAGAGTCCACGAAACCAGGAACCAGCCTGAAGAGGTAGTCCTGTGGACATCAGAGTAGCGAGAGCATTTGGTTTTTGTCACTGCAGATTGATTGTGTGTATATATGAGTATATAAAGTCAGTGTATTTATGTGTGTGTACCTCAGCTCTCCAGCCTCTGTTGATGAAAGTGCAGATGGGTTTATAAGCTCCTGTGCCACAGGTGTACAGGTGAGTCCTGTTCCACGGCTCAATCAGACGCACAAAGTTAGCACATTCTCCCTGAAAAAAAAACACACACACACACACACACACAACTCTTAAAGAGATATTGGTCAGATCAAGAGTCTCGCATTCTATTTAGTGATTCAGGTACAAGGATGGTTTGATTCAAATAACTGAAGTAAACTCACATGCCTGCCTTTCCCAGTCATCTGACACTCTCCCTTTCTCTGAGCTGGAGCTGGCCAGTGGATCTACAGGCATAAAACACCCAAAGAATTATGACAAGAATTCCCTGACACTTCAATCCTTTTGGGGTCAGTGTTTGGGGTGACAATTGCGTCATGTTATTTTGCTGTGAATGAAATTGATTCATTTGAATCATCCCTTACAATGAGAGGCTCTTTGTTGATGTTTTGCATGTCCAGAGAAACAAGATATTCGCGGCTTCCCAGGTACAACCGCCCCTGGTCTGGGTCAACGTGTAAGATCCGGTAGTCACTGGTGTTGAAGGAGAAACTGAAAGGCCTTGCTGTCCGAGTGTCCATCAATTCTGATGAATGACAAAAGAGAAGCATAGGAAATAAAATGATGAATCATGTTTATACAACTTTTAAAACTAACCTTTATTTTATTTTAATACATTTAAACATGTAGGCCTAATTTATTTAAGACGTTTTGGCAGCCATTACTCCAGTGTCATTCTAATGTGCACATTTGGTGCTCAAGAAACATTTTTGTTATGTTCACAGTTGAAAACGGTTGTAAGTTTTTTTCAGGATTCAGGAAAGTTAATTATATATATATATATATATATATTATTTTGTTTTAAAGTGACTCACCGTAATTATAGCCAATTAAATTATAATATCAATAATATTAATAAAGCTTAATTAGAACAGTTTTGGTGTCAATAATGTGTTTTTGGGCCTTATTTTGAGACAGTACAGGTAAGGGTGAGAAACTGCTCAATAAATGTCCTACCATAATAGTGTTTCATCTCTAGGGGGTGCTCTTAACTCTCTCTTCAAGCATCTGCTATCTGAAATCCACACGCTCTCACTAAACACAGTTCTGTGGGCATTTCCTTTTTCCAGATGAAATCATTAAAATAAAAATCTTGTAGTAGCAGTGTTCTGGGCCGACCCCTCTTCAGCGAGCTCTTCTTGAAGGTGGAAGGAAGAGCCAAGAAGTTGGTGGCTCTTGGGAGCAAACTGCACTTAACACAGTTCTAGAAACATTTCCTGAGTACCAGCGAAAAACACTTCCACATATGGGCCAAGTATTCAGTCTCAAAGGCAAAGATTAAAATAAAGAAATTCAGCAGAGTTAATTGAACCGTTTACTCAGACATTCGTCCAGGCTGTCACAGGACTTCAAAAGAACGCCAGACCCTGACGCAAGTATTGCAGTTAAAATTGTGTGAATATTTAACTGCGTAGACTTATGTCGGTTATGAATTATGATTGGATTATCTCAGGCCTGAAAGAGATGTCAGCATCTAATAATAAAAGATTTTTCCAAAACTGAAATACAGTCATAAATTCCTCACTCAGGATGAATAGAAACACAAAACAAACTGTTCTTTTCTATTTGTTCCCCTATGCGGGATCAATTTGACACTGACACACACACACTCCTTTGAGGATGAAGTCCTGTAGCTCTTTCACAAGCTACATTCATAGATGACTAATTATGCATCTGATCCTGACTAGATTCAACCACATCATGAACTTCGTTATACTAAACTGTTATGCAATACACTACCACCATTCAAAAGTATGGGGGTCAGTAAGTTTGTTTTTTTTATTAAAGAAATTCATTCTATTTAGCAAGAATGCATTAAAATAACATTGAAATTTTATTTTATCAAAGTATTTTACCATTTATCAAAGAATCCTCAATAAATGTATGACTGCCCAACAAAAATATTAAGCAGTAAAGTATTAATATTATGGGTGTCAGTCAGATTACAATCAGTATATTAAATATGTTATTTGTGAGAGAAATTTGTTTTCTCACCTAACAGAGCAAGTATAAAAGCATATTATCTTTTGGTGGATTAAAAAATGTGTCTGATGAACTTTTAAGGGCTGAATATTTCAAGCACTGACCTACCGGGTCACATTGCCTGTAAATGTTCTGAGCATTTCATTAGCTTGATACAAACTCACTTACATTGCAGTGTAAGTCTGCCTTTAACTGGCACAAACCAAAACTTAAAATTACAAAAGGGGAATCAATTTGACATCGAGTTTTGTCATGCTTCCCTTGGACGATCATCCGTACGGATGTTTACACCCATGGAAATGTTTAGGCACAGGAAATGTGGGCATTTTGATGCCGACTTTAATGTTATAAAAGTAAATATATGTTTAAGTGCGTCTCTGTGAGGGTGTGTTTACAGGATGCTCTGGAGAGGGTGCTAAAATAACCGCTAATGATCGGATATCTGTTGGACACGGAACTGGGTGGGCAAAAGGGAAAGAGTTTGTGTACAATCCTATTCCCTTTACTGTCAAGAAAGAACACCGGACACACTACCACTGCCAAACCTGCAGTGGACCAAAGTGGACACAGCACAGAGTTCATAACAATCTCGGGTGAAAGACGCTGGTGCAAAGGTGAGGCACGTAAAGTCTAGTGATACAACATCCTGCAGGAAGTCTTTGTTGTGAGAGGAATTCAACAGGGACTCTCTTGTGTACTCGGTCTCAAAATATAACTAAACATAATACAAATAAATTTAAATTATAATAATAATAAGTCATTTTCAATAATTCATTATTTAATCAGCGTATCATAATATGAATAAATTATTAAATTGATTGACAGCCGTAATAAAATAAGGTAAGGTTACACACTGGACACACTAGGGACATTATAGAATATCACGTTCCTCTTTCACTCTTTCTGCCAGTTTCTCATAGGCTCTAATTGGGTACACTTTCTAGAGTTACACAAAGACCTTCCCTCATCTGCAGGCGCCTCCGAAACAAAGACCATCCCGTTGGCAAACAATGAACAATCCATCTCAGATAACAGCAGAAAATAGAGAGGCCAATGAGACAAGTGTATTTTTCCGCCGTGAAGGAGAGGGTGGAGTCAAGGGTGAGAGGGGGATCTTTGCTGGCGGAAGCAAAAAAACATGGCAAATAAAGAAAATGGCCACGCAGAAACGGACCGGATCAGAGCCAAAGAGCTTTAGTGGAATTACAGGGACGGGTGATGAAAGACAAGACAAAGCTAACAATAGCTAGATCCAAATTACTGAGGGCGTATAATTCAGCCCGGTCATCTCTTCAATTAGGTTTTATCAGGGCACAAGCAGGAGGAATATGAGCCTGGGGCAATTGGAAATATGAAACACGAGGTGATTGATATCTGAAACAGCTTTTCTTTTTTCATGAATCCTGTTAACATCCTTATGAATTTCCTTCAAGGCACTTTTAACCCACACCTTGATTAGATTGTTTGTGAAGAACAGGAAGGTCAATTGAATTCTCAAAATCTCAAGGGTCACTAAGAATAAAGGCGTAGATTCACCCTAAAATAGAAGAACCTCTATTTACTGGTTATGAGTCAGTGAATGTTTTCTTGTCAGTTGGCCATAGCCATCATCAGATCATTTCACGTCCCACCTCATGTTTTCCTGTGACAAAACAAGGGATGCTACAATAATAAAAGTTAATTCATTCTAGTTAATAACCATCATAAAACTGTTCACTAGTTTGTCTAAATTTAAGAAATAAAATACTAAAGCTGATTAAGAATGCATGTAAAAATGTATTCTGAGATTTGGTAAAGATTACATTTAACATTGTTATTTAAGTTTTTGTGTTTTTTAAAGATTAACTTTGAAAGTTAGATGCTAGCAAAGGTCATCTAAATATAAAAAAAAATGAATTAGTGTTTAATATCGACTCTAATATCGATAAAATTATTTAAAAAAACAAATTAATTAACCAATTAACCAATATGGTGCCAATATTTAGTTCCTTACAAAGAATAAAATGAGATTAGATGAAAATGAGATGAGCCGTTTAAAACAAAACATTTGCAAATTCTAGAAGGTTCACCAGAAGAGATAAATTGGTTTCCAAACTTTAGTCAAAGTTGAACGTAAACGGGTCTCGACACAGCTCTTGTTCTTTGAGTTTACACAGAGCAAGTTTTATGAGGGAAATTATTCCAGAAATATCTTTGTCAAAATTGCCAAATGACCTAAAAACAACTTAGAATATTCAAAGAAAGGCCATCAATGGTAACTCTAAGTGCTAACTTGAGTCAAGTCAGCTTTTTATGTAGGTCATAGTTATTGTACCATAACAAAGAATGAGGCCCCACAGAAATGGCAAACTAAAATAGAAATGACTTGGGGAAAATGTGGCTATTGGAAAAAGTTGTTTACACTTCGACTGGTACAGCACAAACAAATCCGAATTTGTGCTTATATTATGGTGGGTTGATGTTTGATGCTCACCGCTGTTTGTGTACTTTCCAAACACTCATGTGCAGGGTTATAATCCCACATACATGAGAGACGGGCCGCTCTATCATCTTTGGGGTAATTATGTGGCGCAGCAGTATTTGCCGCTCTACATTCAGCTTATTCAGGAACATTATATGAAAAGATTCCTCTTAAGTGATTCAAACTTTAAATTCCTGTTTACATCATGTGTTAAGCAGCCCATAGTTCAACCTGCTCCCAAATTTAATTAGAGGGGCTGTGTTACATGTGGATACATGTATGCATTAGTTGTACTAATGTGTGTGTATGAAGTGACTGCATGAATGTGTATGTGTTTGTCAAGAACAGGGGTGACAGTTAGCTTGACAGCTGACAATGACTATAATTGTTCAAAATGACTGATTTTGACCTTATCCTGTATACGCTTTGAAGACGTACAATTATCAGACGAGGATGGTGGGAAAGAGTCTGAGGGAATATCCCTCATAACTTCTCCACAACAAGGCTTTTGTGTCAGATTATCCTTAAAGAGAAAGATACTAAAAGACCAAAATAAATAAATGAGAATAGCAAACAAGGAAAAGATTGGGACTCCAAAGCTTACATAATATAAGGAGTTCCAGCACTGGTTCTTGAGACATCTATAACTGCCATTAGATTTTATAATATCAACATATCCAGTATGAAATGAATAAGGCATGATCACTAGAATGTTCTTAACACAAATGTAATTGTATTTTCTCTATATAAAAACAATGACTTGTGAATTATGACCCCTAAAACCACCTGTCCTCAGATTCAATACATATAATATTTAATTAATGTGTATTGATTAAGTCAAATATAAATGTATATTAAAGTATATTTATGTAATAATACATGAATGAATACATGAAAATAATACATGTACTTTTAAACTATTGTACATTTATAAGGTTTCCCTATTTCTATAAATACTGTGATTTCACTGTTATTTGTAATAAAAACATGACTACTGCACTTAATATAAAACATTCTTAATCAAAGATTTGACAGCCATAAATCTTACCTATTTAGCTATAATAAATATTTGAAATTAAAATGAACATTATTTTTATATCGGACTGTGCTGACAAATCCTGAATGATATCAAAGCTAATGTTTGAAACCTAGGAAATTACAAATATTACTATGAGCTTTTGAATTTTTGAACAATAAACAATATACAGGAATTGGTGGTTCTCTGGAATATGCTCTGTTAAGGACACATGTACCACACCTCAACCGTGCTGACAACATCCACCATTTGTTTTCAGCCAAGAACTGGAAAGGAAACTATCCAAACACATTTATTGTGTGTGTGTGTGTGTGTGTGTGTGTGTGTGTATAATTAGCAGAATTTTGGGAATAAAAATGTCCTTTCAAACTAAATCGAACAAAAACTTCCTACATACATTCGCATACTTATGCGATGTTGTTTTCTAGTATAAATATTCCAAAAAATAGCACAGACAGTAAAAGAAATGGACAGAGCGACCCCATTGATTTCAACGGAGAAGACTGAAGCCCGATTTTTGCACTTCCTGTCTGATGTCTGAGAGACTGTGCAGGCTCAAACTGAGCGTGACGACAGTCTGACAGTTGTAAATCTTCTAGTAGCTGTGCCAAGCCAAAACGTTGTTGAAATATTTTGTCCCATTGCTTTTATGGACTCTCCATCTATGGGCTTCTCCCTCGACTTTATGCCTCCATGTCCCCCCGATTGCCTCATAGACAGTAAAAGATTGCCTGCAAGCTTTTCCTCCTGAGTCCTGTCTATACAGTGATGTCTCTATTGGGCGACGGAAAGTTGCATAGTGATGACGCAATCGTTAGCCTATTTTTCACAAAAACGGCATCCACGGGGCCACAACGTAAGATACAAAGTAATGGAGCGTTTTATACATTGTCATGTTTCTTTAGAAATAAATAATGGACAAATAAAATCTTTGGATGCCTCAGATGTAAAGTTATTCGCTGTCAAAGTAACGCCAAAATGAATGGGAGTCAATGGGATGCTAACAACAGGTGAAGTTCTGCTACAATGGCGGCTCCCGCGAGGCTCCAACTTCCGGCTGATGACAATAAGTGCTCTTCAAATACCAGATGATGCACTTATTTTCCCGAAAAAACAAACACCATCTCATTTCAAAGACTGCACCCTCCGGAGGTCGCAGGTCGCATTTGTCAGACCCATACGTCATTGCGGCTGCTTCATTTCATAAAAGTAACCATTGCAATCCAAAGCATAGAGACATTACAACAATTTCTGATTCACAAGGAACGGCGAATTTTATAATGGTTACTTTGCAGAAATGAGACATCCTCGATGACGTATGCAAGTGACAAATGTGACCTCCAGAGGGCACAGCCTTTGAAATGAGACACATCTGGAATGTAGTACACTTCATGCCCTCAACTGTCGCAGCTATAATTACGCAGTTGAGAGGGAGGGACTATCAAACTTGTCATCTAAATCACAACACGGTAAAATACATAGTGCGTAGTTTAAGTGCATAGATGTCATGTGGGACACAATTAAATGTTTTCTTCAAGAGGTAGGGCGTGGGTTATGGTTAGTCTATAGCACACTGCATATAACTAGCTTTATATAACAACAATAGGAGTCTTCGTTTATACTAAGTGTGTGTGTGTGTGTGTGTGTGTGTGTGTGTGTGTGTGTGTGTGTCTATGCATGAGCGTGTGGGTGTAAGCAAAAAAAGAAAGAGAGAGGCTGAGTATGCATAGACAGGTAATGAATAAGGTTTGCACTCACCTTTAAAAGCCAGGTGCACTCTGGGAGCGGGGCGATGTGTGGAGGCCACTTCAATCACAAACAAAGCCCACAGCAACAGGAGAAGTCTTGTTTCCATAATTCTCATAGTTAGACCCAATTTGCAGGCAACCTACACAAACCCACACAAAAGAAAGAAAATAAAACAAGGTGGACATAGAAAGAGCACCAGAGGCTAAATTTATCATTGATTTCAACAAAGGAACAGGCTGAAATGACAAAGGAAGAAGGACAAGAGGAGGGGAAAAAATAGCTTGGAAATACATGAGAGGATGAAGACGAGGAAGAGAGACGGAGACAGTTCGATTTAGATAGACAACAGAAGGAACAGACAGCAAACATGACTACGTACTACACTGTTGTAAATTTAGCCTGGAGTTTTAACATAGACAAATCCCAGCCTGTCACACCTTCCTTCATTCAACTCCATGGAAAGACAAAGGTTTCAGGCCTGCATTAGAGGGTCAGCATTTATGATACATGGTGTCCGTTTTATTTTAGGAAAAACAGGTGCCGTTAATCAACTTTATCCACCCAGTGCAACTGCACAGGGCTTTTTTTCAAAGTTGATTGTTTGAGTTTGCAGCAGAAGACACAGAACAGAGCGAAATGTTGTCATGTCATATAAAATAAGATGAGTAAACTGGTAGATAAACACGACTGAAAAGTGAAAACATAATTTCATTGATATGACTACAGAATACAATAGGATCACGATTTCATAAATAATGATTCATACACATTTGTACATCTGTAAAGTTGTTCAGACATTAATAATTTACATTAAGTGGTGTCAATACTGTACGTTTCAGTTTCTATAGAAAAGCAAGTACATGTACGTGTGGTAGAACCACAGATACGAATGAGTTCAAATCTAATTAAGGTTTTCTTGTAGCCTTTTTTTCATTATATCAGTTGTATCAACCTGACATTTTTAACTTAATGCACTTCCAAAAAAATAAATTGTAATTCATTAGTGAATTCCCATAATTGTATGTATGAACTGCTTATTTTATGTACTTCAGAATAAATTATTAGATAATGTGGCCATCATTGAACCAAAAGTCCCTGCTTGAGAAAAAGAGCTTATGATGCCAAGCTGGAGGTGGCAAATAAGTCCAAGCTGCCACAAAGCCCTGTCACACTGCTCATTGTTTTAACTCGGAAGATTTCAGGCTGCAACTGCTGCCTCTTTTAGATCAGTTTCCATCAGACACTGATCCTGGGCTCCTGTTTATGACATCATCAGCTGGCCAGTGATGTATGGGGGTGATGTCAGCACAGCAGGGACTAGCATACTTGGGATTTGCTTGATTGGAGATGCATGATTAAATCAGCTATGTCAACTTACATATTTTTATTAGCACTTATAATCACTGCACCTGTGTGTACACCACAGATTTGCCCTCAGCACTTTGTGTGTTTTGCCAAAAGTACATTTGGAGGCAAAAGTTGACAACTCGCAACTCGCTTAATCCTTTTCCACAAACTCACACGTGCACAAACAAACACAAACACCGGCCCAGGCTCTGCCAGCTGTCACTGGTTCAAATTCACATTCAAAGTACGTCTAGGGGCTTGTCCAGGAATGTACTACATGTCGAAACTGCAAGATGACAGAGAGAGAGAGAGAGAGAGAGAGAGAGAGAGAGAGAGTGAGAGAGAACCGTAGACTACACAAAAAAGTTGGTAAATGAGAGCGGATAGTAAAAAAAAAGGCTATGAAGATAGTCATCTCTCTGTAAGTTCATGTAGATGTGTATCATGGCTCTGTAGACATCAGATCGGGATCATAGTTGCTGTGGTAGCATTAGACAAGAGCAAAGAATTATTGGTCTGAAAGCTTCAAACGCACATTTGTGATCTCGGGTGCACCCTGTGAGGGGTTACAAAAACCAACAAATAATTGATATCATCTTTTCCAGCTCAAAGCGTCCTCACTTTTGAACCTGATTTCAAAAATCCTCTGATGTTTTACTGTGTTTCACTGGCTCCTGATGAAACTCACACCGTGCAAGATCAGATTTGTTTTATGTCTCCTCTCCTTCACATATTCAGCATCAGTCACTCAGGTGTTCTTACATGTTGGTTCTGGCACTGGTTTGATGTGAATAAGTAGGAAGTGCACGCACACACACACACACACACACTCAGAAAGATAGATAGATAGATAGATAGATACATAGATATCTCAAGTAAACTGTTAAGCGGGACATTTGCTGTTTTAAATTTTCAGTGGAACTTCACAGGTGTAAACTGTTATACTTTCTTGTTAGCATGAATTATGTATCAGTCGTTCTCTGCCGGAATGGCCAGAATATGAATTATGGATGCACAAGCGCAATCTATGACGTCCATTAAATCCAACTCCAACGTGTCCGTTTTTGCCCCTTTTTTTGTGAATGACAAAATGACTGCTGTATCACTCTTTCTTAACATTCAAATATACAACTTGAGGTAAACCCAAAAAGAGTAATGTATAAAATACATAACAATAGGGTGATGTCAGATGTTGGGGTGGAAAACTATATATTATTTGACAATTATCAACAGATTTGATAGGTTTAATTTTAGAATAGGACAAATCATTTTGCTCTGTAATGTTAATTGCTGGTTTTCAAATATCAGAAACTTTTACAATTATCATATCGTGAGTTGTTAACTGATTCTCAAAAGAGTATCTGCAAATTAAATTAATTATTGTAGGCAAATTTTTATGAACTTAGGTGTGAGGGATATTTGGTTCCTTTCATTAAAACTGTTCATATATTGAAATATTCAAGGTAAGCTTGGATATACCATACTTTATGACTGAACTCAAAGAAACACATCTGGAACAAGTGCGTAAGCTATAGGTTAGCCTGATATTTTATTTACGAAAAGGGTCATACTAACCTGAATTCAGTGTATTCTATTCCTCAACCCCCCTGCTAAATCATTAATATATTTTTTTTAGGCAAACGTGTCTGATTATATTTACTAATTCTGTGTAGTTTATCTATAACATTGGTTTAAATGGATATTACTATATTACTGTAAATATGCAAACAACTGAGATGATGAAATTTCGTCATGTTCACACAATTAGTAATAGCAACTGACGTATTTGACAACCATTAACAAAACTAACAAAAACTTTAATATTTCCATCCTTATCAGCTTATTTCGGGGCAAACTGTGAAGTTTAATAATGAGAATATCGTATATTCACCTGGTTCGCTGGTCTTGTGACGCAGACGGTCTGTAGCTCCGTGTAGCCTGGTGTCTTGAAGATCAGGTGAGATGTTATCGTTACATTCCTTACAGTCTCTGTGAGGACAGCTTGTGCCTTAAACTCTGAAATCCGTCAAAAACCTTTTCATAAACTCATAAGAGCTTGTATAGCTCTAACGTTAGCTTTTTGAATTCCCACTTTTGGGGCGTGTCAGTGAGTCCAAAAAACCGAGGTAAAAGTTGCAGTTTGTGCACGCGCAATTCGTCAGGATCCTTCTAAGCTGTTATCTGGACAGTTGAGGAGATACATGCAACAAACACCCAGATGTGTTTTGCTTTTTTCGTGACAGTATCTCCAGTGTTTGCCAGTTTGAATACAAAACAAAAGATGTGTTCGTTGTCTAGTCACGTAAGCTCCACGCTGCACGGCGTCGTGTTGAAAGTGTGCGCGGTGGCAGGTGTTTGGTTTATTCGGCCGGTGAAGAAGATTCACGGTCCAGCCCCCTCAGCACTGCTCTCAGCAATCTAAGGGCAAGAAAACATGAACATATCAATGCAGGTTTACTGTATACAACCGTGTATTTGAACCATTTGAACATTAGGCTATTTAAAAACTTAAATATAAAGTAATATTATTTGCCTAATGCTGGCAAGGGACTTCTTATTCCAGCATTTCTCAGGTTAATTTCTGTATTGGCCAGCCTCACACGGGATAAGCACCCACAAATGAAAATTCTTTCATCATTTCCTCATCCTCATGTCATTCCAAAAACAATAAGTCTTTCGTTCATCTTCGGAACACTAATGAAGATCTTTTTGATGATAAAAATGATATCATCAAGCTTGATAAAAATGATCATTCTAGAAGAAATTTTCAAATGGCACTTAGAGGCTTTTGCATCTGAACTCTTGAGATCGTAAAACTAATTACTATAGTAGCTAATAACTAGATTAAAAAGTTCGTCGAGACAAACTTTAAGTTGGCTTGGGAAAGTTTGGAACAGAAAGTTTGAAGAAGTTTAAAGTAGTTTGAAGAAGTTTAAAGTAGTTTGAAGAAGTTTAAAGTAGTTTGAAGTTTAAATTAGTCTAAAGTTTAAATTAAGTTTAACTTAGTTTAAAGATAGATAGATAGATAGATAGATAGATAGATAGATAGATAGATAGATAGATAGATAGATAGATAGATAGATAGATAGATAGATAGATAGATAGATAGATAGAGTTAGAGAGATAGATAGATAGAGTTAGAAAGAGACAGATAGAGTTAGAGAGATAGATACATAGATAGATAGAGTTAGAAAGAGACAGATGGAGTTAGAGAGATAGTTACATAGATAGATAGATAGATAGATAGATAGATAGATAGATAGATAGATAGATAGATAGATAGATGCTAGGGTATTCTGGGTGGTTGCTATGGTGTTGCTAGGCGGTTGCTAGGGTGTTCTGGGTGGTTGCTAGGGTGTTGCTAGGCAGTTGCTAGGGTGTTCTGGGTGGTTGCTATGGTGTTGCTAGGCGGTTGCTAGGGTGTTCTGGGAGGTTGCTATGGTGTTGCTAGGCGGTTGCTAGGGTGTCCTGGGTGGTTGCTATGGTATTGCTACTTGGTTGGTAGTGTTCACATATGGTTACTATAAAGTATCCATATTAGCATTTAGCTATTCACAGCTAGCATGTTTAGCATATTGAAAGTCCTGTGTGCTAGCATGAGTCAAAAGACCCAACCCCCATCGCGATACAATTTTCTGATTTTGAGATATAGCTGTTAAAAAATGGTTGCTAGGGTACTCTGTTTGGTTGCTAGGGATTGGCTTGTCAGCTGCCAGTGATGAATCTCCAAATGCTGCTTGTCACTATGAATGATATAAATCAACTCTCATGACTCTGTGACATTCAGAGTGGAAGATATCCCTCTTTAAAATTTGGTTGCTAAGGTGCTCGTTAATTGTTGCTAGGGCGTGGCCAGAAATTGTAGATGTGATTCATGGTTGGCACTTTGCTACCCGGAGTCAAAAGAGACCACCCACATATTTCTATGACACTTCTTTCTGGAGATATCCCTTCAATCTCTTTCAATGGAAGTCTATGGGACTTGTTGCTAAGGTGCTCTAAATGGTTGCTAGGGCGTGGCTTGATAGCTTCACAATGATCCTGAGAGACTGATTGGTCGTGTGAGTAAAATGAGTCCGCACCCTTCTTGTCTCTACGACACTGTGATCCAGAGCTATGTTCAATATAAAACCCTAATGCAATGTGTTGGACGGCCCATTTCATGTAAGTCAATGGGGCAATTTTGGGCAGCTCCTGCCCCCCAGGGGTGCAACTATTCCCCCACTGTGAGGTATTTTCTTACAGAGCCTGTCAGCCTCTTCAAATGTGGTACATTACAAGTTTCTGAGAAATCATCGCTATTTAGTATGGCACGAGGCCTGCGGCCTCGTGCCTATGGCCTACGGTTGCTAGGGTGCTGTAACTGGTTGCTAAGGTGTGAATTTAGAGTTTATGAGTTTAGAGTTTATAAGTTTAAATGAGTAAGTGTCCAGAGTTTATTAATTTATGAGTTTAATAGTTTTATGAGAGTTTATAAGAGTATGAGTTTATGAATTTAGAGTTTATGAGTTTAGAGTTTATAAGTTTAAATGAGTCTAAGAGTTCAAGTTTAGAGTTAATTAATTAATTGTGAGTTTAAGAGTTTAAGATTAGATAGATAAGTGTCATAGATTGATGAGTTCATTAGTTTAAATGAGTCTCAATGGCTCATATAGTGTATAGAATGACAGTTTGATTGAGTCTGGGGCTTCAAGGTATTTAGATTTGAATTTTTGACAGTTGGGCAGTTTGAATTTCTCAATGGGAGTCAATGGGAGTTTTTTCCGACTTTGATCGTCATTTTTAGGAGAACCGTAAGTCCGATCAGTTAGAAAAGATATAGCACACCGAGTCAGATCAGTTTGAGTGTCCGTGCCGAGTTTGGAGTATGTGGAGTTAAAGCTCTAGGAGGAGATAGAGTTGCAAATTTTTGAGTAAGAAGAATAATAATAACTAGAATGTACATTTCCAGAGGAAAATGTGAAGTGGTGCTTGCAGTGGCAAAACTCACCACCCGGTTGCTAGGGTGTTATGGGTGGTTGCTAGGGTGGTTGCTAGGTGGTTGCTAGGGTGTTGCTAGGTGGTTGCTAGGGTGTTCTGTGTGGTTGCTAGGGTGTTGCTAGGTGGTTGCTTGGGTGTTCTGGGTGGTTGCTATGGTGTTGCTAAGCGGTTGCTAGGGTGTTCTGAGTGGTTGCTAGGGTGTTGCTAGGTGGTTGCTAGGGTATTCTGGGTGGTTGCTAGGGTGTTATGGGTGGTTGCTATGGTGTTGTTAGGCAGTTGCTAGGGTATTCTGGGTGGTTGCTAGGGTGTTCTTGGTGGTTGCTAGGGTGTTCTGGGTGGTTGCTATGGTGTTAGGTGGTCGCTAGGGTATTCTGGGTGGTTGCTAGGGTGTTGCTAACGTGTTCTGGGTGGTTGCTAGGGTGTTGCTAGGAGGTTGCTTGGATGTTCTGGTATAGGTGGTTGGTAGTTGTCACAGATGGTTACTATGAAATTTGTAGCATTTTCTTGGCATGATTTAGCACTTAGCCAATCAATATTAGCATGTAGCTATTCTCTGCTAGCATGTGTAGCATGTAGCAAGTCATGTTTGCTAGCATGAGTAAAAAGAGCCAACCCCCATCTCTATACGATGTTTTGATGCAGAGATGTAGGTCTTACAAAATGGTTGCTAGGGTACTCTGTTTGGTTGCTAGGGACTGGCTTGGCAGCTGCCAATCATGAAGCTCCAAAGTCAATGTGAATGTATAAACCAACCCCCATCTCTATACGATGTTTTGATGCAGAGATATAGGTCGTGCAAAATGGTTGCTAGGGTACTCTGTTTGGTTGCTAGGGAGTGGCTTGGCAGCTGCCAATCATGAATCTCCAAAGGCTGCTTGTCAGTATGAATGATATAATACAACTCCCATGCCTCTATGACATTCAGAATGGAAGATATCCCTCTTTGGATTTTGGTTGCTAAGGTGCTCTACAATGGTTGCTAGGGCGTTGCCAGTAAGTATTGAGGTGATTCAGGATTGGCTGTTTGCTGGCCCAAGTCAAACGAGCCCACCCTCATGTTTCTATGACACTTCTATCCGGAGATATCCCTTTGATCTCTTTCAATGGAAGTCTATGATACTTGTTGCTAAGGTGCTCTATATGGTTGCTAGGGCGTGGCTTAATAGCTTCACAATGATCCTGAGAGACTGATTGGTCATCTGAGTAAAATGAGCCCGCCCCCTTGTCTCTATGACACTGTGATCCAGAGCTATGTTCAATACAAAATCCCTATGCAATTTACCATAGTAGGAAAAACACATGCATTTGATGGGACGTCCTTCACCATAGTAAGTCAATGGGGAAACTTTGGGCAGCTCCTGCCCCCCAGGGGTGCAACTTTTACCCCATTGTGTGGTATGTTCTTAAAGAGCCTGCCAGCCTCTTCAAATGTGGCAAATCTCACGTTTGTCCGAAATCCTTGTTTGGAGCTACGAGTCGTCAAAGTTTGTCTCAATGTTAAGTCTATGGGATTTTTTGGAAATTTGTTCGCCCCTGGGTCGAACACCGTACCCCCGATCTCTGATAAAAGTGATAGGACACTTCTCCTCAATAGGCCGCACGATTTGATGCCTCATTCATGGGTCTGTGACAAAAACTGTGGACGTAGGAGTGCTCCAAACTTTTTCCTGGAATAGTAAAATGCTATACTAGAAAATTTTCAATGGGAAAAATTTGGGGAGCTCCTGCCCCCAAGGGGTGCAACTTTTACCCCATTGTGAGGTATTTTCTTACAGAGCCTGTCACCCTCTTCAAATGTGGTAAATCACAGGTTTCTGCGAAATCCGATCTCAGAGCTATGACTCGTCAAAGTTTGTCGTAATGTTAAGTCTATGGGATTTTTTTTGGCCGTTTTTCGCCCCTGAGGCGACCATCGTACCCCCGATTGCTTAGAAAAGTCATAGCACACCTCTCCTAAATAAGCCGGTCGATTTGACACCTCACCCATGGGTCTGTGACAAAATCTGCGGGAGGAGTAGCGAACCAAAAAGTGGCCAGAATAATAATAAGAAGAAGAAGAATAATAAATAACATGGGGGTCAATGGGGAAAATTTGGGCAGCTCCTGCCCCCCAGGGGTGCAACTTTTACCCCATTGTGAGGTATGTTCTTACAGAGCCTGTCAGCCTCTTCAAATGTGGTGAATCGCAGGCTTCTGTGAAATTCTCGCTCGGAGCTATGAGTCGTCAAAGTTTGTCGCAATGTTAAGTCTATGGGATTTTTGGGAAATTTGTTCGCCCTTCGGGCGAACATCGTACCCCCGATCGCTTAGAAAAGTCATAGCACACCATTCCCGAATATTCCGCACGTTTTGAGACCTCATTCATGGGTGTGTGACAAAAACTGCGGGAGGAGTAGCGTGCCAAACTTTTGGGCCGACTCAAAAAACACAATAGTAATAGTGTTGCCTTGCTTTCAGCAAGCACCACTAATAATAAGTTTAAATAGCATTTCAGTAAGTTGGCTTTCCCAAGCCAACTTAACTATAAACTAGTTAGGGGAACTATCTCTTTAAGTATGGGTTACCTTATTAGCCTACCCAGGAAAAAAGATATAGCTAGTGTAGACTACTGAACACAAATATTGGGGGATATTGTAACATTATTTCGGGTAAATTGTCACAATGGAATCCAAGCTTTTTAAGGACAATTTAAAATAGGCTACCTATGAAGCATTCAGAGTGTTGACATAAATTTCCACTCTGAAACAGGAAGACAGGATGGACAAATGGATCAGCCCCTCCCCTTTTTGAAAAATATAGCCAATAGGGTTTAGTTTATCACAGCTGGCCAGAGCTGTTGAACTCAGTAAAGCCGCAGTTTCCTGCTCCTCCTAATATCTCCTTCATCTTAAAATATATTGGCTAGTTCTGTGCAGAATTCAAAGGATTCGATACGTTTTGAGGTATGCGCAGACTCGCGTCTAATATGATTCCATATGCATTTTATGAAATTACAAGATATAAAACATGTGACCACTTAGTCTGAAAGAGATCATGAGACCACAGTTTTATTGTTTATTTGTTTACCCAAGAGCTATTGTATATATAATAAAGGTATAATTTAATATATATATAGCCTATATTTATTAGAGCTTAAATAAATAATAAAAAATAAATACATTTTAAGATTTATTTATTTTTTACAAATTGTACAAATAACAATTCATTGCACTGTTCAAATTTACAAAAGCGCCAGCAGTTCAGCACTGTCTACATGGTATGTGTCCATCTTTCTGGCCTCTTTACTAACTGCTGTAAACAGAGTGAAAGACAGTTGTCAAGCGTTGTGTAGGAGACCCACTGCAGTGCGTTTGTAGCAGCTCCATTTGTCCCACCAGAAAGTCTTCTGAAATTCCCAAAGTTCTTTTGCATCGTGCTGTGTGACTCACGACGACGGGGACGAAACACAACAGAGGGGGTGGGTTGGCTGAAAGGACGTTCTCTTGAACAAAAAAACTTGAGACTCGGTATTTTAGACACAAAAGGCTTTTGGTGAGCGTTTTTTTCTGGCCTCCGACACACACATTAGGAAGCCAATGCTTAGTCTAAATGTACAAATGTTGTATATTGCCTTTATATAATTCAAAAGTCAGTGGTAGGGCGTGTAAAAAGTTTTACCGTTTCCTTTTCAGCTGATTAAAAGACGCTCTGCTTTTCATGACATCACACAATGTGCCCTTTTCTTATACTGCTGCGGATGTGGAGGTGGTTTCTTGTCTTTCTCTCTCTTTGTAGGAGGCATCCTTTATTCTCCTCTGAGAGGAAGTGACTCAAGTCGACTTTAAGTTCAGGTTTCCGTGTGATTTCACCCACAATGCATCGAGCCCCACCAGCTCCACTATCTTCCATTCAGCCCCTCATTCTCCCACGTCAGAGACACTTTACACAGTCCGGAGTTTTACAACCGTCTACGCAAACCAGTGAATCAACTAAGTTTAATTGGCTAATATATAAGGTTATTTGTAAAACCCTTTTTTTACAGTCTATGGTAAAACCTCATACTGGTGAGAATATACCTCATGGAAGGAACAACATGGTGTGGCAAAAGAAAAAAATGAGAATTTTGACTTTTACACACCCTATATCTTAAGAAAAAAACCCTTTCTTTTATTCTAATTCACATCTAATTCATGACCTTTGTATCTTGAATGAACATGCTGTTGTTGCTGAAGTTACAGCTATATTTTTCCCTTTGTTACTAACTTTGACAGGCCTTTTGAGTGACCATCTCATGTTTATGAAAGCACTGAATTTGAACTCTATCCTTTGTGTGGAAGAGCATTATTTATGTTTCATTTATTTGATTTAAATATGCATTGTAAAGATTGAAAAAGGGCTTTATTTAAATCTTAAAGGTCTCAAATGCATTTGGTCTACAAAAAGCGTCAAGTTTGTTTTCATCAGTAAAGTTAGTATATGGGCTCATGTATGGTCAGCAAGTCAGTGGGTTTTTGTATTTGGGAAATGATTGTCTTTCTTTCACTGGAGTGTATAAACAGGGATTTGCAGGCTCAAAGCAAGAGTTACAACAACAAATTTATCATCATGAGTCTGTGGCGCTCATCAATCCAGGCCACTCTTCTGTGAAACACCGCAGGCTATGTGTCCGTGCATGTTTTGGGTTGGGGAGGGATTCATTTTTAAAGTAGACTCAATAGGTCAATAACATAAGAGTCTCCACAACAAATGAAGGAAATAAAGTTTAAAATATGTTTTCCAAGTTCTTAGAAATTGACTATTTGTACATGTTGGTTTCATTATTTTCAAAAAACGTTTTAAGTTTTCTCATGGATTTTTTTTCAGGCAACTGCAAATATCATATGAATTCACAAATATCATTAAGTTTTTGCAGAGTCAACCCACATATTATACAACCTGAACTGACCGTGCCTGGTCATAAAAAGGTCAAATTATCTGATATTTTACATCTATACATCTGTGTGATGTGATGTCATTTCCTTTTTTTCCCTGCATTTTATGCTTTTTAGACCATGATTTGGCTGAAAAAGTTTTTCAGTTAATAAGCGGGAAAAGTAGCCTATTATTCTTTACTATTAGTAAAGTTGTATCACCCTTATGTTTTACTTTATGATACACTGTAAAAAAAAGTTGCTGCCTTAAATTTTTAAGTACAATTAACTAGTTTTATTTAATTGTCAAGATGTTTTATTTCAACTTAAATTACATTAAACTGACTTGAAAAAACTACTACTAAAAATGGTCATAAGAGAATATAATTTATAATAGAAAATTGCTTATTTTGCTTAAAACTTATTCTGATGAGTTAAAGTGATGTAAAAATATGGATTGTCTCATAACTTATCGATCATATACATTTTTAAAGTGTACAAAACACTTTTTTGAATTTTAATTCAGAAATGAAAATATGCTTCGAATTATTAGAGCTGTGATGACATATCTTTGTAAGTCAACCCAAAAGTTTGCATCACACTTGTTCCCTCGACTTTCCTTTGAATTATTGTAGAAAATAAGATAAAAGTTTACAATTATCACTTGTTAATTTATCCAGAAGACAATCAGTAAAATAGATCTAAAAAAAAAAAATCTAATGATGCTATTCTGCATAAAAGAAACGGAGACAACACAAACAAACAAACCTAAAACAAACACCGATCACCATAATGGTGACTTAAAATTACGTTGTTTTTTTTTTGTGTAAGTTTCACTCATTTTAAATGGTTAACTTTTTAAGGAATTAATTTGATTAATTATTACTTAATTCTAATTTGTTAAATATAATTAATAATATTCCTTGTAATCTGTTGCCACAATTGTTTTGATTAGATAAAGCGTATTCATTTTTACAGTGTAAGTGACTACAATCGCAAGAAGTAAAAAGCTAAACGTATAAGCTATAAGTGAACTTCTAAGTCACATCTTCAGACAGCTTTTTCAGTCTTTATTTAAAAACATTTTTCCTGAAAGTTTGAGTTTGAATAGTTTCCAAGAGTGTGATTTGAAACACAATGAGGCTGTAAAAGCAGATGAGTTTACCTGCTTGGATTGAGGAAGTTTAATGTTTCCAATGACCTCTAGTGCCATTTAAATCACACAAAGGATTACTGATATATTTGTGTTGCAAAAATAATGTTCCCCACAGACCCTATTTCAGGCATTTAACCAGAAACCCATTGACTTAAGGACAATGTAATCTAACTCATTTCACGGTTTTGGCTTATAAAAAGACATAATCCCAGGACTCGTCTGTTGTATTTTCATGTCATTAATGTCAAGTCCATTGACCCTAGAGCCATTTAACTCCATTAAAGCAAAATGTGTCATTTCCTCAGAACAGTTCTCTCCCCCTCCAGTAGATTCCCGCACGAGTCCGTATCCAGGGCAGCCCTAGCTAACCAGAATGCAGAGAAAAGGAAAGTACACCAGGAGCCATGGAAAAGTTAAGAAGCTGGAGGGGTGTGGGAGTGTACAATACATCTGTCTTAGGAGATAAATCTGTCAGCACCTTAGCTGCAGCCCACGGGATGCCCAGGATGGATGAGCGTAGAAGCGCTCTGCCTCACCAAAGATGGATGCAGTGCCATGAGATTTTGGGATGATAAAAGCCCCACTGAGGGGCCTTTTCCCTTTTTTCCAGTGCATTTCAGTTTCATCTTGATTGCAAACGCAATCGCCCGAGGCGTGATGTTCTTCTAAGAATGGGTAACGGGCAATTTATACACAAAAGCAGAGAAACATGCGCGCACACACATTTTGTTTAGTCAAAAAGGATGTTTTTGATGAAATATCAGAATACTCATATGTCGCCACAGAGTGAGTCAAAACCAATATTGGAGGACAGACGGGTGGAAGAGTGCAGGGGACGCCTGAAGGCTGCGACTCCTGCTGCCACTGATGATCTTACAGATAAAAACCATTTATCTGCTCACCAGGGCTGCCAGAGGCTCTGCTAATTAGCTTTACCATTCATCTCTCTCTTTCCATTCCCTCACTCTATCACACTCTGTCTCCTTCACTGGTTGACCTTCTATATTCAGTTCTGCCTGTTACATTTGAATATTTTAGTGCACTTTTTAACCTGCAAGTTATGGGACAGATGATTTTATATCAATTAAAATTGATCGAATTGTCTGGTATTATGGATACTTTGCTGAAATGTAAACTTTTTTTTTATGGTAAAGGGTAAAAATGGTTTAAATTAAGATATTTGTTCCTCACATATTCTTCATGACTAAAACTGCGACCTGAGTTATAACTTATATGAGCAAGAGTCTCAAAGCTCCCATGATCAACAACATGGAAATAATCTATATAATTAATTCATGGTTTGAATGTAAAAGGTTTTGAGATTCACTGCACCTACAATAAAGAGTATGAACACAAGAAATGTGGAGCATATTCAGTAAAATATCATAAAATCAAATTAGCTTATCATGTAACTTATCATCATGTAACTATATATATATATTATTTAACATATTTTTACAATGCATATTTAAATAAAAAGTAAATTAATGAAACAAAATGTAAATATATATATTCATTTTAGATAAATAATGAAACAACAAAATTCCAAATCCAACCTCTTTTCTCAAATACTGATTATGAAATATTCTTCAGATATAGGACAGTAGCTCTTACTGCATGGAAATCACATTGGTGGAATTCAGGTTAACTGGACACTTTTTGCCATTGAGATGACTGGGGAAAAGTATCCCACTCAACCTTAATTCCCCCCAACTTCTTCAATCTTGATAAAGCGTGTGGTATCTGACAGTAATGCGGCTCTACACCCACTGCTGCTTGGCTGATCTGCATTTAAAAACAGAGCAGGCCTTTGCTAGTGGAATATTTATAGCATTGCATTAAGCATGAAATCGAAGGTTTTAAGTGTACCATTGCAACATCGGCACTCCTCTGTTGAGGCCTGCCCAAAAATGCCTGCCCTTGGGCTGTTTGCAGTGCAGTGCTGTTTCCATACGAATTAAACCTTCATTACACATTGACCTCTCTTAAGTCAAGATCTAAGCTACTGGTTAACATGCAACCTGGGCGACGAGGGAAAAGTAAAGTCAACCCAGGCATCCATATTTTAAAGGAAATATCTGTTGTGTTTAATCCATGCATTTCCTAAGAGATGTGTGCAAGGTCAAATCTCAGATAAAGCCGATGTCGACCTGTAAGAAGTGTTGAATTCATCATGAAAACATGAAATGCACCAGTTCACGTGATCAAGCATGCACAGCTGTCTGAGCACAGGCATCTCATCTGAATGGAGATAAGAGCATTTGACAATGACATCACTCTACACTGCGCTCAGAGGGCTTATCTCATCGCCTTTGCAGTCCCAGAGACCCCCATTACTAACCAAGAGCTTGCTGTCTGCAGGCGCTTCATACACACAAAGTCAAAACAACGTCTCTATGGGGGAAAAAAGGCTGGAATCCCAATATTTTGCACTAGTTGTTGCTCCATTTAAAATGAAGGATTAATCTTGGATATGAAATTCATAAAAACAGAATCTTTGAAATCAAAATCTTTGCTATACTGCCCCCTTGTGGAATGAAAAACAGAAGTCTTGACGTGTGTGTGTTTTTTTTAAATTAAATTTACTCACCCCCATGTCATCCAAGATATCCATGTTATTCTTTCTTCAGTCGAAAAGAAATGAAGGTTTTTGATGAAAACATTCCAGGATTCTTCTCCATAATGGGCTAACAGTTTAAGGTCCAAAAGAGAGTTTCAGTGCAGCTTCAAAGGGCTTTAAACGACACCAGACGATGAATAAGTGTCTTATCTAGCGAAACGATCATTCATTTAAAAAAATAAAAATAACAAAGTTTAAGTTTTATAAGCTCAAATGCTCGCCTTGCTCTGGACAGTGATGCACGTTCGTGACTCTCCTGTTCGAACTCATCATGTTCATCAAAATGAATGGATCTTTTTCCGAGTCAACTCATTCATTTTGTTCGTTGAATGAACCATATGACTCAAAGAGATTCTTTCATTTTTTTATATATATATATTTTTTTATTAAACATTAAAGCAATACATACAAACATATATAAAAGAAAAAAAAACTGCAGCAAAATACACATACACAAATAAGTTGCCAGGGTAACATAAAAACAAAAATGCGGTGCATTCACCTTAAGAGGACATAAAGGATGAATATATAGATACAGTCTTCATTGCTTTGGGATTAACAGAACTTTGGATAGTTTCCATGTATCTGTCTAAATCATCTTTGAATAAAGAAAAGAGAGGTTTCGAACCAGTAAATTTTTGCTTATGTATATGAAATTTATCTAGAAGGAAACACAAATTAATAATATTGTCCTGTTTTCTCTTTTGAGTAGTCAAACAAACCAAAGAAAACATCTTTAAAACAGAAAGAGAAGTCACTTATAAAATAAGATTGGATAAAAGTTAACAAATCTGACCAAAATTTCTCTGTGGGTACAGATTCTTTCATTTTGATGAACGAGTTTGAACAGGTGAGTCACGAACGTGCATCACAGAACAGAGCAAGGCGAGCATTTGAGCTTATAAACTTTGTAAAAAAAATAAATAAATAAATAACCAATCGTTTTACTTGACAAGACCCTTATTCATCGTCTGGTGTCGTTTAAAGCCCTTTGAAGCTGCAGTGAAACTCATTTGGACCTTGAACCATTTGGTTCACTTCCCAGTAAAGTGCATTATATGGAGAAAAATCCTGGAAAAATCCTTTTTTTAAGTGAACTACTCGTTTGATGC
This sequence comes from Pimephales promelas, assembly GCF_016745375.1. Next base: position 47,729,718 of record NW_024121099.1, read on the forward strand.
ATATTATATATATTTTTTATTATAATTTCAATCTTAAAGTAATTAGAGATGAAAACAGCTAGAAATGAACACTAAATATGCGTCATCAGGACAGAAAGCTGTAGTAGTTTTAATACATTTTCTGCAGAAACTAAAGAGACAGAATGCCACATTGTGAATGAAAAGACAAAACTTTATTTGACATGGAAAACAAAAAAACAAACAAACCCAAAACATTTAAAAATTGTAGTTCTCTATAAAATTTAGCACACAAAATATAGCTTTTCTTTGATATTGTAGGTCAAATCTACCCTAATAATTCAATAACATATTATAAACCCTTCGTAAGGGAAAGGATTATGTACATACCACTGGCTTTGCAGGAAAAACAAGTACAATCCAGTATACTTACAATGAGTTAATAGCTTTTCAACTTTTTAAACCAAACTTTTACAGGTCAACACTCAAAATCAATGTAAACTAAATGCGTTTAACACAGCTTCCTTATTACAGATTCCTATGACAAAGATTTTACTCTAATAACTGACTGACCAAAGTTAAGGAAAAATATATTATTGCAAAGGAGTAGAAGTACTAATAGACAAAAAAGATGAATACGAAAAGTCAAAAGGAACAAATGCATACATACATATTCACTATCTTTACATTATCTTAGCATTTAACTGGACACAAATAAGTCTGATTATTGAGTGCATACATCATGCGGGTCAAAAGAAATAACACAACGAGATGAAAACCTTTCCAAAAATTCTGCTCATTTAAATAACATTAAAATTGTTATTCAATGCAGCCAATAAATGGCAACGTGTGTTGATAGTGTAGATATCCAACTCAATTCAGACATGACAAGTTGTTTGAAGGATCACATGACACTGAACCTCATAACAAGAGGAACTGTGTCAGGATTTTAGCTGCTTATGTAAACAAGGTGAAATAAACCTACAATTATTTAAATGTTCATCAATAAACAAACAATTCATAAAGGTATGTATTAAAGACACACAACTTACTGTAAGAAGGGAAACGCATCTATAAGGAGGGTAAAAAGAGTAAACATCCCTGAGTTATCTAGTTTTGGTTCAGAATGAAGTGCATTAGAGAATGTTTGACCTTTTCCCTTGCTAAAAATGGTGATGGAACAATAAAAAGATAAGACAAGACTATAACAATGCCGTTCATGATGCTAGAATTCTGAAAATGTGGATTTTAAGTAGTAACAAACAACAATTAACCAAAAATATTACAGCAATGACTGACAAAATGCTTTTATAACTGGTCTTGATTATATAGCCTCCTGCAGTGGAAATGTACTTGTTGGTGACAGACGATGTTACTGTATTCCATATAACAAAAGAAAACAACAACCAGGACTCTAAACTAGCCAAAAACAACTAAATTAAGTGAAGTCGGTAATCCTAAACTTTCAACAGTCAGTTCTGAGATAAAAGAGGTGTCTTATGGGTATCAGTAGCCCTCTCTGTGAATGCAAAGTTATGTGTAAAATGGTAAAGAAACTAAGTGTTTTTTTGGAGGAGTGCACACACTGAATCTGAATATTCATCATCTCTGAAGTATAGAAAGTACCATCTACAATGAAGATATGGTTAAACCATGATCATCAAGCAACATTAACACTTGTTAATTTATCCAGAAGACAATCAGTAAAATAGATCATAGAAAAATCTAATGATGCTATTCTGCATAAAAAGAAACGGAGACAACACCACACCCTAACTCTTCTCTTCATCGACATCGATATCTTCTTCCTTTCCTTGCTCTCCGACCTCACAGCCACCGGAGTCACGTGACTCTTCTACTTCCTCAACATCCACTTCCTCTTCATTTCTCTCCTCAGAGAAAGATTCCCCCTCATCTCTGTCATTCTCTTCTGAGCCTGGGAGAAAAATATGATCAATCATGATTGTTTAGGGATCCACTTTTTTATTGCTTATCATGAAACGCTTTATATTACATGATTGTGAAAAGGAAAACCTCACCTCCAACTTGGTCATCCCGTTCATCATCCTCCTGCTCCATGTTTTGGCTACTCTGCTCTTCATCTTCGTCTGAATCTGAGATGATCACGCATTCGTCTCCGTTATTGCTGCCCTTAGGTTTGGGAGCGCTGCTGGCAGTTGGAAATTGGTTAAAGATCATTAAAATTTAGGAAAACCTAAAAAGACATTTGGGAGAATCTGGAGGAGGAAATAAAATGTTTTATTCTGGCTATTACCTGCCATTCTCTCGTGGCTCCCACAGTGGAGTCAGGTAATACCTCAAAGGGTTTCTGTACAGATCTTCCTTCAGAATCTAGAACCAATCAGGATCTTTTATAAAACATCATCCTTACTGTGTGCATGTATAAGGGTTTACGGTTTTGCTGGGTTATAGTGCTTTTTTGTTCATGTATTTTCATTTCCTACACCTAACCTCATGAGAGATGTACCTGTGCTATGTCATCCCTTCCTGGGTTGCTGTGATCACTGAACCAATGGAAGAAGCTCTGGTAGACTCCCTGTGATGTTCGACGAGGTTCTCCACTCCCGACCAGATTCTGCCCTCTGTGCCACAAAATTGGGTTTGAGAAGGACACCGGAGACCCTGAGCATAAAATAAGCACATACAGACGATTATGCATGATTACCTTATACATGTATACATACATAAAACACTCATTAAAAGAGAGGAGCTGTGATAGTGGTCAGCTAACCTCCCATTCCAAGATGAAGTTCTTTCACTATCATTTTGTTTTGAAAGAACGGATTTCGCCGGAAATGAAAGCAGATGCGGTATCCAAGTTTGTTGTTCTTGAAAGATTCAATCTGTTTCATAAAAGCATATTAAAAATATATATATTAATTGTCATTTTAAAAACAGGTTCAAGCCAAAGGGAAAAAAGGCGGGGAAATGCTTTACCTCTAAATTAGTCATGTAACTAAGGGCGTCCTCATCAGACTCGTCGATTTGCGCTGATAGATGTGGGTGATTCAGAAGCTGATTGGTTCCAAGTTAAGTGCACAAATATGTAAATGAAGAAAACAAACATCTAGAAACCAGCATCACTTGGTTCAAACATTTTGATGCAAATGGAAAAACGACACGCAAGGCATTTAGAGTCTACACATAAACATTTTTATACAAGTACCAAATGTGATCTTTGATGGAAATTCATCAGACATGGTAAAGTGGACATCTACTAACATCCACTAGTGAATCTTTTGACCAATTCAATTCCTTGATTCTTTCAGTCACTTGTTTTTGAGAGATTTAAAAAAAAAAAACATTTTAGACAGACTGCAGTCAAAATAAGCTTGTACATATATTGACAAAATCGACACTGTGCGATGATGTAACCATTGCAACATCTATGTCTGTATCAGATCGCATATGGGCAAACATAAGTACTGTTACTACTTAACAGACCGACCATTAATGATAAACACAAATATAGAGAGCGATAGGGCCCACTAAAGACGACCTCAGTCACTTCTGAAAGTCATTGAATAACTCGCACAGTGTTAAAGGATACAGCAGTAACCCAAAAGCCTGGGATCGCTTGTGTGATGGCGCTGCGCTGGTCCAGGTGAGGGCGTCGCTGGCGGCTCACTTTCATCTCCAGACGTTGATGAAGACGAGCGCCTTTCTTCTCCAGCGCATCCAGGCGCATCTGTACCTGCGCGAGCAGTGCGACGGACTGCCGCACCTCCGGGGCCATCTTCACCGACACTATGGCACACTCGCCGTCCTCGTTATCCTCGTTCTCAGAGGCGACAGACGAACTAGCCGTGGAGGAAGAGCCAGGGAGGGAGTCTTCTTCGTCCTCCTCCTCCTCACCATCATCATCATCATCATCCACAAACGATGCCTGCTCTGGATGTCCTCTGTTCTCGCGGATCAGCAGGGATGAAGAGCTGTCCGCCGCGGCTGCCTCCGTCCTTCTCTCGCTCTGAGAGCAACCTGGACGAATGGACCTTTCTCTTAATTTCTCTCGGCTCGGTTTTTTGGACGAACAGGGCATTTCTTTACAGTCTTCGTCCCCATCTCCGCCGGTCAGACTCGCGAGCGCCTCTGCTGCGGCGATGGCAGCGGAATCTGACGGCTGGCGCGCGCTCTCACCTCCAGCAGCCTGTCTCGTGCTCTCCTGTGCGGCTGCTTCATGCTGAATTACCACCTCCTTCTCTTCAGTTCCTTCAGGGAGCTCAGCTCCGGGTTTTGGCTCACCATTCCCAACTTTCTCGGGTTCTGCATCTTCATGAGACCCATTTCTTGGTTCCTCGTCACTTACTTTCGCCTGCTTGAGCAGCGTGGTCTCACACTCTCCACTCGGACTTGCGCTTCTTTTCATCTGGTTAATTTCGGACGGCTGACTGCTGTCCGACTTTGTACTCATGATACTGAATAGTTCTAAATTTATCCGACGTATATGATGGTTTTTAAAACAGATTCTAAATGATAATTGTTAACTGTGCGGGTCTCTATACCTCGTTCGCATTACAGCACTTCCAAGATCCAATTCTGCGCAAATGTCAGCAGGCCTAGATAGCTTCCTAACGCTGAATGAGGCTAGTTCATATTCTCGCTGACTACCGCATATCAATTATTTCCGTTTGATTTTGACACAGTATTCCCAACTTTAAGCTATTTCTCTCTTAAAAGTCACAATTCGTCTAAAATGTCCAGTTCTGTAGTATTTGTTTACAGTTTGTCCTTCCGTTCGCCATTTATCTGAGGCTTTACATACGAGCAAGAAAACAATGCTCTGATTGGCTGAAATGCACCGCGCAAAAATCTCTCGACCAATCATAGTCGTAGTATTGCAGTTGGTGACGAGCCATTTCATTGAGAACATCACTATCGCGTTGCAATTACGCATTATAAAATATTTCTGACTGAAACTGTTTTAATTATAATTTAGTTTATGAGAAACAAAACTTGATTATGTATAGTGTGTGTACAGCTCTGGGGAAAAAAAATCTTTAAAAAAAGTGCTGGATTTCAGTTTGGATCAAATATTTTATTTTCAAAGAAAATTATAATTGTACAGTAGTCGTTTAACTGTTTCTATGAACAATAAGTACCATATTAAATGTATTTACACACTTAACGATGTCATTACTACCATTAATGGTGTACAAATGTTGGCATAAGAGTTATATACTTGTGAATTTTTATTACATTTAGGCCTAAATTTGAGAAAATTAGCTGAACTTACATTTCTTAACTATCTTTGGCTGTTACATTTATTTTGATTTATTACACAAAAAAATGGGGGAAAAAAGAGTCTGAAATAGACTGACAGCTATACATTTAAAACCACAATGTCTTTAATTTATATCACATTGACTATTCTTTCTAAAGTTGTAAAACTTGTTAGTGATTGAATGTGGTTGCAATCTCTTAATCAGTGTCCATTTGGGCCTGACATCTGGTAAGTTTCACCTTGTGGAGTCAGGGGAAACAGGTGAAAAGGTGCCATCCAGGCCATATCCTGGTCCCTAGAGGAAAAAGTGCTGTAATTACAATCAATCTCTTATGATTCAGAACTAAACGGCATGCCTTTATTAGTCCATGAGGCTGAGGTGTCTCCCAGCTCCAACAATAAAGCCACTTTATTAGAGCCATCCAAAGAGCCCAGGGTACGTTTTTTTAATCTTTACTACTCAGCCATCTATTTTTATACCCATATTTATACATACAACCAACTCTGTGTTTCTCCACATGATTTTTTGAGACTGGGGGGAGGACCTTGGGTGGTCTGGGTGCATTCAAATTGTGTACAATTTTAAAGTTGAACTCATCTAACTGGTGCACTGCAAGTTCAAAATGAAATGCTCCAACCCATGTTCAGTGTGCAAACTGAACAAAGAAAAAGTCAATTAAATGACTTGTGCCTCAACCTTCTTTTAGTTGTGATATAGTGACTCAGTCTACATTACATTCACATTTTTGTAGGAAGCCAAGCAATTAGAATATAAAAGATAATTATATATCAGTATACCGATGACAGTAATAGCCATATATTGTAAAACAAATGCACTCTAAAATAAATAAATGATTAATTCACAATCATATTATTTTACCCTTTACAGTAGGGTATTAAATACTTTTGTCCTGATTTCCTAAAGTCCCATTTCGATGGAAAACTACAGTTGGGCTTTTATTTTGGTGGAAAACTGCAGCTGGGCTTTTACTTTTGTGGAAAACAGCACCCGGGCTTTCATTTTGGTGGAAAACTGCAGCCAGTTTCTTTGAAAACAGGTTTACAAATGTATCTCATTACAAATCTAGTGAAATGCAAATCATCTGCCCATAAAAATGTTGGAAGTTAAGCAAATGTTAAAAGCACAACTGGTGCCCGTTGTAGTGCCAAATGCATGCTAAACACTCACATGCATAATGCAGTCATTCACTGTGAACCGAGCCATTCTGAGACGCAGAATACCAGAGGCTGCTCACTGGAGCGCAATGAGTGGAGTATGAACTCCAGCTCCCCCTCTCTGAATGCAATTTGTGTGTAATGGGTGGAGCTAGAAGGTCTAACCACACCCTAACTTTATCCCTCCGCCCATTAGATCCACAGAGGTTGAGCTAAACTCAGTCAAGGTCAACTCCTTTGGCTCTGCAGTGAGCATCACTTGATCATGTGCTGACCACGTGAACAAAGTGTGAGCTTCGCTTGAAAACAGGCAGTGCAACAGACTTAAGTCACAGCCTTTTGTAATTTAATCCATATTGGAATTGGATTTATCCATATTGTGCTTTTGATTTTAGATCGTTTGACATATACTTTGCATAAGCAAAGGTGCACAACAACAGACCTTATGAGAAGTTTAAATATATTTTTGGTTCATAATGAAAGTGTGGTGGGCCGCCACAGTCTAGTTAATGGACGGGTAAACACTGCAGCAATCCACAAACAGTAAAAAAAACCTGTAAGAATTTACATAAAATTAAACCATCATCCTTAAAACGCAGCAAGTAAAGTTTACCTGTGTAACTTTTGTCCTTTTCTCCTGAGAAATTCCTCTTCATCTACAGTCCAAACAGAACCTTTCCTTCCTTCAACGCGCACAAAGCACTTATGAAGACTGAGGTTATGCCGAACAGCATTCTACACACACAAAGTAGTAAAAGAATTACTTATTCTGTGATTTCACAGCCATGTCATCACTTTGTCATTGAGGTGCAAGTAGTGAAAGTTTTATGGTATGTAAACGAGAGGATGTGGCTTTCAGGATTGGCTTGATTGTGGGCAGTGAGTCATGGAATGACAAATATAATAAGTGAGCTGTACAAATACCGCATCTCATACCTTCCATGTGGCGGTGTTGTGACGGAAGTAGAAGAACATGCGGGTAAACCAGTGATAGATTTCATTTAGAGTAAGCTGCTTCTCTGGGGACTCCAGGATTGCCTGGCATACAAGACATCTTAAATGTGACTGACAGGAAATGACATGTAATATACTGTAGGCCTACAGGAATTTTAATTCAGCAGTGCTTACCCATCGTATCATGGAGGCGTAGGTGAATGGTGGCCTCATGTTTGTTAACTTATAATACTCAAAACTGGGAATAATCCCTGTGGACATAAAAAGAAAAAACATCATAATGGTGTTATGTTGTGTATGGATAATGTTGAATATACACATGTTCAGTTTCTGAATCAGTGTTTGAGAATATGTATAGAACAACAGTGTGTTTGGCTGCTGAATGACCTGGTATAACTTGTGAGGTAGAGATCTGCCAGTATCCTTGTGTTAACGCATCAGCTGCCACTCTCTCACTGTCATAGAGACCATTTGTGTTCTGACATGCTGCAGGTTGCAGGAGTCCTGACAGATGTCCCCGCTTCTCCACACCATTACCATTACTCTGAGATCAGAAGGATAAAACTACATCAATCCATAATTTTGGGCATAAAACATCTGGCCTTCATCAGGCCCTAAAAGTAGGTTTAAAAAAAAGAAAACTCAAATGACAAACAGAACATAAACAGACCCTGCTGTCATTATGGCACAATTCGATTAATGGCATAAGTTTACGTGCCGCTCACACATGGTTTTGGCATGGCTTTTCTAATGCTCTCTTTTTCAGTTTTGTAGCTTTTGTAGTTTTGGAATGCCCCCAGCACTGCACATAACGATGTCCTTATTCAACTCATAAAGACTTCAAGACCTCAAATGGCTGATAAGACAGACATACAAAATGTGCAGTGTAGGGGATACTCCAGGACCACGACTGTAGATTGCCTGAGGATCATTGTTGTCTGCTGTGACCCAATTTCAGATTTCAGATTTAGCTGGCAGACAGATGGCCATGCATTTGTCTCAAGAATACACTGGTGTGAAAAAAAATCCATAAAACCAGTTACAAACCAAGAGATCCCTTAGTAGACTCGTATCAGGTAGAAAAAGTTAGTGGCTAGACTGGCTACAAAATTTGGTCCATACTTTCCAGACCGTACCATTTTCGCCTGGCTTCCTTTCTATGGCATTATATTAGTTTGATCTTTAACATGGGTCTCCGTAGATCAACTGATTAAGCTTTTCTCAGAGCAATACATCCTTACAATAGTAAATGACACAACACATCTTAAAATGTATTACCAATCTGTAACTTTATACCCAGACAGAACGAGCAGTATCAAATTTCTGAGCTTTGTGAGCAGATTATTTTTTCTTTATAGTGAATGAACCACTCCCTGATAATCATTTATCAAGTGTATGTAATTACCAGAACATGGCTGCTAAATTAATTATTCTCAACAAGCAAAGGAGTAGCTATTTTTTAGTCATCCGGCTTGGCTAATAATTTTATTATTATGTGTGTGTGTGTGTGTGTATATATATATATATATATATATATATATTGCAATGCAAACAGCTATATGATATATTTTAAATATAATTTATCATAAGAGTGCTTACCTCAGAGGTAGATTTGACATCAAACAGGTGTAGCTGCATGGCCTGCAGTTTCTGTCTCTCTGCTGTCAACTAACAGTAACATTAAGTAAATATAACACAGTGTCACAAGCAAGCATCCATTTATCATCCAGTTCCTCTTATAACCTCCTGACCACCATGTTCTTTACTCTGTATTTATGTACCATTAGCCCCTGTGATACATAATAAATGGGTTCTGTGTTTCCCACGCAAGCTGGTTAAATGTAGAACAAGACGTTTTCAGTATGGTGATCATGTTTTTGAGCACTGGGGTTATATACCTGATTCTCCATGTATTGTACTTTGTCTTTCTGCACCCTCAGCTGGGTTACACTTCTGTCCCCAGGAGCATGGTCAGTAGAAAGGTGTCTAGATTATGAAAAAAAAACATAAGGATGTACAGATATCGGGTATTGTTGGAATTATTTATTTAATTATATAGTTAACCCTTTAGAACCTGAAGCTAAATATTTTTCACAAATTTAGATTTTTTGACTCTAAAATTATAAAACAATGTGCTATCTTCATGTGCAAGGTGTTAACTTTTTCAGAAAAAAATGCTTTCAACAAATTACAGTTATTGACCATTACCGTGTGTGATGAGTTCGTAAATAGAATTTAGTTTTAAAAAAGCGTGTTTTTTTCTGGTCAGTATTGAAATCATGATTATTTCACATGACTTTGGAAACTGGTTGCATTTATTAAAAAAAACACCTTTCAACAATTCTTTAAAAAAAAATCGAAATTTGAACATTTATTGTCCTCTTTGAACTATTAAACAGACCTGCAAACTCACAAGTGGGGAAAAAGGTGACATGTTTATGAAGTAATTTGTTGTAGGGGGGTATGGGGCATCATTCCCCATGAGACAATTTTTTATGATTTTAACATTTAAATGAAGTATTCTAGTGCATTCTGACAAGAAAATATTTTACTTCAAGACATTTGCTTCAAGTAAAAAAAAAATATTGACACAATTTGATTCCATATTGATTAATTTGGGGCCTATCAGGTACAGTACGATTTCCATTACACAAGACTAGATGTTAAACTTCATACTGATTTGTATTCAGCTTTCGCCAAGATCTCAGAGTCTTCAATATTGTCTACTGTGTGTAATGTTTGCTAGAACAGGCAGCAACTTATTGGCAATGTTATGCTTGCCTTCCAATGCTAAAGCCAATCATTGCAGCAAGTAAACCGACTTTGGCTGAGAGCCACCTTACATCCTGTCAAAATGTGCCTTAATGTGGCAGGTTTTTATAATAATGTTATAATACATTTTTAATGACATAATTACTTTTTAAATGGTGTCTGTCATAAGTAAATTTAATTTATTTTGAAGCAATATTCTCATCATTTTTTACATGCTCAAATCTGCATATTTGTGATTTTTACCCCAGGGCGTTATTTACCTTTATAAAGAATCATTTTTTAAACCTTACTAAATATATGTTATCTTTCATGTCAAATTCTTACATCAAATTTAGTTTTAATAAAAAGGGTTGTTATCAATCAAATTAATTAATGTAGGCTACAATACAAAATTACAACTGTAATAAATAATTTAATAATCTGATGTTATAAATAATTAATAATGATCAAATAATAAAATATAAAAAAAAAAATTCAATGATGCTTTTAAACAATAAACCAATAGGTGGCGGCAAGTGACAGTTTCAATAAATGAATCATTGAGTCATTCATTAAAACGATTCGTTCAAAATACTGAGTCATTCAATAACAAAACAGCTCATATTATTGCTTTTCTTTTGTAATATTCGTCGGTGAAATAGAACAAAACCAGTCAATATTGGGTCTAAATTGTAAGTGACTAAATATTAAGTAGGCTACTTGTTTATTAAACAATAACTTCATTGTATATTTTCTAGAACAGCCCTTAGTCGTGATGTTACTTAACTTTATCATATATTATAAATAAAAAAAACTCAACATTTTACCTCAGTATGTTTCTTCTGTGCGTTTTTGTGTGTGCTGTTACGCACATTTGTTTAGATTTCTTCACTCATGTCTCTCACAAATACAACCCAATCGCTGTTTGTACTGACTGTATAATATCAGAATCATTCTCTCGTTTGTCGGGCAAGTAAAACTTTTTTAAAAATCCACTTTTCCTCAATAAATCGAGTCCAGAACGAACATAATGTTGTGGGCGGGGTTGGTGTCATTTGGTGACGGAAAACATTACCTTAATAAGCCGTATATTGCCGAAAAGCGCATATTGTCTACTGTCAGGGTCAAATTGAATGGTTTTGATGGTGCAAACGGTCGAAGAGTTTACGACAGCTTACTGGTTTAAAGTGTTATTTAAATTGTTTTGTCTCACCTTAAGAAATGTCCATATTCTTTGAACACTTCCCTGCTCTTTGAGCACCCTGGCCATCTGCATTGTCCTTTAACACACAGAAAACTACCAGGAACACTGAATGGATGCCTAGAGATATATATAAAAATGCTTCATTTAGCACAAAACTGAGACCATGTGGACATTATGTATTTTTAATTTCTTGCTTGTGTGTTTGTTTACGCAAACCAGATACTCACTTCCCAGAATTTTCTGGGCGTCCAGGCTGAGGACTTGACCCAGAGTCACTGAGTCTGTTTTCAGATTGGCTGGTGTAAAGTGGGACTGGGTCTGACATATTGCTGTCAGGTTCTGTCTTACACACAGTGTCCACAGCCCAGTCATGAACACCACATCCTGTGGAGTATTATGAAAAGTTTAGTTTTAGAGAATTTTTTCTTAAAATTTTCAGTTTTGATAGAATCTACAGTAGACTACCATTACCTTGTGGGAAAGGTTGGTTGCCTTTGCGTAACACTGATGGTCTGTGCTGTCTAAAATACTTGCTTGTATTTTCACTGGCACTCTAGATAAAGACAACAGAGAAACTCATCATGCATAATGTTTATACTACCCAATACATGTTTCAGTTTTCAAAATGCAATTCTATTCAATTGCTTTTAAAAGTACAGTAAGCGATTTCTAAGAAAAGCTGTTTAAGTGGATCATACCGAGCACCACAACACACTTTCAGTAATAGGGGGCGTGTCCACTCGTGATGGGGGAGGAGAGAGAGTTAGCAAGAGGCAGATTTGAAGAAAGACTGTAGAAAGAGCAATGGCTGATAGACTTTACAAATGAGTAAAGGTCAGAGGAATACCATTGGGAAAAGAAGGGTTATGAGCTTCGTAAATATTAAAAAAGCTCTCCAGTGCCAAAGAGATGACCCAAGTGGAAAGACCTGAAAACTCAACGCAGAGATTGCATTGTTTCTGCTCCATACTGTACGTGACTAATATTTTGCTGTTTCACAGAACCAAAAGATGCTGATTCTGTAATATTACAAAATCAGCATTAGTAACAGGACAGTTTAAGTTTAGCCATTGTTTGTCTGGAGCTGGTGTTCTGTCGGCAACTAACAAAAACTCTTGCTTTTATGTACTCTTGTATACTATGTTCATTTTTTTGTTCTTCCTTGTTGTTTGTCATCTTCACTTTATTTATTCAGCTATTCCTCAGCTATGATAATGAGACTTCTACTTTTGCATTGCATGTTCGTGCATTTTCGTGGGTGGAGCAATGACATGTGGTGTTTGTTTGTTTGGTTTTTCTCAGAAATTGCTTACTGCACCATTAATCCTTTAGTTTTTGGGAAAGGTGTTGCTATCATGGAAGTGAAACCTTTTATGATTGGGCTGTACCTGCTGCTGTAGAGTGGAATTTTGAATGTGAGATGAGCCAACACCTCTGAGATCACTCTCCATAGCAACAGATACCTTTGAAATCACAATCACAAAAAGATACAATTTTAAAGTTTGCGGAATGCCTTTTTAAATATACACAGGCATTTTGTGATATAGCACGTATAAACATTCTTCAGTATGATGCTACTTAAGTTGTGAATTTCTTAAGTTGTCTAACTATGTTTGAGGACTGTTTTTTTAGTGATAGAAATTAAATTAACATTATTAATGTTCCTTTAATTTCTAAATATGGCAGCTTCCAGTCTGTTACCTTGGTAGCCATGAGTTTAGCTGAGCTAAGAGGTGATCTGCTTGTTCTGGGCTTCATCTGTATGCTGGAAAAGGTGGGATAGTCTTCCTCTTGGTACTGAAGTTGGTGAATGCTTCGGTTTTCTTCACCTCTGTACGTTCCAGAACCATTTTGAAGCATTCCTATATAGAAATAAATAGGAAGTTATACTCAACTGAAAGAGTTTAAAGTTCATTAACTTTCCTGAAAGTGAAATTAATCAGCCCTCCAAGTAGCGCAAAGTATTTCCTGTGCAAATACATTTACCTTTTGCTTTGTTTCCAAATATAGTACAACTAAACTCATTTGAATTCAAAACTGCTAAGTGGATGTTGTTTTTCTTTCTCTTGTTTCACTGTGCAGGTTCTCTCAACACAAACTACAGTTTCCATTGAGCAGGAACCAAGACGTCAGGAAAAGCAGTGGTGGACCCTTCGTATTTTAAAGGGTCATGACATGATAATTTAAATTTGCCTTGTTTTTTGACATATAAGAGGTCTTTGTACCATTAAAATGTTCATAGATTAAAATTTCCTCCTCATTTTAAACAAAGCATTTATTTAACCAAGCTCCAAAAAAATTTCGTTTGGATATTGTGAAATTTGTGACATCACACGGGCAATACATTTTCATATGACTGCCTCCAGAGCAAGACATTGGCGAATAGTTATACACCAATGCACCATAGGCCAGTGGATAAGACACACACTTGTGGTGTGAGAGACGGGGTTCGAATCCACTGCGAGACACCAATGTGTCCCTGAGCAAGACACTTAACCCCTAGTTGCTCCAGAGGCATGCGACTTCTAACATATATAGCACTTGTAAGTTGCATTGGATAAAAGCATCAGCTAAATGTTAATGTTGTTCGGAGTATTTTGTGCAAGTGTTTGGGTACTAAATATTAAAGGACTATATGAGAATCAAACCTGGACCATTTATCTGATTCACCCTCAATGTGTAGTACTTCTATATGTGTTTAGATGTAATGCAATAAGACTGTTGGATGCTTATTTGCGTAAAAGTATGGAATTATCAGTGTTATGATTCTTAAAACCCTGGATGGACTTTAAGCAAGAATCTTGCACATGTAACTTCTGAGAAAGAAAGAAAAAATCTTCATCTTTGGATTTTAGAGCACTATTGTCATTGCGGTTTTCTGAACTTGTTTAAAAAGTCAAGTGTGGATGGTGTTGCTTATTTCTCTGACATTTGACATTAACCACATCAAGTATGATAAATGTCAAATTTTTTCACCTGGGGGGTTTTTCAAGTAAGCAACTTGAGTTGATAAGAAGGAGATACAGATGTAGGAAATCAGAGAAGAGCCTTATTTTGGTGCTGAATAGTAACAAATGTTTTTAAACATCAAATATGCTATGAATACAATACTTTAGTAAAAATATAAATTCCAGCACATTTCTAAAAGTAGCAATGTTATTTAATTTTCTGCGCTTCTCAGAACTCTGTATCTTTCTTCAAGACTAATTATTAGATGTTCAGTTTATATTGGCTACATGCAAGGGTGCAACTTTCCAGTCATTTGCAATGTTGTGCTGTTGGGCCATGTACATTGATAGAAATTTGTTCGGCCAAAAGTTCAACCAGAGGATGATATTGATGGATTACTAAAGGCATTGAAACTCATTAATCATCTCTCAGTCTGAATACAGCAGTCTCTCAGTTGCATGCAATGACATAAACTCCCTCAAGATATGAGAACAGTCTGGACTGACAGCAAGTTTCATTTATGCCACTATAGAACTTTAGTATTCAGTAAAATCAGTTTTAGTTTCCATGTTATTTTGTGGAATTAATAGTTGCAATGATAATCATTATGTCTGAGTTGTGACCTAACAGAACCTCAGAAAGAATACTTATCAACTACTTTAAATTAGCAGACACTTGAAATTATACACGAAATCTAATAAAAAAAAAAATATATATTACAGATATGGAACAGAGAGCAGGCCTAAATTCTCTCCATTTCGTTCTGACTCACTTTTTTTCCACTGTATACCCACTCACTTGCTATAGCGTGTTGCTTTTCTCTTAACACACATGCATCAAAGACCAATATATTTGGGGCATGTACTGTACATTCAAGAAACAAACAAATGATAGTGTTGAATACTTGGACACCATTCTCCACCCAGTTCCACCATCTTGGCTTATTGTTTTTGTAGGTAATAATTAATTGAGGTTAAAGTGGCATCTGTTGCATGACCTGTGGAAATTGCTGAAGATATGCAAGTTAAAGCATTAAGAAGTTTTAGATTTATAAGGGGGTTAGATTTCCATGCTTTAAAAAAATGACTAACCAGCATCATTATGAATGTCTCCACATTAGTCTATTTTATAGGAATGCATATATAGCCATTTATCATTTCTTATTTTGGAATACATATCTGCCATTTATTTGTTATTAGCCATAACAGGAAAATAAATATTGTCTCATCAAATGCAGGCCCTTATCAAAATAATTGCATCGTTTCTAATCTAAGTTGGACATTTGAACATATTTTCCAACATTTAATGTGGTTATTATACAGTTACTATCATACAATTATTTTATCATGCTGCTAACTAATGCAATCACTCTTAAAAAATAAAGGTTCAAGCAAAGAAAGATTGCTTAACCTGATGTCAAAGCAGAACCTTTTCAATTTCCACGAAAACAGTGTTTGTTAGTTGTTTCTGACCATGATGCACTAATGCATTAAAGATCCCAGAAACCAAAATACTGATCTGTAGAACTAAAAGTACCATATAGCTCAACTCAGAAAAAATTGAAGAACAATTACTTTTAGGAGTAGTTGACACAACTAGGTAATTTCTTGATTAAAAACTCTTTAAAAGACAAAAAAAAAAAGCAATTTTGAGTTAAAAAAAGGTCCTTATGTAGAGCTCTCAGGTACACAAGAAGTGTATTTTTAGAGTTTTGTAACTTACCCTTTTTATCTGTTGGCTGAGGGATCCTATGATTTCATTTGCAGAAGTTTAGCTAACACATGATGGAATTACTATCATAACTGCAGTATCTCTTTAGAAGAAAGGATGTTTTACCTCCCACACCTTTTTCTTTGTCTGTCGCGCTTTTCCTTGAGACTTTCAGTCTGTGTGCTTGTGCGTTTTCCTATGCGTTCTCCTCAGCAAATGGTTGTGGTGCCTCTGAACAGGAAAGAAAAACCAAACACTGAGTTTGTAAAATCCACAGACCTCATCTGCATCTGCACTTTAGGAAAGGAAAGCACACCATTTGGTTGCGCGTCTCTTTTTCCTATGCCTAGCAGTGTTAGTTTGTCAGGTTAAACAAAAAACTACAGCATAATGCAGTGTTGTCTGTAAAGCGTATGTAAATTGTCACACCACCTTGATTGATTTTCAATGCTATTTTATGTGTAACATGAAATACAATTAATTCAGTGGTTGGTTTGAGAAGTGCGTGATTATTTTAACCAATCAGAGGGCAAAAGAATCTAGCTTTGAAACATCTAATGATTATTAAAACACTTGTCTTTCGAACTGAAAGCAGATTTTGAGTGTTAAAAATTGACCAAAATGGATCTAAATTTGATTATGCAATGTGAGATTTTCAATAATCATAATCTAAACAGATATTAAAAACAGTTTTGAAAAGACATTTATTATATTAACATATATATTAATCCATATTTATTCCAAAAAACAAACAAGTAGCTACTTAATACAACAAGGTTAAAAGAAGGAAAGTAAAAAAAAGAACTCACCTGTTGGTGCGAGTTTTGGATAGATGTGAGTGAGAGAGCAATTATTAGGGCGAATGCTCTGGAAATGTTCGGGTCACCCCTTTTATAATGTTTAGCATGACATTTAGTGGAAATGCCTCACAGGGTGTTGGTGTATGTGTGTGTGTGCGTGTGCGCGTAAGTTAATATTGTATATACATGTGTGCATTTACAGAGTACTGCTAGTCAGGCTATCTTGCTCCTGTTCATTTGTTTTTAAATAACTTTGCCCTTTTTGCACTATGCAATCCAGAATTAGTTTTTTGATAGACTTCTGTAGTGTGTGCTGAATACAGTGTGCGCCCAGCCACCTTCTTGCTCGTTTTTCAAAGTTCTTCTGAAAATTCTTCAGAAATGATTTGGCATTTGTTGTTTCTGTTTCTTATTTTAGAAATTCTTCATTGCAGCATTTTTCCCCCCTGAGTGTTTACTGAGGGCTTTCATATTGTACATTGTTAGGGGTCACATACTGTATGTGTATTGGTAAGAATTATTAAATCTAAGCCCAAATAAATCTCGAACATCTCTTGGTCCATTTAACCACAAGAAAGCAAAAGATTCAGCCAATTTCATTTTGACAGATATCTGCCTTTCACCTCATTCATGCTGTTTAATTTGGAAACATCCTACTTATCTTATAGCCTAAGATAACGTATTTTCATCGATGATGTTTCAAGTCACATTTAACTAATAAATAAAATTAAAAATTAAATAACAATTCTGCACTGTGCTTAAACCAAATACGGGATATTGCGCCACTTTCAAATGAAAACCAGGTGTAGTCCATTCCGGAACACCGGAAAATGAGATTGCATAGAAAATAACCCATTACGTGTTTGGAAAGTCCGTTTGCAGGGTGTGTGACGTTATATTCGTGTTCTGGGGGGAGACCGAACATATGTACATGTACATAGCATGTGTGTCGATTAGAATAACGCAGGAAAAAACATCCTCATCCTGTGGTTGAAAAAGGTTATTGAGTGTTTTTGAACAAATTGTTCTTCAATAATGGCACTCCCAAGCACATACCGTATGTAGACTTGCAAGACTTTTTTTTACAGTCTTTTCTGATAGTACAAAACTATACAACTTAAAAACATTTTTGAAGGTCTCAACAACAGGCACATTCATATTAAAAACACACACTATATAGGGTCAGAATTATACGTTTAAAAAACTAAAAATAATTTTTCAATTCATATATAAAACATTTGATAACTGGTCATTCTTTTGGACATGCAGTTTCATGCTCAAAGATTCAAACCATTTATCTTAATATTTTAAACTTATCTGCTCCTATAAATTATTGATTTGGTTGGAGTGTATAAGGTATCAATGCAGAATGATTATGAAAAGACTATTATATATAAAACATTATTTTGTCAATAAATTTTGAAAGTCTTTATCTTCTATGATCGCACCTCGTTCTGCTTTTCTACATTAATTTACAACTTAAAAAAAAACTATTTCTGCTTGCTGAATTAAACACCATTTGATGTCATATAAACCCTGTCGAGACAAATAATGAAACAAAGCATTCAACCACTTCCAGGTTGGATGTTTTGCATTATTATTTAACTCTATGTGGCTTATACAACATCATCGTGTTTCATACCATATCTTATTCCTAGTCTTCATTCAAGTTTTGTGTCAGCAAATGAAAAAGAAAAACATTTGGTGGGCAAAGAACCAACTGGTTAACAATATAAAAAAAGATTGAAGATTAAAGAAAGGGGTCATATGCTTGAGGTGTCTTTAAGCAGGTGTAATCTTAACACAGGGTTAGTCGTAAAAACACAAGTCACTGGAGTACATACCCACTTTGTTCCTGATGTCACTCAAGAGTATCGAGACATAAGCTGTAAGTGATTTTTGAACCAAGTCTGCATAGTTGTTTATTTATATATTTTAATCATAGAAATTGTGTTTGTAGGGAAATATGGGGATGCATTTAAATCATAATTGCATTATCATAATAATCATAAACATAACAATATTATTTCTTATCCTCGTTCAACAACAATACCTGAAAGAAGTGGGGAGAGTTGTAACAAAACCGATCCCCATTGAAGACTTTTTTTCCCTATTTTCTTGATTTTTCAGCATGCCTAGACAGTAGAAAAAAGGAAGATGTTTCAGAATACAATTTGAAAAAAGCTGTCAGCACAGTCAAAATGCAGCACAAAGCATCTCTTTTTAAGACAGACAATGTAAGTTTTACAGCACATGAAAAGCAGACAATGTCAGGTGGTCTTGACTATGAGTTATTAGATGCAGGCAGCATGCATGAACTATGGAGTTATTTTAAACATACAAATAACAACTTCAATATTAAAACGATTACGAGGCAAACTGTATAATGTTTGTTCGATTTTTGCTGTCATTCTTCTCTGCCTTAATGCAAAAGACACCAATAGTGTAATACTTACTAATTAGGTTGCAAAAATGGAATTATTTTTATTCAACATCTATTCTTGAAGTCTGCTTTATAATCTTAAGGTTTTGTCATCTTTATAATCGTATCTGATCTTTGTAGCTGACAAGCAGATATCTTGTGTTAAAATATAAGAATTCAAGGACTAAATGTTATTCATGGTTAGACGAAAAGGGTTTACGTCCATCCCCGGACTATATGAACAACAAGCCAAAGCTCTAATGCTGAACCTGTTGCACATATTGATTTCACTATGTTAAGCAAGACTGATTGCTCCATCTAGGGGTTAAAATAGCTTACCAATCAATATCTTTAAACAGCAATGGCCCGTAATCGAATATGCCAGCTATTCTTTGTCACCATTAGATTTCATTATCTTAGTGATTATTCTATTTTGTTTCTATGGAGCAGTTGCATATGACTGGATTTTGTGATCAAAAAGTTTGTCTGTATAATCTGTGCAGTCAGTGTAGGCAAGCTAATGGACTTCTGTGCTTTAATATTAATTTTTATTAATGAGGAATCAAAATGCTTTTTTAACCATCATAACGGCTTGTCTTGATTCAATTTTGTTTGCACTTATCCCTTTTATGACGTCATGCCCAGCCTAGTGCTGGTGGAAGGGAGGGGGCATGCTTAAAACCACTATAAAACGTACCAACTTTTCATATTATATGTAGGATTTTGGTATAAAAAAAAAACATAAAAACAATTGTGGGCGGTTCGGTTCTTATCTTTATATAAGCACATTCCATTATCTCCATGAAAAATTTTACCTGCAATTTACACTTTAACCACATATTTAAATGTAACTTAAACTGCACAACATTAGGACACTGACTAATATTAATTGGTAAATTATTCCAGTTATTAATAGCTCTTAGAAAAATCTGCAGTCACCTCTACAAAGCTCTTGTTTTCTAATATTTAATGTATGTGAAAAAAACAAATGAGGGTGAAAGATTACTAACAATTTTGTACGTTAAAAAAACTGTTATAAAACAAAATAAAACTGTCAAAATTTAAAAATTGTGATTTTGAATAATAAAACAATGATATCTATTAGGTTTCTTGTCAAATCCTTTTAAAGCACTTTTATATAAAGTATATAAAGGTCTAAGAGCAGATTTTACTGCTTGTGATACAGTAATAAAAGGGAGGGGGGAAATCAAAGAATGCAAATAAATTCTTGCAGCTTTCATTGAAAGTTGACTCAGTAAAGGTTTAAAATTTATAAGTTGAGTTGTCCCTGCGCACACTATTTTTTTAAATTATGCTTTTCAAATGTTAAATGAATGTCTAAGATAACTCCAAGATATCAAAATCTGGCACATTTTGTAATGTTTCACCATTATATCTGGTAGGATCTCCTTTTTAATTTTAAAATATATACAGGCAGTTTTCTGAACATTTAAAGTTAGACAACACTGCCAGTCTTTTGACAGAATTTACTATGGAAGTCAATGGAGTCCATGGCTGTTTGGTTGCCCACATTCTTCGAAATATCCTTCTTTTCTGTTCAATATGAAAGAAAGAAAAACTCATACTGTACAAGTTCGGAACAACTTGAAGTAAATAACGACAAAATTTCCATTTTTGGGTGAACTATCCCTTTAAGTTCTTTGTTATCATTATAATCAACAACAAATTTGAAAAATAAAATGGATGATTATGATCATTTATGATTATCGTCATCATCATTATATGAATTATAATAACAATAACAATGAATATGCATATTAATTGTTATTAGCAGACAATAGTATTTTGCAATATTTATGCTCACAACAAACTACAAGCAAACAAATGAGCGCGTTTATACATTTGAAAACAGTGTTGGGGGGCGTGTGCGGTTTGGAGCGACCAACAAGAGATGAGGGGAGGGATAATCAACAGAGCCCATCTTCCTCCTCCTGACCTCTGGGAAACGATGGACGTGCCGCTTCATTCTAAATTTAGACACTCATTCGTGTCGGTGCACTATGCTCTCCAAATTGTTGTTCTCGTTTCTGTCAATAGTTCAGGCCTAGTTCGGTCGAAACGAGGTGAGAGACCCTCGCGGGTCTCCGTTGACACATGAACGGCAGCTCGGTCTGACGA
Organism: Pimephales promelas; assembly: GCF_016745375.1. The sequence goes on from NW_024121099.1 coordinate 47,751,023, forward strand.
ACGCGCACCATCGCAGTAACGGCACCTTTCATGTTTTACGAGGCTCAGAAACAGACGTAATGGCGCAGGGGAATAATGGTAATTTCCTTACTATCCCCTCACAAGAGGATCTTTTCAAGACGGTGAAGGTCGAGCGGTCCGAAGACAACAGTAACGATGAAGAAGAGGAAGAAACAGAGGAAGACGTCCGGCTAATACCGAGGTCTTCCCCTGTTCCCAGAAAGCGAGGCTCCTCGATCGCCGATGAAACCGCCGAGTACATGCGAATTCGCCTGGCGTTGCCGGACAGAAGAGTGTCGTTCGTAGACAGCACGGGAGCCGAGCTGTTTGATGTCAGAACGTTTGCTCCGTTTGATTCAGATGAGGAGGACGATGCGAGATGGGAGGAAGAGGAAGCGTGGTACCGAAAAGCCTACCGCGAGCCCACTTACAGAGTTTGGCCAGAGTTCCAGGTGCTCGCCGAAACGGAGCTCTCGCAAGCTGTCCACACCAACAAGCTGGAAGTGGAGAGCGTGACATCTGTGCCTGATGAGCCTTTGGCCTTCGTGGTGATTATTCGTGTGCTCAACATTTCTTTTCACAAATCAGTCTATGTCCGTTCCACGATGGACGGTTGGATCAATCACTATGATTACCCAGGCGAGTATGTCCAGGGCTCCAACGACATAGAAACGGACAAGTTCTCCGTGAAGCTGTCTTTCGCATCACCGTACCTGTTCAGTGGAGCGCGTATTGATTTTGTAGTACGTTATGAGACGTCCGATGGAGAGTTTTGGGCGAACAACTCTGGCAGGAATTATTCGGTAACTCTCCTACAGTCATATGAAGACGAAACAGCCCAGACCACCACAGAGGAGAAAACTGAGTTGAAAGGAATCCTGAAACCTCCCAGGTACCGGTAAGTGGGCGTCAATGAATGGACGTTGTTGTGTGACAAAGGTAAACTCTGCTGTTGTTGAATCTCTGTTTAGCCAGCAGTCAGGAGTAACTTATAAGTTACCTTCTAACAACAAGAAGGAATTTTCCCTTTCCGCGCAATTTACCTTTCAAACAAAACAATAAAATATAATTGTTCAGTAAAAAGATTTTGTCCGTCAACGGAAAGTGCGCACCAACAGTCGGGTTTCGGAGGAAAAAACTCATTACATTTATTGCTCTGTATGCTAATGAGGGGGCTTGTTTTACCTCAGACATAGCAATCGAGCTCAGAGTGGCAGTGCTGAAGCTTTGAGGGCACAGTGACACCTTGTGGTGAGACCAAACACTACGCAAGAGGTTTGTGGGCGTGACTTGACGGGTGTCACAGGAAATAAATGAGATGGGCAATGTGGACAAAATCTTATATCACGATTTATTTTACTTGGCTATATAGGTTTAGGCCTACCATACATAAGTGACATTTCCGCTATAAATTAATTTCCTGGGGCATTTTTAAAAACTTTATTAAATAGTAGGCTATATGCGTCATAATGTGGGCTATAAGTTCTTAAGTTTAACTGGTCAATTTAGTTAATAAGGCACTACTATAGGGCTGTTACTAGGCAAATAAAATCAGTTTCAAGATTTTGGTGTTTGCCCGAGCAGTGGTTTCGGTGGCTCGCCAATGTATTGGATTTCTCCAATACATAAAATAAGTAAGCTTGGCCAGTTCTTGTGGGGAGAAGAATTTATAGCAGTCCTTCAGCAGTGATGTTATCATGTCACCCTTCAACAATCTTAACCCAAAGAAGACTATGGCCTACAAACAATAGAAACCTGTTAGGACCTCCCACAGGAGATGCTAATCCACTCTGAGCAATGCTGATTCTTTGTCATTCACACCAATCAGTTTCTGTGGGCCATACTGTACATCTGAATGGGCCATTTGGCAGACACACCTTAGCAGAAACAGACAGAGTGATTACATCTAAAGCATGGTTGATTAAATCTAAGGTAGAGTGACAATGTTAATGAATCTGATGATTGAAAATACAATTTATCACACTGCAGATGTGGGACGTGCAGACGCTGACTCTGAATGGCATTAGATATTATTTACACAGACTGTTAATGCAGAGGAGCCATGGATGCATTTACACTGCAATTACGATAGCATTGATAATGTGATGAGATTCATTTTTTATATAACATTTTGGAAATATGAAATGATAGAATCAATGAATCTATACGTTTAAAGCCACACTGTGGAACTTTCCAACCTTTATAATATATTACCAACACCCATTGAGATGGTACATCGACTTACAATAGGTTGAATGACACGTCTGCCGTAGCCTGAAGGTGTCTGTATCGCTTTTACTATCACTTTGTAACTTCAGGTTTTGGGTAGGAACCCGAGCACAAAAAGAACTACAAAATTAGCTTTTAGATTTGAATGTCGCCAAGCAAAGGGCAGAATAAAATCTTGTCTGGAACACCATGTATAAGTGGAGCGGATATATTTAGACAATCACTCATTTCTGTGATCCCTCCGCTACAGCTCCAATCCAAGTTTTGCATTCCCCACTCCCTGCTTACCTGTGTGAGCGAAACCATGCTCTGAGAGATACTGGAGCGAGAGAGTGCATTACTCTGTGCCTTTCAAAAAAGCAATACCAAATAAAAATACTAAAATATGATGCTCTGAGCCACCCCGGGCCCTAGTATCAAGTGGAGCAGCATCAATGAAGCTTATGACTGTCAGTGTAGTTTATAACTTTAGATTCACAGTAGAGCCCGACCAATAAAGGATTTTGAAGGCCGATACCGATACAAATATTTTTGTTTTAAAATCCGATATTCCGATATATCGGCCGATATTTTATTTATTTATTTATTTTTTAAACTGGACATGATAGTCATAAATTTTGTCCTGCTTATTTGAGTTAAGAGAACTGATGGGGATGTTCTTTTAATTGTTATTCAAGCAATGTATGGCTCGTGACCAACTCAACGAGTGTTGCCAACAGGAACGGTGTAGAGTGCCCTCTGGTGGACAAACTATACAACTCCGACACTCATGACACGGTTCAAGCGTGTTTCGTCTGTTTTTATTTTGTTTTTGAAATATTCATTTGTCGGCCATTATAACTGCCGATACCGATAGTTTGGAAAATGCCTAATATCGGCCGATAATATCGGTCTGGCTCTAATTCACATTAATGATTTAATGATTCTGCATTCATATTTAAAAGAAAAAATAGTGATGTTGTTACTGAAACTTTTATTTCAATTACTGCATAATTGCTGCATAATTCTCTCGATCCGTGTTACATTTACATGCAGCCTTTGCAGTGTATGAATATTGGAATTATTCAATATCATGATCATATGTTTAAAAATTCCTGGTGCTAAAGATGGAACAACATAACGTCATCTTGGATTATACTGGGCCTGTGTTATACAGCATCTGTATATTGTGTGAGTTTTGGGGTTGCAGTCTCCCCACCCCCTCCCTCCCTCCCTTTTGAGAATGGCAGCCATTCAAGGGTGTGTGAGGAGGGCGGATGAAAATAGGACAAGACAGGTGTCGCTTTCAGCTCTAGTGCACTGAGACCTTACCTCTGACTTTTCTGTGGGGGTTGCACAGTAGAGACACAACAAACCAACAAAAGCAGACACAAACCTACGCCTGTTCCCTTTGTATGCTTGGAGACAATCTTTTTACCCATTATTTTCACTTTCACATTCTGTCTGGGATGGGATACACACAACAACAAAGAAAGTTTGAGGGGAAAAAAGACTGAACCCAGATGAAAACTTTTTTAGACACAACAATGTCATGGAACTCCTGATTTGTCAAGTGATAAAAGTCAGAAGATGAGTTTCGACCTTATGTTCCAAGCAGACTCGCATGTCTTGCTCACAACCTTTCCTCAAATGTCAAGTCTTGTTTCTATTACATTGCTCAAACATGCTACAAATAGAAGGTCATAGAAGAGGATGCCAATTGTACCACTTCACGCAACATCACGAAGTGGAAAAGTTTTACAAAGTCACATGCCCTGAACATCTGACCAGGATGCTCTGCAAAAATGTTGGTAACATGCAAGAACGCATGTGTAATATTTGGACAGGTCCTTATCCCATCATAGGATCTATCATGGGGTTTAAGGGGGAGTGTGGACTAGACAGTCTTCACCCACATCTCTGAAAAGATATCTCAATAGCTCTGGAGGCGGTCAGATGTTACCATAGTAACAAATGTCACAGAGGTCACAGTTATTTTCCATTTCCAACTCTGGCCAATGGATTATGCTTGTGCTTTAAAAGGGATAGTTCAACAAAACAAAAAAAGAAAAAAATTGTTATTAACTCAACTTCATGTAGTTCCACACGTGTATGACTTTCTGTCTTCTGTGGAACACAAAATAAAATATATTAAATAATTTTGGTAACCAAACAGTTTTAGTTGCCATTGAATGGGCAAAAAACAGACGTTTCAATTTTGATGTTTCACAGAAAAAAATTCAGGTTTAGAACGACAAATTCAGAACGACATGAAGGTGACAGTTTTAATTTTTTGGATGAACAATTCCTTTAAACATTCTATAATTAACAATTAATAGTCTTGTATATATAATAATTGTAACTGATTAAATTCTATACTTTTCAAATATTAACTGTTTATCAATGTGTGCTGCTGAAGAATGATTGTTTTGGTGTGTATGTGTGTGTCTTCCTTTTAGAGCCGAGATTGGTTACAATGACTCTGATGACGGAAGAGATGGTATGTTTTAAGTGTCATAATGTGATCCACTAGCTTTTTTATCTTGAGATAAATAAAACAAACAAATGTCAGGTTCGTCGTTTTATGCTTCTGATTCCTCAGTTGTTGTTTTTCAGCAGATCTGAGCAGCACTGAGTGTGAAGAAGCAGATAATCAAGCCTCTTTTGCACAGCCGCCTATTGTCCAGCCAGATATCGACATCGAGGTGAGTGAAGTTTGCTTTATTATCATCCGTTCTGAGTTCTGCTTGGATAGCAGGTGGAAAAAGACATGGTGTATTACAAACATACCAAAAAAAAGTTTAAACAAAACATTGTTTCCCCTTCTGTGTCTAACCTTTACCAGATTTCCATGACGGTTTTCATATGTGGTGTAGCAGCCTTTTTTCGACATTTTTTTTGTTGCGGTCTGTCGGAAAACTCATTGACCTCTATGCTGTCTAGACTCGCTTACAGTGAGTCTTTGCAGGGCTCAACGATAAGGATTTTTTTGTACTAGCCCAGTTGGGTCAGTGGCTCAAATTTTTACCAAAAGTTTCACTGACCCCTCCACAGAAAAAGTAATAAAATAAATAAAATAGGCCTAATTGTATTCGTTGTTTTTGACCCATGTAACCAAGAACTACTAGCCATACTCTTATAAGGCTCAATCCCAATTCACCCCTTGCCCCTACCCCTTGTTTTCAAGTGTACTACTTGGTCTTTAAAACAGAGTTACAAAGGCCATGGGGTTGAAATATTCCCCTACGAAATGGAACAACCCTTCATGAACCCGATATGTCATCAGTCGGCGGCGATCATGGCTCTGCCGTTACGGAGTTTTTTACAGGATTTCTCCATCGACTGACAAACAGCACAGCTGCTCTTATCTTTGAGGAAACATGATTATTATAACATTCCTTCCTCGAAATGTATGTTCTGATTCGGGAAGGTCATTTATTATACAATTTCTTAATTTAAATGTCTTTAGTGTTATTATAAGAGTAAATAAAGTGCATGGTGGTGTTATCTGGCGCTAAATTTAAATGTTTAGCCCTCCGTTTGGAGTGTGCGTCTGAAAAATCGCCTTATCCCTCGATCTCAACAAGAATCGGGACTCTCTACCCCTAGACGTGAACGCTCAAAACGGAGGGATAGGGCCAAGGGGTGAATTGGGATTTAGCCTAATTTTTTAAAATATTTTTAAAGTGTACAATCAGTTATAAAATAATGTTAATCCTTATTAAAGTTACTAAGGTTATTCAGTCAAGGATAGTGACTGTTTTTTTCTTCGTAGTCCTTTGTTGTTCGATTAATATTAAAAACCCAGACTGTAGCAGGTTTTTAGGCTGCTGTCACAAGACCGGAGGCTCCTATATACTGTTACACATGCTTTTTCTCAATTGTTTGCATTATATTGAATAGGCATATTGACAATTCATTTTTGAGAAAATGAAAAAGTGAAAGAGAACTCATTTCTGTCTGTCACTATTGCAGCAGATGCAAAGCTGTAGTGTTTCAGAGCAATTTAGACTAAAGATAAATCAAGAATCTTGATATAAACTAAGTTGTCTTTTTAATAATAGCTAAAATACTGATAATGTCGGTTTTCATCATACCTGCTTACTCACACAATTCAATTCGCTTGTTAAAAATCACACCGACATTTCACTGTCCCAATAATCACTTGCTTGTGTCTATTTGTAGTGTGTTGATTTGCAGCTGTTTTAAGTAACTGAATCTGGTATTTATAACAATAGCATACTGTAGCATCACCATCTCGGTTTCTGGTCTGTGGGCAACCCATTACAATAGATAGACAGACACGTTATTATTTCTTTACCCGAGATCTTAAAGGGATAGTTTGCACAACTATCGTCATTTGGCATCCCTAACCTGCATGACTTTCTTTCTTCTACTGAACACAAAAAAATGTTAGGAAAAATGAATTGAGAAACACTGATAAATTATAAAAAGAAAACAAAATTTTCAACAGAAGAAAGAAAGCCATACAGGTTTGGTACGATGTGGGGGTGAGTAAATGAAGACAGACTTTTTTGTATAAACTATCCCTTTAATTGTTTAAATTAAAGGGATAGTTTACCTTAGTAGACCTTTAACTACTGTTAAAATATATAAAAATTTGCTTTTAAAATCTATTTAAGTGTATTTTCTTTCATAAATGTATCATGCTGACAATGTCATTTTTGTAAATTAGCTATTATTATTATTTAACCTATTCTCCAGCAAATATTAGATGTGTATTTGTTGATATTGTTATTCTTTTCATCTGTCCACCTGAACAGCTCATTGAAGCTTCAGCATCAACTTAGGTAATGTGAATGTGACTTGCTAATTTAACGCCTTGCTAATGTCACCCATTCATTGTGTTGCATGTAAGGTGCATCCTGTATCGTGACTCATTATACATGAAATCTAGATCAACCATGTAGAAGGTGTTTGTTCCCTATCGAGAACGGTCACTTCATATTGCGTAGCTAATATGCAGTGGGGAAACTCCTTTTCCTCGAAAAATCGAATTGGCTACGCAATACGAAGTGACCGTTTTCAAAAGGGACGTACTCGGTTACTAACGTAACCTTGGTTCCCTGAGAGTAAGGGAACGAGTATTGCCTGACGCACTATTGCAATCGGGCAGGATATGTCGCTTCAGTCGATTTAAACCTGGTATTTTGGCCGAAATGAGTAATATTCATAGGCCTAGACCAACGCCCATTTAGGCGCACTCTGACGCACTCGGCGCCAAGACAGTTGATTGATCACGCGTTCAGAGATGCTCGGCCATTGGACTGAAGTCCCTTTCTCTCAGGGAACCGAGGTTACGTTAGTTACCGAGTACGTTTTCATGCTTTGAGTTTTAAAAAACAATTAGCTCAGTTGATACTACATATGTTAATTTATATAATCATTTTAGTCAGGTAGTGTAATCTGAATTGAAATTCCTGATATTTTCCACATGGGAATATCTTATAAACGTATGAACATTGGGCTGTTTTTTGGGGGGGCTCCTGGGCTGTTTTCTCATTGACTATTTTGGCTGGGAGTCTTTGGAATGAAAAAACCTTGCCTAACTGAAGTAAACACAAAACTACCACAAAAAACTGTGAAAAATAACCAGTATAAATTGTATTGCTTTAATTCTGTGTATGTTCTATGTAAATATTGTCAGTATTGTTGCATGTTTGCCATGTAAGTTTAAACAGACTAAATTTATAGAGCTAAACAACAATCTTACATTATCTGCATCACCTTGATCATTTTTTGTTTTTTAATTTTTTGGTAATTTTGTCTCAAACATTCAGAACAGTCTTTTGAAGGTTTTGTTTTCACTGGTGCAATGTTCCCTTTTTGGCATGATTTTGTGTGAAAAAGGCTAAGGGGAACTGGCACAAGGTTCATGCTAACACAAATCACTTTCCCATTTGCACTTAGCATTTTAGAGTTTTAACCTTTTCTCTTTTTTTGTCAAAATCTGTAAAAACAGTGATAGACATCTCCATATTCATTTAAATTGTCTCTTTTTTTTTAATAAAATTATCCTTTTTTACTTTTTTTTTTTTTTACCAGTTATTAGTAATGATCGACAAACTAATATGGTTTGAAACAACAGTATGCATTAAACAGATGAAAACAATACTAATATTAGTAGTGCTGGTGTCAATAATAATGATGATAATATGCATTAGCAAATTAGTTTACTGTTGACTATCCAACTACTTGCAATCAAAAAATGATTTCTAATTTCTCTAGCAATTACATTTAAAGTGCCATTCATCCTACACTTTTTGTTAGTCTGTAAAAATTCTAATTCATAATTGCAAACAAATGTTTAATGCCTACAACTTACATTCTTGCTTAAAAGTTCTTAAATTATTTGAAATGGCTTTTTTTTTTTTTTTTTTGCTTTTCCACTCTTTCGTAGACTGCCAAAAATTTGTCCAGTTCTCCAGAGTCCACCCGGATTTTCTCCAAGACTGGATGTTCTCTATTGCCTTCAGATACTCCCTTCGGAGAACAACTTCCACTAGAGTCAATGTCATCCAGTAATTCACCACAAACAGAAGAGTCTGGACTTCAGCCATTAATTCTATTCATCCCCCAATCACAATCAACCCAGCGGTCCTCTGAGGCACTAGATCAAGTCTATAATGTTGTCCCATCCATGTCCTTTTCACTTCCTGCAGTTCTCATCCAGTGCTATGATGATCCAGAAACAACCAATGATGAATTTAAGGATTCCAATCAACCAAACCAATCCCTTCATCCACAGACGGATGATTTCCAGCATGAGATCTTTGTGCAAGTGCCTTTCGAGTTTGGCCAACCATCACTAGCTGGGATTCCAGATACGCCACATATCCAGGAAGAAGGTATGAAGGATGTTAAGGAAAAGGAAGATATTGAGGAAACTGAGGGTACATTGGAAGACATGATAGAAGAATCAAGTCATAATATAGAAGAAGATAAAACAGGAACTAACTTCCACATGTTGGAAGAAGCCGAGCAGCCTCCTTCGCCAACTGAAGGCATGGCGAAGCTAAGTCTGTCAAAATTACAGCACACTCTGAAGGAAGGAATTCAAGAACAGAAAGTAGAGCTTGTCTCTATATTCCGAGTCGAGACCACCAAGGCGGTTGAGGTGGAAAGCACCAAGACGGATGACGAGGAAACAGATGTTTTAGTGGCTTCCTGTTTGTCTCCCTCTCATTTAGGTCCCACAAGACGGAACAGAGAAACCCAAAGTGTACTCATCCAAAAAATGTCTGATAAACTAGCAATCGTGCAACCTCAGCAAGAAGAAGTATTTATTTTGGATCCATGTGTTATCGACGCGGCCCTCCATGAGGATTCAAAACTTGACGACCAAACAATTTCCATGTGTACTTCAGAACATCCAACAAGCAAACAAGAAAAGCCAAAACTGGTCAGCGTTTCTGAAACATCACCAACAGACTATGATCTTCTACCTTCAACTGTTCACTCTTCAGCAGAAGATGATTTAACTTGTCGGGGTGATGAACCTTCCACTGCTCCACATGATCAGACATGTAAAAACTCTGAAACCCAGCACGCACTGCCAAGAACCGGTTCTGAACTATCTCAAATATCAAAGGATCAGACTGAGGTTACTTTGGACACGTGTCTTATGGCCTCTGTGACCTTCTTCAGTGCTGTTATCTGCCTGGCTGTTGGGATTCGAGAGCCTAGTGTTTTTCTGTATGTGGGATTATTCCTGCTATCCTTCTGGTTCTAATTTCTGTGCCAGTTTTCTTTCCCCTTCCATCCGCTTCTCTCAAAAAGCCTTAAGTCTTTACCTTCTTCCTTTCTCCCCAGTGCCTTGAGAAATTCCAAAGAGAAAAGAAAGAAAAAAGAACCATTATTATGCTGTTATATTTGTGTTTATGTGGTTGTAAGTAGAGTGAGAGTTGGTTAATTTCTGCTTGATGTATTGAGTATCATTCAGACTTAATAGTATACAATCTGCAGTGGTTAATATACAATCGGAAATAATAGATTGAGCAAGCAGTGTGTATTTTAGCTGAATTACGTCATACATGATTGGTCATTGGAAATGTGGCTCAGCTCATTGATTCATACACTAAATGTGTCTTTTTTGTTAGTTTCTCTACATATAATAGCTACTGGCCCCCTAAAGACTGCATTTGGTCATTTTTTATACAAACTTGGAGTCATTTGTGAGTGGGATGGCTTGATGGTGAGTAGTTTTGTGTGATAAGAAATGAGGCAAGACTGGACAAATGGTGCAGGGTATTTTAGATAAGAATTATAGGAAAGTTTGAGTTTTAAGTGTAGTTATATCAGAGGTATTGCTTATTCCACAATGTGTTCTCAGTGAGGAATTGAATTTGTAGATGTCTGTAAATCTAAACAGAGCATCTCGTTATGGAGTATTTTGAGATACTAAGATACTAAGTTTGTATATGTATTCACCTATTGACACTGTGAAATTGTGTTTGATGATATATGTGATCATTTTGTAACCTAGATTACACACTATATATAAGTAAATGTTAAGCTTTAAGAGTATGCAACAATTTTGCACCCATCTGCTTCCTAAAGGGTTAAAAAGCATTTCCTTTTGCAGTGCTCTTTAGAAGCGTGCCCTAAGCCTCTGATGTCACCCCAAAAGGTCACGCATTGCATTGAAGTCACTGCATCAGGTTACCGGGTGACTAAACACCATTGTAAGTAGAGAAGTTAGAGCTTTTCCTTGAAAAAAATCTTACACACTTGGTTCCATTCATCCAAAAACTTTAGCCTTTGGGATCTCACTAAATTAATGTGCAAAAAAGGTTGTGAACACATTCTGTTCTCAATAACATATATGTTCACATGTATTTTGTCAATGTAGAAATAAAAGTCTATATAACTGATGAAACTGACCAATTTATTTCAGAGCTTTTTTGTGAGCAGTCCTTTAATGTTAAAATCAAGCTTGCTGTCCATTTCAGTAAAATTATCCAAATTGGAATAAATCCAAATTTGGTAGTGAAGTTATATTCACAGAGCTGTAGAACTCATATGATTTAATAAGCAAGGACAAAGTTTGTTGCACATGCACGAGTGAGTGATAAATGTGAGGTCTGACAAAGTAACTCGATTCTTTTTAATACAAAACATAAAAATAACAAGTTGTAGTCTTAATATATATACATATGCACAGATTTGGTTGTGGATAGTTATAAAATTGTGAATTTAATAAGGAAATGTTCCCGAGCATAAACTAATCCAGAATGTATGAATCGTCAATCTACAGCCACATTCCAGCTCTGAAAAACCACCTGAGCATTTTTTCCCCAAAAATATTGCAAGCACAAGTAGACAAGAAACAACTGCCACACTTGGTTCATGTGACATTTTGGAAAAACAACCCTGAATAGTCATCAGACAGATTGGTGAAATAACCAAGCACTCACACTCATTTATGCATCCATGAAGTCCATCTCTCAAATACATTCAATGAAAGACCAGTTTGACAGTATGAATATATTTTGTCAAGTGTTAGACTATATTCACATAAAACAGAATAACATTTAGTATGCGTGAAAGGCAACATCTCATGTAGGTTCACCTCCCTCTGTCTAACAAATTTCTCTTCTGTGCATTAATAGTACAATTTTGCCACCTGGTGGTAATTTAAAGTCATTCAAAAAAAAAATAAAAGGACAGTGAAAATGTTGTTATATTTCACACTGGTCTAAATATATGTGCTAAAAACAGGCCAAAAAGTTATACTACACAAGTTTGATTGAAAAAGTAAAAAGAACCCCTCCTAAATCAAACATATGACCATTTTAAACATTTAAAATTTTCAAATCATTTGTGTAAGAAATCCATGGTGTCAAAGACTTTGATATGATTTAAAATATGCTTTTAAAACAATTACTGAAAAGCCCCTTTTTTACTTTACACATCTTCTCTAACGGAAAAATCGAAAGATTAATGGCACATTTTATACAATATTTAAAGCAGACAACAATTCTGAGGGGAAATGTATCTCGGGGAAATTAAAAAAAAAATTAAATATATACTTAAAATTCAATGAAGTATTACAAAACACCTGCCAAAACGGTTTCTAAACTGCAGATGCTTTCAAACATATTCACTTGAACACATGATCTTCTTTCAGTCCCTCTCCAGCATGAACATCCTCTAAAAGAGGTACTTTCGACATGTCGCCACCCCACATTTGCACTCCATGCGCATACGTTTCTTAGGGGATCCTGGGAGTCCCGTCAGACTGAAATTAGAATCCATCTTCGTGCTCTCTGCATCTACTGGATCAACTATGGGGAAAATGAGAAAGAAAAATTAGATTTAACTTCAAATCATTCAATAATTTGGTATGATTCTTTTAATGTTTTTGAAAGAAGTCTCTTTTTCTCACCAAGGCAGCATTTATTTGATCAAAAATATAGCCATATTGTGAAATATTTTTCCAACTTAAAATAACTTTTGTATTCAAATATATTTTAAAATTAAGGGTGTAACGGTTCACAAAATTCACGCACAGGGCTCTGAATATCTAATAAACATTTAATTTCACAAACCTTGCTGATTTAATTGAATCCAGATGTGATATGAAGTGTGCATTTGTAGCCCGCATAAACATGTTACTGCGAGTCCGTGCAAAATGAGTGAATGTGAACAGAAGATCAGCTTCACAGGAGACGCGGTCGAAAAACTTGATTTTAATTCTGAATGAAGCATATTTTTTCTTTTAAAATATGCTGTGCTATAGCAAAGTTGCCCACTGTGTCATATTCATATCGTTTTCACTGTGTGCTGCATGTCAAATTAGCATTACCCTGTCTTTATTTGAAAAAATATGATTACAAGTGCACACGAAATTACCAGATTACTGTGTGCTCTGTTACAGTGTTTACTTCCTTTTTATTCACATATTCATATATTTTTAAACAATTACTTTATTTGTGAAAAATACTGTAATATGATTGCAGATTCAAGAAGTTGCACTCTAAAGTATTAGCATGTTTATTTTAAGGATTTGTTAGTAATTTATTTCTAATATATTAAATATTGATTAAAATAAATATAAAGTATATATATATATATATAGACTTTATATCGGCCACCCTGCTCTCTAAGATCGGCAATCAAAAAAACAGTATTTGTCGACCACTAGCAGGCATTATTCAGTGTCCTTCAGAAATCATTCTAATATAGTGATTTGGTTCTCAAGTAGTCAGGCATGTGATAGTGCGAGTGAAAAAAAAGCAGGAATTTTTTTTTAAAGACCCAACGTAAAGCACTTTTTACTTTTTAAAGGGATCCTATGCAGTTTATTTTAGCTTAACTGAACAGCTTCGGAGTTTTTGAAATTAATTTTGTTTGTTTGTTAAATCTGAAATGTGTTTTTGAAATCAAGTGAACAACTTCCAAACAGCCCTGATTTTATTTTTATTACTGAGTGATCTGCATGATTCATGTGGGTCATGATTTTAGGCTGAAATAACTGGAATTCCAGATTAATCTGGAAGAATCACATCCCTGAGTAATAGATGAATATGAATATGAAGTTCAAAATAACCACATCTATCTGTAATATAACTCTTACATAATGAGATACTTTAAAATTATAAATGTCACTGTCACTTTTGATCAATTGAATGCATCATTGTTGAATAAAAGTAATCATTTTGACTGACCCCAAACTTTTGAACAGTAGTGTATGTATCAAGCCCAAATGAATGACCCCAAATCACTTGTCAAGTTGCAGACTACTTTTTTCTACACAGTGACAGTCCCATACATACTCTTCATTTTGTAGTCAAAGGTGAGCTCCTCTCCTGCCTTTATCCCACGTGTGGCAAAGAACGCTATCCGTGGCAGCCGCTCATCCAGGTTATCAATAAACACATTATATACCTGAAGGTTTGGGTCACACTGAGGACACAAACGAAAAAAAAAAAAAAAATTAATTTACTGCCTTTAAATGACAAGCTACAGTTTAAGTGATGTCAAGTAAAATGTGTCGTGATTATTGCTGACATTTTAGGGAAATATACGATTTAATTCATGTCTATTTCAAGTAGATGCAAGCTCAAGTCCACTCACGCTGTGATTGACAAAGTGGGAGATGTTTCCATAGTAAGCAGCATCCACAGTGTATTCGTCGTCCACATAATCCAGGTCAAAAAGGTAGGTGGCGCCTTCTTTATCGTATATTTGACCTCTGCGTTCTGCTTCTTCTGTCGTAATGATCTAAAGAAAAACAGAAGAAAAAAAAGATTTTACCAATCATGAAGCCAGACTTATTAACAGCCAATCAGCCATCACAAGGAAATTGAAAACATTGTTGGCTTGAAAATATCACTGATCTACTAAAGCAAAACACGTTCCCATGATTACATGGCAATGATCAACTGAAAGTGATCAAAATTAACCACTTGTCTAAACCAAAAATATCTGATCCAGTAACTATATGACTTAAGCCTCCGTGCTTCTTACCTCCCCAACGTACTCCATGACGAAAGTGTTCTTGCGAATGCGCTCCATGGTCCGCACACCCCAACCCCTGCCATTGTCTGTTCTAAAAATGCAGAGGGAATACCGAATGCCCTTCTGCACCACTCTGTTGAGGCAGTCGAGCCCACAGCGGCACCGCTTGTTGCATTCGTAAATGGGCAACCCGGGCCGAATGCGGACCTGGCCTAACTCATTGTAAGCAAACTTGTGCTGTGATGCTCCGGCACAGCAGCCCTCCACGGGGTTACCCAGGCAGTCTGTGCATTCGCAGCCCACAGACACCTCATTCAGCATGATCCCATCCCCAACTTTATAGTCATTTATGTAGGTGAAGTTCTTAGGCGGGCCCTCCAGGTCGACCATGTTTCGGACATAGATGTGGCCCTTGTGGGCGCCCAAGCTGTTGAGGTGTACCTCCCACTTTTTAAGGGTCTGCCGGAGTTTCGCTCGCTGGATGAGCTGTGACACGGTAGCAGGGTCAAGACGACGAGGGGCAGAACGCTTCTTCTGTCTCTGCATCTCCACATTCAGGTCCTCCCAGAACTGGTTGAGCAGATCCACGCACTTCAGGTTCTTGCGAGGTTCCCATGTGTTGCTGGATTCAGGGAACCCCTTCCATTTCACCAAATATAACTCCTGTGAAGGGGGTAACAGGTATTGTAGTGAACTTAAATGCATTTAGATCTGGATACACGTTTTCTTTGATAAAACTCATTTTACCCTTCATGTAGTAGAATTTACTTTCACTACATATATATATATATATATATATATCAAAACTGAAACTTGACAACACGTTCGGGACAGACTGGGAGAGAGGAGCTGTAATTATGTAAAAATACTATGTTTTTGAACAATCAAGCATGAAAACATATTCTAATTACTCTAGTACACCCCAAAAACAAAATCAAGACAGGCATAAGTGATCCTAAACAGTTGGAAGAAAATCGGATGTGTATTAGTTTATTGGGTCAATGGTTGAGCCTGGTCTAAAAGGTGTACCGTGAGTGCTCGCTCTTGTGTTCCAGCGCGCAAGAGCATGAGTGCTCTTGTAAAAATTGGTTGCAATCTGAAACATCACCGATAGAGGCCACTAAAAAATACATATAGCTAGCACCTTTAAGCATCCATTTATATTTAATTCATACAGTGAAGACAGTGCAGTGTTTTTACATTTTATTATGCAATTTCTGGAGTATCTCTTACAACGTTTAATTTGTATCTTTGTTCTATTAGGCTATATCTGTCCTATTGTTTGTAATTTGCTTCTTTGTTCTTGTTTTAAAATAACACAAATAACTAGGCTATATTGAGATATATATTGTTATATCATGCAATAAAATTTCTCATATCGTGAAAATAATATTCTGATCACCCACCGCTAATGGGAGACCACTTACAAGCCAGAGGTTTATGCTCACCTGTACGGTTTGTGTCTTTCCATCGGTGATAACTTTCTTTTTGTAGTCGCAAAGGTATTCTACCTCAAAGTCGCACAGGTTGTTCTTGTTGATGCCTAGGTCGCCGCATACCACCCCCTGCTCTCGACAGATCACTTCCAGCTGGTCTGTGTTGGAAATGCATGCTACCATACACACTTCACCTACAAGAACAATTAGATGTTAATTGCAGGGAAAACGCCTGATGAAATTTGTCAAACAAAACATTTTTCAAAACATGAAAATAATTCTAAAAATAAATTCAGAAAATAGCTGAAGTCCACATCCCTTTAAACTAGGAGTCTGCCGAGAATTGTCTTTATGCACAGCTGCACTACTTCCTGAACTTAAGCCAGCTCCTTGTTTTCTGTCTGCCATTATTGGGCAAACTTGATTAATTCAGGTGTGTCTGATTATTTTCAGGAAGTAGTGCAGCTGTGCATAAAGCCAGCAAAAATTTTACCAAATGAATTTTGAGTGTAATATATACATACGCACAGTACTGTTCAAAACAAATATTGGGTTAAAAAAAAGATGTTGCTAAACTTGAATTGCAAATATTGTCAGTAAAATATTTTAACATTCTTCAGTACAATTTACAAGCAAAAGCCAATTTAATTGATTTGACTATTTCACATAATTTCCCAGACACATTTAAACAGGTCCTTAGAAATTAAAATATATAACTGCATATATTGAAGGAAGGGGGCTCTCTGACAAGGGAATCATCATCATCATAGACCCCTATCCCATGATTCTTTTCACTGAAAAGCTTGAAAGACTGCAGTAAACCACACATCGCCACAGAACAGCATGAAAGTTCGTTTATTAAAACATTTATTAAAATACTGTACAGATAACTGGATCATTTTGCCAGTTTGAGATAAAAAAAATCCTTACTGGAAATCAAACATGCGTCATCCCTAAACAATGGGCCATTTAAACTGGCTAAGACTAAACGTAATATGTAAGAACAGACATGAGATGTAAACCTAAATAATGGGTAGACAACGACAGAGGCGTACATGTTGAGAGGAAATGTGCTTTTTTTTCATGCGTCCAGTGTTCAAACATACGGAGTAAGTTAACTAGCTAAAGACTGAAAATTATGCTTGCTAACTACTGAATGTACACACTTTTGCATCAATTGTAACGTTGTACAACTTTACAAAGCCAATGCAAGAAAGATAGATGAGTAAAGGCATTCTCAATGAGCTTGTTGAATGTGTTGCGTGAGCGCGCGGTGGCCATAACATCGACCATCGATGTGAGTTTGTATCAACAACTTGCAGCAAAGATTCTTCCAAAACGGAGTCTTGTTTCAGGGGTTTCTTTGAAAAGACATAATTTAACGAACCACGCGTGTAATAGAGATGACATATATTGAGTAAACCGTTGTTTCTGAACGATTAAACTATACATTCTTACCTTTCAAATTTTCCGCCATCTTCCGACCGCCGCCAAAATTATAAGATTAAAAGGCTGCTCGATGATTGGATACGGCACAGTCTGAGTGACAGGTTGGGAAACCAATAGAGACAGAGTAAACTCTTTATGTGAAGTTTGAACATAGTGACATTCTCTGGTTGGGTTTATGTATAATCAAAAGATTAGCTTTCCATTTGCAGATTTATTACCTTTCTGGTTGTTACAAAATCTGAAGTCTGCGTTTCTTATTGTGTACAGTGCAGTCAATAAGTAGTTATTAATATGCTCATTATCTCTATTTTATAATATAAATTGGATGTATTACAATTCATAAAGACATCACGAGTTTGTTTTTCTATGGAACAAATAAATAACGTTATTTAATTTCAGTTCGTAATAAAACTGCGAAGTCTTTTAATTTGCCTTTCACCGGTCACAAAGGCGGGATCTAGCATCACGTGACATACAGAAACAATCCTCAACTTCCGGAAAAAGTCAACATATGTTTTGATGGGCATGCCATTGATGTAATATTAAAGGTGCGTATATGTATTTATTTTTACGTTTGCAGTTGCGCATGTAACATTTAGCGTAAACATTTGATTTGAAAGATCTAATAGAATTTTCTCTTTAAATACGCAATAGAGATGGGAAAAGGCCTAAACTGATTGTGTCCTCGGGTGTCTATCAGCTTTATAACTTACAAATGCTGCATAAGCCACTCAATATACAAACTGATTAGGACTATTGTTTAGATCCAACATGAATAAGAATTTCAACCGAGTTCTAGTCTTTTTTTTTTTTTTTTTTTTTTTTTTTGCTTTAATTGTCCCAGTTCAATTTAAGCTATTTCCTTCAGTAAAATAATAAATAAAGTAAATTATGTTTATGTGCAGGCGTCATGTCATCCAGCATTGCTCAAAATCTTCGAGCACCAGCACTCGTTCTGCTGTTTCTTGTTCTCATAGATGTGAAATCAATCGCACATGCAGATAAGGTACAATTGTATATTAATTAATATTATAATTAATTATACCCTGACACATCATCAAGCTCTTTATATTTTCCCACTCACCGGTATGTCAAATATTACCTAAACATGTGACGTAATATGTTCCTTACACAGAGTTTTGAAGATGTGCGTTGCAAGTGCATCTGTCCACCTTACAGAAACATCAGTGGACATATCTACAAAAGAAATGTGACCCAGAAAGACTGGTGAGAATCTGCATAGACCTGTGTTGTCTGTAAAGGAAATTATATATTGATGAAAAAAACTGTCTTATAAGATTTTTTTTTTCTCTGAGTTTTTTTTTTAATGTATTGGTTTGTAGTAACTGTCTGCATGTGGTGGAGCCCATGCCAGTGCCTGGCCATGATGTGGAGGCCTACTGTCTGCTCTGTGAGTGCAAGTATGAAGAACGAAGCAGCAACACCATCAAGGTATCGAGCGACTTCCAACAATCAATAAATTCTACTTAAAATTAAAGATATGTTTATTATAAGCAGCATTCTTGCCTTTTGAGGATGGGACAACCTCACTGCAAAAAAAAAAAAAAATGCTTTTATTACTTATTATTTTAGTCTTGTTTCCAGTCCAAATATCAAAAAATTCTTAAATCAAGAAGCATTTACTAGATAAGTAAGATATTATGTCCAGTTTTCCGGGGGAATTAATCAAAATGAAGTGAGCTGATGCTTAAAAAAGCAAAATGATCTGTCAATGGAGTAAGAAAAATAATATTAATTCAAACAGAAACAAGCTAATTTTTCTGACCCCATAAGCTGATTTCACGCAGGTGGGAAGAAAACCGGAAGTGTCGCTTTAAATCATAGGAGAGTCGCGAATGCGATGGTGTATTGTTGTGTTTAATGTAGACATTTGTTATTCTAAAAATGTACATACATTTCTTTCATAGTTTAGAATATACAGTGAAATTTATAAATTTCTAAATACATTTTTTAAATATATATTCAGAAAATAAAAAAGAAGCAGGAATGAACTATATACATATCCTATATTGGATATTAACATCTAATAGTTTAAATCGCGACAGCAGCTTCAGGTTGGTAGTCCAAGACATAGTGGTCTATCTGTACTTCTGGGATTCTTCCCACCGGAGCTTCGCTTTCGATTTTAAAATGGCAGCTGCATGAAATCAGCTTATTGGCAGATATGATATTTTTGCTTGTTTCAATTTTTATTTATTTCCCTAGAAATCAAGACTTAATATCTTATGCCATTTTACTACTTTAGCAAATGCATCTTGATTTAAGAAATGTTTGATATTTGGACTGGAAACAAAAATGCTATGAACATAATTTTTCTGCAGTGCTGTCACTCACATGACATCACAGCAATAGCTAACCACAACAATCCAATCAATTCCCGAAGGACAAAATCAAGTCAAATATTCTTGTTCGAGATGCCGTTTCAGTAGGATATACTTCACAAAAGAAAAGAAAGAAAATACTGTACTCTTGTCTACTTTGATATTTTTGTATATTTCCTAGGTGACCATTATCATCTACTTGTCAGTGGTTGGGGCTCTTCTTCTCTACATGCTGTTCCTGCTTCTAGTTGATCCTCTGATCCGCAAACATGATCAGTACACCATTCCACTGCACAACGAGGAGGATTCTGAGGTATGTCCTCATCTGAAATATGTCCTCAAACTGAAATATTTGTGAGCAAAACAAATCTTTAGGTATAACATTGGGAAATATTTTCTCTAAATTGCACAACATTGCTTAGAAACAAGTCGGTCACACACACTGTCACAAAAATGAAGACACATTTCTGTTGAATGTGTATGTACATAACAAACAGATTTTCCGATTTGGTCCCTCACTCACTGACTTAATAACTAACAAAAATAGTAATTGTATTACTATTTAACAAGTAAATGTTATTAATGATAAAACAGTATTTTAACTAAAGAAAATATGTGTGCCATACTTCATATTTTTGTTGACAATTTGTTAGATTTAGATATTAATTGTGCACATTGTTCCCGACAGGACGTGAGGCCGCATGTGGATGGCCGTGGGAACACGGTGCTGGAGAGGGTAGAGGGAGCTCAGCAGCGCTGGAAGAAACAGGTCCAGGAGCAGCGAAAGACTGTGTTTGATCGCCACAAGCTGCTCAGCTAAGTCCTCAGATTCCAGCTGGGGAAAAGGACAAAATGGGCACCACTGACTGAGACAAAATTTTTATGTTTGTCTTACAATTTCAGCTTTTATGGCAATGTATTTTCAATTGGTCTGATGCTTGTGTATTTTTATTATTATTTTAATTGCACGAAGGCTGACTTGATTGTGTTCCGCTTTCAAACTGCTGCTGTGAAAAGGTTTAGTAGCTTGCTGTTAACATAAATGATGGGAATCAGTCAGCCCCAGTTTGTCTTACTCCAGCGGTCACCTTTACATTTCTCACGTAATAACTTGAATATATCAGTGCTGCCACTACTTTGCTTTGAAATTGCATTGCAAAGGATGAGATTGCAATAAAAACAATGTAATCTGGGAGCATTGATATGGAACTGTATGCAATCTAATATAGATGCACGTATGAATGGGTAGAATGTCATTGCACTGCTGTAGTTTCACCTTGAGGTACCAAGAAAATGTATTGAATGATTTTCATTATTGGTGGAATTTTTGCCATTTGATAATACCATTAATTATGGCTTATATGTCTCTAGAATATCTCTTTAAAAAAATGGCACATTGTACCTTATTTCAAGATGTATATACTCTTCGTAAGACTGAAGACAATAAGGGTTTGAGTGGTTGTTATGGTTGAGTGGTATCCTCATAAGCTTCCTCTTAGATGATTGCCACTTTTGTTGAATAGTCTGATTTACAGACGTCCAATAATATTGATTTCGCACCCTAAAAATGTGCTTGACTATCGTATTTGTTGCTACAAGAATTTCATTCCAGTGTGTATCCAAAATACTTGTTGCTGTTTTACAGCTGAAACATTCTTGCTTATGTGAAAATGCACTGAAATATTAAATATTGTCAGAATATTGTCAGCTTTCTTTGTACAGTTTTTTTCTTAAGTTCACAAAGACATATAGAATTGAGTCCTCCTATTGCCACATAATGAGTGTAACTCAAAGTTTGACGTTAAATCCAGTGGTGAGATATATTTAGTTGGAAACCACCAACATTGGATCCTGTAAACATTCCCATCTGCTGTTTCATACAGTAAACCACCTAGTAAATAAGCCTGGATATTTCAATAACACAATGTATTATTAATTTTTCCTCCCTTTTAATGGCATATTTCATCTGTTGTAAAAGCAGCTGAAATTTTCTTATGGATACTTCATTTTCTTTCTTTTTTTTCTTCATCTGCTGCACCCCAAGGCCGCCCTTCCCCTCCTCCACCTGCCTCCACACCCCCAAGAATGGACACTGACTGCCTGTCTATATATATCCCTCAGAAGGGGCCAGCTGTGCCAAAATGTTCCCTGCCCCTCTGATGCCTCCTTGTCTGGTGTAGGTTTGCAGCACGGGCCAGGGCTAAGAAGGTAGACTGTGCCTTCCTCAGAGAGGTGTGAGATGGTGGATGAGGCTTAGGACCATGCTGAAGATCTGACCTGGACTTCAGGAAATCAAGGATTTGTTAAACTAGGAATCTCATTTCAGGTTTTTGGGTGAATTTCCATCACACTTTGTGGAAAATAAGAAGATTTTGCATTTGGGAGATTCAAAATGGAGTCAGGTGGCGGCGGCGGTGGTGGTGGGGTGGCCGATTTGGCCTCGTTCATCATGAATGAAGAAGAACTGAAGAGAAAGCAGAGGGAGAAGATCAAGAAAATGCTGGCCACTGGAGGAAACCCTCGACCTCCGCGTTCCTTGTTCTTATTCACGCTCAAAAACCCTTTCCGCAAGACCTGCATCAACATTGTGGAATGGAAGTATCCTTCAAACTAACTTGATTTTTAGTTCTTCATTCCCTTTAAATAAAGCTTTGGATTGTGGTTTGATGTTCATCTAGTTATGTTATTGGATCGTGAGCTGAGATAGGCATGTTTTAGAAAGGCATCCATCCCCCAGAGAGAGATGGTTTAGCATGCCAGAAAAAGCCCACAGCCACGGCTTTGTCTTACTCAGCTTTTTAATGCTTAACAAAACCATAGTGAAATATTTGCTCCATGAAAGATATCTTGATTTTTGAGGTGGAGAAAATAAAAGAGGC
Organism: Pimephales promelas; assembly: GCF_016745375.1. Next base: position 47,773,820 of record NW_024121099.1, read on the forward strand.
AAAGTTGTTTTTTCATAATCCCCAGGTTTAGTGTCTCTTAAGGTGCAGAAATCTCTGTCTCAGTTGTGATCTAAAGGTGTTAAGCTTTTGTTATGTGTCAGACTCAACACGGTCAATTGGAAGCTGTAGTTCCCAGCCTCAACTTGGAAGATGATAACGATAAACCCTGGACTATTTACAGCCAGTCAGCAAAAATCTATTAATAAGACTTTAAACTAGTGTTAATTGTCCTAATTTACAGTTTTTTTGTTTTGTTTTAACATGGCTTCATACCCCCGGCTTCCCAGACTAATGTGTGTTTGAGCTGGTTTAACTGTAAGCAACTTGCACTGAGATATCTTTAAATATGTCAGTGCCATTGTTTTCTCTCAAGATTCAGATCAGTAATATATTTTTGTAAGACACGTTTATAACAGCTTTGTCCAGGCCATAGTGTTTTCAGCACTTAGATTGGCAATTTTGGATATGCAAATGATTAAATGCTCATAAAGGTATTTGTAAGAATGCAGTCTCTTTCATAGCTGTAAGTTCCTAAATTACACCTAAGAACAAGAATCGGCTGTGCTGCAATAATAAAAAAAGTTCGGAAGCGGCTTCTTTGCTTCCTCTTTTGAGATCACCCTTGGAGACAAAACCCTACAGTAAATATTTGCTTTACAAACTGAAAACTTTTAATTGATTAGTTCAAAAGTAAGAGGCATATAAATGGAAGTGTGAATAGGAGGTGTAATTTTGGAGCTATTTGTCATACAAATTAATAATGATCTGGCTGTGTACAGCTGTTGTGTAGGATCAACATGATGCTGACCTGGCAGGGAAATTCTGATTCCACCCCCTAGTGGCAGAAATGCACACAGAATTACAGTTAGTTTTGTTTTTGTTTTTAAGAATTACAGTTACAGGCTACATGTAGTGTACAGTTTAAACTCAGCAATGATAGACGATTAGTAAGTATTTCTAAATTCTGAAGCCAAATTCAGAAATACTTCTTACTGGCCATGAAACTATATCATGATAAATACATTTCTAATAAATATTGGATGTATTTTTATTTAATAAATATAGCCTATTTTGTATATTTATTATATTATATTCTGTCCTAGTAAATATTTATTCTGATGTAAAATCTGATTAGTGAGTCCTTGATTGCAATTTACTGACCAAATAACTGTCCAATATCCCTTTCTTTTATTTAAAAACTTGTATTTAGCACTGGCCAACTGTTAATTTATGGTTAAATGTACTTTATGCAAGACCTGCTTATATTCATCACAAAGTTGAATGTGAAAATCTTTACTGCAATTTTCCAGTGCCATGTTTGCCCAATATTGCCATGTTAGTTTGTGCCATGTTTGCCCAATATTTTCCTGAGCGGACTCCATCAGACCCTTTGAGATCATTATCCTGCTAACTATCTTTGCGAACTGTGTAGCTCTGGCTGTGTTTCTCCCTATGCCTGAAGAGGACACCAACAACACTAACTTAACATTGGTGAGATGTTCTTAAATTACACGTACCATAGGAGACTATAGGTTAACGAATAATCCCTAATAACTTCAATTTGTAATTTGCAGTGATACATCAACTCATTTTGCAAATAAATGCCACCACTGGATTAAAGGGCCCCAGACGGGTCATGGTGTGTTGCCAGATAATCTGAGAAATTTCAATTTCCAAAATCAAGTGTTGCTCAGATCTTTGCCTATATATAGGTCTTTTAAAGCACATGTGTTTTGAAACTGATACAAGTTTTCTCCCAGTTGGGGTTTGAACCAGTTTGCACTGGATTCCTTTGGATTTATGATTACATAAATAAGCTCTTTTCAAGTTTAAGTTAATATAGGCCTACCAACAATGCAATTTAGAACATGTTTTAGAGCTGGAAATATGCTAGCAGGTGGTGTTTTGTGTCGTGGGTTTTATATTTAGTTTTTGGTTTGAGATGTGCACGTCCAAAGGTACAAGTGTGGTGTTTAAAAATATACTCAAATCTTGGGAGGGGGTTTTTCATGACGCATTAATATAGATTTTATTGACATGACTCAAGAACAGACTTGCAAGATCATGAAATCATTTACCCCATGTGGCCACAGAACTTTGCTGTTGTTGACTTAAAGTCTAGAGGTGCCAAAACTAATTTCCTATGTGTAACCATTTTGGCTTTGGCTAAACACTTAAAAAGAATGATACAGTAAATCCTCTTTACACAAGCTTGTTTCATGACTCAAGCTTCATTGGCGGTATGAAGGTCATATTCTTTCCACTAGCGTGTGCGGTCATATTCTCCTCTTTCAGAACAAATCTGAGCCCCAGTCACTTATTTACTCCCCTGGGGTTACAGTGACTGTCGGTGTGGGTCATCCATTCCTTACATACTAAGTCATGAAAGAGGAGCTGAGAGTGGATCGCAGACATGGTCAGAATTATTAATTTGATATGGGCTGGTAGTGTAGAATGAGAAGCAGTGTGCTGTGTAATACATACAGATTAGATCCTCACTTCACATCTGAGGAAGGTTGTTTGGTTTGGCAAATTTTAAGGTTTGGGTTTTAGAGCCACTTTGCATTTGTTTTTTTGAACAAACCATCCATGCAAAGTAGTTGACAGTGAGTTGCTAATAAGCTGCTAATAGCCCTTCTGAGATATACCGATAAAGTCATTTTAGGATGTGGAAACAACAAAACTTCCATGAAATGTTCTTCAGAAAGTCAACAGACTGTTAATATTCTTCCAATCCAGCTTAATATGCAAAGTTTTAAGAGTAAAAGCTTAAAGCTTTAAGAGTTGCGCTAGTTTTTTTATTCCATATTGTGACATACAGTATACAGTAGTGAAACAAGAGCTTCTTGAACAAGAACAAATGTAGGGTGCGACTTGATTTTTTTCTTCATTGTGAATTGACTGGATGTTTGTGGTTTGATAGTTGTACAGGTGTGATGTAAATGTGTAGGCCAAAATGTGGAACACTTAGCATTAGTGCTTCTGGTTCCTGAAGTCAATGTTTTGTTTTTTTAAATGGGTTTTTGGTTTTTGGCTCAAGATACTTTCGCTTGTTTTTGTGATAATCCAAAAGCCTATATAACCCTTATTGGGATTCTGTCGAGGGAACCAGTGTGATGCTAACTGCTGGTTGGCCTACAAAGGGACTTCATACCAGTCTATTGCTGTGATGTCATGTGAGTGATAGGTTGTCCCGCCCTTTTGCCAGTAAACACCATCAGGGGATTGATGAAGATGAAGGGGATTTTGACTGACACACAGATAATTATTTATAATAAACACTGGTATGTTCCATAAAATATGAATTTTGATTACATGTTGACTTTTATATGCAGAGACAGTTCTGAGCGCATTTGATTTGATCTCAGTACTGTAAAAGTACAGTTTAAACAGATCTTTATACAGATTTAGTTTTTATTGACCAAACCCATCACAGTTGCCATTAAATTACAAACATAACCCTTTAAAAAAAAATGTATCATCTTTTACACCCCATTACTCCCGCCGTTAACACTGTTTGTTTCCTTGCAGGAGAGTCTGGAGTACATCTTCCTGATCATTTTCACTCTGGAGTGCTTCCTAAAGATAGTAGCGTATGGGCTCCTGTTCCATGAAGGAGCCTATTTACGAAATTGTTGGAACTTATTAGACTTTGTTATTGTGTTCATGGGGTAAGATGACTTTCAGAATGTCCAGAAGTCACAAAGAATTGTCACAAAAGTGACACACACAATTGTCTTCTGAAATGATTCTATGAAAAGTATCCTGAACTTTTTGTATAGTGTTTGACATATTAAGTAATCATGCAATATAATTTGACAATTTTTTTTTTTTTTAGAAATGTTTTATATTCATTAAGTAATAGTCATTTTAAACTGCTTTCACAGGCTCTTCACACTTTGTGTGGACACCATCAACTCAATAGCAGGAGTTCCCAAAGAGAAGGGAGGCGGGTTTGACATGAAGGCTCTTAGAGCATTTCGAGTCTTGCGACCACTGAGGCTCGTATCGGGAGTTCCCAGTAAGACATTTCTGAAAAAATAACATCTCAATAGCACCACAAGTACAGCAACATATAAATTTAAAGCTAGATCCTAAATATACTCTCAACATAACATCATAATTACAGTATATATAAGTACACCTACATAATATTATTAACAAACTGAGTCACTATTGAGTGAAAATTGCAGCTTAAATAGGTGCTGCTTACACAACTGTTGTTAACCACCATGTTAGATTAGAATATAATGTCTTTGCCAAAAAGGTGGTGTGTTGAAAGTGTATTTGTTGCCATCCAGGCCTGCAGGTGGTGTTGAGCTCTATTCTGAAGTCCATGTTGCCCCTCTTCCACATTGCATTGCTAGTCTTCTTCATGGTCACCATTTATGCCATTATGGGTTTGGAGCTGTTCAAGTGTAAAATGCATAAGACATGTTACTACAAGGGCACTGGTGAGTCTTTTTATTTGGATACTGATAACTTACCTTTAAACATATATTAAAGTGCATCTCATAATTGAAAACAAGTTTTAAATATGTAAAAGAAAATAGTTAATTCTAATCATAATGAATTGACAAAGCACTACTTTGATTTGTTCTCTAAGCTTTCAACCTCTGTTTCAGACATCGTTGCCATCAGGGAGAATGAGAAGCCATCACCCTGTGCCCAGGCTGGAAACGGGCGCCGCTGCACCATAAATGGCACTGAATGTCGGGCAGGTTGGCCTGGTCCCAACTTTGGCATCACCCATTTTGACAACTTTGGCTTTTCTATGCTCACAGTCTTTCAGTGTATCACAACAGAGAGCTGGACTGATGTGCTCTACTGGGTAAATACTTATGGGCATGATAGTCCTGCTCATTATTATCCTGTAGAGAGACCAGAGGACAATCTTTCATGTATTTTATGAGGCAATAATAAAACTACTCTATGCTGATGTAAAATTTTTATTGATCGGCTACTATATATCAATATGTATAGGCATATATATAGTAGCCTATACATTTTGATGAGATTCAGACCAACATTAGGTTTTGATATTGGTTTTATACAACACACAAGTATACAAGAAATTAATATCGGGTACATTTTAGATACAATATTCCCAGTTACTTTGTCTATTTTTGCTCCGCCAATGCAATAGTTTCAAACAAAGTCAAAGCAGAATTGAATTTCCCACAGTTAACCTGTATATGAACATGTTTGTTAAAGAGTTAGAATTACCTGTATTCTATAATTTACTCACCCTCAAGCCATCCTAGGAGTTATAAAATATCCTGGCTCTTCCAAGCTTTATAATGGGAGTGAATACATCCATCCATCATAAAATTAATTCATACTATGAATTCATTAATTCACAGCTCACGCTACTCCTACTTCCTATGTCATGCGTCGGGTCAGAGGTCACTCTTCTGTCTGAGTTTGACTTGCATACGGCTATTACCGGAAGTCAGTGATTCGTTTATATATATATATATATATGTTTTTGTAAAAAAAAAAAGAATATATATATATATATATATATATATATCTTTTTTTTTTTTTTTTTTTTTTTTTTTTTTTTACAAAAACGCATCGCTTTGCTTCAGAAGGCCTTTATTAACCCCCTGGAGTAGTATGGATTACTTTTATGATGGATGGATGTGCTTTTTAGAGCTTCAAAATATAGGGTACAATTCACTTACATTATAAAGCTCTGGAACGACAGGATATTTCATTTATAAAACTCAAAAGAAAGTTATATACACCTTGGCTTGAGGGTGAGTATGGGATATTTTTCATTTTTGCGTGAACTAACCCTTTAATGACTTTAACTGGTGTGTGAAAAAGCCTCTCACTGCTTTTTCAGCATGCAGATAATGAGAGCTGCGGTTTTAGGATGCCTTGAAGAGTTAAAAAAAGGTTCAGCTTCTAAAATGGATCTCGAGACCCTGTGTTTTTTTTGTTTGTTTTTTGCACTTTTCATCTCGCAAGTGCAGTGTTCTAGAAAGTAGAACTCAAGTTAAAAATGCAACTCCCACATTTCTTTTTTCATTTACTTCCCTGGGTTCTGCATTTTTAATGCAAAAAAGCATTCTGTGTGAAAGACCCCTTAACCTTGGCACACAGGACCCAATGTTGAATAAATACAGAAATGTAGTATTTCATCTCTCAACTAATCATTTTGATTACTCTTGATTACTTTCTGATTAAACGTTTAGAAGCGTTTTGATTATCACCACACATTGCTGGAAAGATGTAACCTGCAAAAGGAGTCACTGAAAAATCAGCAACACGAATGGACAATTTACGATCATTTTAAAATGACTAAACTACATAAAACATAACTTTAAAAACTAACACAAAATCCTTATCTCATGTTTGTCAAAATCAAATATTGCGATGATTCGATCTTTCAGCTTAATGATGCCATGGGGAATGATTGGCCCTGGATCTTCTTCCTGACTCTGATACTGCTGGGCGCCTTCTTCATCCTCAACCTCGTCCTTGGAGTACTGAGCGGGTATTAGGTCTTTTAATTAAAGTTTTAGTGAACAGTCAGCAGCTCAAATTTCAGTCAGCAATTTTGGAAGTTAGAGATGATAACATTGTAGGCTACATTTTTTCCCCCATCCAAAGAAACTCAGTGGCTAATGAATCATGAATCCTGGCAGAATAAGTTCACTGAAATGATTTGTGGGACACAGATACATTTAATCAACTTAAATGGTTCATCTAAGCTACTTGTAAGACATATACAAGAATATCAGATGACCATTTCAGCAAATTCAACTACATGGGCCTAATTGAGATTAGTTTTTTCTCTCTACAGGGAGTTTACTAAGGAGAGGGAGAAGTCACGGTCACGAGGAGAGTACCAAAAGCTACGAGAGACACAACAAATGGATGAGGATCTGAAAGGATACATGGAATGGATTACTCTTGCTGAAGTTATGGATGCAGATTCTGAGGGTAATGGTGCTATACGGGTTATCTGTCTGCTTATTGGTCTATCTATCTATCTATCTATCTATCTATCTATCTATCTATCTATCTATCTATCTATCTATCTATCTATCTATCTATCTATCTATCTATCTATCTATCTATCTATCTATCTATCTATCTATCGTCATGCAAATGGTAAATTTAATGTATATTTGTCTAAAAGCACTAGAACAACATCATCAAAGTTTCTTACTACTTCTATTTACTCTCCAGCAATTCTTCTTCTTAGAAAGGACACTGATTCAGAGACAGATAGTTTATACCAGATTGAGGGGATCAACAAGCTGGTCTACTTCTAGTGAGTATGCAATCAAAAACAACATTTTTAATCATGATTCAACTGAAGACTGATTCTCCATGGTCTCACTGTGAAAACAACAGCCGTATGGCACGCCACTGGAACATCGTTTTACGGAGGAAGTGTCATGGCTGGGTGAAATCTAAATTCTTCTACTGGTGGGTTCTCCTTGTTGTGTTGCTCAACACTCTGGTCATTGCGATGGAGCATCATAACCAGACTGAGGGCTTGACAAGTTTTCAAGGTCTGTTTCGTAAAGCAATACATAGATTCCCAACTCCTATTCAGTTTGTTGGTTGTAAGGAATCTTTAAAAGAAGAATCATCTAATAACTTATTTTGTTATACGTAATATTTATATATATATATATATATATATATATATATATATTTTTTTTTTTGGGGGGGGGTATATAGTGCCTATACTGTACTAAGTCTAATATGCTGATCAATTTTACTGTTTGCAGACACTGCAAATATAATCCTGCTCATGTGTTTCACGATTGAGATGGTTATGAAGATGTATGCGTTTGGTTTGAGGGCCTACTTTATGTCCATCTTCAACCGATTTGACTGCTTTGTGGTCACGATTGGATTACTGGAGATCTTCCTGGTCGTGTCAGGCATCATGACACCACTGGGGATCTCTGTGATGAGATGCATACGACTCCTACGCTTATTCAAGCTCACAAAGTATGTTCACTTATTTAAACTTACAGTAATAGAAAACAATATTAAGCTATTAGTTAAGTTTCCAAATAATAATATTTATTAATGTATTTGTCTCAATTTCCAAATCTTAAGCGTCTTAACTTATTGTCCTGCAACAAATCAGTTTTACTTATAACCATAATTGTAACAATATTTTACTGTGAGATAGTACATGTTGCCATGTTAAATATAACATACATTCATTCATTCATTTTTAATGAAGCATTTTTCTTTCTGTTAAAATTACTGACACTATTATTGCTATTATTATTAATAATAATAATGTTTTACTACAATAAATGTTGCTGTTTCTTCTCATTGGTCTTTAGGTACTGGACATCACTTAATAACTTAGTGGCATCCCTTCTTAACTCAGTGAAATCCATCGCCTCCCTGCTCCTGCTCCTCTTCCTCTTCATCGTCATCTTTGCTCTCCTGGGAATGCAGGTGTTCGGTGGGAAGTTCAATTTTCCTGACAGAGTGGTTCAGCGCAGTAACTTTGACAACTTCCCACAGGCCCTCATCAGTGTGTTCCAGGTACTCCGACTGCTATTTTATTGACACTATTCTCTGATTACGGAAGCTGTTTATGTGAAGGCCTTTGTTTTCAGGTCCTAACCGGAGAGGAGTGGGACACTATCATGTACAATGGAATCATGGCTCATGGTGGACCTCAATCCCCAGGAATTCTTGTCAGCATTTACTTCATAATCCTATATTTCTGTGGAAACTGTATCCTTTTTGAAGCATGTCCTTATTTTTGGTCTCTTGTATGCATTTTTTTTCAGAAATGCTTGGTGAAAGCAGTATGTTTATTTAAAAGAATGTAGCAAAGCACTTAAAATAAAATGTATACTTCCCAGTGTTTCTGCTGCTAAGAGGGGAGTGTTTCAGAACCAGTAATGGTAAATTGTTGTGATAAAGTTTTTTGCGATGTTCCTTAGCAAGCTGTTGATCAGTCGTTCTCTTGAATGTGTTCTTGGCCATCGCTGTGGACAATCTAGCCGAGGCTGAGAGTCTGACAGCAGCACAAAAAGAGAAAGCGGAGGAGAAAGCCAGAAGGAAACTCATGAAGTAAGAGAAAATCTACAGTATTTATACAAGTCAGAAGGCTGTTTTTTTAAAGAAATGCATACTTTTATATAGCAAAGATGCCCAATTCCCAATCAGAGTGATTTCGGAAGTATCTCTGACAACTGCCATCACAGGAATAAATGAAATTTTAAAGTATATTAAAATATAGAACAGTTTAAATTGTAACTATATTTCTCAATATTATTAAGAACATTGCCAGAGAAGAGTGAGGAGGAGAAGGCCCTGATGGCTAAGAGACTGATGGAGGCCAGGAAAGCTGAGGGAATGTCCACCACAGCCAAGGTTTGACACCTCTGAGAACATTGTTATTTTAGATAAACCTTCTAATGCTTTACTTATTGGGTTTCTAGCTAGTTCTGTCAGGATTATCCAAAATGCAGCAGCACATTGGATCTTTCAAATTCAAGGCTCTTATTCTAGCTTAGCTAAATTAACAAACCAGTTTCTTTATGTATTTGCCTCCAGCTCAAGATAGATGAATTTGAATCAAATGTTAATGAAGTGAAGGACCCCTTTCCTCCTGCAGACTTTCCAGGTAAGGTTGAAATAACATCTGAGGGCTCTGCACTTCATAACATGCTGACACCGCACACACTACATCTCTAAACATGTAAAGGATGAAGTTCAAAGATAGCTGATCTATTATAAGTAAAATGTATTATTAGCTCCAGCCTCCAAGCTCATTTATGGAGCACATTTCAAAACCACACTGCTGGCTATTTCCATGTGGTTCTTGAGCTGTGCAAAGCTAAATGATATGTACAGCATGAATGCCAATCAAAATCTTAGTGGATCACAAATACGCTCACCTGTGAATGTATGTGATGTTTTTGAATTGACTGAGCTGTAATTCTTCCCCCTTGCTCAGGTGATGATGAGGAAGTTGAACCAGAGATCCCTATCAGCCCCAGACCCAGACCCATGGCCGACTTGCAGCTCAAGGAGACAGTGGTGCCCATGCCCGAGGCCAGCTCCTTTTTCATCTTTGGCCCACAGAACAAGTGAGACTTTATGCTCTGTTTTTTAATACAATGTAGAAACTAAATAATGGCCTCAAAATAAAGTGTTAGTGATTTGCTGTCAGTGGTTAGTTACTGATGCTCTCTGTTGAAAGGTGGCGGAAGCTTTGCCACAGGATCATCAACCACACCACCTTCACCAACATCATCCTCCTCTTCATCCTCCTCAGCAGTATCTCCCTGGCTGCTGAAGACCCCATCGACCCCCATTCTTTCCGAAACAAGGTACCAACATTTTGACTGCTGTATTGCTTTGACTGAACTTTTAGTTAACTGTTCATAAAAATCTGCGTTCCTTCATTCCTCTCACAGGTCTTGGCTTACGCAGACATTGTCTTCACGAGTGTCTTCACCATTGAGATTGTGCTGAAGGTAACATGCTCGTCAACTGTATTTAACGTTCAGATCTGTGGTTTGCCTGACATGTAATTCAGAATTGACCTGTGTATTTTTAGATGACAGTTTATGGAGCGTTCCTGCATCCTGGCTCTTTCTGCCGAAACTCCTTCAACATTCTAGATCTCATTGTTGTGGGAGTTTCCCTCTTGTCCATGGGCATGGAGTAAGTTCAATAATATTTTATGATTTTTAATTTGTTGGTATACATCATCACCCCACTCTCTGTTGGATAAAGCTGCTATCCTCGCTTTAACAAAGACATTTTTTGTTTCAAACGAGGAACATTATTAATAAACATATAGAAACTACAAAGACATCTTGTCAAATAAAGCATAAAAGATCAGATAACCAATCACACACATACATTTTTGTTCTGATGTGCACTACTATTTTGTGGCTGTTTTACTATTGAATACAGTTGAGATGTACACTACAAACAGTGTAATTCAATTTGTGAATGAATGACTCTTATGACCTGATTCTATTTGGTGAATCAAAAAACATAATTATACTAATTATACGTGACCAGTGTAGTGCGATTTGAACGAATGACTCTTATGAGCCACTTCTTACAAATGAATCAGAAACACACAGCATGTAGTCTCATCTAATTTCTGAACAAAAAAGGCATTACCAACAGTCCAAATTTTTCTGGAATGAATGACTCAGATGAGCCAGTAGCTTTTAATTAACCAGAAACACATAGTGCGACCAATGTAGTCCAAATAATTGTGGAAAAAATGACTCTTATTAATCATTTTTTTAGTGAATCAAAAACACTTACCAGTGTACTCTAAACGATTCCCAAACAAATGACTTTTATTAGCTGATTCTTTGTAGCAAATCCAACGTGACCAGTATAGTATAACTGATTCCTGAATGAATGACTCTTATGAGTCGTTTCTTTTTAGTGAATCAAACACATAAAGCAACTTACTTCACATGTTAACGTGTAGTTAAAGAAAGACATTAGGATTTTTTTGGTAGTATTTTAATAAACAAATGAATGAAATTTGTTGATGTTTTTGCTGGTTTCATTTTTTTAATGAATATACAGTCAAGGCCAATAATTGGACTGCATTACTGGATTGCAGGTCTAGTACCATCTCAGTGGTGAAGATTCTCAGGGTGTTGAGGGTACTAAGACCTCTAAGGGCCATCAACAGAGCCAAAGGGTTAAAGGTGTGTATGTGTTCAGCATCCTAACTAAAAAGCTCCTTTGATTTGTGATGTGGCATTTGTGAATTTATAAATGAATAACTGCCATTTGAGGACATTTTAAATGTGGATATTAAATGGTTGCAAGTACTTAAGCAATCTTAAAAGCATTATCATGTTAGGCACTAAATATACTTGAATTCCCCTCTCCAGCACGTGGTCCAGTGTATGTTTGTGGCGATAAAGACCATTGGTAATATCGTCTTAGTCACCATGCTCTTGGACTTCATGTTCGCCTGCATAGGAGTGCAGCTCTTCAAGGTGAGACAACATGAATATTGTGCTATAAAACACTGGGTTTTGAAATGAAAGAAAGCTATTGAATGCTGAATGCTTTATCTTTATTCAGGGGAAATTGTTCTATTGTACGGACCCCTTACAAAAGACAGCAGAGGAGTGTCAGTGAGTATTTTTAGCCACATTTCTTCTTCTTTCCTCCTCATGTTGCTGCTGATGAGTATCTAAAACATATCTCTTGCTTTTGGTTGTGCTTAGGGGAACATTTTTAAAGCATGTGCAAAATTCTCTTCATGACATGGAGGTCCATCAACGCCTGTGGGTCAACAGCGACTTCAACTTTGACAATGTGCTGAACGGCATGCTGGCTCTCTTTACCATTTCCACATTTGAGGGCTGGCCAGAGTGAGTGTGCGAAAAAATCTCATTCTATTAAGATCTTCATGTGACTATAATTTAAGTTACACTTAAAATATTGCTTCATTTGTCAATAACATGTTACACACAAAACCTTTCTTCCCTTACCTTCAACAGGATCCTTTATCGGGCCATAGACTCTCATGCAGTGGACACAGGCCCTTTGTTTAACAATCGTGTGGGTATCTCCATATTCTTTATCATCTACATCATCATCATTGCTTTCTTCATGATGAACATCTTCGTGGGCTTCGTCATCATCACTTTTCAAAAACAAGGAGAGCAGGAATACAAGAACTGCGAGCTGGACAAGAACCAGGTAGCCTAACTAGCAGGGATTTGATCCATAAAATTGTGTATATTTGACAAAAAGATTTTTCCTTTATCTCCAACACTATCAGGTTTATGATGTACATGCATTGTGTTTTGGGGATTTTCACAATCATCTTTAATTGCTGTCTTGCCCCTCACCAGCGTCAATGTGTGCAGTACGCACTGAAAGCGCAACCCCTCAAATGCTACATCCCGAAGAACACGCATCAGTACCGCGTGTGGTACTTCGTGACCTCCTGCTACTTTGAGTATCTGATGTTCTTTCTTATCATGCTCAACACACTGTGTCTTGGAATGCAGGTAAGCAGTTAAATAGCAGTTACATTTATTATGTACACTAGGTGTTAAAGGGTCAGTTAGATTTTTTTTAAGATACTCAAAGGTTAAGTTCTGTCATTCTGTCAAAATTCTGTCATTAATTCATGACGTTCCACACTCATAAGTCCTTCGTTCATCTTCGGAACACAAATGAGGATATTTTTGATGAAATCCGAGAGCTTTCAATCCCTCCATTGGGAGCAACACAATTTACACATCCAGAACAATAGGTAAGACATCATTTAAGTAATCACTGTGACTCCAGTGGTTTAACCTCAATCTTATGAAGCAACGCAAGTGCTTTGTTTACGCAAAAAACATAATTTACCTCTATATTTTCAAAATAATATTATCCAAAGCAAGTTTGCGGAACAAATACCAGTCTTGAGTCAATACAAACAACACGCATACGTCGTGGTGCTCGCCCTACTGAATTGCAGGTAAATATTTTCGTAAATAAAGGTGGTTAATAATGTTTTTTGCGCAAACAAAACACAGATTGAGGTTAAACCACTGGAGTCAGATGGATTACTTTAAGGATGTCTTTCCTGTCGTTCCTTTTTGATAAAATAAATAAATCCTCTATGGGCATAAGAGGCTGCCTAAACTTCCAAAACTTTTGAACAGTAGGCTAGTATAATTAAGTCATTTTATTTTATTTAATTATTGGCATGGAGTTATTATAAGTTTTCCTGTTTGGTCGATTAGCAAGGCTTTGTTTATGTACTTACACACAATTATTTTTGACATTATCAAATCAATTTTCAAAAGAATTATTTTACATTTTATGAAATATGATGTAATTTTATTTCTGCATGTAATATGAACTATCTTTAAGTTCAAATTGTATTCAAATTGATTAAGAACCCTTATCATTATCTACAACCATGATTTTAAAGTAAAGCTTAAACCCATTCAGCCAGTATGTTGGTCAGAAAAATGTTCAGTCTATATAATATTTCATAATACAAAAATGTCTGCTTTGTTCATCTCTGGTTTCTCTTCTCTCTGTGATATAGCACTGCAACCAGTCTGATCATATAACCAAACTCTCTCACAATCTTAACCTTATCTTCACTGTCCTGTTCACTGGCGAGATGGTTGTCAAACTCATTGCATTCAAAGCAAAGGTACTCCAACTTCCTCAACAAGAAACTCTTAAATAAGAAGACGTGCTTTATTTGAATACATTTGTTGGTATTTTGTACGTCTTCATACAGGGTTACTTTGGAGACCCTTGGAATGTATTTGATTTCGTCATCGTGATCGGTAGTGTCGTTGATGTGGTCCTCGGTGAGGTTGATGTGAGTATGGCGAATATTTGAGGCTATACAATTATGTAAAAATATTGTCACAGTGATTTAAATGTTTTGCAACAAGTTAAGCATTTCAAATGACGACCAACAATGGCTTGTATTTTAAACCCGTATTTAGCAAAACATGAAGCACAGACCACAGCAAGCAGTCAATATCAGCATTAGTGCACAGGAGGTACCGATTTCATCAGCTCCGGCTCGATTTTCTTTTCATCCAACCAACTTCACTCATCAGTGGCCATTGATGGGCTCATTTTCATGATTCATTTCACTTGTGTTAATGAACCACCCTCTTCCCATCTTTCACAGCTGCTTAATACACACTGCTGCACATCCCCGAGAGTGATTTGATGCACTTTTTATTGCCTATATAAATAACCAACTTGTTTTGGAAGTGTGATCCATAATTTTGATGTTATGTTGATGTTTGTCTCTGATTCCCAAGATGCATTGCTGTTTCTCTCATGCACTACATTCACACCTTCCATCTTTCTGTTTCCCTCAGACTGCGCTGGAGACCAGCGGAGGACTCTGGTGTCTACAAGGTTGTGAGGTAAATATCATTCTGCTGTGAAAACACACACCACTCACATTATCTCATTCTATAAGATGAACAAGGAGAACTTAATGTGTTCGATAGCCATTCATAATCTTGAGCTCAATCAACAGATTCTTATTAATGGATTAAAAGCTTTCTAAAAAGTTTTTTTTTTTAATGGATATATGTTTTAGTCCCATTTGCTTGCCTAAATAGTCTGATTTAAAGGGGTATGAATTCATTATTGATTTTATAATTGATTTAGGTAAAGTGCATTTTATTTAAAAGCTTAAATATACACAAAAGATCTATGCATGATACCACATTATGGTGTTGCTATGTATTTTTTATATATTATATTATATTATATTATATTATGTGATATTATATTATATTATGTGATATTATATTATGTGATATTATATTATATTATATTACATTTTTATTCATTTTTCAGGAAGTGAATCCAATGCAGGCAATTGCTGTAAGTACAATTTCCTGGTTTGTTTTCTTTTAAAACACTTTTTCAAATTTTGTCAAAAACTTTTAACATTTGATTTGTTTGTTAGGTGGAGTTAAATATTTCTCTCTATTTTTCTCTTTTATAGGATGCAGAAAATGTCCGAGTTTCCATTACATTCTTCCGGCTGTTCCGTGTGCTACGTCTCATTAAACTGCTCAATCGCTCAGAGGGGATCAGGAACCTTCTCTGGACCTTTATTAAGTCTTTCCAGGTGAGACAAGAGATTTACAAATCAACATCTCCATCACAAAAGAAGACAAAAATGTTTGGGGCCAGTCAGTTAGATTTTTTTTTTTTTTTTTTTTAAGAAATTAATATATTCCGGAAGGATGCATTAAATCGTTCAAAAGTTATAATAAAGACATTTATAATGTTACAAAATATTTCTATTTCGAATAAATGCTGTTCTTTCAAACTTTCTAATCATCAAAGTATCCTGATTAGTGTGTTTTGCTGTATTTGTGTTCATATAAATGGAGACATAAGAGACGAAAACGATGGAAAGGTTTTCTGAAAAGTAATTTTGCTTTAAGCGGATGTTTCTGACATTAAAGGATGTTGTGTTCCTCCTTCAGGCACTGCCTCATGTGGCTCTTCTCATAGTCATGCTCTTCTTCATCTATGCTGTCATTGGGATGCAGGTGAGAGCTTTCCTTATCAGGTTTCCCTATTTTTGCTCTCCTTCTTGTTATAATCTTTTCTCCAATTTTCATTCTTCCTCTCATTTTCTCCTCCTCTCTATAGATGTTTGGTAAAATAGCCCTGGTCGATGGTACAGAGATTAACCGCAACAACAACTTCCAAACTTTCCCCCAAGCAGTTCTGGTATTGTTTCGGTAAGTAAACCATGTACTCGGGGAAATGATTTTATGCAATCTCAGCTTGAGAGCTCATATAGTGCAACTCTGAACAGATAAAATAGCTTTTGTTGTTGTTGGTGTTATTGAATAATCAGTTAACTGGTCAATGTGTGGGTTCGCAGTGTTGCCACTGGAGAGCAGTGGCCTAAAATCATGCTAGCCTCTATGTACGGGAAGCTCTGCGACCCCAAATCAGACTACGGCCCTGGGGAGGAGTATACCTGCGGCTCCAGCATCTCTGTCTGCTACTTCATCAGCTTTTACATGCTGTGTGCATTTTTGGTAAGCAAATAAGTTCAAATACAATGGGATTTTATTGATGTTCAGCAGAGATCATATTGTAGATGGAAAACAACTGTAAATACAGTATCCAGAATTGTTGAGATCATTCTCTTCTTGGTAGGTTATCAATTTGTTTGTGGCTGTCATTATGAACAATTTTGACTACCTCACTCACGACTGGTCGATCCTCGGACCGCATCACTTGGATGAGTTCAAGAAGATCTGGGCAGAGTATGATCCCGAAGCAACGTGAGTTGAATCACACGAGGCTCCAATGCTAATGACATCTTATCATAAAGCTTTGTGCTTCTTGGATGTTGTTAAGATTTTATGAATATATTGTCTTCTGTCCTTATAAAGGGGACGAATCAAACATCTGGATGTAGTCACCCTCCTACGGAGGATCCAGCCACCATTGGGTTTTGGTAAATTTTGTCCACACCGCTCAGCATGTAAGGTAAGAGAATTGGTATTACTTTTTTTTTGTTTTGTTGAAAGTACACTACCATTCAAAAGTTTTCGGATGGTAAGATTTTTAAATGTTTTTAATATTTTCTTATGCTCAAGACAACATTTAATGTGAAATATTGTTATAATTTAAAATAACTGTTTTCTATCTGAATATGCATTTTAAAATGTACTGTAATTTATTCCTGTGATGGCAAAGCTGAATTTTTAGCAGGCATTACTCCAATCTTCAATGTCACATGATCCTACAGAAATAATTCTAGTATGCTTAAGAAACATTAGTATATTAGTCTAGTTTGAAGAAACATGTATTATTTCAGATAAAAAAATAATAAATTGTAACAATGTAAGAGTTTTTCATTTAGATACATTTTTGCTGAATACTAGTACAAATTTTAATTTTAAAAAGTCTTACTGACTGCAGTCTTTTGATTTGAAGTGTATTTCTACACGCATTTTCAAAATGTATTTTGAACTTCCCCCTCAGCGCCTGATTTCCATGAACATGCCGCTGAACAGTGACGGCACAGTGACCTTCAACGCCACACTCTTCGCACTGGTCAGAACAGCTCTGAAAATCAAAACTGAAGGTGTGGAATTGAACTCAAATGTAGTTAGCACTTCATTTCTCAGCATAGTATTTAACTGATATTTTTCTGTTAGGAAACTTTGAGCAGGCCAACGAGGAGCTGAGAGCCATCATTAAGTCGATCTGGAAACGGACCAGTATGAAGTTGTTGGACCAGGTCATTCCGCCCATTGGAGGTGAAGTCATTGACATCATTCGTGTCAAGTGTCAAATTTAACAGTGCTCCATGTCTGACTACCAGGCTTGTGCAAAATTCTGAATTTCAGAATTGGCCTGCATTTAATTCATGAATTGGAATTTGAATTGAATTGACTACACCCCACAGGAAGTTGAATTGGAATTGGAATTGGAATGACAGGAAGTGGAATTAAATTCATGGCAATTCAAAGAAATTCCACACAGTCACACAACAGAAAGAATGTGTTGAATCTCACATATATTCAGTGTTAGGAAGGTTACTTTGGGAATGTAATTGCTCACTGTTATAAGTCACCCATTATAAATGTGGTTTGGATTATTTTATTTGGATTGCTTTATCAATGTAAGTTCCTTTTAATTTGATTAGTAACTAATTGAATTACACATTTTACCTCAGTAATACAACTAAAAACAATTACATTCATTTTGTAATTTAATAACATCATTTAATTACACTTACCTGTAATTAGTCAATCCTCAACCCTGCATACATTTTGTTCTAAAATATATACTGTAAAAAAATCAAATGTTCACCTCAGATTGTTTTTTTTCTTCTTCTAATTATTTAGCTACCAAGTAATTTTGGGAAATGGAGTCATGTTCCATCATGTTCCACAAAATTAAAATTAAAATACAAGTAGTTCAAACTAAAATAATTTATAGAATATGTAATGCAATATCTGACATATACTGTAAAGCTTCATTGTTAAACAGGTTACTTAAAATATGTATATGAATTTCTTTAAATTTTTTTATTGAATTGCAATTCTGCTTCCTTTAATTCAAATTCGAATTGTAATTCTAGATCCTGTTTTTGACATCAATTCAAATTCAAGAATTGAATTGGAATTCAGGAGTCATTCTCAATTAAATTCTGAATTGTGCACAAGCCTGCTGACTACAATCTGATTTTATTGGCTACAGAGGATGAAGTCACCGTTGGAAAGTTCTATGCCACCTTTCTAATTCAGGAGCATTTCCGCAAGTTTATGAAGCGCCAGGAGGAATACTACGGTTACAGGCCCACCAAGAAGAACACTGATGAGATTAAGGTGTGCTTTATGATACATGCCTGCAGTAAACATCAAACCAAGTGGCATTATTTTAAAGATAGAAAAATACTTAACTAAAAGAAGTAGGTTGCAAATTATAAAACCATACTATTTGCTTTGCTCTTCTACCCTGGGTTTTGCAGGCAGGTCTGCGCAGCATCGAGGAGGAGGCAGCACCTGAACTGCACAGGGCCATCTCAGGTGACCTGATCGCTGAGGATGAGATGGACCGTGCCTTGGAGGGAGGAGAGGACGGCATCTACAGGGTCTGCAGAAAAGCATCTTCTAAAGGACATAGATCAATGTAGATATAGACATCCATCTGTACTTACAGCCTCTGTGTCTCTATCTATGCAGCGGACCGGTGGTCTGTTTGGGATCAACGCAGACCCCTTCTCCTCTGAGCCCAGCAGCCCCCTCTCCGCACAGATGACCAGCCATAGGCCCCTGCAGTTTGCTGAGACTCGACCAGAGGACATAGAGTCCCCTCCAGACTCCGTCTTCCTCCCGATCACTGAGTTCTTCCCTGATAACATGACAATGAAAACCAACACCAATAACAATGCCAAATTCATTGATGAGTGAGTGGCATCTTTAATGAAAAAGAGCACTTAATGTGTATCTGTAATGGTCATTATGCTGATCTGATGTTTTTTTTTTCCAGTATGTCATCCAGGTTTACTTTTGAGAGCGAGTCACTGTCAACTGCTGCAACCAGAAACTATTCATACGAGGACATAAGTGAAAACAGTAGGTGATCGAAGAAAAAATAACAATTATAAAATGACTATTCCATTGTGATATTATTGTCAAGACAATCCACTATATTTTATACCCTAATGATTCTCATTACTGTTCTCATTTGTTTTACAGTAATACATTAAAAGTACTGTTTTTTTATTAAATGTTATTATTTAATTTTAATTAAATGGAGTATAACAAATGCCTCCTTATACACTATCGTTCAAAAGTTTGGGGGCAATGTGATTCATTTATGAAAAAATAAATGAATACTTTTATTCTGCAAGGACACAGTAAATTGATCAAAAGTAACATTAAAGGCATTTACAATGTTACAAAGATTTCTATATCAAATAAATGCTGTTCTTTTGAACGTTCTATTCATATAATAATCTACTGTACCAAAAATAATAAGCAGCACAACTGTTTTCAACATTGATAATAATAATAAAAAAATATTGAGCTGTAAACGAGCATATTCGAATGATTTCTGAAGGATCATGTGACCAGCTTTAAATATAAAGCTCAAGAATAAATAATATTTTAAAATGTATAATACAATAAAAAAAAATGTATTTTAATTTGTAATAATATATCAAAATATTGCTGTTTTCATATCAGATCAAATAAATGCAGCCTTGGTGAGCATAAGAGAATTCCTTCAAAACATTAAAAATCTTTAACATTAAAAATATATGATAATCTATCAAGCCTATTATAATGATCATGCCATGAAGACATCATTATATTGACAGTAATCTACACATTTTCTTGTACAAATTACGTACATTATTTCCTGTGCAACCAACAGGAGACTCTCATTTGTATGTGGGCGGAGCCTCAAGTGTTGATGACAGACAGCTTTCAGATTTCACTGTGAGGACTGATATCACACAGGTGTGGATAAATGTTGCATATATCCTTAGCTGAACACAGTACGGTGACTTTTTGATATTCCTGACAACTGTCTGTGTGTGTGACTCTCAGTTCCCATACAATCCCTCATATGGAGCGTCAAAGTACCAGAGAGCAGCAACAGAAGCTTCACCAGCCACCGACAAACTCATTCAGCAGGTAAACTACACCAGGCCAAATCTCCTGTACTTTACATTCATTACAGACCTGCTCAGGAAATACTATTAAACTGTATTTTCCATTAATCCGCAGGCACTGAGAGATGGTGGTCTAGACTCCTTGGCTGAGGATCCACAGTTTGTATCTGTGACTAGGAAGGAGCTGGCAGAAGCCATTAATATTGGTATGGAGGATATGGAGGGCATGGCCCAGGGTATTGTAAACGGGCAGAGCGGCAAGGTAACAAAACGTAAACGGCGTCCCATCCCAGTTCCACCCGGCCCCAAGCCAGCCAAACCCAATGAAGAGACCAGTGCAGTGTAGATCGATACTGAGAGACATTCAACATCATCAGCCTGAATCCTCTGCCATTGTACAAAATCACTTGCATCACACTTTATAAACAGGTAGTGCTGTTTGTTTTGAAAGGACACTTTTACTAAGATCCGTAGTCTGTCATACAAAAAGTCTGGTGATTTTTTTTTTTTTTTTCGACTGGCTACTCCGATTCAGGACTTGTTTGTTTTTTGGTGACTGAATTTACCAAATATCCTCAATAAAAGTGTTCACTTCTGTTCTGTGAACATTTACAGTTGAGTGACTTGCATAATACAGACAAATGCCCGGAAACTTTGTTATCCGTGGACACAGAGACATGAAGTCAAGTCTTCTCTTTTATTTGTCTCGTGCCTGTGGTATAAACTGCACATGTTTGTAACACTAAAATGGACTGCTCACTGTTAAGTTATGTTCATAGGACACACATTATTTAAGAAATTATATTGAAGGATTTTTTTGTATTTAATTATAACATTATTCGTTGTTAAACCGAAGGGGGTTTAAAATCTTGGCATCTTGTTTAGAGGAAAATGTTTAGCAGCTCAAAAGGTGAATATGGTGATATAAAACATATTGGTTCTAAAGAGAAATTGGAAATTTCATTTTTGTTAAATGTGAAGTGTTTGCATGCATGTGCTCTATGATTGGCTAGTACAATTTGCAAAGCACTTTATTTGTGTATTTACATTTTACATGCACCTCAGTAGGTGCTTTTATCCAAAGTGACTTGCAAAGAAACCAAGAAGGTATATTAGGGCTTTTAATGTCTGACAAAATTGAATTGTTTCTATCTGCAAATTGAAGTGCATGTTCATATGTTTCACATGAGCCTTTACATTCTTCAAAAGAATCTTCCTAAGTGCTCATAATGGAATTGAAAATAAAACAGCACATTTTTCTGGAATACACTTTTAATATATATATATATATATATATATATGAAGAGTTCAGATGCAAAAGCCTCTAAATGCCATTTGAAATTTTCTTCTTTAAAGATGATTTTTATCAAACTTGTATATTTAAGTTCAGTAATTTCACTTAAATAACAATTAATAGGTAATTATCATTGCCATTTAAGTGAAATTACTGAACTTAAATAATACAAGTTTGATAAAAATCATCATTAAAGAAGAAAATTTCAAATGGCATTTAGAGGCTTTTGGATCTGAACTCTTCATATATATATATATATATATATATATATATATATATATATACATATATATATATATATATATATATATATATATATATACAGTTGAGATAGAGCAGTGGAGGAAAAGAAAGAGATAATGGGATCAGTATGTGACGTAGGCCAGATTGAACTGTGTCCCTGTGAGGGCAAAGTTTTTTTTTAGTGTAGTGCACTACCCACAGGCACTGACACTTTTATGCTTATAGGCCGTTTACATGACACTTTTATCAACTAAATAACTTTTTATGCGTTTTGGCCATTCATTTACACGACAAAGGCATTTTGGGGGCCTGAAAACAGTTTTTGAAACCGATAGCATTAAAATCACTCTGTAAACTACAAAAATGCAAATTACATTGATTTGTCATGCAGATGCGTATTACATTTTCAGTCTAGAGGTGCATAGTTTGCCAGTGTTAGGGATAGTTCAGTAACTGATTACAAGTAACGTTAGTTACTTAAAGGAGCCGTATGCACGATTGTGGCCAAAACTGGTACTGCCATAACTTTCAAATTACTGTAGAGCGGTGTATCCCCCCTTCCCCCTTGACTTAAGGTTGCCAGATATGCTGCAGGATTCAGCAGGAACGTAGGCTGCTACAATAAGCTTCCAATGGCAAGTGACAAGTCCTACACAGTGAGTTTTTTTTTCTGTTAATTATTTATTTCGGACTTTGTCACAAAGTATTTCGGATTCATATCGAGGTTTTTTTTTTTTTTTTTTTTTTTTTTCGCAACGTTAGACATTTTTTATCCGATTCCGACACGTTTGTATCGCAGCTGTTGTAACTAGAGAAGAGCTGGCAACCCGAATGCCGCAACACTACTGAATCCACGATTGGCATCGGTGGAGGGTGCTTAATTAGAACAAAACACAACTTGACAACATCAGTTGAGGGCTGCAACTGCACTTTTTATATGACAATATCCTGGCCGGACTACTGTTGTCAGTGACATAAGTTTTTGAAATGAACATGATTTCTTAAAGAGCACCTATCTTGGATTTTTGAAAATGACTGTTCATGTAGTGTGGAATATAGCTCTATGGGAATGAAAACATCCTGCAAAGATTTATATCTGAAAGTGCACCGTATATAAAGTTATTGTCTTTCAAAAGTGAGAGTCGACTCTGAGTCTATGAAATGAATTGTTTTTGAAACGAGTCATTAGATGTTTCGTCGTGACGTAGATACAATCATTGGCCGCTCCCAACAAATGCGCGCGCAGACGGAAGTGTAAACTTCAAGTCTAGAACACATTCAAATACTTCAGCTGAATCGCATCATGTCGAGAAGATGCTGTGTTCTGCATTGCAAAGACAGTTCAGCCACTTGTTTCCTTTGTCCAGGGACAAGCATGTGAAGAATCAGTGGTTCATATTTGCAACCATACCACAACAGTATAGCCTGAACCTTGTGTAAAATGTTTGATTGATTGAAATAAATTTCTTGCATACAGCTCCTTTAAGTAGTTTTTAAAGGGATACATAAATTTTACTTTTAGAACAAAATATAGTTTCAATTAAATAATGAAAGTTTCTTTGTTTTCCCTTTTATTGACTCTGGATTGATTTTATCGCTCTCCTGTCTCCATGTTCAGAGGCGTTGTGTGCGCTGTGTAAACATTTAAGTACTGTAATTGTGAGCAGGCATTTGCTCCTCTCACTTTTTTAAAATCCAGAATGGCAGCACAGCTGACGGTTTGTTTGAGCTGCGCCCTTTACTGGCTTTTTCATTTCACTTGTTTACATTTGCAAAAAAAATAAAATAAATGAATAAACAATATTAAAAAAACAAGCAAGTAACTTTCCCCAACACTGGTTTCCACAAATCAAAGCATGCACATCACAAATACCGTGAAGATACTTCTAAATAATAATGAAAAGTTTTTTACTGAGCAAGAATGTACCAGTTTTGTGAATCTTCTAAACATAGTAGCTGACTACTGCTGCAACGTTGCACCTTTTTGAAATATAGTTGAACTTGAAAAACAGGAAAATGTATTGAACGATGCCACCGATTGAAGTCTTAAATCTTCTGTTGTACAAGGCTTGATGTGTCATTTCTGTTCAGAACATGGTTTTATATTTAATTGCAAAGTATAATATTTTGTTGGTGCATTTGCATTGTGCAGATTCACACACTTTCTCTTTCCACCTCAGCCTGTGTGTCTGTGTCTGAATACATAATGAGGTTAAAAGTGCAATTTTATAAACAGGAGAAACATTGTTCACTTTTTTTCTTTGGAAATGGGAAAATGTGCAAATCATTTGGGGGGAAATAGTAATGCTTAAAAAAATGAAGGATATTAATCCACTGTTTCTCAAATAAACGCAGAGAAATAATCTCATTGCTTTGGTTTTTTATTTCACTGTATAACTGCACTGTCACCCTATTGAGCTTGCAGCTGCATTACATTTGCCAGTGAGCACATACAGCTAAAAGCAAAGGTTAGTATTTTTGTATTATTATTTATATCATGTTTGGATGGTGTGATGAGCGTGCAGCTGTACTACACCACAGAGAGGGAAACTTGAGAGCAGCTCCAGATACTATTAATACTGCCACACATTACGGCTCATGCCTCTTATGGCGTGAAACTAAATCCATAAAGCAGAGATGAGAAGTTTAGACAGTGTATGAACTGACGTCACAAATGTAAACTCTCTACAGTAGTTAAATTAAGACTGACTTCTATGATAACTGATCCCAGTAGGCTTCAGTAACAGAAGACATGCAATTACACAAACAAAAGGAAGAACTTAATTACAATGAATTTATTTGTACAGCATTTTACTAACATTAACTAAAGTCACATGGCGTGGTGTAATCAAACAACTTAAACGCGATTAAAGAAAATGCAAAAAAGTCGCTAAATCCCTAAAAGCTCTGGGCTGATGATTCCCACACTGAGGGGATAATGTCTTGAAAGCTCTGATGTGACAAACGGCACATTTCCAGCAGTCCATTTGAACGAGGCACGTCCCCTCAGATGAAGTAGTGAGGTTTCTTGACATTTATGCCATACTCTGTCAGGGCCGGTGTCAGATCTTCCATTGTCAGCGTGTATTTCTTGTCCTGGAGAGATTTTTACACCACATTTTTATTTTGTACAAATTATGACCAGCAGATTAAAAATATCCATTATATGACAGATAACTGTTTGACCATTTGTGAGCACAAACCTTGGCCTTGTTTCGAGAGCTTCCGGATGCCGTGCCCTTCATTTTGCAGTGCTGTAGTGCATCGTTTGCAATATCTGAGATGAACTTCTGTGACGCCAGGGATATGAGACGGATTCTGACAACAAACAAGAGGATATTGATGCAAGCAAGATTTTGACAAGAAATATAGCATTTCAATATTGCCTAATGGATTACCCAACAATGCAATAGAGTGCAACAGTTTTTGACGATTTTGCTGTTTAACAGTGCTTCATGGGATTGTAGTTCTTTCCATCACTACAACCGTTAAGTCTTTTTGTCCGATTTTCCAAAACTTCAAATCAAAGTTTGTAGTGTTGTGAATGATTCACCTTGTAGCTGATTGACTTGGTTCATGACTTATAATAATAATAATAATAATAATTTATATAGCACCTTTCAGACATTAAATGTAGTTCAAAGTGCTTTACATGATAAGAATTGCTCAGATGAATATCAACAGCAAAAAATATTAAATGATTTAAGTACATCACACAATATAAGATACAAAACACATAGAAAAAGACAAACTGAAAGTCATCTTCAACACACATAAATGGTAAAACATTTAAGAAACGATTTATAATAATATATTCTAGAGTAGAACTAAGTTAAGGGCAGAATAAAAAAACAAAAAGTTTTTAACTTCTTAAAAAAAAAAAAAAAAAAAAAAAAAAAAAAAAAATTGTATGTGTACATTCTGTACAAGCTTCCCTAATATCTAATGGTAGTTTATTCCATAGTTTGGGGGCATAATTAGCAAAGTTCACATCACCAATTTTCTTTTGTTTATTGTTGAGGACCTCAATAATGATAATGATAAACCTGCATTAAACAAAATCTACTTGAGATAAGAGCATGAATACATTTTTTTGCATCTTTCTGGTTTAAAAAAGGACGGATTTTAGCTATGTTTCTTAAGTCTTATTAATATGAGTTAAAACTTAGATCCGAGTCTATAAGCCAAGATGAGTAACCTCCCGTCGTACCCAAGGAGTCAATTTAACTAGACTCTTAAACAACAGTTCCTTAGCTCTAATTATTATTTTATTTTTTTTACAATTTTAGATTTAGTCATTTTAGTACTTCAATTTAAATGTACTTTATTACTGTTAATTGCCAAAACAACATTTCTAATTTTCATTTAAGTTTTATAAACTTAAGTTTTCACCATATAAGTATTTTCTATGATAATAAAAATAATTAATGTTCATGCTAATATAGTTATTCATGAAGTCAAGCAGCCTCCCAACAACATGCAATATGAACAAACTTGATTTTGTTTAAAAACACTTCTTTAAAGTTCAAAGCAAATCTGGAGAATGCATTTATCACCACTGCCTAACCGCTTTCTAAGAGAACATTCATTGTTTCAACTCACATTCTTGGATCTGATGCTTCAAAACCAGCTCGGTTGAGGTAATATCCTGTGACTGCGTCTGGGATCTGAAACACAGACAGCTTGTTAACAGTGCAACTCACAATAACCAAAGAATATACAGAATATGCGGACTCACTGTAGGAGTGTAGTCCTCCAACTGCATCAGGAAATCGGCCAGTGGTGTAGTTGAGATAACGGGTTTCACATCTCCATTGGCGATCCCTGTGGGTACATAAACCCCGTTTGACACGGTGGAGTCGGATGATGGGGTTGCCATGGCAGCCGAAGTGGGAACTATGCAGGGGGGAATTACCACAGACGTTTAGAACCGTACATTTAATTCTACTTTTACATTAAAACTCACTTTTAACCTGAAGGATTTTTCTATCAATATAAGGAAAGTACTATTGAACAACCAGTTGTGCCAGCATAGATAATTATGTATGTAAATATGACTTTTAGTGAGGTTTTATTGATGGTTGAAATAGAGAATGATGAATGA
Organism: Pimephales promelas; assembly: GCF_016745375.1. Next base: position 47,801,114 of record NW_024121099.1, read on the forward strand.
ATGAATTGATAGATAGTTGTATTTGAGTGACTAATTATAACATTTTATATTGTATATTTTGTATTGTAATTCACCTGCTCGGGGACTACAGATGGAAACTAGCTTAAGCTAAATCTGGTGCAAAGCATCTTTAATTAATGTTTTTTTGCACATTGTCCCTGTTGAAATAAATAAATAAATGAAATGAAATTTCGACTATAAATACACTCCTGCCCATATTTACAATCTTATAAAAAAAAATCAAAAGACAACAGCAAGTATCTGAACATCCAAACTGTCGCAAAGAGAGTTGCCCCACCATTACTGCTGCCCACCGCAGGGATGCTGCTGGCGTGTGTGGAGCTGCTGTTCGGGACGCAGTTGCTGCTGGATGTAGATGTGATGGACGCGGCGGCTGCTCCGGTCTGTCCAGTTTGAGGATGATCCACGTTCATTTTTTCAGCTTATTTTCAATATTCTAACGCGCTGGGGGTACTAGGCAAAAATCTACGTAGTTTAAACTAAGGGAAAGTGAAGTAACACTCATTCATGAGGCTAAAACTGCGGGGTCAGGGATCATTCGCTGTGAGGAGAAAAATATTTACGCTGGAACCGTGTCACGTGATCAACACTTCCGTGTGCAACTAGTACGAGAGTCCGGAGAGCTTGGGCTTCATACAAGAATGTGAACAGTAGTTCCGTGATGAATAGTGTTTCAGCTAACTTTTTTTTTTTTTTATCAAAGCGTGTTTTGTTTCACTAATTTTTAAAGCGCAAACCATATGTTAACTATTTTGTATTAAGAATATTTTGTAATTTAGGTAAATGGAGATTAAAAAGAGAAACATTTCCTTCATCGACAGACGAAGGCTTGGAAATAGCTCCACCTAGTGCTTGACTTCATCCTTTTCAAGATAATTTACAAAAGATTAATTTCATAAACGTAAAGAGTACTTTACTCATGCACATTAGTTCTTAGGTGAAGGTGACACCTTCTCAGTGATAGCGTGCCCAGATTTTCAAACGTAAGTCTAACAAAACAAATATTTCTAGTACTTTAAAACTATCAGTAAACTACCCAATATATTTAATATTGTTTCTTAAATGTTAGATAAGTGAATGAGTATGACATAACCACATCAATGACCAACATAAACAAAATGTTTTCAAATTAAAAGTAGTTTTATTGTCACAAGAATAATTATACATTTTAGTAAGAAAATCAAAAATAAATGCATAATATAGAAGCCACATATCAGTATGTATAAGCCTACAAGAGTATGATACCATAACCACCAGTTTCAAATAAAAGAGACAGTGACAGTAAGGTACAGATATGGTCAGGATGGTTCAAGGCCCTTTCAACCATTGTCAAATCGCTGGAATAAAGAATTAAACAACATAAACATGCCATAAAATGAAATTAAGTACACTGTCATTTCCAATTTTCTTGGAATTACATTTTACAGAAAAAAAAAATGTCTAGCAAAGTAAAACGTTAAAAAATGTTTCTGTTCTCTAGCTTGGAAGGTGCAGATTTACACAGAAATACAGAGAAGTTAATACTGCCAAAGCTCCATTTAAATTATTTAGACGTGCAAACATTAATCATAGGGCCAAAACCCTCTCAATTTTTCTTTTTCAATAAAAAGTCAGATTGTTGCATGGCTTCCAAAATAATGCAAACGTTGTTTGATTGGTGTCATCACTCAACTCCTCATTCACCAACAAATAGCATATGCACTACTATAATAACCCCTTAAAAGCCAATATTCAAAATACTTTTCAGTTCAACAGTAGGTAAGAAGTGAAAAAGAAAGTGGATGGCTGGAAAGATTGGGAGACAAATATTTATACACCTATTGTTTGAATTTCCACAGAACTAGTGAACAAACAAGAACATTTACCAGTGACTCAGAACACAGAAACAAGGAACATGAAGCATAGCAGTTGCCAACAATATTGACTCTAATGTAAAAAAAATAAATAAAGGTATTTTGCCTTTATTTATTTGATTCTAAAGGATAATATGATACACAGAGAATAGAAGGGAGACAAGATTGTAGGCAACAAAATACAAATTGAAAAATAAGATTGTTTCTTTTCACAAGACCCCTTTCCATACAAAACTAAAATTATTTTTTTAATTTTCGTCACATGAAAATATAGATTTGTCTTTATACATAGCATCTCAGTTACTTTTGCCACAGTGTACTGCATGTCACATGACCATTAAACGTTCAATTAATTACGCTTGTGGAATGATATGTTCCCTCATATTTTGGATGTTGTCACAGTAATCAGTAATGTATTTTTTAAAACTAGATATTTAATAAATAACATTGGTCATTTTGATGCTAGAATTCATGCACCAGGTCTACAGAACAGCCATGCCTATCTATCGTTTTAATAAATCAAATGTCTTAAATTCTATTCATAAAAAAAACCTTTCACCTCATCTCACTGTGAATGGGGTGTTTTGCAAGGCTTCTAATCTTGGTCATAATTTGACAAATATTAAGCAAGCCAGATTGATTTAGGCAGTTGACACTTGAGAGATAGTTCACCCAAAAATAATTTTCTCACCATCACGTCATTCCAAACCCGAATGACATTCTTGCTTCTGTGGAACATAAAATAATATATTTTGAAAATGTTTAAGCATTTTTTTTTTTTATCCATACAATGAAAGCTAAAATAGTTCTGGACCCCACCGACTTTCATTATATAGACAAAAACAGTTTAAACATTTTTCTTATATCTTCAGCAGAAGAAAGTTATACATATTTAGAACAAAATGAGGGCAAGTAAATAAAACTATGGGTGAACTATCCCTTTAAACAAAAGCTGAGGTGGTGGATTTCACTCATCCATCCAGTATCTGACCAACCCCGTTAACATGTCACAGTTAATGGTTTAGCACAAATGGAAACTCAATACAGGGGTTTAGAGGTTAAACAGTCAGATGACCTAGTCCTGACAACACCTCCATTGACATTAAGCCATTTGATTTTACAATTTACAGTAATTTCCCATTTTGATTTTATAGACCAATTGTAAAGCATGTGTGTGCCACATTGAATACTGGACACCTTACAGACTGAAGGGAACCATGTATGGACAACGACACCACAGTGACCATGCAAAAAACTATATATAAACACTCAACAAACACCATTACAATCATCACCACACATGCATACACCCAAAGCCACCTCTTCATCTCTCTCTCTGCTCAGTAAAAATATAGACTATTTTATGCTCTTAAAGTATCTTTGAACAAGAGCAGAGATTTGATGTACACTAATCCTCTCATGTTTAAAGGGTCAGTGAGGAAAATGTAATTAGTTACAGTACAGTGTAAAGCATTTCCTGTATAAACAGGAAATTATGCTATTGATATGAATACAACAGACAGGATATGGCATACTGAGAGTACAAGTCGATTAAAAAAACAAACAAAAAAAACTTTAAAACCCCTTAAGAGTTAAAATGAAACCTACTGACACATCGACAAGAACAAGACGCAAGATGCCGTTAAAGCTAAACCGATACTGACGCAACGATGAGGTGAATGAACTACAGTACATATATACTCATGTGACTGCAATAGAACAAATCCAATCCAGTGTACTGAGATCAGTGTCTGGCTTCACATTCAAAATCAGCCTGAGAGAGAGCGAGAGAAAGAGGAAAAGATAAAACAAGACAAGAGATCCGCTCTTGAGCACAAACTCCACAGGTGTTCCCTCTCTCAGGAAGACGAATCTGCATGGTTTTCTGAGCATTTCACAGCCTTGCATAGTATCTCTGATTGCGGGGGACTCTGATGACAGACAGACAGACACACACACACACACACACACACACACATAAATCGAGGCTGTCGAGGTGGATGAGGCTATTTGAAGGCTGACTTCAACTCTTTGAAAGCGGCTTGTCTTTGTTTCCTCTCTTCCGCCTGACGCTTCTTCTCCTCCTGCTCATTACGGATTTCTGCCTCAAACCGGTTTGATTCGTTAATCGCATGCACCTGTCACAGAGGAAAATGTACATTTTAGGTGATCCTAAATTGAATTTTCTTATCAGGTGGGATTCAATGAAACACATCTACGAAGGAAATCAAAATAATCATTAAAACAGAGCTATCAGACTAAGATGGTGAAAATAAAAGTATTAAATGTCATGATTCTTTACTTTTGCCTCAAAGAATGATTTGGCTCCCTTCACTCCCTCAGTTGACACGTCAATCTCCGACAAACGTGCCAAGACGTGAAGTCCACTGTCCTCTGCCAGCTCTCCTGCTGCTGCTTTTCTGAATATAAGGAGAAACTAGAGGAAAGGATGAAGGTGATTAATGTAGGGAATGTTCACCGCAGAAAAAGCAGTTTCATGTGAAGTAGAACCAGTGTTGCAGTACTCGAGACTCGGACTCAGTCTCGAGACCATATTTTTATGGTCTTGGTCTTGTCATGGACTCGTGTGCATTTGGACTCGGAATTGACTCGTACTCGAACATTTTTTTTTTTTTTAGGACTCTGACTTATTCCCGAGTCCACTCGAGTTCAATTCAAAATAATTTTCATGATTATTAATAAAATATTTCTTTAAATTGATTGACACGCCCAGTGATTGGTGATTTTCTAGTGCGCAACTGCGCATGACAAATTGTAATAAAATAACTTTTAACACCACCTACTATGTGGCCTTTTTACCCTAAACTGATCATATTTTTTAAACTCTTTAAATTCAGTAAAAAAAAAAAAAAAGGATTTCTCCAAGTAAATAAAAGTAAATTAGGTAATCAACCCTCACTGGTCTCGTCCGTCTCTGGTCTCGGACTCGACTCTCTATGGACTCGGTCTTGACTCGGACTCGAGTGAGGTGGTCTCGACTACAATACTGAGTAGAACTCTTCAATAGTGTACTTTTTGCTGTGAAATACGGCCATATCTGTAACTAACTGTTTTGACACACAGGAGCATTTACCTCTCTGAAACTGAGTTTCCCATCCAAGTCTTCGTCTACTTCTTTAATCATGTTCTTCAGGCCCAGATGAGTCTGAGGTGCTCCGAGTTTCTCCATCATCAGCTTCAGCTCCATCAGATCGATGAAGTTATCCCTCTCTGAATCATACCTGCGTGCACACAAGAAACCAATTTATTGAAGCAAAAATGTATGCACGGTTTCTGAAAGGATCTGTCCATTTCATCACTGGTGATATTACTGCAATGCCTCCAATGACCAATAGAGTGCAGTGCTGAAGAATAACTGAACCCCAGCTTAGCAGGAAAAATTGTCTGTGTCCGAAAGCACTCCTACACTCTTAAATAGTGCTCTATTTAAGGGGAACAGCCATTTGTAGTGGTGTCGAACTTTATATCCGTAACACGACTCGGATGTACTGTAATGAAGTGCACTTTTTCATTACTGCAGTGATCAGTAACATTAGGCCTTATCGCTGAGGAGACTGAAAGCTTGATCACAAACAGTTGCAACAGATCCATCCTTGAGTATCAAATGATGATGAATGATCTTACAAGGAGTTGTTCTGAGACTGAATTATGGGGATAAAAAGCACTGGGTGTATCTTTATCATTATAGGGTTGTTGTGTACACACACTGCCAACACACATTTTTGTTCAAACACCATAATAGGTGCCCTTTAAGAACTAGTATGACCAACTTGCAGTTAGTTAGAGTTAGAGTACATTTTGGTATCAAATTAGACCAATCTACTATTTTATGTACCTGAAATTACAAACAGTCTTGATTACGAACCTGAAAAATTGATGTCTAACTTGTAAGACTAGTCTTAGCAGTTTATGCAACTGGCCCTATTACAACCAGTCTTGCTTTCACTTATGTACAATTAGATATGGCGTCAACCCACATTATATAAAGTAATATACATTATGCTCTTCCCAGCATCAATATCATTAGTCAGAGCAGAAGTGTTTATTAACCTGATGTTGAGATCATCTTAATGCCTCCCCTGCATTTTTAATAAACAGCTTATGAGCTGTTGGTAATTTATTGAGTTAATAGCAATCAAAGACAGCAGTGTGTACATTAGGCAGCATAAAAATTTGGGACAAATTTTAAACACAAAATCTACAGACTAAACATAAGCTGAACATTCAGTCATTTATCGTTGATCTTAAATCTCTCTCACAAACGAACACTTCCTGTGCTAAAGCAGTGATGAGATCACTTATGTCTTATAAAACAAGAGACATTAATATCTGCCTCCTCTTCTTTTCCATCTATAAAGAGAATGTGTGCTGAACTGATCCACAGTTACACATTTTCAGGTGCAAAGGTCAGAAAATTGTATGTTGGTGGGTGAGTGGTTGTGCAGCAATGTGTTAGCGAGGATAGACTAGTCATTCGCAATCATTATGTATGAGACCACTTCCTCCACACGCAGAAACACGCATATTGCCCAAAGATGAGGTTTTACGTTTCCATGGCAACATGGTCATTTTATTAAAGGGTCATGAAACTCCCCTCTTTCAGCTCAAGTCTAGCTCACAATCTTTTTGAAAAATGCAACTTAAATGGGCATGGATGGCTGTGAGAAGAAGGAATGGGAGTGGGTGTGGCATAGCACGGCAGGGCAGGGGAGAGCGGGAAAACTGTCATCGGCCTGTGGCCCATGCATATCAACTCTCACTAAAAATCAGTGGTAAAACGTAAGGAAATGCTCGAATTTTTATAGCTGGCAAAGTTAAAGTCTAATGAAATACACTGACATCTTATTTTTTTTCCTTTTAAAAGTAATTGACTGCCCTGCCTATATTAGCCTACAGCAAATTGTAATTCTATTTAAAACGTATTAATCTACATGTACAATTATAAATGTCATTATAAAATATATATTTGTTTATATACACACACTATAAATGCATATGTTTTAAAGGATTCTAAAGGTATACTGCTCTTGCCTGGGTGAATAGTAACTACTCGCTGAGTTTTGTTTAAGTTTAAAGACAAGCTTCCGAATAAAAAGTTCATGGAGACAGAGAGGCAGAAAGCACATCCTGTGTATTTTCTTTATTTTATAAAAGCACACAGTTTTGGTTTGATTGTAAGTGGACACATAAAAAAGTACACATTTAACAGTTTATTTTGTCATATTTCTTAAGTCTGTACAGTATGACCATAAATAAAGTATTTTAAGTCTATTTTACTGCTATGAGAAAAAAATCCAGCAAAACGCGCCGGCGCGTTTGTCGACCCCAGAAGTTTAATAAAACTAAGGCAAGTAAAATGGCCAAGGTTACATTTTAGACACACACGAACACACACACACACACCTCTGAAGGGATAGAAAAATTCTAGGGACTTGGTACCGCATCACTCACAAGACGCAACTCGGATTGGTGAACAAGGCCGAAGTCCACCAAGCTCTCTCGATACCAAAATGCTTGCTACACACACATAGATTAGATGTGTCCGTGGTTGATGGCCGGCCAACCACCTGCAGCCAGAGTCTATGCAACGCACTGAAACTTTTGCTCATCTACTGCGCGATATTACAGTTTGTCTGTCATTGGAAAGATCCACGTGGTGTCATAAATAATTAAGAGACAGTGTCTTCTCATAGGATAAGAAAACGCAGTCTCATGAATAATAACACCGACACATCCAAAGAGACTTTAAACCCGGAAGACAAAAATAAAATGTAACTATTTTCCCTCTACTATTAAATCTAACAGATGCTAACATTGTCTTCAATGGTGTTCAACACACATACCTCTGTTAAAATCTCAGAAAATTGGGTTTAGGGTTTCATGACCCTTTAAAAGTAGAGGCCAATGTATTTTTGGATGAGGCTCTTATCAACTATTCGAAAAATCCTCTTCCTCTTATTCTCACTTCCTATTTATTTTGTTCTTCCTTCCCTCAAAGATACACCTGACAGTATCGTAAGATTACTTTACAATGCATTTTGGACATCTATATTTTGGACACAAATAAAACATAAGATAAAATGAAGTAAGAGAAATTAAAATATTCTGACCCATTCCCATTTCCTTCTGGATTCTGGTGAGGAGTTTATCTCCCTTGTTAACCTCAAGGCAATCCCAGCATGCAGTGCACCCTGCTCATGAATATGGAGTGTGTCCATCTGCCTCAAAGACATAGCTATTGTATTCCTGTCTACCGACACAAGACACCCTGCTGATGCCAAGTCTCTCTCACACACTTAATAACTCCTCATTAACCCTGTATCACAAACTAACTGACATCTTCCTATCAGTAATTCAAAGGCCAAAAGAGTCTGTTCATGTTCAGGGGTACAAAATCTCTTAAATTAACTCTTCATGCTGTGGCATCTGACACATTGGGCTAACCTTGATCACAGGGCACTGAAAAATGCTGTTTGATGAGAGATCGCTGTTGTGAAGCTTGTGTTTCTCTGTGACCGCTGCTATCGTGTGTTTGGGTAAGGATTACAGTACAGCAGCAGTTAAACACACTAATGTGATTTCAAGGCAAGCAAGATTGAGTTGGTGGTTTATTTTTAAAAAGGCAAAATCAGATCACTTTGGAAACCGGGCAACCCGTGTCCATAGTGGTTTTAAATCAATAATTTACGTCTGCATATGGTTAGTCTGTTTAACAACAGAAAGGTCAAGCATGTCCAGTGCAATTAAAGGTCAGCTGTAATTTAAATCCACCATGTTTAATTATGCAGTCAAACCTCAATGCCCGAAATCACACAGGGCTAAGCTTACTTTTGAAAACCTTGCTCTTCAATGACCCAGATTTGCCAAAGATTACTGCCAAGCTTCGATTTTCAGTGTTCTTTTTATTTTATTGTCATCGGTCAAGCTAAATCACTGTGTTAAATAGTGTCACTTCCTCTCGGTCATGCTCAACAGGTGTTTTTACCATGAACATTGTACATTTTATGATCTTTTGTTGTACCCCAACCCTAATTTACATAGAACCTGACATAGCCTGCCAGATAGTTTCAGAATTTGCAAAACCATGTTAATCAATATGGCACATTTCCTGTCTTAAGCCTTGAACCAAAGGAATAAGCTTTGAGATAAACCACATCACTAAAATTGTTCCATGAACTGTTTGGGGTTATAAAACTTCTGATCTAGGTGTATCTTAGTTTGTGTAAGATCAAATGGTAAAAAAAATCTGATTCCATCTACTCTAACCATGCGTTTTGAGGCAGATCACAGGTCATTAACAGCTCCAAAGTGCTAAAAACCCAAAAAGACAAAACAGTAACAGTTCAGCTGGTTGCACAAATCTGGGACATAGATTATTTCTTACCAAATGCAGCTTTTACAATCTATATGTACTGCAGATGCTGCCCAAGTGCCGAAATAAAGAAATTTTTCCCTTTTAGTCACCAAGTGCAACTTCAGGAAGATCAACATTTTTGCCCAAATAAGTCAATAACTTGAATACCTCACATTACAAATGATTGAGGAAGCAAATGCAATCAGCACTTCCTTAGAACCACGAGAGAAACGAGCAGATTCAAGCTTCCTTGTGCCTTGCAAAAAGGTTTGACTCATTTGATTGGCTTTGCTGATGCATTTGATCCCTGAGTGAGATCACAAGCTGTTGTTGGAAAGAAATCAAGTTTGATGAGTAATTATGGTCAAGAGAAGGAATACACAAGCTAGCATGTAGCTATATTCGTGCTCTGAGTATTTAAAACAATCCCTCTTTCAAGAACTCTTGAAACACTTCTCCATGCAAGCCTGAACTTGAATGCAAGCTAAGGAATTTTTTTCTTGCTCTTTAAAAAGGTAAATGTTTAAACTTGCAACAAGTCTCAGTGTTGGAGTTGTGCACAGGGACAGCTAATGTGGGTTAAGCTCGGGTACTGCTGACTGCTCCTGAAGATGGACCCGAATGTGCTGAATGTATCCTGCATACTTGACATGACACATTTTAGAAAAACAAAGACAGTCAGAGACCAAGTTAGAGAGAATAAGGAACAGGAAATGCATGAATAGTCTTGTGAGAGCTTCGATCTGTTATTTCAGCACTGACCCCAGAAAAGCTTACTTGCTGCACTTCCAAATTCCTTCTCAAAATAAATTAAAGGTTTTTAAAACAAACACATCAGTTGAGCCATCCAAAAGCAGACATCTGATTTAAAGACAATCATTTTGAAATAGGCAACTTAATGGACACTTCAAATCAAAGACATTAGCATCAGTTCTTTATAGACAACTCAAAGACTGTGTAAATATAACAAGACCGTTCACTCATATTACAATGAATGGGAGAAAGTGCAGCGTGCAAAAAAATCTAAATAAAAGAGACAATTGGTAATTTGTATGTAAAGTCAATGCATCACTGCAACTGTCCTTTAGAAGCTCTGGTTCCCATAAAAACAGATTTGTCACCTGGGATTGCCATTTGAGCATAGCAAACAAATTATGGGACAGTTTATATCAGATTTTGTTACTGCTTCAAATGTAATATGTTATTTAAATGCAAGTTTTCTGCTGAAAAAAAACCCCATTAAATTCTTTTTAGTTGACCATGCTTCTCGTCGGCTAACATTTAGTCAACAAAAAATTGGACAGATTTTATTATCTAATTATCGTATTATTTAATCTGCCATAGTTTCTATAAGCACTACAATCACTACAATTTGTATATTGAAAATGTATTTGACAGTTTACTCTACAACAATAACTAAGATTTATTTCATTTTTAGAGAAGATAGGTATGCTTATTTTATTATCACAATAATTGTTTTACTACTTTTTTTTACTGATATTTTTGTAAAATTCAATGTAAAGGTACTGCAAGACTTCCATAAGACAACAGCTAGTCTGATACTTGGCAATCAGCAATAGCTTCTAAGTTGGCATTGGTTAGTGGTCTCTTTAAACTTGAGTAGTACTAAACTGAGTTTAGTAGTGAAAAACATTTTAGCGAAACTGTTGATGCTAACCCCTCTACTAAAATACCACCAGTAAAATTCATGTAGACTATTACTTAAAGCAACCATAATGGATTGTGCATTGTGGACTTTGAAAGCAACGGTTTGTCAGAATGTGAGGCATGCAACAGGATTTGAGATTAAGCAATTGGCTAAAATGCTGCCTGATGTTAGCCTTAATACTCATGCCTGTCAGAACAGTCATGCTTTAATGCATGCCTATAGCTACTGCTGATTTAATTATAAAAATGTCTGATTAAATTTGAGTGGAATGATGTCTTGGAGCTAAACAGAGACAGCAGTATACCAGGCTGCAGCTTAAGGTGGTCTGAAGGACACACACTAGCATTTTCTTTAATATCAGCACATCATGGACAAAACTTCATACTGCACTATGACGCACAAGGAGTGACCAACCAACACTTTTCCATCATCACTCCCTTTTCTATCTCTCTTCCTGCCAATTTTCTTAATCCAAAGTTGCCAAGCAACAGCTAACGGGAGAAGTCATGGGAAAACCCTCACAAACAAACAATCAATTCGGAGCACATTCTTTATGATGGCCCAGTGTAACAGGCGTGATCAATCAGGACCACACAAACCTAAAAAGTTTGTTTGAGCATTTTACATCCACTTCACATCTGTGCAGCGTGTGTGATGACATCGTTCATTTCTGGAGATGAGATGGGATGTGGGAATGGTTGGGAGAGAGACAAGAAACAGCAAGCCTCAACATAAGAAAGAGAATGAAATCAAGGTCAATTACATAACAGATGATTAGAGAATTTAAACATCCCCATATTATCAGGCACAACTTGATATGCAAATCTGAAATGAACAACCTACACAAAATCATTTCTAAAAGACCTTTCATAACCTTTGAAAGGGATTGGTCAAAAAAAACACAAAGATAACTGTTAGAGAATACATTTCTGCTTTCAAAGCAGAAGCTGACAGCTTCCCGTTCATGGCCTTGCCACCACCATCCGATCCACTTAAATCAGTTTCCCCATGAATTAGCGGAGATCAATAGCATTCAAGGCTCTTCACAAACTTGAAATTCTTGCACAGATGGTTGCTTTGAAACTTCTTCAATCAAGAATATTGACAGCAAAATGTTTCAGATCATTTTAAGCTTCTCCACTTGAAGATGATCCAGGCTTCGCAATTCTGATATTCAATCCAGCTCACAATATAAAGACAGCATGGTAAAAGCATGAAGGTTTACATTTTGTCAAGATGGATCATTATCCACCCACTCCATAGATGACAGTCACTGCAGTACTGATTAACATGCAGCAAACAAAAAGAGAACCAAAACTGAACCAAAGGCTCAAAAGTGCTGCGTAACACACTAGAATGAACCCTATTGATTCTCGCATGTCAAGCGAACATGCTTGAACTTCCATTTATCATAACTGATGTGCGTGTTGATGAATGTTTATATGTGAATAAAACACTAAGTTAAATCTTTACAGTGTTAAATCTGATGAGTGTGTGATTCGCCAATTTCTGCAAAGTTTATTTCTGTGACTAACCGTCTAATCAATATTTTGATGACTAAGCCTCTTCTTGTAAACTAATGTTTAGTTGACTATCAAGGGAAAGCCCTACCTAAAAGCATGTATGTTTCTGTGACTGTACAAAGCCCATGAATATTTAATGAGGTAAGCACTGATGCAGTTTTTGTTTGCAGCAAGGCACTGCATTTTCCACCGCTGTAGCTGATGACCGCAGGCAGCGCTAACCTTGATCTGTCGGGATTATAGACCAGGTGACTAAACATTAGTCCTTAAGCAGAATCCTTCATGGATCAGCCAATGGCCACAAAATCCCAGAGGCTATTTATAGTGAGCAAAGAGTGCAAAGCATGAACATTTTTATTTTTTTTATTTTATTTGATCACAAACAGAAAGAATAAGGAGGAATGGCCTGGTGGAACAAGAACTAGAAGAGGATAACTTCCTGAAGGAGTACTGAGGTTACATATGGCCTTTCTGGAAACAGAACAGCTAAACTGCTGCCTAAATGAGTCATTAGGAGCATGTGATTGTGTGTGAAAGCCAAATAATGGTGTGCGTCTAAATAAACCTCACACCTACACAATTACTGGCAACGTCTGAAGAAAAAACACCCCTTGCGCTTCTGGCAACTGTCTTATATTACATTTTGCTGTTAAATTGTTAAATTGAATGACGAAAACCAATAGGGAACCTAATAAAAAGTTTTAGAGACTCCATTCAAGAGCTGTGTATGGTTTGAGTGATCACTTGCTATCCGTTTTAAAGTGTAACTACCCCCCTTTAATATCTTATTTGCTGAGACAGCGTGCATTGATTGGCTTCCTTTTTTCTCTTAACTTTGTCTTATCCTCTTAGGTCACTGTGTCAGTTGGATTTAGCAGCATGCGGGAGATTTTGTGGATAAATTCCTTGGCTGTATTTACTTTTAGTGCATCTACATCATAGAAGCACAACAATACCCTGCTATCCAAACTGAACAACTGCGCTATTTTTTTCCCAAACATACAGGATATTCAGAGATGAGGAAATGGGTGATTTAGAGAATAATCACATCATTCTGTTCTCTGCAGGGAGAAAGGCATAACCATTTAAGGACTTGGCAAATATATGAGCTTGAGAGTGAAGTGTTCATTGCATTCTGCTATAATACATTATGCATGACTACAATGAGTTTATGATGGCCGCCAATGAGAAACAAGCTGTATTTTTCCTACTGACATCTCACTCCTACACCTCTGTACCCTGCATATATGTTATGGCTTACGTCTAAACATTCCTAAATGTTCAGATGTTATCTTTTCTAGGAAATATGGCCTGGAGAAAAGTGTACAAGCAAAAAGAGGCCAGGCAGAAAGAGGAAGAGCACAGAGTTATCTTCTGCTTCCTTCATTACTGGAGGCGACTCCGTAGGAACACGCCTCATAGGGCTAATGCTTCTCGCTCATACTGTATGTAGGCACAGCATGGGGCCTGCACACATAATCTCTCAGCCAATTAGGGCAACCTGCCATTCACATGATCAGAGACAGTAATGAGCGGGGGGATAAGAAGGGTTGGAGTTCATCTGTTTGAAGCATCTAAGATATATAGCTGCCCCTTAAAATATCATACAACTGCATGCAGAAGTGGAATGGATTTCCATTTACTGGTAAAAATCAATCTTCAAAATCAAATTTTGGCATTATGATCATTATACATTATAATCGATAGTGTGAAAAATGAATTCATATTGAGATTTGTGTTTATTTATAGGTGTTTCTACACCTTTGACTGCAAATCCCTGTGGCACTGCCTGGAATTCCAGTAGTTTCTGCGAATTGGAGCAATCCATTTACAAAAAAACATTTGAGAATGTTTTTTGTGTTGGCTGCCTTCAAACTTAACACCAACGCTTTAACTCAGTTTTTGCCAATTGCAGTGACTCCCATTTACTGTGAAGCATCAACATATTATATATAAATAATAAAACAAACAAGTAAAACATAAGTATAAATCATGTCATATCATTCAGCGTCACTGAAGCGGATTGACAACAGAACCAGAAGTCCTGAATAAAGTCGTAGTTTTTGTTATTTTTGAACCGAATTGTATTTTTGATGCTTCAAAACATTCTAACTAGCCCACTGATGTCACATGGACTACTTTAAAGATGTCTTTATTTCCTTTCTGGGGAACAAGGACAGTGTACGTGTATAAGTTTTCAATGGAGGGACAGAAAGCGGACTAAATTTAAGATATCTTAAACTGTGTTCCGAAGACGAACAGAGGTCTTACGGGCTTGGAACGACATGAGGGTCATTAATGAAATAATTTTCAATTTTGGGTGAACTACCCCTTTAAACAAAGTAGGTGCATTCGACAGATCCTACAAGTATTTTAGAGTACTTAGCGAACCGTGAACAATACATGCATTTATACACATTATTATCAATTACCACAGATATGTAAAACATCTGGGTAAGTGCCATTTTTTTTATTCTGATAAAAATAGAAAATATGCAAATCACTACTTATAACAACCATACAATGAAAGATAAACGACCTACGCAAACAGTTTCACATTAAAATTCCCCACAAAAACCACCTAGAAATGATGGGTTTGAATGCTGATCCTGAACCAAAAGTTTTGAATCCCTCTGAAAAGTGACCCGAGGGCAAGGCAAAGCCTGCATTCCTCTTATCAGCTGGACTCTGGCCAGTCTGTGGCTGTTACGCAGTTCTTTCTCTCTCCCTGTGTTTTTTCTGCCTCCCTCTGCATATAAACAGTTAGAAAGTAACATTGAGCCTTTATCGAGTACTGAATGTACCAACAGAATGTGATGCAAAGCTAAGAATATCAGTATTAGTAGAGGGTCATAGGTATGAGATAATCAATGAGTTCTTATGACTGCATAGTGCATACAGCATAAAGCGTTCCCAACCTGCCTCCTCACCAGCCTAATCCATGTTTCGTTATCTATATTCAGGGCTTCACGTAACAGCACAAACATCTACTATATAGCTGGAAAGTAATAAATCAATTGAAGATGAGCACAATCCTCTGTTGCTATAAACCTGTATGGAGCTAAACAAAGATTCTAAAAGGGGAATAGACCATGAAATCCCCTAGCTAATGTTTAACCTGTGAAGTAACCTGAGGCTTTGTTTAACTGTGACAAAGGTAGTTATGCACACTTCACACTCTCCTAAATATGAAACCGGTCTCATTCGGCCCATATAAAGCCAAGGGCTACAACATCAAAGAAAACTAAATGAAACTAGTGCTATATCTCACCCTGGGCGTGGTCTTGCAAAGTGAACTCGGCGTTTGGCTGCACAAAGAATTCGTTTACAGATACAATAGAAAAGGTGATACTCTGAAACGATAGTCTATTAACAATTATGTAGCAGAAGAAAAAGCTCCAGCAAGCCTTTATCTACTTTTGTAACACCCATGTGGTTATCTAGAGGTAATGAAACCATTGCGAAATTATCATGCGAAAGTAAATTATTTAAAGAGACAGTTCAACTAGAAACTACATTTTGGTCATCATTTACTCACCCTCATGTTATTCCAAACCTGTAAGACTTTCTTTCTTCCGCAGGACAGGACACACAAGATTCTATTTTGAAAAGATTTCAGTCGTTATTGTCCACGGAGTTCAATGTTGGTTTGGACAAAGTGACTTTAATTGTGTGGACAAAAATAAATAAATATTGAGACACTTTTCAAAATATCTTCTTTTGTTTTCCATAGAAGAAAGTCATACAGGTTTGGAATGACATGAGGGTGAGTAAATGACAATTTTCATTTTTGGCTGTAGTATCCGAATCAATGTGCTTATTGTTAACTAAAACTAAAAACTGAAAAATAAAGCTATATAAAAGGCCATAACAAATTTACAAAACAATTAAAAAAAATGTTTAAAGCTAATTCAAAATATAAATAAATACTATAATAGTATATAAATAATAATAAACAAATGTAAAAAAGAATCTGTGAAAATAAAATATCACATTCTGATAAATTAAATTCATGTGTACGAAAAATGCTACACAAGCCAACTCATCTAGATGCAAGAGGCTCCTCACACAGATTTGGGCGGTCTGGTTTGGCTAATTTACAACAATGGTAGCTTTGTTTGATAGCAGAATCGGGGAGAGGAACCCATCACTTCCTCAGTGCACTAGTTTCTCAACTAGCCCCCTTTCTCACATCGCTGAGGCCTGTGTGAAACCGACTCTGCAGTCACAGCTTCAGACTGACCACCCCACCACAGAGCGCACAGGGGACGTATTCCTAGAGCGACTCTCACGAAGATTCGGCTTCCTGTAGCTGCCTCTAGTTCCCAACATTCAGCTCAGAGGAGTTTCTTTTGTTTCCTTCAGTGAAATTAGCCTGACATGAAAAGCCCTGTGCCAACCCTGTATGCAGCAGACAGCATTTACAAAAGCTCTGACAATAGTTGCAAGTCGAACGTGGGGAAAATTCTAAAACTGCCTTCATTCAGTAACCATAAAGGAAGAGAGCAGTCTCACTAGAATCCGGCCAAGGTGGCAACAGAATTGTGTCATTCTGGGCAGTCTAGACAGCACGGCATGCCTTTTGGTTAGAGATGCAATTAAACCTGACCATGACCTATAAGGGACTTTCTCAACCCATGGTTCAAAGTCCTACATATATCTGTGCGAAAGCAGGTGGAATAAATTATACAGACTTGGGTGGGGCTGAGGTTATGGTCCTTTCTTAGATGTGTGAAAGAGTTTCAGCCAAAACATTTGCTGCAGAACGGAGTAAACAGAGAGTGACAAAAGTAGCATAAACATTCAGTTAAGATTTAACTGGACAGAAATACGAGTAAAGACCTTATTAAAAACATACTAAATTAATAAATGTTGAACTTTCATTTTAAAATAATAGGCTACCTAAAACTAAACCAGAGGAAAAATTGTCACAATGTTTCTTCTAGGTCATTTATGGTAAATTCATTGGACAAATGGTTGGATGGACAGACAATTAATTTTAGATAGATAGATAGATAGATAGATAGATAGATAGATAGATAGATAGATAGATAGATAGATAGATAGATAGATAGATAGATAGATAGATAGATAGATAGATAGATAGATATGACATGAACATGTCGTACATCTACTGCAACAGCACTGCAGGTGACAGTTAGAGTAACTTACTCTTTGAACATCTTCTCCATGTCTTTGATCTGCTTCCTCGAGAACTCCTTGAACTCTGTGTAGGGGTTGAAGACCTTCATGCTGGGCTGCTGATGTCCACCGACGCCCTCGTTCAGCTCCCCGCGCCGCTGCAGTTTGGCTCCCAGCTCTGAATCCGCGCTGGCCGTAGCCGGTTTCTCGTGAGCTCCATTCTCATGAGAACAGTCCAAAGCCACCGCGTCGTGGTCGCCATCCTCGATCTGCAGCCGACGGTTCAGCTTCGATGACAGCTCGTCCGTTGCCATTTCGTCTTAATCTGAAATCTATATATATATGGGCAAAATACAGTAGGATAAAATGCTGCAAAGCGCGTGGTCCATATAAAGGTTCAGTGGGTTAAATCCAAATTCAGATAAGCGTTTGGTTAAATACGTTTGAAAAATGCAAATCGTTCGACTTATAACTGTATGAAGGGATAACGTTACGCGTCTGTAAACCCACTGATTCAAACGGACAGCGCTCGTGCGTATGATGACGCCAAGTGATCGCTGACGGTGAAATAAGCTCGTGCGTTACGTAGCCTACTATGCAGTAAGATGGACACAAACCCGCTTTTTTACGCCACGCCTTTTAAAGAGACTCACCGGACACGAAAGACCACTTACAACACCCCTATGATACCTTTTGATATTACACAACAATATAATCTCTCCGCGTGCGTTTTTAGTTTCAGTAATTTCAGCACTGAAATTCAGGTTGTTATATGGCGTCATTTATTTCTCATGCGAACCAACTTCTTTTGTCGACCAATTCCAAAGACATTGAGCTGTTAAATTATCATGACATCCATTTTATAACGACCAATACCAACCTGATTTATTGTTTTATTTTTATTTATTTATTTATTTATTTTTGCTAATCTATGTTAACAGGCTCAATAAGGTTACTCCTAGCTCTGTATATTACATTTTACCATGTTTAAATCCATTCCATTATTCATCATATTTTTGAATCAGTTCTGGGAAAAAACAGCAGATAAGAGATGTGAGAAAAGCATTCATGTATAAAAGATAAACATAAAATATTGTTTATTTCAAGCAGGAAATTGTGTTTATGTGGGTGTATGTGCTGAGGTATTAGCCTATCATGCATGTGAGATATAAGCATTAGATCTGAAGGCATCAGCGGAGTGACTAAAGGCTGATTCATGAAACAGGAAGTCACACACACACACTATTTGAGACATCCCCCCTGGTTATAGAGGAGGGGCTGCTACCTGCGTTCTCTCCTAATATGGAGAAAGACAGAATGAAACATAGGATTTCACCACAGAGAAAGGAGTGTTTAGACCATCACACCTCTCTGAGGAGCTAAATGTGATTTGGCATGCTGTAATGCACCACAAAGTGAAAATCTTTCTTGTAGTGAATGGTGAAAACCATGTCTGCATTAAAAGGGCCAGTACTCCATGGTTCCAGATGTCTGCTTTATAAACACTTTTCTCCAAGAGAAGATTCAGATATATTATGATAAGCATAAATCATTGGGGGCTTCGTTTACTACTCGCTGGGAAGGCCCTTTGCCTGAAGGAAATGTGAACTGTAATCCTTTCTGTACTCTTGGGATATATCTGGCCTGGGTCTGACAAAATAAGAAAGGGAGTTGCAGAAACACACACAAATCTCCCCTTGTCTCTTTCTGCCATTCAGCTTATTCGGCCCCTCTTTGTGTTTTTAAGTATCTCTCTTTTTTTTTTTTTTTTTTTTTTTGTCTCTGACCAATGTGTATGAATGAATACAATCCATTCATTCAATCAAATAAGATAAAATAAAATAAGATTGATAAGACCATGAAGTGAAATTACTAGGCAGTAATGCAAATCTCAAATCCTTTAGGTGCCTAAAATCCAAAAACGTAACATTCACTAGGTCATGGTAATATCTGTACTCTAGAGTGTTGACTCATGAAAGTGAAATCATTTTTTGACAATGACCTAGAAAAACAAGGTATCACAATTTAGCCGCTGAGTTGGTGTGTGTGTGTTTATGTATTATACAGATTGCACAGCTCTCAGCTATGTAGCGCTATAGCAGTAATTGAGCATCATGCTAGTGCGAGCTGTTTGAGTCTGGTCTTTGGATGGTTGCCCAATCTCATAACAGTGCATTTTCTTTGTGTGAGAATAGAAACAGGAAGTCATGCAGAAAAAAAGAGGTTAACTTTTGGATAAAAAAGGAAATAGGCAAATATCCAACATAAGTATGGTAAACATTGTTGTAAAATATTAAAGCATTATGTTTGACTAAAGTAGCAGATTATCTCAAATATCTATGCCAGAAAATGTATTTTTAATGTACTAGTACTACCTAAATCATACATACATACCATTTGTCTACATTCCAAAATGTATCAGACTGCAATTCAAAGCACAACGTAAAGAAATGTTGCATTCTTAACATTGCCACACAGGGCACTATCTGTCTGTCAACAAAGATTTTAAAAGAATGGTTGGGGGGGGAGCATTAAGAATCATTTTCACACATGAACTTGAACCTCTGAGTCCAGACCTCAAATTCACTGAAAGTATTTGGGATGTGCTGGAGGAGACTTTACAGAGTGCCTGACTCTTGCATTGTCAGTACAAGATCTTGAACAAAACAATGATGTACCTCTTGATGGAAATAACATCACAACATTTATTTCTTTACTCTGTAAAGTCTACTCCAGCACATCCCAAAGACTTTCAATGAATTGAAGGTTTGGACTCAGAGGTGGCAGTTCATGTGTGAAAATGATTCCCTCCCAATTCTTTCACAATTTGAGCCTGACTAACATTGAAATATGGCCATTTCCTACACGATTGTTTAAGAAATAAAACCAACACAATCCATCAATAGGTTTAGAAGAACTGTTGCCAAACTTATAACATGCTAGAAACATTATAATCACTGCAAAATTGCCCGCACAGTGTATATCTAAGTGAAGCAGCTTCTCGAAATGAGAAAAAAATGTAGGGAAGGATCGTTGTTCTTTGCTAATTGCTGTGATGTAATGTGAGTGAAATGTATTTGCTAACAAAATTAGGATGCTAACAATTTTGCTATATGTATATATTTGCAGTTTTATAAACAAAAAAAAATTAAACCACTATAACTGACAAATTAGCAGTAAATTAGGTGAAATGACTTGACGTCTTTGACTTGATCGCAGGCCTGATTCAGTGTGCACTTATAGCAATAGGTGGTCATAGTGAAGCTGTGTTTGTGTCCGCGAGCTTCAGTGAGCTGGGAGCTCTCCTAGCATTTGAGACAGACTGTCTAACTCAAGACAATTTACAGTTCGCTGCTCTTTTTATTCTATAGCTCTTTCTTCAAAGTCTGCAGCTCACGCTTACTCCTTCAACGTCTCCTGCCAGGTCTTTGTTTGCCTCACTAAGGCCATTATAAGCACACACAGACACACCCACGCAGAAGGCAATAGGAAATTCAGATTTGGAGTCTGTAATAAAACAACTTCAAGGGAACATGAACAGGGATTTAGGCTCTATTTACAGCAGTGAGTCTTAAAACACATTAGGCTAAATAATGAATTAGCTAGTGCTGGTGCAGCTGGAGTTGTAAGACCTATTAATGACCCAGTGTGATGTTTGGCTATAAAACTCCCTGCAGTCGAGCCTGTGGTGGATGACTTTAGTTCAGCGCCTGAACTAATGCCATCCACCACAGGCTCGACTGCAGGGAGGCTCTATACATTTATCCTGGAATCAAACGCATACACGCACATAAACACAAACCGGATAATGACAGTACTAGTCCCAAAGGAGAATACACTGACAGGTCTGTGAGTATAGTACAATGAGATCAGCTGTTATATGAATTATTAAGACCAGTGAGACTATTGATGCCATCTAAGTGAGAAAAGGAGCAGCTTTCTGATGACATTTAGAAACAATAGACAGGTCTCAACAGATCTGGTCTGACAGCTGTCTATGTGAGTTTCAAAACACCAGTAGGCAACTACAACAAAACAATATAACTAAACAAAGAGAAAGTTGTATATCTACAGTTTTTGGCTTAACTTAACCCTTTGACATCATTTAATCCAAAAGCAAATTACTGCGCTTTCAATCTAAACTCAGTTTTGATTGGTCAATCGCACCAACCATAGCAACGCTATCAGTCCACTCATCTAAATAAAACTGATGCATACAAACACAACTGGCGCCATCAGTTAAATATAATAAAAATATCAAAATAAAGGGATTTTTGGAATCTCTCACTCCAGATAATGATCGTAGTCCAGCTGAGCTGCAGCAATGGTAAGTTTTTAGTCAATTTGTTTGTTGAATTATAATCACAAGAATGACATGGCCATTTTCTTCCACATCTTGAACCAAAATACACCTCATCAAAACTCAATGACACTATAAGTTTTGAGACTAGTCAAGGCTGCTGGCTGGACCATGACCACATCTGTTCAGTGTGAACTAAGGCAAAGAGAAAGAATGGGCAGTCAATAAACATGCTCAGCCAAATGCAAGGGCGATATCAACCAAAGACACGTATTTTGTCCCACCCTTAATCAGCCATGTCAGCCATGAATTCCCTGAAATGTATAAGCAAGGAAAATAGTACGAGAGAATCTTAACCTTAGACACAAATGCACTGAGACATAATTTGGCAGAAATGATGTAGTCTCATGATGTGCCTTGATAGTTTATCCTTGTTAATCTATTGGTGTGCTAGCTAGAAGACCTAGACATGGTGTAAATCATTTTAAAATGCATTATGTGTCTTGATCCCTCTGGCTTTTCTGAGCTAAATTAAATAAGAACATTAAAGAAAGATAAATGAACAAACAGAAAGGCACTACAATGTAGTTACACAGTCTCTCTCTCTCTCTCTCTCTCTCTCTCTCTCTCTCTCTCTCTCTCTCTCTCTCTCTTTCTCTCTCTCTCTCTCTCTCTCTCTCTCTCTCTCTCTCTCTCTCTCTCTCTCTCTCTCTCTCTCTCTCTCTCTCTCTCTCTCTCTCTCTCGCTGTGTGTGTGTGTGTGTGTGTGTGTGTGTGGTTGTCAAGCTCCCTGCCAATCCTTCTCTACACGACATCACTATCCAGCTAGATTCTTCCTCAATCACCCCATCAAGGTCGGTCAGAAATCTTGGAGTAATCTCTGATGATCAGTTGACCTTCACAGACCACATTACAAAGACAGCTTGATCATGCAGGTTTGCTATGCACAACATTAGGAAGATCAGGCCTTTCCTAACTGAGCATGCAACATAACTTCTCATCCAAGCCCTGGTCATTTCTAGGCTTAATTACTGCAATTACTTAATTACAGCTCTTCTGGCTGGACTTCCATCATGTGCAACTAAACCTCTACAAATAATCATCCAGAACGCTGAAGCTCATCTTGTCTTCAACGAGCCCAAACGGGCCCACGTCCATCTCTCTGCACTGGCTACCACTCGGTGCTTGCATCAAGTTCAAAGTGTTGACACTTGCTTAGAGATTGACCACAGGCTCAGCCCTCCTACTTCCACTCACTACTACAAGTCTACATCCCTACCAGAAGCCTACGATCGGTCAATGAGTGACGGCTCGTGGTACCATCACAGAGAGCCTCAAAATCACTCTCCAGAACATTCTCATTCACAGTACCATGCTGGTGGAATGATCTGCCCTCATCCAGAATGCAGAATCCCTAACTCGCCTCTTCCGTGAGCACTTAACATAAAAAAAATAATAATAATAATTTTCCTTTAAATCCTTGCATGTCTGGTTATGCTACTCCGAGCAATGTCTGAACTTCTTGTGTTGTTTTTGCCTCTTCACAATGTCAGTTGTAAGTCGTTTTGGATAAATGTGTGTGTGTGTGTGTTTACATTCACACCTAATAACAGTGGTGTAGGCCCTATTAAAGCTTTAAAAACTGGTCATAATTTCATTCTCCCCACTGAAACCTGCAGGCCCGTAAAAAAATGTAGTTGATGTAAATTGAAAAAAAAAATAATTTTTTTAAAACTGTTTCCAGAAAGAGAAATGCCCTGAAAACCCTCTCAGATGGCTTAAATAATAGCGTGATTTTATCTATTGCATTGTATCTCTCTCAGTCAAGGCCCGAGGACAGAGCTAATTGAAAAAAAATCCAGTGTACCTGGAACCTGGCAGTTTAGCCTGGATTTTTTCATGACAATTCTAAGCATTTACTGGTTGTTTAGGTGGACTAGTCAGAATTTGGAGTGATTTTCTTGACTTTGCATATAACTGGCAGTTCCCACATACAGATCTGTTAGAGGTTTGACGTAAATCTAAGTAAAGTCTGACTCTTTTTGTGTGCTTTCTTTGAATAAGGGGTGCCTCAAAGCTATTTCACTGAGCTGTTAACTGATTCCTTCTGTTTTTGGTGGGGTGTAGTGACCCCTATAGGTATATCATGCTCATTACACCATACTCTCAAGCTACAAAGCAGATAACTAAATTAAAAAGGTAGCCTACATTGGTTTGGGAGCACGATCATCCCCTCAACCTCACCAACCACTGGCATTTTAGTTCAATTTCCATACAGACTAAAGACTTTTGTAATGAAATCGTGTGTGCCATTCAGCTGGAAGCAAACAAACTAGCCTACAAAATTTTGCTCGTTTGTGATTAAACTAAGAGAGATAGCCTAATACTGTGTGTAACGCATATGTGTAACGTGTGTAATTTTATCAATGCTTAGCAATGTAAACCAACCAGTTTTTCCAGAAGATTTTCAGTTGTAATAGCCCTGTTCAGCCAGCAGATGACAGTCTTTGTTCATTCAATGAACTGACCTTGCTTTCTTACCGTAAACCCTGGATGAAACTGAAACCCATAGAGTCAGACTTGGTGAGTTCAACTTGAATTGTTTTTTAAATCGATAACACACTGAACCTACTCCACATCATTTATTTAACTTTACTCACACAATGATATATTTTTTTTTTTTTTTGGCTCGTTCAAGTAATGAAAGCTGGTCTCACAGAACACGTTTTACATTTAAAAACTGAATGTTGACTGCCATGGCATTGGTGAAATATGCTTTCTACACTTGCTACAACTTGTTTTTGGGCATGTTTGGGCATCTTAGGACATCTACAATTTTTACACATCATCTTCTCCTTCCTTGTATTTCATGCATTTTCTTTCTTTCTTGAGTTTTTCTCACAGGAGGTCATTTTGCATTCTGTCAGTCATATGTCTCACTGATATTTCACTCTGGATGATTCCCTCCAGAATCCGTACAGTTCTTTGCGGGCTTATTTGCTGAAAATGTGGCTCTGCTTCTGCATAGATATGACATGTCCCATAACTCTCTGCCTGGCCGCTGGAAAAGGGTGTGGAGATGGTGGCATCCTTGCATTGTTGAGAGCTCTGGGCCTTTATTTCTGGTGTAGGGCTGGCCTTACTATGGCTCACACACATCCTGTGGCGAATGTTTTGGGTATCCTGACTCAGGATTTTGCGAAAATTGGGTTTGAAGAGAAGATAAACCATAGGGTTGTAAATGGTGGAGGATTTGGCCAGGATAGCTGCCAGCGCAAAGGCGGTGGGTGGGACTGGCTCATTGGCACTGAACGCAGCCCACATGGCAACAACCGCATATGGGCTCCAAGCCGTAACGAAGCCAATACACACAGCCACTGAGAGCTAGAAGGAAAGACACACATTCACTTAGTTCACATGCAATTAAATAGAATGATTTGTTTTTAAATATTTTAAGATCATATTTTGATCTCTGTAACCCATATTTTCTCTCACACACTACTTCAGGAAGAATGTAGCCTATTACGTTGATCAAAAGTGACAGTAAAAACATCTATAATGTTACAAAAGGATTATATTTCAAATAAATGCTGTTTTTTACTTTCTATTCGTCAAAGAATGCTAATAAATGTTTTTTATAAAACATTGATTATAATGAAAAATGAGAATGATTTCTGAAGGACCATGTCACACTGAAAACTGGAGCAATGATGCTGAAAATTCAGCTTTGACCACAGAAATACATTACTTTAAAATATATTAAAATAATAATAATTCAAATTCAAATTGTAATAATATTTTTAATAATACACTATTACAGTTTTTACTGTATTTTCGATCAAATAAATGCAGGCTTTGTGAGAACTTCCTTCAAAAACATAAAAAAAAATCTTACCCTAAACTTAAAAAGTAGTGTACATGCAATATGAACAGAACAGACAGTTATATTTCTTTGTTAATCAGCATTCTGCTTATATTATGTATTCCTGTTTATGACCAATATGGCTAAATGTGTGCAAATGTAAATGTGGCGAGAAGGACGAGGTCGAGTGACGTGAGAGCGACACGAGAATAATGAACGACACCTGTGAGACGCACCGGTCTTGCATCTCTCACAGAGGACGACATTGAAGATTGAGACTAGAGGAACAGGTCTGATTTTATGCTGTTTTTTGTTTCTGTTTTGTGTGGCCAGCAGTCGTCCGTGAGGGGCTTACACTTTCATTTTTTTATTTTTTTATTTATTTATTAAAATCGCTGAACATTCGTCGGTTCCCGCCTCCTTCATCCCATAACATCTGAACCTGTTACATTACCCATGTTTTGAGAGAGGATTTCTCAGCCTCAGTATTCAACATTTAGCATCAGGATAATTACCAGGGCTTCAAGCATGACATCGTTTCGAAATTAGGCCGGGCCTGGGACAGCCAAAGGTACAGCCAGTCCTTGTCCAGAGGACAGAGGATTGTTAATCAGCATTACTTTTTGAGGGACATTAAGTACATACTTAGCAATAGTATCACGTTCCTGCTGTCTGCTCTACTGGGCAATAAAATACGATATATTTGCACAGTGAGACAGTGTGGACACCACACATGTTTTTGTGCAATTTTATTTAGTCACACCTTTTTTTTTTTTGTTACATGAAGGTCACATAGACATTAATAATAAAAAACGACAACAAACAAACCCATCAAATTCCATTAACCCTCTTTACCTTGACAATAAGAGTGTGTGCGTTGGTTTCTTTGGTTTTTGGCGATACATGCTTTTGAACGGCTTGGCGAGACCCCCTCACTCTGAGCAGGATGAAGGTGTAAGATAGGATGATGATGGTACAGGGGACAACGTAACAAAATATAAAAAGACTGATGATGTAAGACATAGCAAGGGCATCATGGGATGGAATGTACCTTGGAACATACAACATGGAAAAGGTATCATTATAAAATCAGTTTGCGTTAGTTGCATATTAATGCTAAAATATTTGGTCTCATACCAGTTTATGCAGCAGGCGGTTCCGTATGGTTCTGGTGCAAAACTTCCCCAGCGGATCAAAGGTCCCACAGCAAACACAGACGCATAGCACCAAACCCCAATAACCATCACACAAGCATGATTGGATGAGAACTTGTTACCTGGGGAAGACATGCAGAGGACTGCATGAATAAATATTTTTTACAAAAAACAGGTGTGATTGGTCAAGGTGACTAATTGGTCAGGCTGTATGAATTTCCTTCATGACACAGGGTTGAACAGTAGGAATAATTTTAATTCCATATCCCACAGTAAAAGAAGGAAAAACTGACCCAGTGTTTCAAGCTCCAGCAATCCCTAAATGTGCTCATTAACTGTACTTCGCTTCATTTGTTTTTATCACTTTGTCTCTCCTTTTGTCTCATTTCCCCTACATGTTCTCTTTTGTTCCACATGTCCTTTCTTATCCACTTTTTTATCTTTCTCATTTCATCTTCATCTTTATATGTCTCTTTCCATTTGTTTTAAACTCAACCTGCATATTTAAGCCAGAGGACCTTTTCATTTCACAGTGAACCGAATGTGACAGTTTTCAGAAACTTAAGACAGAACACAGCGCTAACAGTCCAAAACACTCAGACCTGATTCTGCTGTGTGAGATTAGACTTGATCCCAAAAACACACCAGCAGAAAAGAGAAGATCCAGCATTGTTGGTCACCAGTATGAGGTCTGTTTTGCATGCTGGTTTTCTAGTCGTCAGCATGGGAAGCAGGAGTGCTGGTGGACCCAATCCACCAGCTCTAGAACAGCACTATACCAGCTCTAACCAGCATAAACCAGCCAGGACCAACATGAAATATATGCTGGATCTTTCAGCAGGGACTTCACATTTTAGGAGGACAATGCCATTTTGGACTGTGTTTATTGTTAAAGGATTAGTTTACCCCAAAATGAAAATTCTCACCCTCATGTTATTCCAACCCCTTAAGACTTTCGTTCATCTTCGAAACACAAATTAAGATATTTTTGATTAAATCTGAGAGCTGAATCACTCCTCCATATAGGCTTCTAAGGGTTTGAAACTTGCCGGCCCAGAAAAGTTATTAAAGACATCTTTAAAATAGTCCAAGTGACTACAGTGGCTCAATCTTAACAGAGAAGGAAATGACTGGTTGAATGAAGTTGTTATTTTTGTTTGTTTTTTTAACACAAATTCTCGTTGCTTGATAAACTTAAGATTGAGCCACTGTAGTACAATACATACAGTAAGTTTACGAAATAAAACATCTGTTATTACAGACTTTTAGCTCAGTGGAAAACTTTTTCAAGAATGTCTTAAGTTTTGTTTATGTTTTTGTCTTCACAGTTCACACATCTGTAAACATTTGAATATTTCATATTTAAAGTATTGCTTGGGTAAACAATAGCACTTCATAATAGTCTAAATGTACAAATTAATTTAGTAAAAGGAAACAAAAGAGCAGCATACCGTAATTTGGGCAGCAGACTTTGAGGCAGCATACTGATGACAAAGCAGTCAGGTTTGTTAGGCTGCACAAGCCAAATAAAACCCCGCACACAGCATAGCACAGACATACCACCTCCCCAAACAACCATCTAGTGTGAAAAGAAAGAGAGAATTTTACTGTTTTTGCTCAACTCTGAAATAACTTTTATCTTTATTTGTACTTCAGAGTTATGATTACTTATCTGAAAAGTACATCAAACTGTTTTAGGCATTTGCAAAAAAAAAAAAAAAGAAGTGAGAAATGAGAAAGCAGTGAAGCTTTGTACGGAGCCCAAAGTGACGTGGTGGTGGAAAAAAAATTAGGATGGGAGAATTTTTTTCCCCAAATCTTTTACGTTCCCGCGCAAAACATTTGCGCTCCCTCTCAAAACTTCTGCATTCCCTCGCAAAGATATTTGTGTTCCCACACAAAAGTTTTGCGTTCCCTCGCAAAGATATTTGCGTCCCCACGCAAAATCTGTTGACAGTTCGGACAGACACGTCCTGTTTAATGTTATATCTTTGCGAGGGAACGCAAAAAAAATTCTCCCATCCTACTTTTTTTTTCTATGTCCCTTTTTTCTATGTTTCTATGTAACTAGCAGGGCTCCGTAGCTTTGAAATCAAGAAAGTAGCAAGCTCCAAGCTAAGATTAGCACACTACATTAACATTAATTAAGGTAACAATATCTTTTGTATAACTATTTTTTTAACCTTTACCTGGCACCAAAAACACAAAAAAATATCATAAAAAATATCTTACCAACACCATTATAAAACACACGAAAAGTGTCAAATAGCAGCATTCACTTTATTTCACTTTGAAAAGACGAATGGGTTCAAAAGTTCAAATGAGTCATTGAATCGTTTATTTAACCAGTGCACTTTATGAAATTATTTTACATCTTACATCTTTGATATTTTACAATAAAAAAAAAATTAAAAAAAAACATTTTTGGTAAACCATGAAGCAGGATCTCACCTGTGTGCTAGAGCAGATGGAATGGCCAGAGGAAACAGAGACAAGGTCATCCCTAGATCGCTCACAGACAAGTTTATGACAAAAAACTCTGCTGGCTTCAGAGATGACCTCTTACGGTAGGCTACAAACAACAGCATGCCATTTCCCAGAAGCGACAATACACCTGGTAGAGAAAGAGAGATCTATCCATCTGCTCATGCTATTCATCTTTTCATCAAAGCTACTGAATTAGTAAAGCTGTATTGAAGATGTGCCACTGACAGTGTGACATCTCCATCCCATTCCTGATAAACCTGTCGGATAAAGACACTGTTTGATCCCAAAGCTTAGAAATGCTAAGCAAACCTTGTTGTCTGGTCTGTCTCAGGATGGTCAAGAATAACAATAAGGTCCTTGATTCTTTTAACAGACTGAAGTTAAATCAACCCAGCTTTAATAATCCACGCAATTTATCTGCTACATCGTATGTAAAGTTGTCGCTTCTTAAATGTCAAGCAGACAGACCAGAACTAATCGCCCACATTCACACACATCACATCCATTCAACTGGTATGCCCATATTCACAGACAAGGCTTAAGCCTAAAATGTTTGAGCTGTCTAAACTGAAAGAAACTTGCACTAAAATATCCTACATTTTTTTTTCTAAAGCACGTTAATAAAAGCTAGTCTGAATTGAATTAAGGCCTTATATTAGCTTAAACTAAGCATTGCCTGTGAAACAAAGTCACAAAAGGCCACAAAGTTCTTCCTGACTTATTTTTTAAACAGATTTTTCAAGAAACTGTACTTCATCAGAGATGTAGCTATCACTTCACTACATTCCAAACAATAATTTTTGACTGTATAATTAAATTCATTTCATTAAAACATATCGTTCCTCATTATTTCGAAGTAAATGCTTCAAGACACAAGTGCAAATTATTCTATTATATTCTTTTCAGTGATTTTTTTCAATGAAATACATGACGATTCTGAATAACGGGTTTATTTTGCAATAACGATCGTCAATTACACTACATGGCTGGAAAAGGACAACGCATTCTCACCCCAAGGCATCACCTTTGACCATGCTTCAATATTTGACGTTTTAGGCGCCCTTTAGCGTCACTTACATGACGCGATCCTACGGCGTCATCTAACTGACGCTAAAGGAAAGCGTCAGTTAGAGGACGCGGTTAGGTTTAGGTGTGGGGTGGGGGTAGGGTACACGCGATCCTAGGGCGTCATCTAACTGACGCTAAAGGGCGCCTAAAGCGTCAGATATTGAAGCATGTCCAAATGCTTCCCAAGGCGTCAGTTAAGTGACGCCTTGGGGGTGAGAATGGGCTGAAAAGGAATAAATACATAAAATATTCATTTAATATTATTAATGTTATCAATTGAATATGATATTAAATTAATTAATTATTAATTTAATTTAAATTAATTTATTAATTTTAAATAGAGTTTATTATGTGAGCAGACCGATTGTGTACAAGGGTACAAGAGACACAAAACTATAGAACATTAGGAAGCCGGGGACTATCATAATAGGCTTAAATATATTTCATTGCAGAATGCCATAATAACATTTATAAACGTAACCTGATATGCTTATGTCTCATTTTGATTTTTCAATTGCTTCATTGCTTCATAAATTAATGATAAATAAAGACAATCAAGTGTGAGCCACCCCAATCATTTCCCCCAAACTAATTATAGACCCTATCTCAGGAAAGCATTAAAAATATATTTGATCATCCTCAGGACAATTTGGCCTAGGTGGACACAGGCAAGGTAAGCGACACAAGAAGGTTAATGACAGCTGAATCATTTCAATTATTCATAAGAAATAAAGATATGCAAAGTCATTGAGGCATTATTTGATGTTCTACTCTGATTAAACTACATATGAAGATGTAGAGGATGCCAAAACATAATGGTGGTTGTGGACTCACAGAACACTGAATAAAGTGATCCCATGAGGATGTCGTGCTGTCTGGAGATTGTGGATACGAACAGGGCTGTTTCTGACACATTACCCATCTGTGGGGAAGAAAGAAAGAGAGCTGAAGCATGTGTCAGATTCAGTTCCAAACAGAACTTCAAATGCATCTCTCGTTTGTCAACATTTCAGTTTATCTGGTAGGCTAATTCACAGCCTCCTTTCGACCATTTATGTTCTTAAATAGTGTGTGAACAATTAAAATGAATATCCAATATCAAACCATCCGCATTAACAGAAATCCTTAATAACATACAGCAAAAGTGAAATAAAATGACAGTTTTCCTGTTTGGACAATACAATACAAAGATATTTACATTAAAAAAAAAAAACATTTATCACCAAACCGTCAAATATTCTTTAGCAGCAAACTTTCAGGAACATTAAATAAAATCTCTTCATTCTGTTCCAGCTTCACCCATAACAATCACCATTGAAACTTGCCACAGAATAACGTGACCCCAGTTTGGTGAAAAATTATTTTAGGCGGCTCTTCACCATGTCAACTCAATCACAAACCAGTTTTAGGTAAGTTACTCTAAAAAAGTAATTAATTACTAGTCATCAATAATTAATCTTCAACAGTGTAATTAGATAAAAAGTTTTGCATCATTTATTACTAATTACTTTCTAAATCCCATATCGAACTCGACCAGTTGAACAAGGATAGACATGAAACTGCACTTTTAATTATTTCATATAAATATATTATAAAATTGCATAAATATTTTTTGAACTGACCAAAGTATTCAAAGGGAGACGGTTACATTAAAAGCATGAATAGATCCTTACTCAAGGGAAAAGTAAATGAATTGTAGTAATTAATTACTTAGTAATGCAGTACAACCAACACTGGACAGAACTTACCTTTCATGAGCGAGTTTGTGCTTGAATACCCACATGGAGTCCAGGTAGAATCCAAACTATAGCAAAACTCACAAATAGAATGATGGACAGTTCATTACTGAGAGATATGGAAGACATAAAAGATGTGCGTCCCCAAATTCGGAGAGCTTGAGGTCTGGTGCTCTGCGCTGGAGGATCAGCAGGCGAATGGCAGTCAGTGTGCTTTGACAGTGAGCAAGACACAGTACTGAGGTCTGATGTCACTTAGAAAGCACACTCTCTGCTATACCGGCCCTTTTGTTTTTGCTCTTTCCCCTCCCCCTTCTCACACAAAAGGTTTTTGACCCTCTTCTGCATTCCCATTTTATGATTAGCCTCTCTCTCTAAATCTTTATCTTTCTAAATATCTCACTCTATTTCTTTACTTCATTGAAACAAACATTTTCCTCACACTTACCCCTCTCATTTGTCTGATTGTTTGGAAATTGTATTTTATAATTTTTGGAAATTGATTTTAGGTTCCATACTGTAAAAAATGGTGTGTAATGTCATTTTTATCCAGTCATCCACTAATTTGGCTATTTTGTTTTTTTCTTTCTGTTGCTTTTCATATTAGAACATTCGTGATGAATATATATTTTTTTTTTTCTGGCCTAAGGCTTTTTAGAATTATTCTGCATCAACCTGCTGCTGAACACCAAGATTTTTCCATTTCTGTGAAAAATACACAACCATCTGCTGCCATGTCATTTGTTAACTCAAAGCCAGGCAGCATAATTGTCAAACTTTTCTTGATAATTGTGTCAATGCTCCACTCCTTTCATTTTTCATTTCATCTCCTCTTTTTGGGTGTGCATTTTTCATAACTTTTTGGTGTCCTCATGAGCAAGGTATCTTCTCTTAATGAGAACTACCTTGTATCTTTAAAGGGATAGTTCACTTTGAAATTCCTTTTTGATATGTTTTAGCTTACCTCAAGGGCATCCAAGATTTGTTTCCGCAGTATTTTCAATTTTGATATTTTTAGATCAAACCATTGTTGTCAATCAGTCATATGGAGATTTATGGAGCCCACCTCAAAGAGCATGCACAGAGAAGTCCAAATTAAATATTACTGACTAAAATTTCTACATTTTTAAAACGATTTTAAAAAACTATCAAATTAACTAAAGCATAGAAATATAAAAAAATACAATTGCAACAAAACCGAAAAGAACTAATTTATTGTTAGCATTTAATTTCACCTAACATGTCTGAGCCGAACAGCATTACTGAAACTGAATGTTTATGCGACTGTGAGAGCAACTGTGGCCTGTGGCCTCTGTGCACATTTTTTTCCCCTGCTACTATACCTTTTAAATTTATCCTCAAAGTCAGTGGGTGAAAATAAGGTATCCCACTGTAACTGCAGGGTACAGACCGACTGCATGAAGACGAGAATAGCAGAAAGCAAAGATGGGCCGATGGATTGAGGGCAGGGGGTGGGGGGCTGGAGAATGAGATGATATGGCAAGCAATGTTGCTTCAGGGTGATAGAGCAAAGTTTGTTCGTCTGACTCAGCAGCAGCACCCAATTTTGGGAGGTCTACACACATGATCCCATACACATTAAAAATGTATATTTTACAGTTTGTGAATATTACCCAATATTTCCCTGTAATTTATTGCATGTATATATCTATATATATCTATCTATATATATATATATATACAGTGTGTCTCTGTGTATATATATACAGTGTGTCTGTGTGTATATATATACAGTGTGTCTGTATATGTATATATATATATATATATATATATACACACAGTGTGTCTGTGTGTGTGTGATTAATCTCATATATATACATACATAAACTGATGTGGTATTGTCAATAAATATACAACATACTTTTTATAATATAAATATATCAAATATATTTCTCTATTACAACTAAATTTAAGATGTTGAATACAGTATTATATTCTATAACATTTAATTATAAATATTTATAATAAATATTAATATTTATGTTTTACTGAAATTAGAATGGAATTCATGACCCTTCATTAGATTTAATTCTGAGGCTAGTTTGGTTAAGTCATCCTGAAAACTGTCTTTTGTTTACGGGAGAAAGGAAACAACATGATGTTACAGTCCCGTCACATGATCAGCCAGAACAAAACAGCTATCCCCTCAACTGAAAACCATTTGAAATAAGTGGGCTTTTTGGCAACATGTTAGGCCAGCTGGTGAGCACCGCCATCATGTCACAGGGAAAATGGATGTTGTTTACACACACAAGCACACACACACACACTTTGTCCACATTTCTCAAGTACAGTGCCATCCACCTCATCTATTTATTTTATTCTGGCACCTGTTCTGGGAACATCCAAGAGATGATCAGCACCACAGACTTTAAAATAACATATACTCTCGAGTACTCAATCCAGGTTAAAAGTTGAATTATGTAAACCAGAACTGTTTTAGCAGTTTGGAATGAGAATTAGCCTCAAGTGCTGTTCTGGAATTTCATCCTAAAATGATCCACGGAGAGCTAGGAGATCTTGCTCATGGCTAGAGCTGAATGTTAGGCAATGTTTTCTCTGTTTATCAGTTTATCTGATGCAAAATTTCTATATTGTAACATACATGCTGCTATGTTCCTGTTTGCCTGTTCAGTTTGACCTTGTTTCCATATTCCCGCTTATTATTGGTTGTCATAGGTACTGATTTGATTTCCTTGTTATTGATTCCCTTTACCTTTGTGCCATCTTGTTTCCTTTGTTTGCTCTGTATATATTGAAGCCCTCAGTTTGAGTTGGTTCCCTGGTGAAAGTGAAAGTGTTTTTTAGTTCTTCATCTTTATTTATTGGCACCCTTGGTGAAAATGATCAAAGAAGGCTGTGAAAATAAATATGGATTGTTTATCATTTAGATTTTTCTTAAAAAAATCTAATCTTTCATTAAAGTACTACTAATGAATATGTGTGAAGGCAATAATTAAGAATAATCTGCATGGAAGAGGATAAGTGCGTTGTCTTAAAGTGCCCCTTTTAAGGGGGTGGTTTACTGCTTTTTTTCTTTGCATGAGTGTTTTTATGGGGTGTTTTTAACATATATTCATGGTTTTTCTTTTTTTAAAAATCTTAATTTTATAAATAAAATAAATAAATAAATTTCACCTTTATTGTAAGCCGTTTCTCCTCTGTCATTTGAACGACCGGTTGACTTCCTGAGTCTATGAAACCACTCCCTCAGAAACAGGCAGTGGGGTTCAGCTTGGTTACTCTGGGCCGGTGTGTTGTGATTGGCTAAACTGTGTAGTGCACGTTGTCTGGAAAATTCACGGCCATTACCTTTACGGGTGAATGTTTCACATGCTCCGGTCAATGTAAATAATGGTGGATACTGCAGTATCAGTTTGAGCCAGAATCAGACCTAGAAAGCAGCGATAAAGAGAGTCAAGCAGAACCTCACCACACATGGCTCTTACAAAACTTTTCTGAATGGTAATTTGCCTATATATATATATATATATATATATATATTCTATATACCTAATACGCCTTGGAAGCATTTGGACATGCTTCAATATCTGACGCTTTAGGCGCCCTTAGCGTCAGTTAGATGACGCCTAGGATCGCGTGTACTACCCCACCCCACATCTAAACCTAACCGCGTCCTCTAACAGACGCTTTCCTTTAGCGTCAGTTAGATGACGCCATAGGATCGCGTCATGTAAGTGACGCTAAAGGGCGCCTAAAACGTCAAATATTGAAGCATGGTCAAATTTGACGCCTTGGGTGAGAATGCGTTCAGCATATATATATATATATTACTTTATAGGTGTTTATCATTGCAATTTAAGTGAAATCACTGAACTTAAATATACAAGCTTGATAAAAATGATCATTCTAGAAGAAAATTTTAAATGGCACTTAGAGGCTTTTGCATCTGAACTCTTCATATATATATATACTGTATATACATGAAAAATACATTTACAACATTAGTAGGCTACATTTACAAAATTCAGGTCCAAAATGTTTGTACGCGTTTGTCGTTGACACGAAATAGCATAACTAAGTGGCTATAAAACTAAAACATTATGTCTGAAATTATACATGCAAATACATTTAAAATGATTAAGTCTTAGCCTACTCACTGCTGCCCTCTGGTTTTAAAGTTGGAACTGCTTCATGTTTTAGTAACAGTTTCTTGTTGAATCCGGCATTGAATTCGTGGAGATTCTGGACGCTGTCTTCCGTAAATGCGCAGCACAGAGAGCTAAATTATGATTTTAATTTTCAGGAACATAATCAAACATAAATTGTATCCATTATTGACGAACTATAATGTCCGGGAAGCATGAACACAGAAGACCTGACAGCTGGGTGAAAATAACACACTTTTGACAAGCCGCAGAAATATGGCCATGCCCTTTTTTGCATATTATGGAGGGTGGGTTGATGCAAATGTGTGGGTTAGTGACGTCTAAAACCCATTGTATTCCCATTCAAGTTGTTATTGTAGGCATTAAACTTCCTGATTTTTAAAAGACATATCTCAAATAAATGTACATGGCACTGTCTCTGACCTTGAGAAATATCATGGCATTTTTCTTAAAATGTGTCCGTTATAAGTGAAACCTATCTGAATTATTACTTTAGTTACTTAAATAGAGTTAAATAGCATCTCTCTTTATGATGGAACTTTCCACATCTTGGTACAGAACAAAAAGCAGAAAATATGGAAACACAGAGTGTGAGTGTGTGGCAGAATGTTTGTGTGGATGTGAGTGTGCAAGGTCATAAAAGACAGACAGCAATTCAATTACTGTGACCAGAGAGGTTATTCAGCTACAAACCATCACAGTATTCCTGTTTTCTTTTTGTGTTAAAATTACTATTGCATACATTGAATTGTTTGCCATAATTAAAATATAGCAAAAGCAACACATCATGAATGTTTAGGAGCATTTGCATTGTTCCAAGAAAAATTTTTTTTTTCAATAACCCTTTGACCAAATACTCTGACTGAACTTTAGTTCCAATCCGTGTCTTGAAATGTTATATCTTTTGTGTAGAATAATTTGTTCTCTAAAGTGTCCAGATGACTTGTATTGACAAGAGTTTCTCTGTTGAATGGAAGTTGCTGCCTGATGTAGTTTTTACAGAGAGCTGTTCTTGATAGCCTGCTGTTATCACCACAACTGTCTCAAAAGAACAAACACAGAATGTTGGAAGTGCTTTTGATTGCTGGATTTTTCCGATGACGTGGTTTTGTTGAGTAAAGCTTTGAAAGTTTTGAAGGAAATCAATGAATTATAAATGAAATCACAGGGTTTCTTATCCTTGATCTCTCTCTCTCTTTCTCTTCTCTGCATTTTTTGTACATTTCTGTTCTAAGTTTTTCAACATACTGTTTACAATAAACATTCCTGCTTACACACCCATAAAATGATTTGGGCTATTATTATTGAAAATACTATTATATGTGAAACACAAGATCCCAGTCAGATAAAATATGATATGTCATCCACAGAGGGCAGAGTCAGTATAATCTGCATAGTTGCTTCATCTGTAAACTATGACGTTCAAAAGACGTTCTAATTACCTAGAGATCAGAAAGATGTTGTGTTTTTAGGTTTAAAGACTTTTTGATGTTATAAACAGACAAAAAAGTTAACCATGAAAACACAAAAACAAGACGTGTATGTTAGCGCCTCATTAAAACTCACTAGGCAGAGTAATGCAATATAATATGCAAGGATATGAACACCGGATAGCGTAGCAGGAACGGCGACTGAAGGCGGCGAAATCAAGGCCAGCAGCTTCAGTTGAAATGGCTCATCCTGCAGAAGGCTTTCTCGACGGCGCAGCTTCTCACTCTGGATCCAGCGATGCGTGCACTTTGATGAAGAGATGAAAAATCAGTGATATCAGCCCATCGAGCTATATTTATAGGCCTAGGCCATGCCCGGTTCGGCGGGAGTGTTACGCAGTGGGCAAGAAGCGCCCCCACTGGACCGTCACCAAAGGGCCTCTCTCGATAGGCTGCTGCAGTTGCCGCAGGACAGCCAATAGGCATGCTAAGTCACCTTGCCTATGTCTGCATGCTGCCGCAACACGTTTTACATTAATACAAAATTAAGGATAATATTTTGGCTTCAATATTTCACGGAAAAGAGATTTCATCATTGTGCAGCTCCACCAACGTCCCTGTCACGGATGTTGCCGGCTCACACACTTGGTTAGACTTACTTTGCAAAGCAAACAATACCGGCACAAGACAGAAAGGAAAATCCTCATATATCACCACAGCTGCGAAAGACCAGACGCGACTCTTCTGATCTTCTTCCCACTTTATCCTATTTTACAGGCAACAGTTAATCTGTCAGCCGGGTCTCCTGAGCCGGGCCCTGAAACAATAACATAATTACTAACATTATTAGCCCTATATGTAATTCTTTCAGACATATTGGTGGTCATTTGTGTAAACATTGTTTTTATTTTATCATGGTTAATAAGCGGAGGTAAGACTGCTTCATGACCGATTTAAAAGTTCTGTGTGACTGCATCTATAGGCGACAATCACACATAAATGTCGGTGGGAACTACAGTAACCCCTGTCTTTTAGTGATGGGAACACAAACCCAAATCAGATCTTTCCCTAATCTTGTAGCAGTTGGACACATACTGTGTTCCTATCAAACAGCATTCCTTCAGACTCCTAATCATTATTTGTTAATTTATCAAACATGTTGTGTATAATTTTAATTTAGTTATAAAACCTTTCTGCAGATCATGGATTTGCTTTGATCACACTGCCTTGACCGTGTGGTTGTGTCTGCTCTCTCGTTCTCGCAGTCTCTGTAATTGATTGTGATTGTCAATAAGAATGGCAGCAGACCAGAGGCTTTAATTGGGAATGTCTGGTCTTGTCTGGTCTAGTGCCATCAAAAGGCCTGTAAAAGAATAAACCCGCTTATGACACAATCCCACAATAATGCTCATATCTACTACATGATATCAGTGACGCAGATTCAATTTCTGGATATAAGAAGACATAAAAGAAATAAAAAAATACATTCATCATTTAGATTTAAATGTCATATGACTTTCATTTTTCTGTGGAGCACAAGATGATTTTTGAAAAACATTTCTACTGTTGTTGACAGAAATGGTTAGAAAATGATGGAGCAAATAACAGCAGACTGACAGCAGCTATAGAGTGATAATAAGAGGACAACAGATGAGTAGTGTGATGAATGCTGACTGAAAGATGAAAAGATACCATGTGATCTGGAACGCAGGATGACAAACTGACAGTATTGGAGAGGACAGATAGTGTGAGTGTGTTTCTGTGTGTGAGACTGAGTGTGTTTCCGTAAGTGAGTGTATATTCAAAGCCTGGACCGGCAGCACTTTTCCGGCCTCATTATCTTTCTCTTTTCTCCTTGCTTCTTTCTCTCACACTGAAATGCACCACACGTTTTTGTGTCTCCATATAACCAAATTTGCACCAGCTGTTAATTCGTCACACGGTGTGTTGGATAAATGTGTCACTGCAAGCTAATGAGATAGGAGACAGAGTTCCTTAAATTAAAGCTACTAAAAATTAAAGAGTGCTGTCATTGGTCATGACCTTCCTTTTCCTAGAAATATGGCATATTGAATTTGTGGAAAGGTCCTGTTTAGTATTCGGTGTGTGTGTGTGGGTTTAAGGGGGATGGGCAGAAGCAGTGGTCTCCGTTAGGAAAATATACGTATATATAATGGCGTAATGAAAATCGAAATAAAGGTTTCTGTTAGGGTTAGTATTGAAAATAGAAAATATCCCTATAGTGTGCATTCAGGTTTTACATACATTGTGAGTAAGGTCCAAATGATCCTAGGACAGTAAAATATTTGGGGTACCAGATGTTCCACAAACCCAGTATATTGTCATAATGAAAATGTAAAAATGCTGAATGATTTAGGGTTGGGGGATAAAAGAAAAACATTAACTCAGTATGGAACTCAATGGAAAGTCTTTGCCATGATAGATAAATGTTCGTGTGTTCAGCCAGGATAGACAAACGGACATAAACCATTGAAATTAAAAACATGATATTGAATTTGTGGAGGAGCTAAGTCTTTGAAAATACAAGGAACTGTTTTGAGTGCGAGGGGGTGAGAACATTTTATTCTTTCGGGCTTAAGTATCACTGTAATAACTTGTGCAATAACACCAGTCAGCATCTCAGTGGGTAGGCTTACACAAGACCCCAGATGTACAGGTGAGAACAGGTGAATGAACAGCCGAGGCCGGTTTTGTACATGATGTTCTTCACACATGAGGTCGCATCCTCTGTATAATTGCATAACCTTTTCAGACTCTGATGGAATTCAGGATATTTGTCATCACTTAATTATATCACAACTAGAATAGGCTTAAAGAAGCTTCATACATTGTGAGATTAATTGTGTCTGCCATCTAGTGGACTAGATAGGACAATACATTAATGCATTGAATGTTGTCATTTGCCTTTGCATTTGCCCTTTAATCCTTAAAACAAACTATGTATTTTTATATTTAGTTAATAGTACGTAATCCCATACTTATTAGGCTAGCAAACTATATATTTGTATTTCAGTAGTAGTAAATATTCATTACTCATTAGGGACTAATACTTACTCCAATGCTGATTGTTACTGACTTACTACTAGTCATTTGTTAAAACAATTTAATAGGTAGTTTAATTGCTGCTCACATCTTACATGAGTCATTTTCAAATCAAACAGCTTTCTGTTGGTCATCGAATCCGCGTGACCAACTTGAGGTGGTGCTACTTCCAGCACTAGGTTAGCAGCAAAGCAATATTGTAGTAGCCTTTCAATCTACTAGTGACTATTGAGTTTAATTAAGTAATTAAAAAATACTAGTAACTTAAAATAACTACTCGTTAGTTTGAAGGAATAGATAAAAACGGCTGTTAAAAAGGAAAAACCACTTGTCTATCGTGCATGGGGAAAATATTACTACATTTCCCAGCAGTCTTAGCCAAGCAGCAATGTAAACGACACGCCCAGTCGCAACGCTGGGAGGTGACGTTTGCAAATCTGATGTTTGCGCTTTGTGGCTGTTAGCTGGAAACACCACACTCTCAAACAACTAAACAAGCTGAATTTTTGTAAAATGACAATGTTAGGATATTAAAAACATCAACCGGGATATTTATTTCGGATTCACGGTTTCTGGCTTCAAACCTGTTACCTGGAGGCCTGGTTGTGAGAGGAAATCCCCGGACTGAACTGCGACTCCAGGCCGGTTTGGGAGGACATGCCACCGGAGAGACAGCTTCTCAAAACTCGCCAATCTTCGCGTGTTTTACCCGTAAAACATACGGCAAGTGCCTGAACTAAAGCCAAAAGACTTTTATAAGACACTGAGACTGTCCAACTGACCTACAAAATGTGTTAAAACAGACCGAGGAGGGGAGGTTTATGGAGTGTTAGCAGACGGTGCTGATAAGCAGGTAGAGTACCGACTTTGATAGAAACGCACAAGTGATTAATTACATGTTAACAACTCAGAAAACCCTGAGCAGGTAGATAGTCATAATAATGTTTTTTTTTCAATATGGTCAACTACTTATTCAGCAACAGTTAACTTGAATAAA
The DNA here is from genome assembly GCF_016745375.1 of Pimephales promelas. Next base: position 47,842,944 of record NW_024121099.1, read on the forward strand.
ACTTTAGTATTTTAAGGTGTTTTGTATGCGCACATGACAGATCAGATTATATGCTGTATTTGCTAGGAAACAATATTATTTAAAGCAACAGTTCTTTTTTGTTTGAGCAAGGTTAAGGTCTACTTATCTCAACTCAAGTGTTGCAATCACCAAGTAATCGTCATTTCCTCCCCCCATCCCAAAGTTTCTTATGTTGCAGAACCTCTGTTGATGAGGCCACACTGCATACATGTTGAGTTTTTGGTTTCACCTCCTACTTGTGTTGCTTATGTTTGACACAAGCTGCTGATTTCTTAGGGTCACCGTTTCTAGAGTGTTTGCAACTGAGGACTCGAATCCGTCAGGATGAACCGTTACCTGCCTGTGGCACGACAGCACTTTCTGAGTGCTCTCGCAAGCACGAGTGTGGTGGTCAAATCCATATGTGCCACTGTAATCCTGCTGTACCTGCTCTCCTGGGCTGCTAACACTACTTACCTGCTTGCTGTCACACCTGGCTTCCTTTTTCCTCCCAACTTCTGGATTTGGACACTTCTGACACATGCGGTGGTGGAGCAGCACATTTTTGGTGTGGCAGCAAACGTTGCTACCGTGATGGTTGCCGGACGGCTTTTGGAGCCATTATGGGGAGCGCTGGAGCTGCTGATTTTCTTCGCTGTGGTAAATGTAGCAGCCGGTCTCCTATCTGGACTCTCCTACCTTCTCACCTACGCTGCGACCTTTGACCTGGACTACCTGTTTGCCGTGCGGGTGTACGGCGCACCCGCTTTTCTTGGGGGCATTCTTGTAGCGCTGAAGCAGACTGCGGGAGACACCACAGTGCTTCGAGTTCCTCAAATACGCTTGAAAGCAGCCCCAGCACTAGCTCTGCTTGCAATAGCTGTGCTGCGGCTAGCGGGGTTGCTGGACACTTCAGCTCCACTAGCAGCGTGTGGGTACGGCGCACTGTCTGGGTGGGTTTACCTGCGCTTTTACCAGAGGCACTCTAGGGGGCGTGGAGACATGTCGGACCACTTTGCCTTCGCCTCTTTCTTCCCAGAGGCTCTCCAGCCGGCTGTTGGGTTTGCAGCCGGGCTTGTGCACTCCGTCCTTGTGAAGATGAAAGTTTGTCGTAAAATGGTGAAGCGCTATGATGTTGGGGCTCCATCCTCCATCACCATCAGCCTGCCAGGCACAGACCCTCAAGATGCAGAAAGGCGGAGGTACGTTTAACTTATTTTAGTATTATATACTATTATACTAATTATAAATATTTTGATTTTGCTTTTATCATATATTTTTTGATTTAGTTTTTCTTTTTCCGTTTTTCTTTTATTTTTTAGCAATTTTCTTACATGCTTTATTTCTTTTTATGTTTTAATATTTTTTGTTTTACTTCACTATTTTTTGTTTGTTTAAATTTTACACAAATTAACTCCACGAACATGTAAAACAGTGATAGATGAACTGACACCAAAGTCAAGGCACTTTAACCTCAACCTTTACGCAGAGGAAATCCAATTCTACTTTGAATGGAACAAGCGAAATATGATTATTGATTTCTGCTCAGCTAGTGACATTGGGCATAATTTGTTTTTGTTTTTTACCTTACCGTTGCCAAATCTTACATTTTAAAATGCTACCGGTGCCTGAACCGATACTTTAAAAAAGAGCCACAAAACGACTGGATTTGTTAAAAAAATTCTTTAAAGACTACCTAAACCCTAAACCAACTTTTTTTAGTTTATGATCTGTAAGAATGGGGCATTTTTTAATACTGATCATTGATTCAAGTAATTTTTTTGACATTTGGGTAAAGTGTTTCATTTCTACAATATGGTGTAAAAACGTCTTAGTGCTGCCCTCTTCAGGTTGAATGGTGGCTGCTGCAGTTGAATTTTCCTATTGGATGTTTGTGGTTCTTCGTGACATACGCAGGTTCCAGCTCACCACGCCCTTGGTACGAGCTACCACGCCCTCGGCAGTTTAAAAATAATTTTGTCAAAACCACTGTGAGTCAAGAAGAGTTGGAATTACAAGTATTGAAAACCATCAGGATAGAGTATTGTAGTAAACGTCAAATTTTTATTTATGTATAAATAAAATTTATATTCCATTATATTCCCATTGAGTCATTTAATTTTACAGCATTTTAATTTTTTTTTTTTACAATTGATATAGGCCTAAGCGAATTAAAGTTTTAATAGTGCACGCTGCGCAAAAGTTCTGTTAGGCTTATCAAAATTCTGGCCTAATAGTTCATTTACTTTTAAACATTTATGTAAATTTTTGTTTATATCATTTTTAGTGTTAGTTATTTAGTAGTTTTACAGCAGTTTGTGTGTACAATGGATATAAGCCAATTTCATTTATCGTGTGCATTGAGCAAAAGTTCAGTTATCAAAATTGTGGCCTATAGTTAACTGACTTTTAAAACTTTTATGTATATCTTTGTTTATATAATTTTTATTTATATTATTAGACCCATTCATTTAATTTTACAGGACCTTTTTGTGTAGGCTATATTCCTGTTCTTACATAGGCTAGGCCTAATTTGTCATTTGAAATAAAACATTTCTGTTTGGAAAATGTTGTTTTGTGGTCTTAAGTTAAAAGTGAAATACAAATACATGCCGATTTTTTTTTTTTCCTTTTTTGGACCGAGCAGGGTGCGATTTGAGCAGAGCGGCCTGGTGTGGCTTTGAGCGGGGGAGCTTCTCACCGCTCCACTCCGCTCATATGCTCTGTAGCAGCATCAGTTTTATTTTCTTATCTTTTTCCTTAGGCAATTGGCATTGAAAGCTTTGAACGAGCGCCTCAAGCACACAGAAGACCAGTCGGCTTGGCCCAGCATGGAAGATGAGGAGGATGACGAAGATGAGGAGGTGCGGACAGACACTCCTCTCCTTTCCAGCCGAGAGACTTTGCCACCAGCACCCAGCACCACACAAAATCCTACGGGACAACAGGAGTCCAGCATCATAAGTTTCGAAGATGCTCCAACCCATTCCTAACACACAGACAGACACACATAGTCCTTCTTTTTGTCCTGCAGTGTTCAGTTTGACCTTACACAAATGCTACTGGAGACATGACACACACACTATCTTGGTAAAGTTTTACATAGAAAAACAAGGAGTTGCCACTAAATGAACACATCACCCAGATAGGTAAACTGAATGACAAAGACATCCACACTCAGTTTTTCAGCTGTACAAAAAACCCTGGACTAGCCTGAATCATAGCAGTGCTCCAGTACTTCTGCTTTGTAAAAAGAATATCTTCTCTCCCTCTGGCCTCTTGTGTAAGGTTCCTGGGATGCATTGTCTCTGAATAAATGCTCTAATGATTGATGGGGATTAAATCTCAGTTTTTAAATGTATGGCAGACTCTAAAAAATGTTCATGGGTTGCCTTTTTTTGTTTGGTATTTTTTGGCCTTGTATCAGGAAAGGCAATATTCCTGATATTTATTGAGCACGAGCAGACCATGGGACTTATTGCTGATCACTGATGTAACCGCATTATAAGAATGTCAGGAACATCAAGGGCTGGATTGCTAAAGATGAAGATTGTTTGCAAATGTTGGGACTTTTCAAAAAACGTGATCTCTAATTTAAGGCTCTGCTCTCATTGGTCAGGATGTGGCCCTTTGATTTCCTGTTTTCAGTCACGGTGATGTAATAGGTGGAGGCATAGAGAGGAGAGAGTTGGATACAGTCATTTCAAATATATTTTTGTTCAGAATAGTTTGAAATGATAATAGCAATATAGAATCTGAATCTGTTCCCTGTTGTACCTTTTTCCTCCTCTGTACTTTAATGATATGTCTATATGTGTTGGCTTAGAGTGCTGCACTCTAAATTATGAGCTTACATAATGGACCTGTTTTTATAAAACACAGATTGTCTACACAATGTGGCTTTAGTTTGAGTTTGTATTCTGACAAATAGCTCAGCTATTTCTTTGGAGAAATGTGGTTATGTATGAAATTTGGGTAGGGTTCCTAAATTTTTTAATTGATATTTTTAACCTTTTGTTTTTTCTTTGGGTTTTTTTTACTAGTAATTGTTGATCTGTTTTCTCATGGTTCCAAGGCTTCAACCTTGATGCTTCTCTGGTAGTCTCATTCTCTGATTCAGATCTCAGCCTAATTCTCTGACCTCTCCATCTCTAATAAAGACTAAATGAACACACCTGTACCAGAGGACCTTATTGATTCAAAACAAATGATCAGTTATTTATTAACAATATCCATCAGTGCTTATTTTGGTGTGCAAACTGTGCATGGATGAATATTGCACTCACAAGTGCCAGAGGGGTAGTAACAAGATGGCTAACCACATGTTGTTTTGTTTAGCTGAAAACCTATCCAAACAAAATTGTCTTCTCAGCAAAATTGTGTATCTTTTGTTTATCTATTTAGTATTAGCTTGCACAATGCCTAGAAGTGCGTTTTATATTCTTTTTGGATAAATTAGCAACTCTGAGGTAGTTCAAAAAATGATTGGCCAAAAATGACCCTCTGGGTTAAACAAATTTGGTTCTTTGAGTGACTTTGATGGAGAATGGTGACAGTCCTGTATTTGGCTAAAGCCTTGAAATAATTTAATTTGCATAATGTATATTTCTAAGTTACCTCAGTAGTACAGGTTCAGAGACTAATGTAGTATATCTTTTCAGGGAGTATGGCCACTCCCTATTCAGGACAGGGAAAGCAACAGACAAAGATCACTGTTAAGTACAACTATTGGAGCAACTTGAAGCTGATGATAGTAACTTTGGCCCTGAATTGGACAGCGATAGCGATTCTGATGAATTGTATCACAACCGCATGAAAGTGATGGTGGTGAATCTTCTGACCAAGACAGTGACTCTTCCAATAACTTGTCCAGTGATGAAGATGTGCTGTTTGCCGAGACTGCTAGCCCACAGATGAGCCAAATTGTGCCGCAAAAACTTACAGTTGGTGAAAGAAAGGCTTTCAGTTGCCTGATGTGAACAGGTTGAGTCGTACCAGGATGCCTAAAGCCCAATGGGTCAAATTTGCCCGCAATCCAAAATTAGGAAATGAAGGGTTAAAATTGAAAAAGTGGATATTTTGGTGTTCAGTGAATTTATAGCAGTAATTTAATACATAGTTCATAATTTTCCAAAGAAGAAAAGGGTTCTTGGGTTCTCCAGGGTTAATAGAAAACGTTGTTTTAATTTTGATATGGTTATAGCCATATCACCCTGTAGTAGCCAAAGACTGGTTGCCCACTGAAGCCAAGCAGGATTGAACCTGGTCAGGACCTGGATGGGAGACCTCCTGGGAAAATCAGGTTGCTGCTATTAGTGAGGCCAGCAGGGGGCGCTCACCCTGTGGTCTGTGTGGATCAAAATGCCCCAGTGTCGTGATGGGGACACAACTGTAACAAGCACTGTTCTTCAGATGATAAATTAAAACGAGATCCTGACTCTGGTCATTAAAAATCCCATGGCACTTCTCATAAAAGAGTAGAGGTTTGACCCCGGTGTCCTGGCCACATTCCGTTAATTGGCCTTTATCATGGCCTCCTAATAATCATTAACCCTCCTGTTACCCTCAAATCTGATAACACTTTTTACCCTCTGGGGTCAATTTGATCCCAGTAATTTAAACCTCCACAATATGTTTATTTTTTTAAAAAAGGTTTGTCTCAGTTAATTTATGTCTTTGTTGACTACTTAAGTAACGTTTTAAGTTGACATCCACCCACCACCCCCCTCCCCACCCCACCTAACCCCACCTAACCCCTTACACATCCAGAATACCCATTGCACGACTATGGACAAATTCACAAATCAACATAAAATCTTACTGATTTGACCTAAAATTGGAAAAGTATAAATACATCTGGTGTTTTATTTGTTTTATAATATTTCTAAGTACAGATTTATGTAATCTAGGACATTTGGAAAGAAAAACTATTTATTTTATCAGGATAGTAACACGAGTTATGTTTGGGGTCAATCTCACAAAAATTATGTTTTCTCCTCCCCCATGGCACGGGAAAAATCAAATTTCTCACAAAAATGATGTTTTCCCCTCCCAAATACACAGGGAAGAATTATTAGTTATCTTGAGAATTATGTCACATGTCATGTGAACTACTAGTAGTTCTCGCAATACTACAGATATGGTTATGTTTGGTTGGAGCCCTAAAACAGAGGGACGTTTTTTGAAAATGATATTGAATATGTAAAAATACAATGAACATTATAAATTCAAATTATAACATGTTATAATGACCTCAATGTAACAACCAAAACAAATGTGTGTGAAATTTTTATATTTCTTCTGTTTTATTATACATCTAAAAGAGCCTGGGGTCAAATTGACCCCAAGGAACACCGATGTTACAAAATTTGTACAGGACTTTGAAAAAATATTAGCAGGTTAATTTTATGTTTACAGAGTTGTCCCCATTAAATTAGGAAAAGTCATTAAATTTGAAGCAAAAAAAAAAAAAAAAAAAAATTATGTTTTTACAGACGTTAAACATTGAATGGGGTCAAATTGACCCAAAGGATAATAGGAGGGTTGAATTGGCCCTATCACTCTCTCTCCTCTCCACCTATAGCTGGTGTGTGGTGAGCACACTGGTGCCGTTGCTATGTGGCTGCCATCGCATCATCCAAGTGGATCCTGCACACTCATTTTTGTTACTTTTGATCAATTTAATGTACTTTTGGTGAATTAAGAAATCTTACTGACCCCAAACATTCAAATGGTAGTATATATACACCTTAAAAATGTCAGAATGCTATTAAAATAATGAAAGAAAATCTCATGATTGCAACACATTTAAGCCTTAATCAGAGATCATTTCTTTGCATGTCCAAGAAGACCTAAAATAATTGCAGTTAACAAAGGCTCTGCATGAGGCTTAGGCCTTCTGTGTTTTACGACAATTGAAGCTGGACCACAGTATAGCACCCCCACCCCATCATTCACTTACATTATCCTATATGGAACAAAGATGCAATAAAAAGTAGATAATGGTGACTAAAGCGTTCATTCTACTTATGTCTCTTTTTGTATTCCACAGAAGAATATTAGCTTGGAACAATGTGATATTAAGTAAATAATTACAGAAGTTTATTTGTGGCATAAATACTAAAACATAGGTTTGTTTGTGGACTTAAGGCAGTGTGTAATGTGGTACAGTCGCCAATAGATGGGGCAACAAATACGCACCTCCAAATACGGATTTCCTAATCCATTCAAAACAGCAAACTCATTCAAACGGGGATGTCCTGTTAGTGTTAAATGCGATTGCCTCCTATAAAAAACATGACTGCTAAACATAATATTTGGCGCTGATTATTAACTTTCACGCCACGATACATTTCCTCTTCCAAAGGTATTCTTATGTGGTAGGTTGTTTTAGGTTGGAATAAAAGTTGTTCGTTGGTTAGATTATTGTAATTTTTGTTCCATGAACGGCACACATTTTTTTAGTTTTTAAATTCATACATAACACAAAACTGCCTTGTTATAGTGGTTAAGGGTGGACCGTTTCTTATAATGACTCATTCATCCACCGCCAAATAAACTCTCTTCAAGAACGTGCTCGCGCAGGCGTGGCCCGAGCTCGTGCACGCCATCCCTTCCCCCTTCTGAATGCCCGCGCTCTGCGCGTGCTCGTCAACGTTTTATTGTATCGGACAGAAGAGGCGACGGAGCTCCACCGTTGGAATAAAACAAAACGGCGAGCCATCTAAACTGCAGGTAAGATTAGTTTATCTTCTCATCTCCGTGTTTATACACCTGTTATAAACTTTATAAGCCCAATTCGACGCTGAATGGTTGTTTTAAAACTACTTTTTGATATCATGGAAAGGTAAGAGCTCAGCGACTGACCATTCGCCGCTTCCGCAAGCAACCGCCGGCCGGGAGTAACGCTGCTTACCCTCGGCGTACAGATTTTTAAAACCGTTTAAAGCCTTATCCATGTATCTCGACATGAAAAGGAGATTTTAAATGTTAGGGGAAACTGGTCAAGTTTACACAGAAGTGTTTGGTCGTAAATTTCATATGTATTACCGGTAGCTGCTAACAGTTCTATATGTGGTAAGGAGCTGTTTGTTTTTTTTTTTTTTTTTTTAAGCAGAGAGCTAACGTAAAGCTCGACCTAGACTTGCGCAAAATCTTAGATTTAGACAGAGTATTAATGATTTTATGTATTTTACCGTCCATTGAACCATTGTCTTCAGTGGGTTTTCTTCGGTGGTAACTTGTATATAAAATATATATAGATGTACAATATAAGATTCGTAATCTAAAATAAGCATGTTTCATAAACCGTAATTTTAGCAAATCTTGTAAATTATAATCTGATTGATTGGTGTTTGATTTATTAACCTTTGAATATATACTTATCTGGTTATTGATCATTTGAAATGTATGAGTTTCTCAGGGATAATCTTTGGTATTGTTTTATTTGGTTGGACAAGGAACTTCCATGTAATGTAGCTGCTAGCATTAAACGGTAATTAGCTGTATCCAAGTGAGATATGTTTATCTAAAATTATATGTCATTCAAATTTAAAAAGTTGAATACAAAAGCATAGGAAGTCAGATGCATTGACCCAAGCTTCACTTTTTTCCAGTTAGCTATGATACAGTAATGCAATCCTTTATTTGAATGCATTACTGTTTCTCAGTGACCATTAGAAGTCATTGTGAGTTATAAACCTTTAAATATAGCAATAATCATAGTTGTTTGAAACTCCCATTGGACCTTAATTATGCTGTCCATTGTCCATAGATAAATATATGCATATATACATTGATTAATACCACAGCATTTTTACACAAAAATGTGTTCTCCATTTTTCACGAATTAAGGTTTACTGGGCCAACAGGTGCCATCCAGATTAATCTGTATCACTTTAAATAATTGACTAAACCTTAGTGTTGCCATGCAGTTACCAGGAGGTCCCAGAAGCCATGTGGCCATATACAACCCAATGAAGTTTTACTTCCACGAGGATACAAGAGTATAAGTTTAAGGAGGTGTTGATTTGAACATTATGTTCATCTTCAGGCCTCCTTGCCTTATCCAGGCCCTCGGCCTGCACATCATCTCATATTAATATATCATTAGTATCTTATCTCCATTTAAGTAGACATGTTGAAGTTAAGAGTGAGAATCTCCCAAATCATTACACATTTATGATTAGTATAAGGCCATATGGAAGATAGAACCAATAGTTGATATTTAGTGCGCAAGGCTTTGTCTCTTCTGCTGTTTTTCAGACTTTGATCTTCAGATTTTCTGCACTGTGTGTGTGTCAGTGTTTAATCTACTGTCCATCTGAGCTGCTCTCATCGCCACAGGCCTGTTCATCAATAATGTGGGCTCTGTTCTGTAGATGCCAGCTTTATCTTGGCCACTGGGGTGCAGCTTGCACTTCAAAGACATCTGGCCCAGTTAACAGACACTTCCAGATCTGCCTCTATTTAAACGTCTGTTCTGGATCAAAAAATTAAGTGACGCATCACGTTGATGCGATCGGATGGTTCTGCTGTGGTCATGTTGAAATGACTCTGGTGAAGGCTTGTCGCATGTCACCGTTGGCCGTGATGAGTCAACTGAGGACTCTGGATTCTCTGAACGCTGGATAGCTTTGATTACTGGGCCTAAGGGATGGGATGGTGTGTATTTACAGGACTTTATAATAGTGGAGGACTGCCACGAAGGGTATTGTTCATATTAGAGATTGAATTTTGCAGGACATGGCATGGTATACTTCAAAAAGGAAGTATACCAACATTTTAACCATGGCGATTATCCCAGCTGCTGCAAAAAAGATGACAGAGTGTTTGCAGCAGTGTTTAACTGTATACCTGTGTGTCTTTTGTAGGAATGGCAGCTATTCGCAAGAAGCTGGTGATTGTTGGAGATGGAGCGTGCGGTAAAACCTGTTTGCTTATCGTGTTCAGTAAAGATCAGTTTCCTGAAGTATACGTACCCACGGTGTTTGAGAACTATGTTGCTGACATCGAGGTTGACAGCAAACAGGTGAGCAAAACACACATGAGAAATACAATGTGCATAAACATCCTTGTTTTTCTGCTGCTTTATGTACTTAATGTATCAAATAACAACACTTACTGAGGTTAAATTATGCTGGTTAATGAAATTAATTTGTTCAATGAAGATGGAATTAAAGTTTGGCTCATTTATGTGTTCACATATAAACCCCAAAACCCAGTTTAATAAGTTGATTAAGTCTTTGCCTGTCAGTTGGAGATCTTAGATGTGGCTTTAATGTGAAAATATTGACCTGATCCACTTACCTTATTTAGCTTAACATGCTGATGGCCCCTCCATCTGTCCTTTTTTTGCAGTGCAAGTCCATTTTAATGGTTTGGGATGTTCAGAATGTGCATTCAAACTCTGTGTGTCTCTTTACCCGATAGGTAGAACTTGCTCTGTGGGATACCGCAGGACAGGAGGACTATGATAGGCTCCGTCCTCTTTCATACCCAGACACAGATGTCATTCTAATGTGTTTCTCTATTGACAGTCCAGACAGTTTAGGTAAGGATACACTTTTTGGTATATCTTTCTGTGTTCCTTTACCATACGTGATTGCTTAAATTACACGTACTTTCTAATTTTTGAATAAAACTAGCCTTTGTTCTCTGACCTCTGTATAGAGAATATTCCGGAGAAGTGGACACCTGAGGTGAAACACTTTTGTCCAAACGTTCCCATCATCCTTGTTGGCAACAAAAAAGACTTACGGAATGATGAACACACACGCAGGGAGCTGACCAAGATGAAGCAGGTAAACAAATACAGACTGTCTGTTTGAAAATAGAAACGCATACAGTATTGGGTCATTTTTACTATTGCATAGACAAAATCAATGTGCAGATATTGTGTACTGACAGCATATTTTGTTTTGGCTGTCCAATAGGAGCCTGTTAAGGCAGAGGAAGGTAGAGACATGGCCAATCGGATTGGAGCATTTGGTTATATGGAGTGCTCAGCCAAAACAAAAGATGGAGTTCGGGAGGTGTTTGAAATGGCCACTAGAGCAGCGCTGCAGGCACGCAGAGGAAAGAAGAACAACAAATGCAGTCTGCTGTGAATACTAGCCATCAGACTTTATGCCTCTACTGGGGTTCAGAAAGAGTGTGTGAGGGGCACACTCCTATTTACAGTCATACATCCCCCTCACATTCGCCAAATGCTTTTGGGAAAGATCCCAGAAAAAAAGCTTTTTGTCTGTTTTTTCCCTCCCTTTTGGTCTTATATTTTTAGTCATGGAGATGTTTATCAGTATTTAAGAGAACTTTGAGAAATGGGACTTTTTGTTGATGCTTTACCAGGATTTGTGGTATCATTTAAGCTTGCCCATCTGCCAAATGATGTCATGTGACCCTGTGGGCTGATTGGAAAGGAGTTATCCTGTGAGCTGCCAATCAATACTTCAGCCCATCCCTCATATGCTGGGCTTTTTTCTGCAACATGAAACAGGGCTGAACTTGATTGTTTCTGTATGTATGAATTATTTTAAGGTTTTTTTTTAGATCAGGGCAAGATTGGGATTTTAGAACAATAACTGTTTTAAAGCAAAAAAAGGGCATGGGGTGGGTGGGTGGGGGGGTTGATATGTATACATACTTGTACATATGAGCATGTGTGTATTTATATGTACACACATTCAGGACTGGAAACCGTATTTGTAAACTAGACTTGGTAATCTTGTGTAATAAAAGATGTTCTATAAGGAGCAACCCTGTTTTTGTGTGCATGTAGAAAATTATTTACAGTGCATGTCTAAACCTTCAGAAACTAGCAGAATGTAAATGATACTAATATAAAAAAAATATTTTGTTTGTCCTACTTTTTTAAAGGAGTAGTTCACTGCGAAAAATACGGTTCTGTAATTTACTCATTCCAAACCTGCCGTTTGAGAAGTGTAGACATTTTGAAGAATGTTCACACTATTTTTTTTCCATTCAATAAAAGCATATATTCACCACAGTCATGAATGGACTTTATGCACACCTACTGCATACGTATTTCTGCTTAAATGTGCTATGTGCGCTTATCCCATAGCAAACTGATAACAGCAATTTTTCTTCTAATTTCCATTAACTGTTAATCACATATATATATATATATATATATATATATATACTCACCTAAAGGATTATTAGGAACACTTGTTCAATTTCTCATTAATGCAATTTCTAATCAACCAATCACATGGCAGTTGCGTCAATGCATTTAGGGGTGTGGTCCTGGTCAAGACAATCTCCTAAACTCCAAACTGAATGTCAGAATAGGAAAGAAAGGTGATTTAAGCAATTTTGAGCGTGGCATGGTTGATGGTGCCAGATGGGCCGGTCTGAGTATTTCACAATCTGCTCAGTTACTGGAATTTTCATGCACAACCATTTCTAGGGTTTACAAGGAATGGTGTGAAAAGGGAAAAACATCCAGTATGTGGCAGTCCTGTGGGCAAAAATGCCTTGTTGATGCTAGAGGTCAGAGGAGAATGGGCCGACTGATTCAAGCTGATAGAAGAGAAACTTGAAATAACCACTCGTTACAACCAAGGTTTGCAGCAAAGAATTTGTGAAGCCACAACTTGCAAGAGCTCACCAAATTTGGACAGTTGAAGACTGGAAAAATGTTGCCTGGTCTGATGAGTCTCGATTTCTGTTGAGACATTCAGATGTTAGAGTCAGAATTTGGCATAAACAGAATGAGAACATGGATCCATCATGCCTTGTTACCACTGTGCAGGCTGGTGGTGGTGGTGGTGTAATGGCGTGGGGGGTGTTTTCTTGGCACACTCAACTTTTTCCGTGTTTAAGTGATAGGCTATAATCGGGTCCCGGAGCATCTACCAACCCAGAAAACGTGAAAGGTGACAACCCAGTAACTTTGTTTTGGGAAGTCTTTCTCTGCAAGCATGTCAAAAAATAAGCTGATCAGATTTCGCTCCCATTCTGACATAGGAAGGGGATCTTATTATAATATTACCACCCTTTAATTTGCACGTTTCCAGCCATGGCGTCACCATTTGGTTTTCGCAAGTGACAACAGAGTCCCCAGCTGCAATGGCAAAAGTTTGAGCAAAGCATGCAAATTGTTCTGTCGTTGGCTGCAAGAACAAGCAGATAACATTTTAACCAGAAGCGAAGAACTTTTAATACAGAAGCGATCAAGCAAGTCCATAGGTGTGTCAAGTTCCAGACAGACAAATAGTACTATAGAATTTATCACATTAATAGATTATTGGTGAAATTTTGGTCCGTTCCTCACACAAAGTTTTATGGACTCAAAAGTTATATGGACTACATGTATGGTCATTGTGTGTTTATTTTATGTCACTTATTAGCATAAACATTGTTAAAAATTTGTTTTTTACAGAAGAAAGCCATATTTCAAATGACATGAGCATGAGTGAAGATGGTTCAGTTTTCAAATGATTCCCTTAAACTCACAGTATTTTGCTTCCAAATCCAGAATTGTTTGATTTCAGTTAAAGTGGAATAGATATTAATGTTGCTTTTTTAAGTGGTGAGATCAAGAAACATTGTAAATCTCAGTTCCTGGTGTAAAATCAGGAACTATTTTTCATTTCAGATTTATGGCTGTTTCTTTTACACCGCAACAAAATGTAGATTGGTAACATAGCATCATAATAAGATATGTGTAGAAAAAAACTGAGCCTTATGGGGTCATGATAATATAATAGGTGACAAGACAATTACTTCACAGGACTGGAATGAAAAAAAGTTTTACTGGAGGTGGAAATTCTGCTTTCATTTTGTTAGAGAACAGTATGTTCTGTTTTTACTCTGGTGACTAAGCCTGCACTCCAACTAATGTTGAGAGAGCTTTCGATTCAAAACTTGGTGAAGAGGAGCTGTAATTTATTTTGAGTTGCCACCCACTGGATAATCCAGGATTCAGAACAGCCTGGTGAAATTCTCTAAATCATCTTTACCAATATTGTTAGTGTAGAGGATAATTATGCATTATAACACAGCTTGCTTTCATTTGACTGAAGGGGAAGGGGGAGGGGGGGATATGGCTTGTTGAGGAAGGAAGGAAATAGTCATGTAGCCTCCACCCCCAGCGAGAAACACCCAGACTTAGACTAGGCTGGTTGAAAAACTGAACGCAATGCCATTTTTCTGTCATTCTTGTGAAAGACTTCATCGTGACGTGGGACTGGGAGAAAAAAGGCCGCCGCCCTTTCGCAATCTCTCTCTCTCTCTGTGTGTGTCACTCGGAGAGCTCCAACCTTCTCCTCGACTGCTGCGTAAGTGCAGCGAGTCTCAGTGAAACGCCGGGGTTTATATATGCGCCTATTTTTAGCCTCAGCGCGTGAAGCTATTTTTAACCAATATGAGCTCATCACTTTCCTACACGACCAATCAGAGCACAAGAGTGAGCACGTGGGCGGGAAGCACAGAGAGAGAGAGAGAGAGAGAGAGAGAGAGAGAGAGAGAGAGAGAGAGAGAGAGAGAGAGAGAGAGAGAGAGAGAGAGAGAGAGAGAGAGATGAACGGACAGCTGATGGCAGTACGGGAGCGCGCAATGCCCTATCTTAAAATTAATTGATACATTAAATATTTATTTAAAAAAATAAAATAAAAATAATACAGCATTATTAAAGATGCATTATATAACCCAGTGAAGCCTGACATATGAAATAAAAGTCCAAAATGGTTTATTTTTACATGAGCCGACATTTTTGTTGAGTATCATACAATACAGCAAAAGACACCTGAAGGGAGACGTATTTAGACTTATACTAAAAGGCCAATACTTGCTAAAAATATAAACTTTTGTTCATTTTGTCAATTTTTAGAGGCCTTGCTTAGAAATGTGTGTATCACGATACAATAGGCTTTATAGGGTTAAATAGTGACAATTATCATTATAAGATAATCAGAATAAAAAAAAAAATTAAGAAGGCATGGGCCATTCATTATATGCACTATAGTAGCTATACAGTACCATGATAAATATGTTCTATGTCTCTGAGGTAGCAAGTGCTGTTTTCTACGGTTTTCTATGAAGTGGTGTGCTGAAGAATCAGCAATGCATTAAAGAGACAGATGACAATAGAATGGAGAAAATTCAGAGGAAGGCATGGTCTGTCATAGTCCTGGGGACTAAACTACTGAACTTACAGAGGGTGGTGACCGAGAGGAGGATATAGTGTGCAGTGTCCAGACTCCAGCAGTGTCCAAACATTTAAACATTATGGATGTCCCCTCGCATCCAGTACAATAAGAGCACCTTCTCTTTACATGTATAATGCCCTGCTGTACTGAACTGAGACACAGACAATCCTATCTGCCCACTTAGTCTGTAATTCATCCATGTAGTGTGAATCATATATGCCACTTCCCTATATCGTGGTTTATTTATTTTGTTGGTTTCTTTGTGTGTGATTAGGCAACATTATACATGATGCTCAGGCTACTGTAAATGACACGTGGAGATTAATAAATCAATCGAAGTAACAAAGATATGTCAACTTTTAACTGTTCAACAGTTTCCAGCTCAAAGACTAGGTTTATACAACGGCGACACCTGGTGGCCAATCATCATAATTATACTTGAATTCTGCATTCTATAATTGAAATAGAATTATATTCGGGCTATTTAACCGCATTCATGCTCGTTATGTATTTTCTATGTTATTTATTTATGCTACTATTCGAGTATTTAGTGGTTTTCTTCAAAGTATAGATGGTTCTCAATCCAATATTGTGAATGTGATGCAGACCCTTTTCCTGTATTCTTACACTAAAACACAACACTATTGTAATGCCATGATCTTTTGGACAGATGCCATAACAGCCTGCACTCTATTCTTTGAAAAACCTTAGGGATACTATGGTAAATAGGCTATGGTAATGGTAATCATTCAGCAGACGCTCAGAAAAAAGAAGAAAACAATTCTCAGAAGAAATAGAAACTGGAAAGAGTCAAGAAAGAAATTAAAACAGACGTCTTATTTATAGCGAATGTATTTCAGCCAGCTAGTAGACAAAAATTACATGGATGCAGATATAGGCAAACTATAACATTATATGATCAAATATATTATAACACGTTCCTCTATTGTGTCTTGCTGCTCTGAATGTATCCTGTCAATGTACAAGTAAGAACTTTATTTGGTAAGCCTTTATGAGCAGTATAACAAGGGCAAGGCCTACAGTTATTGTCACAAAACAGACCTCTTCGGTATAATGCAAGATGTGTAATTTGTCCAGAGAGGTAAGACTGCGGCTCCTTTTCTCAAAGTCAAATCAAAATGGACAATTTTATAACATACACACCTCACCTAACAAGAACTGACCAAGAAAGACTGAACAGAGAGAACTAAATACAGACACTGACGCTTTTGACAATGCGTATTCATCCAACGCGCATGGCACCCTTTAGCGTCAATATGAGACGCAGATATATATGAGCCAGAAGGCGCCTCCTAGTGGTCCAACCCTAACCCTACCCCAGGCCGAAACCTGCCCATAACTGAAGCGTGTTATATTGACGCTAAAGGGCCATGTGCGTTGGATGCATACGCATTGTCAAACAGTGAGTAAGATTGTCTGACAGTGCGATCTAATGAGTTATTCAATGTATTTTTTTTTTAAATATCTGTAGCCTATAAAATAAATCATTGATAAACACGTATTTGAAATGGAATTAAATAACAAGTACTTTGGGTGTCTTGTTTGTTATATTTGTTTTCATATAAAAGCAACAGAAGTTTGCCAGTTTATTATCAACACTGTGCATGAGCGTGAATCCCGTGAATCCCGCGATATCCGCCTTTGATCTCACAGATGTCTGATCCACTGCGAGAAAAGAGACCTGTCCGGCTTCCCTGCGCTTTCTTCACTCCTGCCCTCACTGCAGTCGCCTTGCATACATTTCAGGCGAGGCAAGGCGCATCTCAAACAAGCCTAAGACAAGATGGTGCAGACGACGACTGTGACACCTTGTAAGGCGCTTTGGATAAAAGTGTCTTCCAAATGCATAAATGTAAATGACTGAGTGCGACCTCGACGCATCAGTGAATGGTGAGATATTTTTCTATATAAAATTATCCTGTCAGAAGAATTATGTGATATCTTTATTATTTATTTTTCCTAAACTGTATCATCTCAGGGAGCGTTTGTGAGGTTTTACACATAAGGTTTTCAGGCGTTTTCCAAAAGTTTCTCATCCACCTTGAAATGTCGGAAAACGCCTCAAACACTAGAGTGGCCGGAGAGCGTTTTTAAACGAAAACTCTGTTATCACGTAAAACAAAGTAGCTTCCATTGACTTGTTAACCAACGAGACATGAGATCACACAGCACTAGCAAATGAAAACAATCCGATGATTCAATCAATTCCTTATGGACATAATCAAGTCCCACCCTAAATATTTCCTTGTTCAAGAAACCATTTCATTTGGATAGGTAATAGATCGCAACTTCAGTTTCATGTAGACTTTAATTTTACTTGTATTGAGGGGTGTGTATTAATCCTAGTTTAGTCGCTAGAGGGCGTCAAATCCACACAGTTGCATTTCTGATGCTCTCAGTGATATTCATTACTGTAAATAACTATGATCCCTCTCTCTCTCTCTCTCTCTCTCTCTCTCTGTTATAAGTCTGCTAGGGGAGACTTATTTTTATTAATTTTTTTATGCGACCTAATTTAGCAACCATTAATTCTGATGCTGCTAGATTTAATTGGAGTGTTTCGTGTGTGTGTGTGTGTGTGTGTGTGTGTGTGTGTGTGTGTATAAACAAGACAGTGAGGGTGAGAGATGAAAAGAGAGAGAACCAACATGAGATTTCAACAGTCGTTAAGCAAATGAATCCTAAGAGGATCACATCCAGCAGCTGTCTTATTCTTTAAAAAAAGATACACATTAATATGGAGGGAGGGAAGGAGAGATGGAAAGAGAGAGTGAGAGAGGGGTTGGGCACAATTGGGATAGTTCCCTCCTTCCCAGCAGGGGAGTGTTTGAAAGAAAGGAGTGAATGATAAGAGACTACTGAAGGAGAGAGAGAGAGAGAGAGAGAGAGAGAGAGAGAGAGAGAGAGGGAGAGAGAGAGAGAGAGAGAGAGAGAGAGAGAGATCATAAAGAGTTAAAAGATGCAGAGAGAAGGAGAGGGCAAGACAATAACAGAGTGAACAAAACAGAGAGAACGGAAAAGAAAAATAGAAATGCCAGCAATATTTTAAATACAGAAGACAGACCAAGAGAGGATTTTGCTGCAACTGACCTGAGCAGGATCAAATTACTCTGCACTGCACTACACACACACACACACACACACACACACACAAGGTGTGTTATGCTGACATCAGGTAGACACCATTTGTGTGTGTGTTATTTCTGAGCAGAGGACGCAGTGTGTGTGTGTGTGTGTGTGTGTGTGTGTGTGTTTACTCCTTGCTAGAGTCACATAGTGTGTGTGTCAGACAGTCATGAGGATGCTGGCTCTCTTCTGTTTAATTTCACTGGCGGCTCCTCTAACGGACGCATGGAGACCATCTAAACCACGAATGCACTTCCAACACTCAGGTGAGGCAACTGACTTTCTATTGACTTTTCACACACAAACCTTTCTGCATTTAACACTGCATTGTTCATTTTCAACCACAATGTAGATGATATATAATAGATTTAAAATCATTAACAAAGCTTAGGTCATTTAACATATAGTACCACATTACCACATGATCTGTTGGTCTGGATATTTCATAGTGCAACACTAAGGTGAGACAACTGACTTTCCATTGACTTCTGATGCTTTTCTATTGAGCAGTTGGTATTTTTATCTCTTAAAGGGATAGCCACCCAAAAATGTAAATTCTGTCTTCATTTACTCACCCTCAAGTTGTTCCAAACCTATATGAATTTATCTTTTCTGCTGAACACAAATATAGATATTTTGAAGAATGTATGTTGATGGATCGCATTAACTTCCATAGTGGGGAAAAATACTGCTGAAGTCAATGGGGCCCATCATAGGGTCATTCATCAAATGCACTATGCGGCACCACAGTTCCATAATAAATATGTTCTATTGGTCTGCTCTGCTTTTCCCAAAAGCATCGTAAGCTTAAGTTGATCGTAGAACAATTACCACCATTGGTGTCTACGATCAACTTGCAGGCTTTCGATGCTTTTGGGAAACGCAGCCCTGCATAGTGCAGACAACTGACCTTCTATTGAGCAGTTGGTATTGCCTAACCCAAACATAACCCTCTCTGCATGTAACAATCTAATCCAGACATTATTTGTATGTTAATTAAGCTATTTTCTTTCCACAATGTATATATGATTTTAGGTTTTATTCTTGTGGACTCACATACAAAAAAAATATTTAGTCTTTCTTTACTCCACACACAAACTCTTTCTCTCTTTTTAACCCAATTACCCATCTGTAATCAGCCATGGTATGACAGGAGTATATCATGTGGGACATTGTGCAGACAAAAATGTCTGTGCGTTTCTCCATGACCTAGAAAACCCTGCACAGATAGCTATTAATCCGTCACACCTTTCTGCCTATCAGGGACAAACAAAAGTGTATGTGATGTGATTTGTGTGTGATTTGTGTATAAAGTGTTTGAGTTTAGAAATTTCTTGGAGTAATACATATCCTAATTCATCTCTCTCTCTCTCTCTCTCTCTCTCTCTCTCTCTCTCTCTCTCTCTCTCTCTCTCTCTCTCTCTGTGTGTGTGTGTGTGTTGTGTTGTGTTTACTTGGATTTCTTAATTACCCAATTAGCCTTTCATTCACGCAGACTCTCAAAGGCTATGAACATAAGTGTGTGTTTGTGTTAGGGAACGTCTGGTGGTTGATTATTATACAGCTCATTTTGGCTTGATTTCCTTAATGAAATGATAAATGACCGCTCTTGAGTAGCGTATACATACAAAAACAACAATTTTGTGGGATTACATAAGTGAAATCACATATCACAAAAAACAAACAAACATATACTGTATTTGCTGACTATATACAGTAATATATATTCAGCAAATCCTTCAGTTGAACCATAAAGAATCTATTTTCCATCTGGTCTGTTGTGATTGGTCAAATTGCAGTTGATTGGCCTTCAGTAGACGTGATTGATTGAACATGAGCATAAATCAATTAGCTAAGCTCTGGCAGTATGTGTGTGTGCATTTGAGTGCTATAATTATGATGTATACTATTTTTCTCAGATCAAGGGTCAAGGTTAGTAGGTCTGACTGACAGAGATTTGAGAAATACCAGAACACAGCAATGTGTGTTCGCTAGTTTATTTTGACTGTGTTTATGTATGAACCCTCCCCAGTCACAGACTTAGTCGCACCTGTTAGCATTTCCACCACACACATATAACATACCAGCTGGTGGACTGAGCAGTAATAGCTGATAACTCAATTTGCACAAGAAGTGTGTACTGTTTGTTTTTGTCCACCAGTAGCACTATGGGAAAATATGTGCTCAAGGAAACACACCCTAACTTTCATTCACACTTGCAGTAAAGTGTATGCCTGGTAAAAACCAGACCATCTCAGTTTGTAACTTTCAAAGCAAATCCAAATTTGCCGGAAGTTGTCTGGGTTTTCCCAGGCTATGTATGAAGAGTTCAGATGCAAAAGCCTCTAAATGCCATTTGAAATTTTCTTCTTTAATGATGATTTTTTTTTATCAAACTTGTATATTTAAGTTCAGTAATTTCACTTAAATAACAATTAATAGGTAATCTTCATTGCCATTTAAGTGAAATCACTGAACTTAAATATACAAGCTTGATAAAAATGATCATTCTAGAAGAAAATTTCAAATGGCACTTAGAGGCTTTTGCATCTGAACTCTTCGTATGCTTGTGAGCATACACTTGAAATGAACTCTGTTTGTATCATTGAATCATTTTCTTTTACTGTAAATCTTCTAGAAACAATCTGTATTAATAAAGGTGACTTGACTTGATAAGCTTTCTAATCGATTTAGGTTTCATTCTGATATTTCATAATATTCATTTAAAATGTCCATTTTGCTTGGAAAGGAATCTCTCTCGGCTAATCCTGTAAAGAGCTTGGTTTGATTTATCTACATTCGTCATCATGTTGTGTTAAATGTTTGGTCTCAGCATCATCTGTGCTCGCTGAGAGCTGCGAATGTGCCAGGCCACCTGAGGCTTACCCAAGGACATCTTTCCCCCAGGGGAATGGTCCCTGCAACCCCAAACAGTCCAGAAACTATGGCGCCTTTTCAGGAAAGCAGAAGTCAACCTATTTGCGTCAAAAGACCATGCTTACTGCCCAAATCTGGCCCAGACGCCAGCTGTATGCCTTCTCTTCGATCTCTCTGTTGCCACAGGTAATCAAGAGGATTAGGGAACTCAGTGCTGCTTACAGCCTACAAGAGCTGTTGGATAAGGGAAGGTCCCCATCCACACTTAAAGTCTAGGTGGCGGCCGTTGCAGCGTTCGCAGAGTCGACATGTGGCCGGTCACTAGGAAAAAATTAGCTTGTCATCCGCTTCCTTAGAGGAGCCAGATCCTATGTGGGATCTTTCGTTGGTCCTCGATGCCCTGAAAGCTTTTCCCTTTGAGCCACTAGATTCTGTGGAGTTCAAGTACCTGTCACTCAAAACTCAAAAATGTTTTCTGACTGCTTTGCCTTTGTCACCAGTTAAACATGTGGGAGACTTACACGCGCCGTCCGTCAGTGCTGCGTGTCTCGAGTTCAGGCCAAATGACTAAGTCATCCTCAAACCTAGACATGGCTATGTTCCTAAAGTGATTGGCACTCTTTTCAGAGTGCAGGTCTTTTCTTTATCGGGTCTGCCATTCATCTCCTCTGCCCGGTCAGGGCACTGAGGGTTTACACTGCGCGCTCCGCCCCTTTCAGGTGCTTGGAGCAGCTTTTTTATTTCGTTTGGTGGGCACACCAAGGGTCTCGCCGCCTTGAAACAAAGCTTGTCCAGATGGATTGTGGATGCTATAGCGTCAAAAGGTCTGTAATGCCTCTTGGGCATCAGGGCTCATTCCACTAGAGGCACGGCTTCATCGTGGGCATGGTCCAGTGGAATTTCTTTTCACAACATATGTGTGGTGGCCTCTCCGTCCACCTTTGTCAGGTTCTATAACCTAGAAGTTCCTTTTAAAAAAAGTCTGTTTAAGTAAGATGTACGTTTCTGTCCAGATATGATCGTGCTCAGGTTCTAATGTGTCTTAGCTCTTTTGGTTGAACTGCACCAGTGGGTATGTGCTACATGCTTATACAGGCGGCGCCGCTCTGTATTCCCTATGAGTGCTTTTGTACAAGTGCTGGCCCGCGTTGCTTGCCACCTTATTTATCTGGGTTCCCTGGGAAACCCTTGGACTCATGAGTGGATGCTTGGCGCGCACGGCGTTGACAAAGGGTTCCCGTAGCGTAAGCTAACTAACGCAATACAAGAGAGAACCTGTCGTAAGAGAAAGTATTGGTTGCCTAACGTAATCTCGTTCTCTCTAGAAGAGGGAACGAGTATTGCGTAACCTGCCGCGCTCGTGCCACAGGCGCCTTGAGTTGGACCACACAGTTGCGTTGTATGGTTGTATGTTAGTTTTTGCGTGCAGTCCGTGATTTCATGGTAGGCAGTATTTTTATTTTATCACATTGAATGCAAACTGCAAACTCACATTCACAATTCAGGTAGCCTACCCTTTCATTTCCTTTTGCTGACATTTACAATATGGTGCTTTTAAAAACATTACACTGAAAATAAGCATAAAGTAGAATATTGATCTTAGAATTTTATTTGATATCGGGATTGTTCAAAGGAAGATCACGATTAAATGTAAAAAAAAAAATTGTTTTGAAATACGTATTGTTGCTGGGGTTGGGCTTGTGCTCATGTGCATCGATGTAGTATTAATTGAGTAATCCCACATCAGTCTCCCTCATCATTACTGAGGTAATCTAAGGTTCAGATATAGCCTACACAGCTTGTGTGTGGTTAAATATACAACACTAGGTCTGTATGTGGCTAAATATACCCTCAGCTGGTCATAGAGTGATGGACAGAAAGGGTTTGTGACTTTGTGTTTGTGTGTGTGTGTAAAAGAGTAAAATGACTGTTGTAGTTGTACTAATGGTATAAGACCATCAGAATGTCTCACTGTTTGTCTAATTTAGTTTATGACTAAAAAGGTCATGAGTCAAACTAAGACTAGGGATTTCTAGACCACGTCATTAAAACTCACTTCCTGTTAAACACACGGGAGACAGGTGCACACCATCCCATAATCCATTTGAGTGATTTTAGCACACACTACACACCCTTGTTGCCACAGCAACTGCCCCAAGAAAAGGGGCAATGAGTAGGACTGGTGCCACTGAGAAAAAGCCAGGAATGTGTGTGAGGTTGCAGGCTGTGACAGATTGTGTGCATGTGCCTTGTGAACAGCTGATTTGTGTGTGTGTGTGTGTGTGTGTGTGGGTGAGAGGATATTTTAAAGGAGTGATGAACATGCTAGCCTACAGAAAAACCAACATGATATGTGTGTGTTTGTATATTATTTTTGAGCCGCTAGATTTTTGGTGTAGCCTATTAATATCTGACACACTCTCACTGTAAATTTATTTCCCATTATTCTCTGGCATATTTTCAATTTTTGTATCTATTCTATTCATCTCATGGGTTATTTTATCTCTCTGTCATCAGATTTTTGAACAGATTATTCCGCCCAACGGTGAGTCTGTCTGGTCCACATATTTTTATATCATAGACAGTAAAAGAAATGGACACAGCGACCCTATAGACTTCAATGGAGAAAAGTGAAATCTATTAATTTAGAAGCACTCACTTCCTGATTGCCAAGCGTACTGCGCAAGCTCAAACTGAGCTTGATGACGTAGATGTGATGTGAACAACCTGTACGTAGCTGTGCCAAGAGGACTCTGAATCATTTCCGTTTTCTGCATCGTAGAAATAAGAGGGATCTGTATTTGCCATGTTAAGGAGAGTTAGTTGTAATATTTATTGTTGTGTTAAAAGTTATTTGTCTGTGTACTCCGGTTCAAAGAGGCAGGGAAGGGCGAAAAATTGCCTCTCATTTTCTCCTGTTTTCTCCAAGTGTTAACTACTGAACAATTATTATTATTATTTGAAAATTCTGTTTTTTCCTGTAAATAACGATTTAACATTCAGTCTATTCCTCGAACAAAGCTATTGTGGCCTATATCCTCAGAACGATTAGACCTGGAGTTTTAGACCCTTTTCTTTTTTGTCATTTTAGAGCTTGACAGCCTCATTTACTGTTATTCTATGCTGTTATTACATTGGAAAAAAATTGACTGATATTCTTCAGAAATTCACCTTCTGTGTTGCAAAGAAGGAATAAACTCATCTTTCTCAGTTTTTTCCCCTTTCCTTCCTATATAAACAATAAAGCTAAATTGAATTATTTCTTTGGCCTGTCAGATATGAAGTATTTGTGATTGAAAACAGAAATCCTGCATATAAGCTGAACTCACATCAGCCAAGAGGATCTTCAATCATAATATATATATATATATATATATATATATATATATATATATATATATATATATATATATAATAAAATAACCTGTTCTCTTTCTTTCTATCTCCCTCTCTCTGCCACAGAGCTGGAGCAGAGCGGCAGGCTCATGTCTCTCTCTGTGCCTGCTGGGGATCTGAACTCTCTGCTGCCGGATGAAGACGGTCGTCGCCTTTACATTGGTATGAAGGACCATCTGCTGTCCACCAGCCTGGATGATATTAATCAAACCCCCCGCAAGGTATGTACACACCCCCACACACGCTGTTTCTCTTATATACTCAAGTAAGGGACGGTTTACTTGAAAATTAAGTCTTTTGTTATATACCCTAGTGCTTTACAAAAGTTGAAGTTTAACAGAATGTTGATGCTGCTCTTTTCCATACAACGAAAGCGAATGGTTACCATGGGCTGTCAAGCTTAGAAAAATCCAGACAACTTGTTACTCAGAAAAATATCGGCCTCAGCCGATTTGGAATAGATCACATATTAACCACATGGAGTGATGTTATGGTACTTTTAGTTGTTGTTTTTTAAGCTAGACAATCAACTTCCAGTTCAATTTAATTGTACAGAAGAGAGAAGCAACTTGAGGACAATATTTTTTATTAAAGGATTTTACAGCAGATTACTGCAGTATCAAATAAGGAAGCTTTTAGTTTTTATCTTAAAAACTGTCCCAGCCTAAAAAAAAAAAAAAAAACAACAAAAAAAAACAACAACATTTTTAGCATATGAAATTGAAAGACACAATAAATGTATGATTGTTTTTCAAACATTTGTTTTACACCTGTTTTGCATATGAGGACTGTGAGTGTATTTCTGCAGGTGTGAGTAAGAGTGTGTGATCCCATCCCTGCTTGTCTACATAACTAAGTGTGTGTTCATAATCATTTCATCTGAGTAATTCCAGAGTGGCATTCAACTGTAATTCCTTACATGCTACTTGATGAAATCAGCATATGCATCAACATTTAATATGAGTAAGAGAAGCTTTCATGCATACTTGGACACGAAATTCATATGTGCGTGTGTGTGTGTTTGTGTGTGTGTGTGTGTTGGTACTGTATTTCAGATCTACTGGCCTGCAAATCTAGATCGGATTCAGGACTGTATAATGGCTGGGAAAAATCTGCAGGTAAAACATGATTTTATGTACCACAGTTGACCATGGAGACAGCTTTTCTTGAAGTGTCTAATCACAAACAAATTAAATCATTATAATTTTAACTGTCTGGATAGGTTATTAGTTCTGCCTGTATTGAAGCTCATTCGACCCTTAAAAGCAGTCTTTGTTCATGAGTGCTTGTTTCCTGTTTGTCACAGATGGACTGTGCTAACTTCCTGCGTGTGTTAGAGCATTATAACCAAACACATCTTTACGCCTGTGGAACTGGAGCGTTCAACCCTCGCTGTGCCTTCATCCCTACCAACCTCTTCCTCAGGGTAAAAAAGGACAAAATTTCCCACCATGCACCTCTCTCACATAACTGCTTCCTGCTGTGTTTGTGTACTTATGTTATTTGATGTGCATTTATCATGTACTTTGCATGTAAAGTCAAGTGATTAAATAGAAAATGTCAGATTTAATTAATTATTTGATCAAAATAATTACAATTTAATAAATGTGTTTATTGAAATAAAAAGTGTGACATATAGATCCAAAATAAAATAAAATATTGTTTTATTAAAATGTTTATAGTTTACTTAATTGTTTTTAATTAACTGAAAATGTGCTAGATACATATACAAACGAAAATAATAAAATAATAATAATAATTAAAATCTTAAAATAAAATAAAGTGTTACATACAAATCCTAACAACAATAAAATAAATATTACTGTAATAAAATAATTAAAACAAAAAAAATTGTTTTTTTTAATGTGTATAGACAAAAATAAATTATTTGAACTGTAAATAATGTAACTGGGTTTTTCAGGCCGAGGAAATAACGCTGCAGTATGAAGACACCGAGTCAGGGAAGGGAAAATGTCCGTACGACCCTCACCAGAGAACAGCTACAGCTATCATAGGTAAGACAGTGTGTTTATAGTTTGGCGGTATAGTTTATATGTTTGTGTAAGAACATACCAGTTTAACTCTGATCCAAATCTTTGTGTGTGTTTGTTCAGACGGTGAGCTGTACGCTGGAATCTCATCTGACTTTCTAAGTCATGATACTGCTTTTATTCGGAGTTTGGGGAAGCGACATGTGATTCGCACTGAACAATATCACTCTACATGGCTGCAAGGTGATACTGTGCAACCACATACACCCCAGTATAGTCTAAAAAAGTTAGACTATGACTTACAAATATACACACACAGCATGTTGTTGACAGCCATTAAGAATGCTCTGTGCTCTAATGGTTAAACACAATGAAATACCACATTATATATACACAATAACAGATTTAAGTGTTAGTTTAAATGTATTTTTGTCTCTCTCCAATTCCTCTCCAGGCGCGGAATTTGTGCATGTTGCAGCGATGTCAGAGAGCGATAATGAGGAGGATGATAAGGTCTACGTGTTCTTCACTGAGCGCGCTCAGGAGGCAGAAGGGGCCGCTGGGAAGGTCCTCTATTCTAGAGTTGCCCGCGTCTGTAAGGTATCTAGGAGTGTGTTCCTACGTGCCTAACTGCACTTGTGTGGCCACTGTGCCCATCTCTGTGAATCTGATTGGATGTGCTGGCTCTGACTGTTCCTCTGGATATATATATATATATATATATACTCACCTAAAGGATTATTAGGAACACCATACTAATACTGTGTACTTTGACCCCCTTTAGCCTTCAGAACTGCCTTCAGAACTGCCTTAATTCTGCGTGGCATTGATTCAACAAGGTGCTGAAAGCATTCTTTAGAAATGTTGGCCATATAGAAAGGATACACCACATCCCAAAGATGCTCTATTGGGTTGACATCTGGTGACTGTGGGGGCCATTTTAGTACAGTGAACTCATTGTCATGTTCAAGAAACCAATTTGAAATGATTCGAGCTTTGTGACATGGTGCATTGGAAGTAGCCATCAGAGAATGGGTACATGGTGGCCATAAAAGGATTGACATAGACAGAAACAATGCTCAGGTTGGCTCTGGCATATAAAAGATTCCCAATTGCCACTAAGATGCCTAAAGTGTGCCAAGAAAACATCCCCTACACCATTACACCACCACCACCAGCCTGCACAGTGGTAACAAGGCATGTAAATATAAAATTGAGATATAAACTCGCAATTCTGAGGAAAAGGTGTTAAAAATTAGGTAAAAGGTCCTAATTAGCTTTTGTATCTGTGGCACAAAGACATTTCCATAGATTTCTGTCATTTGAACTTGGTAAATTTTTTAGTAATAACCATACAAAAAGTATTAGTGGTACCAGTGGTAAAGTTATCAGATGGTAAGGCCATAACACTGTCATATATGTTATCGGAACGAGTGATTACCATATTCATGCTCAAGGGAATTTATGTCTACATAAAGAACATGCCCCAAAAAAAGGGGATATTATGGTACTATATCAGTGTGTTTATCTCTCTTTTTTCTCTCTTTCTAGAATGATATTGGTGGTCAGCGTAGTTTGGTTCATAAATGGAGCACCTTTCAGAAAGCTCGAATTGTTTGCTCCGTACCAGGACCTGACGGCATACACACCCACTTTGACAAACTCCGTGAGTAATACACATGCCACATGAAATGCCACACACACAAAAAAAAAAACCATTTCACTCCCACATGATTACCTTACCAAAGTTTAAGCAAATCTCTCAAATTAAATAAGGCTTTGAGATAAGCTTGTACATTTTTTAGAATATTATTTATACTGTTGATAATGTGTGTGTGTCATTATGCCCAAACGTCCCTGATTTATGTAAAACGTTTATCAGTACACTCACACACACACACACACAAACCACACACAGAGTCAGTCAGAAACCGGTTTCTTATCAATCAGTCTGTGTAAACAAAGTCCTCGCATAGAATAAACAATTCTTGAATCCTCAGTCTGACTAAAGTTTTATTGTAATCTCATGCTCATATTATATCTAAGATACACATTAAAACACATACAGTACATATTCAAATGTTAATCTCCGTTATTAGATGACTACATTGATGATAGCACACCCCCTAAACAATTTTACACAAATATCATATAAAACACGCAATAATCAGAAATCAAGAATGTCTTCCGTATCTGACTGCAGCTTTATCAAATCTGCAAGCGGCTCTGAACAGAACTGTTCATTGTCCAGCGCCATGGTAATCTTTAAAGAGCTAGGTTTACATAACTTGTTTAACTCAGTGCATGTTATGTTCAAGTGTTGGAGAGTTGTGAAATGTGTTTATTTCTTGGCCTACCAAAGTATTTAGAACATGCAAAACAACTTTGTTCTGATTGGTGAACACTTTCATGTTTACTTTGACTGTAAAGTGGTATTGATTTACATTATAAACCTGCTGTAATGCTAATATGCATCTCATCTTAGCTATACTTTATGGTGGTAATCCATAGAATTCCCTTCAATGTCAAGTTTACTTTGTGCTCCACGGCCCCTAAACAACTACATCTACCATAATCTCCCCCTACATCAGGGACCCTCATGATGCCATAGCTATGATGAGCCAGAACACACTGCAGACCGTAAATGTTCATCAATAATAGCAGTGTTGTAGTACTCGAGACTCGGACTCGGTCTCGAGACCATATTTTAATGGTCTTGGTCTTGTCATGGACTCGTGTCCATTTGGACTCGGAATTGACTCGTACTCGAACATTTTTTTTTAGGACTCGGAATTATTCCCGAGTCCACTCGAGTTCAATTCAAAATATTTTTCATGATTATTAATGTATGTTAATAAAATATGTCTTTAAATTGATTGACACGCCCAGTGATTGCTGATTTTCTAGTGCGCAACTGCGCATGACAAATTGTAATAAAATTACATTTAACACCACCTATGTGGCCTTTTTACCCTAAACTGATCATATTTTTTAAACTCTAAGTAAATTCAATAAAAAAAAAAAAAAAAAAAATAAAAAAAAAAGAAGTTTTAGATATATTTACTGAAATTTAAAAAAAAAAAAAATAAAAAAAAAGGATTTCTCTAAGTAAAATAGGTAATCGACCCTCACTGGTCTCGGTCTCGACTCGGACTCGACCGTCTCTGGTCTCGGACTCGACTCGGACTCGACTCTCTATGGACTCGGTCTTGACTCGGACTCGACTCTATCTGGTCTCGGTGTCGACTTGGACTCGAGTGAGGTGGTCTCGACTACAACACTGAATAATAGTTAGTTTATACTGCAGAGTATGAGAAGAAGCATGCAAAAACTGACAATCAGATGCGAGTTAAGAACTACTAGGTTGCTGTTAGTTGTTGTGGCTCTAATTTTGAAGCTGTTGAATTGTTATGTATGATCTGTTCAGAAGTTTAAATAATGTGTGTTTGATTGATGAATGGGTGTGTTTATTATCTGCCATTCATGGATTAGTCTTGTGTTTGTGTGTGAGTGTTTTGGAGTCGGTAAGATTTTTTAAAATGTTTTTGAAAGGTGACTGACCAAAGCTGCATTTATTTGACCAAAATACAGTAAATATTCTAATATTGCCACAATTTAAAATAATGGTTTTCTATTTTAATACTTATTCAAATGTAATTTAATCATGTAATTTTCAGCATAATTACAGCAGTCTTCAGTGTCACATGATCCTTCAGAAATCATTCTGATACTATTGACATAGTGAGGAGGACAACTGATATTTACATATATGTTGACTTGACGCATTTTTTATCACAAATTAACAGAACACCTAAAAAGGGAAATTATTCCTTATTGTTATGCACATTTTATAGGATCTAGAAGTTTTGTCACAAAGTGGCCTAATTTCTTCAAATCCACCCTAAATGTTTAGCATTTTTGATCCGCATAATGATGAATATATCTCAAAATGAGTGTGCCAGTGAATATGCCATTTGTCTTGGTGGTCTGCTGAATGTTTTGAAGACCATCAGTATCTGTGTGTGTGCATTTTCACGTCTACGGTGGCACCCCCATCCTGTTTTCACATAGTCTACTGGCTAGATGGGGATGAGGGAGGACAGCAGAGAGCAGGGGAATCAGAGGTTAGGATGGATAAGAATGGATAGGGGCAGGATAGAGAAGTGTCAACAAGTGCAGTACAGACAAAACTATCTGTCCTCAGGGGGAACATAAGCTTTTGTTGGAGGAAATTGACACAACTATAGCATCCTCGCAAAAGTGAAAGAGAAGAAGAGCCAGATAATAGGGGGTGGTGAAAACAATCTGGAAAGGAGGAGAGGAGAAAGAGATGGAGGAGGGGTGGGACAGAAATGAGGGATAGTAGTGGGATTGAAAGGGAAAGATGGAGTGTGAATGCTTAATTCAACGGATTATTTTGGTTTGAGTGTAAAATATGAGGGAAAACAGAGCGGCTGTGTTTATGTGTGTGGTTTACCGCAGAACAGTGTGTAATTAAGGTTTCAACCATTTTATAGTGCAGATCTAGTTTATGTTCTCGCCAGTTTTAAACCAGTTTTTTACACTTGTTTTGCATATGAGGACTGTGAGTGTATTTCTGCAGGTGTGAGTAAGAGTGTGTGAGCCCATCCCTGCTCGTCTACCGCCAGTTTTTATGAGAGTCAGTAAATTTGTAGTACCATGTCTGGTATAGCATGAATGTTTAATAATGTAGTTTCCAACTGGTGGGTCATGCCCCTTATTTTTTGTTGATGTCAAGGACTGTGTGTTTGATCAAACTATACAGTATTTTATTTTTAAGATATTTTAATGTTTTTGAAAGAAGTCTCTTATGGTCACCAAAACAGTAATAT
Organism: Pimephales promelas; assembly: GCF_016745375.1. Next base: position 47,874,381 of record NW_024121099.1, read on the forward strand.
TGTGAAATGTTATTACAATTAAGCTTCACTGAAACTCTCATTTGGACCTTGAACTGTTTGGTTCCCAATGAAGTCAATTATATGGAGAAAAATCCTGGAATGTTTTCATCAAAAACCTTAATTTCTTATGACATGGATATCTTGGATGACATAGCAGGGGTCAGTAAATTATCAGCAAAAGTTTTTTTTTTTTTTTTTATAAAAGTGAACTACTCCTTTTACAACTACTGTATTTTGTCTATGTTTTGGGCTGCACTAGATATCCACTGTCAAATCTGGGTCCTGAAGAAAAACCAGTTGAGAACCACTATCTTAACGTGTGTGTGTGTTTGATTTGATAAGGCGTTTGATCATATCTGGCATGACTGGAATTTGAGAATGAAGAAATGAACTAGCGTACCCTCAACAGCAAAAGTTCATTGTGAAGATATAGATGTGTGTGTTTTTAAACAAAAGTAAAACCGCACGTTTGCTGCATTACAAACGTTTATTTGTATGAGAAAGAGAGTGTGACCAGGTAAATATTCTTTTCATAAGTTTATACAGCCCTGCCTGAGAGGAAACCAGAGACCACACACACTCTCTCATTATTGACTGAAGCTCACACAAAGCACGCTTAATATTGTAACCCTGTTTTCTGTTTTTCTATAGAGGACATTTTCATTCAACATGGAAAGGACAAAACAAACCCCATCATCTATGGGCTCTTCACCACTACCGGGTGAGTCTAACACACTGACCTGGTATCACATTTTTAACCAAGACCAAGAGCTGACTTTAAAAAAGGAAATTTCTCTCAACTTTTTCTCACCCTCACAACATTCCAAACTTCCAAAACTCCAAACTTTGACTTTCTTTATTTCATAAAACACAAGAAGAGATGTTTTTTAGGATGTTGGTTCTACTCTTTATCATAAAAATATGCCAATCAACAGTAAGGGGCTTATACACTCATGATGGGGGAGGAGAGAGAGCTCAGTGCACAAGACAGACATAGAGTAAGATGGCAGGCAGTGAAAAAAAAAACAAAAGAGGAAAGGGCCAGGGGAATATAACATTACAAAGATGGGTTACGTTCAGGCAAGAGGTAGCACCTGCGAAATATCGGAGATGCTTTCCAGCACTGGAGAGACCTTAAGGAGTGGGAAGGCCTGAAAACGTTTCTGCACACAGAGCTATTGTATGGCTTCAGAAGTCATGTTCACAAGTGTAATTTTACTTTTATGGTGCTGTCCTGTCGTTTTTGGAGCTTGACGGTCCCTGGTCAGCCTTCACTTTAATTGTACAGAAAAGAGTAGTATAAAAATCTTGAAAACTCTGTGTGTATGTGGTTAAGGGTGTGGAATTGCAGTATTACTGAGTCATACTTTCCAGCAGGTCAATGGATGCACCCATGAAGTTTAAAACACTTTAGAAGTTGAACCAATTTTACATCAGCCATCTCAAATAGCATATGCCTTCATCTTTCTTGTTGAAAATGTGTGCCTGTGTGTCTGCCCAAGGTTTTGGAGAGGGTTGCTTAGGGTGGAGTGCACATGAAGTATGGATTAGGAAAAGGCCGTTTGGAAAGAGTGACAGTGTTATTGCTCTCTGTTGAGCTGTTCAAATGAGTGTGTTAAATCTCTCAGAGGCTCGTAAAGACTCCTGCTTTCACGGCAGACCCAGATTCAATTCACTTCAGACCAGATGCCACTGCCACTTTCATTTGTGCCACAAGAGCTGGGTTTTAATTGGATATATAGGTCAAAACTCGTTGGAGAATTGATTAAGATGAATGCTGTTGATATATTGTGATTGATTCTTAAATGTTTCTAGTGTGGATGCTGTCTACTTATAACTCTCAATCAATTAATAATTCATGTATCTATTTTTATGTTTGTGTTGGTTTCCTCTCTCAACAGCAATGTCTTGAATGGATCCGCTGTGTGCGTGTACCGCATGCAGGACATTATTAGAGCTTTTAAAGGAAACTTCCTTCACAGGGAGGGACAACAGTACAAGTGGACAGAGTATGCAGGCCGAGTTCCCTATCCCAGGCCTGGCACAGTGAGTCTTCTCAAATCTCATAATTATTTTCATGTTATGGCCGATATTCAAAATCTGTACTATTTTGTCTAAATAAACTAAAAAATAAAATCAATAATTCTACAAAATAATTTAGGCATCAAAACAGTGTAATGTTGTGCATGATTTATTTTATTAATTTTGAGATTTGCTATTGTCATTAAATTATTAGTATTTTTAAAAGATTAACTTTGAATAATCATAAAAAGTTTTATTTAGATAGCATCTTTCCAGGGCTCAAGAACGTTTTACAATGAACAAGCAACAATAATGCCAATGGATAATGATAACAAACAAAACAACAGTAGGTAAATGATAGTAAAACTACAGTAAATTAGAGTTCTCAACGGGCCTGAAAATTACAACCCGACCCGACCCTTGGCTTTTAAAGCCCGAACCCGATGTAACCCGACACATCAACATTATCTGCCCAAACCAGACTTTCTTTTTTTCTCATACAAGTATTATCATGACCAGCGGCTACTTTTCACACCACACAATTTTTGCCGAGTTTTGAAACAAAATAGGCCTAGCATACAAACATAATCGTATACTTATAAGGCATCGTGGAGGAACAGTAATATGTGCACAGTGGATGGACTGAAGTGTGCTAGCCACCTGCGATGTACGTTGCACGCAGCAGCCAGACTTTCTTTATGGTGAACAGCAGCGATGATTAATAAATGTTTTCACTGTGCGAAAAAGATTAAGCCTGAGGTCCGAGTCATTTACTTATATTTTCGACCCGAACCCACGGGTCCTGTTGAGTTTTTCGACCTGTTGAGAACTCTAGTAAACTATAATTATGTAGATGCGTAGCATACAGTACACAATCAGACCCAACAAAATGTAGTACAATGTAGTATGGTGACATTCAGAAAATAAGTGAGCATAGTTTTACATTCAGAAATGGTATTGACACAATGGAGTGATCGGGGGAGAGAGTTCCATAGTTTGGGTGCTATGACACTGAATGATCAGCCCCCCATTGAAGCAAAGCGATGCCATGGGACAAGCTGTGCAGAGATTTAAAAGTGAGCAAGAGTTTGAATTTAACAAATAACAGTATTGGTGAACTTCCTGTCAATATTCAGTGTCCCAGCAGCACATACGGAGGCTTTAAATCAACGAGGGAATATCCTGATGACGTTATCTTCTTTAGCCGCACGCATCCTTTGATGCAGGAGCCGGTGCATCCTCTTGGGGGTAATCCTTTGCTGATCAGAGTGGGCGTGTCTTATAAACTGACCCGCCTCCTTGTGGACAGAGTGGAGGCGGTAGATGGACAATATGACGTGTTGTTCATCGGCACAGGTGTGTGGTCAATATTAAAATAGAATTTAGAATGTATATTATGTGAGATGTCCATATAGTTTGTGAATATTGTGTGTGTGCAACAACAGAATATTCCAAGACACACATGTGGTTAAGCATAAAAGGCCTTTAATAAATTGAGTCATTAAAACAGTAAAAAAAATGCCTTCCTCATTTTGTGTGCGATTAACATATTTATGTTCGGCCACTCTCAATCTTAACTTTCTTTTTTGTTTGTAAATTTAAAATGTCTACATTAACATTCTAACCTATAAAATACATAAAAGGTTTACAATTAATGAAATACTCAATTGGATGTACTTTACCAGAGAACACATCAGTGAAAGTTTTATGTGTACTGTATGTGTGTATTCAGATTCTGGCCTGGTTCTGAAAGCGATTCACCTTCCTAATGCTAATGGACAGAATCAGGAGGTCACTCTGGAACAGCTGCAGGTTTTTAAGGTAATCTGCTGCTTTAGCATTCCACATTCATTAGGATGGCCTTTTAAACTTTAAAAACAAACTTCTTATCTCCTGTCATTCAACAGAACAAGTCACCAATCACTGCCATGACGATGTCCAAGAAAAAGGTACAATGTCTATCAATGAAAGCAAACGTACATGAACATACACGCTATTATAAATATTCCCATCCTGTCACCATGGCAACTTGAGAGGGTGGAAGATACTTAAAATGAAACTGAGAGTTTTCACACATTTTTCCCCATGAAAGATCTAGGATGGAAGAGCGCTGTAATTCTGGAGCTGTATATGGGAATGTGGTTTAAATGTCTGGGTTTCTGGCCCAGTTTTCCTGCTTACTGAAAAAAGCAGTAACAGGATCACAGCCCATATCATTGTGCGTGTTGTGTGTGTGCTTTGTCTCCAGCAGTGGCTGTTTGCTGGATCAGCAGAGGGTGTGGTTCAGTTGGGTCTGTTCCACTGTGATCTGTACGGCCAGACGTGTGCTGAATGCTGTCTCGCTAGAGACCCATACTGCACTTGGGACGGGCACTCTTGCAGCCCATACATGCCAACAGCACACAGGTGATATGACTCAGGCATATTTTAGCTCGATTACAACTGACTAAGATATTTTAAAAGCATATTGAATGGGCAGCTTGTTTGATAGAATCCATTACATCAGCAGTTTCTCATACATTGAAACAACGTTGGTATTTGGGACATCTCAAATAAATCTGATCTGAAACATTCCTTCCTGTCTACAGAAGAAATATTTGTCAGGTGGATGATGACGGCAACCCGCTGAACCAGTGTGTCAGACATGGAGGTAAGAGAAACTGTCATTTTAATGCTTATTTTTTATGTTTTTTATGCTCTCTCATCATTTAAGCCTTTAGAAAAACACAATTAACGTAAAGCTCTTAAAAATAAGGTGACCATAGAATGAAATGCCATGTGCGCATAGACAGACCAAATATTAATTCAATTAATTATTTATTTAGATTAAATAACCACATAAAATAATAAAGTATAATTATGTAGTATTATTATAATAAAGTATTATTATTATCCAAATAAATGTAATTGTATATAGTAATAATAATAATAATAATAATAATAAGTAATAATATTGTTATTATTAATTACAGTTTGATTGAAAGCCCTATTTATTTCATTTAAATGATTCTTTAATTTAGATTTGAATTATTTCATTTGTTGTTATTCAGCTGGTCTTCAGGTGGAGGCAGAGGAGAAGACACTAGTTGTTGCTGTGGGTAACAGCACCTACCTCGAATGTCTACCCAAATCTCACCATGCCACCGTCACCTGGTATAAAGACATAGGCGAGAACAGTTTGGAGCAACATAAGGTACACCCATCCTTAAAATATGCATGCACACTTTAAAAAAAACGTTATCAATATTGAGATGTCTCTAAATTGAACCATCTGTCTTTCAGGTCACATCTGGAAAGCAGCTGGTTGTCTTCGACAGGGGCATCCTCATTCCCCGGACTGAACTCAATCATGATGGTGTTTATCACTGTCAGCTAGAAGAGCATCAGTTCCGCTGGACAGCCGTTACCATCCGTTTAATTGTGTGGAGCCCCGTCCTGCAGCCCTTCCGTGGCACCGCCCAGCCATGGTACCAGGATGTGATGGCACTGATCAACCACAGCAAACTGGAGCGACACTGCAAACAACTCAGCCAACGTCACAACAACAAGCAATCAGGGGATCACAAGCATAACAAAGCAGACAGAAAGAGAGTAGACCGGCACAGAGGTGGGGGGGAGAAGGAGAAAGGGAGGGGGCGGAAGCACCGGAGCAGAATGCAGAGTTCAGCACAGAGGCTGCCGAGGAGCGCATAGCCAGGTGTTTAAGAAACAAAAAATACAACAAAAACACGCAGTATTCCGTCATATTAAGATTTTGCTCCATTCCAAAACCTAATGAGCTGCCTTGCATGCGCCTAGCATCAAGCTCCGTGACAAAATACATGAGGAAAGAAAGATTTTGATCAATTGAAAAGAAAAAGAAAAATATCAGTATTGTTTGGGATTAGTACCATTTTTTCTATACTTTTATTTATTTATTAAATTGATCAAAAGTGACAGTTAAGAGATTTGTATTTCAAATAAATGCTGTTCTTTTCAACTTTCTAGTCATCAAAAAATCTTGGAAAAAATGTATCACGATTTCCATTAAAAAACGAGCAGCACAACTGTTTGAGATTGTGCCCATGTAGCGAAGCAGCTCACTCACTCATGTTTTGGAGCATAGTTAATATATGAATCATGTGAAGGACTGTCGCTAAGCAATTTAACATTGATCTGGAACGGGTTTGATCTGGAACGGGTTTGGTCAAGAAAAGTGTTTACTTTAATATGAAAAAACGAATTGATTATTTGAGGACTGCATATTTGAAAAATCTTCTAAAGCAAGGGGGTGTCTCTTCTGTTGAATAAAAGTAAAATCTTCCAAAGTTTGGGAGAATCTGAAAAAAGTTCTTTGTTTTAAAAAGACTTCAGTGTTGATGGCACTTTTTTTCATCTGTACTGAAATGTTTTGTCTTATTTATCTTTCATGGTATTTATTTTTCTTGTGTTTTTGTGCTTTGTGTTTATATTGTCTTGCATTTTTACATGGTTCTTTTCCTTTTTGATATTTGATTATATGCTGTAATTCTGTCTCTGACGTCACTCATTAAGGTTCTGAGAGATTACTTTAAATGAATCAGCAAAAGCAAACTCACAAAAAAAAAAAAGAATGCAACAGATCCCATGAGTTGATTAACAGCATATTTCTCTGGGGAACGATGGAGGCACGAAGGGTGTGTTTTATATGATTGGAGTGAAATGCCAGCTTCTTTCTCCTGCACTTGGACACGTGCATTGATTGCCAAGAGGTTTGGCTCTGGCCCTGACGTGCATCCATTCTGAAGGATGGAAAAATTAAAAATAAATTAAGGGAAAAAAGGATTTAAATTCTTTAGAGTACAGTAGAGACAGAGAGAGGAGAAAAGCAAATTAAAATGTGGTCAGGCCAACACCAAAATGACAGACAGAACCAGTGATCTGCGTATATGATGGAGCAGCTTGGTTTGCCAAGAGAGTCAAAACAAATAAAACAAAAAATGTTAACAGCAATAGCATAAACAGAAAATGTAGAATAGATGTTTAATGTTTTACATATAAGGAAGTAAATCCTGCCATCAATGATTTGAACCTTGTGAGTTATAATTTTCTTTGTTTTGCCTTTTACTGTAAATCTGGTTTGCATTAATGGACTTTGAACCTTCAATAAAGTGTTTTGGAAGACTCAACATTGCACTACTTGCTACTTATATGGCTTTGTAATAATAATAACATCAGCGTATTTAGAATAGATTGTTGCAGGGATGACATAAATTCCTGGAAGACTAATTTGCCAGTGGTTTCCTCAATATTTTCCTATGGGTTTTTATAATGGGGTTTTCAATTTATTCATAAAAAAATTACTTCTGTGCCTCTGTGGTAAACATAACTTGATGATACTTGGACGGTACCACTGAGTAAAAACGTTGTTTTTTGGGTTCAAACACTATAAACAGAAACGCTCTCACATTCACACATAATTTTCTCTGGGCTCTGCTTGAGATGTGATAAGCATTTAAATTCCATGAGCACAACAGTGTATATTGCATCCTTCTTCTTATATAAAGGACAGGACACTGGGAAATTGACTAGGCGGGTTGCCTTGGATACGGCTGCCCCTTAAAACACTCACAGAACTGAATACCAAATAGACTTGGAGAGCCTATGACAGTAAATGAGATTGGCGAGGGGGGCGAGATCAAAAGTGAAACACATTAATTCATATCTGTTTAGAAAGATAACTGCTTTGATGTTGTTGAATATTGACAATAAATAAATGAATGTACTGTCTTCGTACATGATGATCTTATTTAGGCTATCACAATTCCTCAGCATACATTATACCAAAGTAAAAAAAAAAAAAAAGTTTCCTTGAATAACTTCCTCCACCTCTGAAACAAATTCCTTTTCAGCTGATGTCATCTAGGCCACACTGGCTTCTGGCAAATATTAACCAATAGCCAAATTGTTTTTGTCTGTAATCTTGCCAATACTTAATGTTGTAGGCTAATTTAATGTTAAAGTTAACATTCAAACAAGCATATGGATTTATACATTAAGATAGGCCTACTACCAAAGGTGAACTTGTCCTTCCGGCTCCACATCCTGGTCAAAAAGCTTCCTCAGGGGTTACTGTGTTTGTAGCCTTAGTGTTTTTTGGAAGTTGTGTGTGTTTAGGAAGTGTTCGGCCTAGATGTTTTTTTTTTTTTTTTTTTAGAAAGTTCTTAATAATTGCTTTGTTCTGCTATGAAACTGCCTTCACAATCTACTACTTTCACAATCTAACACATTTCCACTGCATCCCAACCTGCACTTTGTTGTTGTTGTTGAAGAATAATATACTGTTCCTTTCTTTCTATCAAACTACAGATTTAAAATGAGAATGTTGTTTCATGTCGACTCTACAGTCCCCTATAAAGAGCGATAGAGAGTATGTGAGGGTCAAGACTAGGACTTTGCATTACTTTGGCTCTACTTCAAAGGGCTTAATTACAAGGGTAGGTTTTATTTTTTTGGATAATGACAGGGTCTTAGAGGTTTTGGTCTTGGTCAGGGTTCTTGATGATGTGGTTGACAATTCCTCTAATTCAAGCCAATAAAATGACAGCAGGGTAAAAATACACACACAGCCCTCCACGCTACGCCAGTTCCTGAATCAATTGAATTCGGTGGAGTCTACCGCCCCTTGTGGTAAAATTTGAGTAATGTCTGTCTGGACATGCTGTCTAGTCTAGACAACTCTCTTTTTTGCAAATTAATGAATAGATTAACAGATTTTTTTAATTTAATAATTGTAAAACGCAGTTCTCTGATAACTATATCAAGGTATGAGTATATAAACACACAAAATACTTTTCTTTGCGATGTAAATGTAATACACGCCTTCTGTGTCATGAGATTCATCTCTGTTTGTTATGCGGAACTATAGCGTCAACGTTGTGTTTCCATACGACAAATATTTGTGGCGGACTCAGCTGGCAACCTTCATCCTGGGCGAAGAGCTGCAGGTAAATATTTAACTTCACAAATCATCCATAGAATTACATCCTGTTGAAACATGACAAATCAACCCAAACTCAAAAAGTAATTGTCGTGAAGCTGCCGGTTTTCGTTGATATCTCGCGGAATAACTATGAATTCAGAGGCGAGCATTACAGCTAAAGCTTATCGTAAAGCTAACGTCATGTGACCATTGTTGCTTCCCAAACAGTTTTGTTATCTTTCTATTTATTATTTGGCTTATCTATGTCTGGTTTGTCTATCAGGGATGCTAAAGTATTGAGAAAATGTCGTCGTCTGTAAGCCATGTCATAAAGACCCGTCATATAAGCAAAACAGTGTTTTTGGTGATTTTCTTATCGTCATGATTTCAGTTCCCTTTTTTAGAGACACGCACATTATCACTAGATAAATCTGTCTTTTTAGGTTTTTAGTGATTATGTATGTCTCTAAGTAAATGTCCCATTAAATTGACGAACAACGAATGAACTGACAGCTGTCAAAACAGACGCAGGAAACAGACAATTCATAATGCCTCAGTGTTCACGTGACGTGGAACCTGCAAGATCATTCATGATAATGAGGTTTTGAGTTTATTCTCGCAAAATTAATAAACGAAGAATAAACGTATTTTACGTCAGGGTTATTATAGTTAACTGAAACAAAAACAAACATTTTGTTACTTTACATACATTTTAAAGGAGTAGTTCACTTTTGAAAAAACTTTTGCTGATAATTTACTCACCCCCATGTTATCCAAGATGTCCATGTCTTTCTTTTTTCAGTCGAAAAGAAATTAAGGTTTTTGATGAAAACATTCCAGCATTTTTCTCCATATAATGGACTTCAATGGGAACCAAACGGTTCACGGTCCAAAACACTTTCAGTACAAACTGCAAACTGTTCAAAGGGCTTTAAACGATTACAGACGATGAATAAGGGTCTTATCAAGCGAAACGATCGCTCATTTAATAAATAAATTGCAACGTTTAAGGTTTAAAAATGCTGGAATGTGCCAGAAGGGCCACCACACACCAGCTTACTGGTGGAGAGGGATGAAGGAGCCAATCAGTGTACAGTATGGGGATTATTAGTAGGCCTTGATGGACAGAGGTAAAGGCCGGGGCAAATTTGGCTTTTTAATGACCACAGAAAGTCAGGACCTCGGTTTAATGTCTCATCTGAGGGACAGTGGCATTAGGGGTGTTGGGTCACACACAGACCACTCGGTGAGCACCCCCTGCTGGCCGCAGCAACCTAGTTTTCCAAGGAGATTTCCCATCTAGGTATTGACCAGACTCAACTCTGCTTAGCTTAAGTGGGCAACCAGTCTTGGGCTACAGACTGTGGTATGTTTTTGGAGGGAAAACATTGATTAATTAATTTATCATCATTTTCACTCTTTGTATTGTAAATGTATCTTAGAATACTTAGAATACTCGTCATGTAATAGAAATTAGATAGAAATAATAGAATAGAGCTGATAAACTGTAATTTGTAAATTTGTAATTTGTTTTATTGAGAATATGAGTTGCATCACAAAGCTTTAGCTTTACATCACTGATGATGATTAAATTCTTTTTATTTATTTTCTGTAGTGGGTGGAGGGATGAGCCGCTCTCCTGTGACCGGTCAGGGTGCGAAGGAAGCAAGCAATGGGGTGGAATCCTCTGATTCTCTTAAGGCCTCTGATTGGTCAGGATCTCATGGCTTCACCCTCCAGGGGATAAAGTTCATTGATGGGGCTGATTTTGAGCCTCACATGGAGGCGTCTGCCCTGTCAGAGACTCTGAAACACACACCTCACCACATGGACTCATGTAGAGACACACACACACTCCAGCCACACACAGATCACTCAGAATCACAGCCTACAGAGTCACTGGTTCAACACTCCCAGTGCAGACATATTCCAACTGAAGATGGCACAGATGAGGACACGCTCTCCAGTGAGACCGAACTAACTCACGGCTGCTCTAAAAGAGAACTGGAAGAGTGGAGAGCGGAGGAGGTGAACAATGTCAACAAGAGAGATATCAAGCAAAGGAAAGAGACGCTTATTTCTGTACAGGTAAGAGATTAAATTGAATGTTCTTTTGGTACTTATTCAGTTACATACTGATATATAATTTAATAAAATGCTAACTTAATATTAATAATAACAATATTAGGAAATGTATTCATTACTTTAATATTGATAAATAATTTCTATAAATTAAATTATATCTAAATTTAAGGTGATAAATGAATCTATGCTTTTCTACTCAATTCAATTAAATACTAATATACAATATAATAAATACTAACCTAATTTAACATATTATTTAAATAATAATCATTAAATACTAATCTAATAATACTAATTAATAATAGTTTTATATAAATTAATAATAAATAATAATTACATTCAATTAATTAATAATTACAAAATTAAACTTTGTCCAATTTTTGTGCTGCATATATCTGTTGCTGTTTATCTGGACCTTGTTAATAAATAAACTAATCTGCACATTCACAGCCAGTGGAAGCACTCTCAACCGAACACCCTCCCACTCACTCTGAACCTAAAGAATGGTCTAATCCCGATTCGTCGGATGAAGTGCAAGCGAATACTTCCATTTCTCCTGATGAGGCCCCTCCCCTTGTTCCAGCCCCTCCCCCTGACCAGGCCACACCCCCTCTGCTGCCAGACCTTGATGATTCTCCATGCCCAGCTCACGTGATGGCAGAGGTACGTGTGCGCTCTGTCCCAGAGCGAGATCGAGTCGTGCGTGGCATGCAGGACAGTAAAAGCCTGGATGAGATCAGTGGGGCGTGTGGGGGCGGAGCACGTGGAGGCGGAGCTAGAGGAGGCCAACCGGAAGGACGCCGAGCCACCATATCCAGCGCCCTAGAATTGGAGGGAACCGTCAGCCATGATGGAGATCTTACTCACTTCATCGCCAAAAATCTTGAACAGAAGATTAAAATGAGCTCACGGCCGAGTCTGGACACTGATTGTGAGTATGTGAGGGTGTCAAAAAACTGTTTTGATCTGTTGCAATGCCTTTGTCGTCAGTATAATTAATATTTAAACTTTGTATCACCACTGCAGCAGACTGTTCTGGGCCTGTGGTACGTGGTCGTGGCTCTTTGCGCCGTCCGGCTGATATTCCGCCCATTGACCCATCAGTGCTGGAAGACCTGCATAAACACACACAAGATGTGGCTCAGAGTGTAGAATTGATGCTGCGAAGCCTCAGTGGAACTATTCAGAATGTGAGTATTACTCTGGATCAAATACAGCCACCCAAGAAAGTACTTGGACAATTTAAGCCACAAAATATCAAAAAAGTGCAATCTGCAAACAAAAGATGCTATTTTTTTTTTTTTTTTGGAACTAACTTTTTAGCTTTTTTTTTACCTGTTTTTCCCCAAATGCTCTCAAGGTGATTTTCATTGGTTGTATGAACTATGAAGTCAGTTCCACTCAACTTCACACTTGCCTTTTTTACACTGACGTGATTCCAGTTCTGGTTCCTGGCCCATAAGTGAAATGCTACACAGATTTGATTTGTACCACAGAACTCTTCAGGGTCAGAAAAAAAAAAATGGTTCAGCTTCAGCACCCGTCTTAAATACTTGCTGGTCTTTAACCAGGAAGAGATTGTCAATGTAGATGTTTTGTCATGGCTGTTGGCTACTGTTAACACAAGGATTCATTCTAAAATAACTAGTTTGATAACAACTGTTAATTGGTGATAACTTTGGTCATTAAATAATAATAAAAAAAGAATATTTGCATTTTATTTTTTTATTATGCTTATGCTCTTCAACACTGCATTTTTTTTTGATCAAACACAGTAAAAACAGCAATAGTGTGAAAATGAATAGAATTTTAAATATCGCAATATATTTAAAGCTTAAATATATAATAATACATAAATATATAGTAATATTTCAAGCTTTTTCAGTGTCCAAATACTTTTTCGGGTCACTTTTTATGTAGCTGACCCTCAATACAACCAACATATGCATTTATACAAATCTATGAAGTGCACATACTGTTATGAATGAAAATCTCTTGTCTCTTCAGATGACTGCATTAAGTGTGGGTTATATCCAGACATATAGAGATTCTGTGGACAGTTTGGGAGAGTCAGTGGACATGAGTATAAAGGTGAGAGTGATTTATAGTCATCTATTTAGTAAAGTTTTCAATTTTATTTTACTTAGTTTTTTGATCTGTTTGTGCTTGTTTCTTTATTTCCAGGGAATGTACACACTCATGGCACGGTGTGAGGAGCTGGATCGCTCCATGCAACCTATACATACTCTAGCTGCTCAGATCAGAGACATCAAACGAACCCTTGATGCCCTGGAAACCATCTGCAAGTAACTATGGCAACAAACCACGCCCCTAACCGAGTGAGGACCCCGCCCTCTGCAGTCATTCTGCTACATACTGTGCAATGGAACCATTTAGCTAATTATAATGTTTTCTAGCAAGGCTCTGCAAGTGCTCGCCCCCTTAGAGACAGCTTGGTTCTTGCCCTTCCCCTCGGAGACCACATCTGTAAGCAAGCACCTCTTTTTGTTGTGGCTCCTCCCCGCTAGAAAATCGCTGGTAAAACAGCATCAACTTCTCCTTGTGATTCATGCCGTCCAACACCCTCCACATGACCACAGGAAGGACCCTGTGTCATTGGTGGCTTTTGGGCAACTGATTGGTGTTACCATTGCCCCTGTTTATGAAGTGAGTGAACGCACGTATCGGTGAGTGTTTTCACAGATTGCATCTATTTGTAATGGCCTCAAATTTAAGACAGAGTAGAAGTGTAACACCAATATTTGCCAGTAGGGAAGCCATGCTCTGTGTGTATTTGTTCCACTTGGACGTCAGTGTTTCTGCAGGATGGATGCTATGCATCCCAGGTCAGTTCCTAAATATTTTCTGATATCTTTTACTTGCTCTCATTGCCGTTTTAAACCTATATGGCTTTCTTTTTTTCATGAACACCATAGAAGACATTTTGAAGAATGTGCATATTGCTCTTTTCCATACAGTTACAATGAATGGTTATTGGAGAGTTAAAGCTTTAAAACAGATGCAAAATACCATAACGTGTATAATGATGTACATTTTGGTCTGTTTCTCACACAAAGCTATTGTGCACACATCACATGGACTACTTTTATGGTCTTTTTTTTTAAGCTTGAAAGCTTGAGTCTCCATTTAATAATTGCATGGAAAGGATGTTCTTCAAAACATCTTCTTCTAAGAAAGTCATACAGGTTTGGAATGACATGAGGATAATTAAATGAGGCAAACATTTTTAATTTGTTGGATGAATTGTGCCTAATACAAGCACCATATAGACTCGTCTATGAATTTTAGACTCTTGATTTCCATATTGAGAGTCATGACAGATGTCCCCTTGATTTATTGTATGCAAGTGTTTACCAATAGAAACAACCACAAAATTTAGAGGAAGGTGAGGAGAGATCGGAGGTGGGTGTGAAAAAAAACAGGATGGATGAAAGTTTTATTTTTGAAAATGAATGATCTTTACCCTTCTCCGTTTGGCCCTGTTTAATCCGTTTCTCTCTATCTCTTTATTGCTGTCTTGCTAACTATAACCCTGATTTGTCCAACAATCTGTCATTAATGTGTATTTTAAATTATTATATAAAACAAAATAAATTTGCTAGAATGATCTAACTTGATTTTTCTGCGCCTCTTTGTTCTAGATTTTTAGGGTTAAAATAGTTTGTTGCTCTTACATACATTTGTGTTCTTTTGAGAGTTTTCTCCTTTTGCAGAGTCCAAGTTACGGTACAGCTGGATCCTGATCTGCACACTGATTCAGGGCTAAATTATCGTGTGTGAGAGAGAGAGGTATTGTTACACTGGTGGATAAAAAACACAAGTTTGTCAGCCCTTATGACTGATGAATTCACAGATACGTAAACATGTAGAGACACACACGTGTTAATTATTGAGTTGGACATTGTAGTTTTTTTTTACCATCCTCCTCTAGTTAATATTTCTTTATTGAATAAATTACCAGATTTGCCTTGTAGTCATTCATATCTGTCAGTAAATGTTTAAAAAGGCTTTACGTTTTCATGACGGAGAACAGTGTTTTTCTGTACAGGCTGCTCAGATTATGTGTAAACTTGACTGGTTTCAGATTTTTTCTAAGTCAAAGATAAAATGGAGACTAAACATTTGATTAGATTTTTAAGTTTAGGCAGATAGAGGCCAGTTACACTCTGACCCGTCTGCATTCAGGACATCTCGTGATGGTGATATCGCTTTCCTGTTACACAGGTGTGACGTTGTAGCATGTGATGAGCAAATAAATTAACTTTTTTTGCCCACGTCTGAACTTTTTGTGCTACGTGGGTTAATATCTACTGCACAAATGTTCAAGAGTTTTTTTTTTTTTTTTTTTGAAAGAATACTCTTATGCTCATGCTCACTAAGCAACTGATGCATTTTTTAATAAAAAATAAACAGTAAACCAGTAATGTGAAATATTACTACAATTTAATATCATTTTTCTATTTTAATATATTTTAAAATGTAATTTATTCCTGTGATGGCAAAGCTGAATCTTCAGCATCATTACTCCAGTCATCAGTGTCACATGACCCTTCTAAAATGCTGATTTAGAGGTCAAGAAATATTTCTTATTACTATAAATGTGGAAACTGACATTTTTTCAGGATTCTTTGATGAATAGAAGTAAAGAGAACAGCATTTTTATTTGTAATAGATAATGTTTTTTTTAAGGATGTAAATGTCTTTTGATCAGTTTAATGCATCTTTTCTGAATATAAGTATCACTTTTTTTCAAAAAATTTTTTTTCAAATAAATTCTTTTCATAATGGAAACAGACGGTATAAAGAAGGCATAAGGTATTGGCTTTTGATTAAAAGCAGAAACAAAAGAATATCATACTTTATCGGTATAAAAATTTATTCGGCACTTAGCTAATCTGTTTGGACTATTAGTTTTATACAGTACATTATAGACAGTAGCTAGTTTAAAAACCATTCAGATTCCTTTTATATTTAGATAAAAAAAAAACTGCATCTCAGTTATTTTGTTAATTTTCAAGTGCATGTGATTCAGAACAGATCTGTTCATTCAGTCATATTCAGATTTAAATCTCTTCTCTCAACAAATTTAAAATATTTTTTTTTCAATGGGCAATCAAAATCAAGGCCAACCGGGATTCACAAAAGTCCCGTCACACTCCAGCTCCCAAAACCTCAAACATTAAAGCTGAAGAGAACCAGCGAGGAGAAAAGGATTACGGGAGATTTAAGTGCAGAACTTCCACTGTCCACCGGCTGCTTGGTTGGCACTACTGTCACTGGAACCTCTGGAAGCACTGGAAGCACTGTACTCTGACTCTGGCTTATCTCAATCACTGTCTTTATTGTTGGCGATGTTATTTTCCCTCTGTTTTCAGGCACTGTGCCTGATTCCTGATCTGCTGCTGCACCCTCCAAGGCTTCAAACCACTGGCAGCGGAAGTTCTTCTTCCAGAGGTCCACGCAAGCAGTGGGAAGCTCTCCCGTGGCTCGGACGCCTTCTGCCCCGTTTGGGAGCAGCATAAAGTGGGGCGATGGAAGATGCAGGTATGTGGGGTCCTCGGGTTTCTTCCGCACACAGCGTCCACGGCCCTGACACAGTAAGACTCCACAGAGACGTGCTGCAGTGGTCACATTGACAGCGTAAGGGCCGAGAACCTGACGGACGTACGAGCCAAACTCTGAGCAGGATTTCTGTAGGAGACATAAATATCATCAATCGTACAGCAATCTGTTATGGCTAATGAAAAGCATTAAGATTAGAGCATTAAGAAAAGCATTAAGCATTAAGGACATACACTTTTTATTTAATGATTCAAAAGTTTGGGGTTGGTAAGAGTTAGTAATGTTTTTGAAATAAGTCTCTAATGCTTACCAAGGGTGCTTGATCAAAAATACAGTAATATTGTGAAATATTGTTACAATTTCAATTAACAGTTTTTTTTTAAGTTTGAAAATTTAATTTATTTCTGTGATGCAAAGCTGAATTTACAGCATCATTACTCCAGTCTTCAGTGTCACATGACCCTTCAGAAATCATTCTAATATGCTGATTTGGTGCTCAATGTGATTTATGTTGAAAACAGTAGTGCTGCTTAATATTTTTGAGGGAAAAATGATTATTTTCTTTAAGAATTATTTCATAAGTTTTGAAAGAGAGATCTTTTGTAACATTATACAAATCTTTGCTTTTAATCAATTTAAAGGGATAGTTCACTTTGAAATAATTTTTGGTATGTTTTTAGCTTACCTCAAGTGCATTTTGTATGTGCATTAGTTTCAATTTTGGTATTTTTAGGTGTCAGTCATATAATGTAGGTATATGGGGTCCACCTCAAAGAGCATGCACAAATTAAACGTGATTTAATGACTCGTAAACGTAAGTATGTATTGATGGCCTAAGACACGAAACGAGCAGTTTGTGTGAGAAAATGAACAGTATTTATATTGTTTTTACCTCTTCTACAGCCACGTGAGGGTGCTTTGTGGCTGTGGTTACAAGAGGTAAAAGTTATATAAATACTGTTCGTTTTCTCACACAAACCGCTCGTTTCGTGTCTTAGGCCATCAATGTGTACTTACATTTACGAGTCATTAAATCATGTTTAATTTGGACTTCTCTGTGCATGCTCTTTGAGGTGGTGACCATAGACATCCATTATATGACTGACAGACAACAACGGTTTGACCTAAAAATGTCAAAATTGAAACTACTGCAGAAACAAAGACACCTACATCTTGGATGCTCTTGAGGTAAGCTAAAACATACCAAAAAATTGTTTCAAAGTTAACTATCCCTTTAATGCATCCTTGCTGAATAAAAGTATTTATTTATTACTGACCCCACACTTTTGAACCGCAGTGTAAATGAACAAATGATTAAATGATTACCTGTGTTTTAACTGCTAAGGATTTTTCCCATATAACGACTCCAGATGCCCCCATAGCAGCACTCTCTCCAATTGTATTGACCAGGTCAGTCTGATACATGTACAATACAGAGTAACAATAAAGTTCACAGTCCGTATACTTGACAGCCATCTTGGTCATACAATTACAATTACAACTCGCTTCTACTTGGGGCAAGACTGAAATCTCCAAAAGTGTTAAATGTTTAAATAACATTTCAAATCAGGAATACAATCAGACAACTATATTCACCTAATATAACTACAACATGCTCTTTTAATTATAATGTGGGACTGTTGTTGATTATATATAATTTCTCCCACCCATTTTTACGTCTCCTCCCTATGGAAGCTGTTTCTGTCCCAGAGTAAAAATATGAGAAAGGTAAATGCAACTTTATATCTCACAATTACAACTTGAGATCTCACAGACTTTATATATCATTAATGCTCATTTATATCTCACACTTGTGTCTTCATATCCTGTAATTGTGACTTTATATTTTGTTTGCACTTGTCAATATATCTTGTTGTTATCTATACATTTTGACTATTTTGACTTGTAGTTAAAACTTATACAGACTTATCTCACAAAATGTTACACTTTTTTCTATATATATATATATATATATATATATATATATATACACAGTCACACACACTATTATATAAACTATATATTAAAATATGGCAAACCTGTTTATTACCTCTGAGAGAAAGGTGTTGGAGGATGTATACACAATCTTGATCATCGGAAACACAGGAAGATCAGAAGTAGTCCCTGCGAGAGCTGCCACTCTTAAAGCCTCTCTTATCTGATTGGTTGCATAAAGCCACGCCCCTTTTGTTCCCTCTGGGAGCTTCTCCAGAGAGAGGACTGGATAAAGGGCACCGCTACGCTTCCACAGCCACATCAGCTCATCATTAAGGGCCATTTCCGCCGCAGGGCACCGTCCCGTATAATTGGCTAATGCTATCTGGGTGGAGTCAAAGTTATAGCAGTTAGGATACGGGGCCATGCCCCATAGTCTCTGTGGGCGGAGTCTCTTCACCTCCCACAGCGTTTCCATTATTATGGACTGTGCTGCTGCTTCAAAGTCAACCTGAAAGGAAATGACATCATACAATCGATTAATACAACAGAATTCAGAATGATGGTCTTTGTAATATCGTTAAATGCTGTGACTGTCATCACCTGAGACCATTTTTCCACTTCCTCTGCGCTCCAGTCTGGAAAAAATCCCCGGAGAAGTGCCCTAGAATCCACAAGATACTTTGCTTTATTTCCCTTGTTCCTGTTCCACTGAGGCGCCCACTCCTGCCAGCGCAGCACCCCCAGCCCAGGCGCTCCTGTCTGGGGTAATGAAGCTGTCAGGTCGCCCTCAACCCTCTGGAGGTGAAGGTCAAGGCTGCTGTGTTGTGGTAGGCCGCCGTTGACAGGATGATCCTGCGCTGTGAAATACGGGTAAAGTCCTAGCGTATCCTCATAAAATATTGCAACACGGCCTTCCCACTCCATCCCAAAAGCCGCTGGGTTCGGCCGACCCAAACAGTCTTTATCTGGAACCCCCCACAGCACCAGGAAAGGCTGGCCGGCGAGCAGAGGGGCCCGAGCAGGACCGCAGACACATGCAGGAGTGAAGAGACAGAGGCGGAGGAATAGATGAGAAAAGGAAAGGAGGTTGAACGTGTGTTTTCTTCCAGCCATGGAGCTGAGCAAGAGGTTTTAGGGCCCCTCGCCCAAAAACTCACACAAAAGCTGCTTTGGAGAGGGATGATGTCTGGAGAGAAAGACAGAGGGTTGGAGAAATCTTTTTGGTGAGGTCTTTTTCCTTTTGTGAGGATTTGTTATGTGTTTGTCTTTTATGAAAACAATGAACTCAGCTCAACATTTTTTTATTTGATCTGTGTTCTCATGACATAAGGGCATGTTGATCATGTGCAAAGGGTCAACACCAATTGTGTGTGTGTGTGTCAGGGGCATGTCTAGGAGGGGGGTACCCCATGGAATATGATTATATGATTTAATAATATTAAAACTCAGCAAAATTAGACGGTTTAAAAGTGTGACCACTAGCCTACTCCCTACCAACTGAAAAGATAGAGCTGCGACAAAACAAAGGGAGACGCTTTGGGATAATTAATAGCTAACAGGATTAATTAGTGCTGCCCATGCGCTAATCACTTCGTGCACTAATACGAGTCTGCAGTTAATAAACTTCTCGACAGAGGGCGCCATAGCGCAAAGCATCATCTGCGTCTCACTAGGGCTTCTCATAACTGGCGCGACATATTTATATCGAGGTACTTTGAAAACATACTTATTTTTTACATCAGTAGTAGCCTACTCGGTAATTATTTTTATTTATAGTATATATAGGCTATGGCATACTCTTCTGTTCGTGTAGTCCTTGAAAATACAGCTACCCTGCTACAAAACCATTTTATACTAGCTCAAATTCAGAGAGAGAGAGAGAGAGAGAGAGAGAGAGAGAGAGAGAGATTTAGTTGTGGGTTTATTATGGGTTAAAACTAAAGTAACAATAACTAGGGGAGAGTGGGGCACAACGTAACGCTTTTTGACTGTAGCCTATCAGTTTGTGTAAATACTTGGGGTTTAGAATATTTATTTTTTCCCACATTAATTTCCCACATGTCTAGTACAATTGCGTGGTTATGTTTTATTATTACAGTGTATATTTTTTTCTTGATTTACCCTGAAAGAATGGAAGTGTGACAACATGCCCCACAGGTGGGGTACATTGTAACATGTGAGGGGGACATACACATTGTAACATCACTTTATGACAGATTAAAATACTCTTTGATCCAATCAAAAAAATGAAGTAAGGTCAAACCAAAATATGTTCTTAATAAAATACAATTATTAACTTTTTCATATAAAATAATGGCATTTTTGACATGCAACAAACACACGGGAAAACACATACAGTATAGTTCAAAACAAAATAATAATTAATAATTTCGGAACATTGACTCTCAGTCTTTATTTACATATTTTCTCATGTGTTCTCAAAAGAATTCATAAAAGTGTAGAATATAATAGCATATTTCTAATAGGAGCACATTGTAACGTAGTGTTAAACATGCCCCAAGTGGAAGTGTGGAAGTATTTAAGACAAACTAGCCCCGTGTTATGCTGTACCCCACACTCCCCTATTATGTATTTTGGGGGAGAGGAATGTGTGGCTTTCCATGCTAAATGTAACATGTACCCATTTTACGCTGGAGTGCTCACTCTGAAGTGATTTTGACCACAACAACCATGCCAGATAATAGCCGTGACACTGTCACACACACAGGAGAGCCAGTTATAGGCTATGTGTAATGAAATGAATGCGAAGACATCTTTCGGAGTCGAATGAGTGTCTTTCTTTGAAAAGGCTATCTGAAATTGAAACTGAATGACCTGAAATCTTCGCTCATCCAGTTAAACTTGGCAACATTTTGTTATTGGGTGTGATAGTTTTAGGCCAGTTCCTGCTTTCGAGTAAGCATTAAGGAGTTGACTAAGCTTTTGTGCTACACATTTCCATCTGATTGATCTAACATTTTGAGCAAAACTTCTTTCCTTTTTAAAAATTATATAAAATTTAAAAATTCAGTTTGTTTTTTAAACTGATATTTGGTTTGGTTTCCCTCATCAGTTTCTTGAGGAGATGGGATTGTGTTACTCACCTCTGCATTGATAGATCAGGTGTGTGTGCCTGGAGCTTCAGGTCAAAGAATCCAGAAGCAAAGGTCAAGATGAAGAGCACTCATCTGGATGGGTAATAATACGAATTTTAAGAATAGAATATATAAGAATAGTAATAATTCTGTGCAGGTTTGAGTGGTCGGGTGGCTCAGAACAGGATGCCACAGAAGGGAGAAACTTCAGCCCAACCATGAGGGATGAGAAGACAGGCTGTCCTGACAAAAGGATGGATGAAGTGGCGGAAATAGGAAATAGAAAGAAAATCAGGCTACCTCACCTTCACCGGGGTAATCTGTTTGTAAGCAGGGTCACCACGGACCATGACAATCACATGATCAGACTCACCATAATCCCTTAATCCATCACTCCCTCCAAACAGCAAACACACCTAGAGTCAAACACACACACACACACATCTAATCAAAAGATGAAAATCAGTAAATACTTAGTAAAGACTTAGTAGTTTCCTGTTTTCTTTTTATTCTACATCATACATGTCATGAAACTGAAAATTAAGGTTTCATGGATGACCCTATCAGACTTTCATATCTCTACTTTTTTGATCTCTGATTTTTGCCTTTCTTCTGTTTTATTTTTTTTTTTTTCTTATTTCACTGTCAGTTTTTCAAAGTCTAATCCTATTTCCTGAAGAGGATCACTGGCAAGATTGTTCACAATTATGTCATCCAAACATAATCTGGCATAATCCTGAAGTCTGTGTTGTATTACTTCAGATATGAGAAGAGAGGATTTGGTTTTTGCGCCTGCTGTCATTCTAGGTTGAAGGTTTGGTCGTTCTTATGTCTAGACTGAAATGTGAAGTTTTTGGTGTCTAAACACTGAGCATTTTTTCTGGAAAGTTAACTAAGGGGTAGTTTTATCTTGACAGGGTTGAAATTGTACAGAACAGAGCAGAGGAAGTGATATATATATATATATATATATATATATACTCTACCATCAAACATTTGGTGACAGCAAGGCAGCAAGGTCTTTTTTTTTTTTTTTTTTTACTTTTTTTTACTTTTTATTTAGCAAAGATGTATTAATTTGCTCAAAATGTCCAATACAGACATTTACTATGTTGCAAAAGATTTTAATTTTTCTTGTTCTGCTATCAACATTGATAAGAATATGAAATATTTCTTGAGCAGCATATTAGAATGAATGTTGAAGGATCATATGACAGTGAAGACTGGAACAATGATGCTGAAAATCATTGACCCCCCCCCCCCCCCCCCCCCCCCAACTTTTGAATTGTAGTATATTATTTATGCTTTATTTAAATTTTGATTATTTAATAATTTTAGGAAGAATCAAAAAAACAAACATTTGTAAAACACTTTTGTATAAGTAGTATTTATTGAACTGAATTTAATTTATTCTGATGAACAAAAATGCATGTCCAGACAAGATGATTTATATTGCTTTCTTAAAATAATATTTAAAACAACGGTTAGTAAACAGATTTTCTTTTTATTTTCTTTATGTGGATTTTTATTTATTTATTTTTTTGTGGGGAAATATGATCTTGTATGATTCACACATTTTTTTTATTAGTTTTTGTCTATTCTCTGTTTAATCATCTGAAACCGTCCACTAATTTCAGATTCACTTGTGTTTGTTATCTAAACTCGGTGCTATTTTGTTATCAGTTGTATGTTCATGTTATGTGTGTGTGAATTTGCTACCTGCTCAAGGTTTTGTGTGTTTGCTGTGCATATGTTTAGTTGAGATTATCTGTTTGAGGTATCTAAGGTGATGCCTGCTTTCCAGGTCCCGTCACCATGGTAACGGCTCAGATGAGTCCGGCCCAGACAGCGGATGGGGGTTAAGGATGTGTATGTGTGTGTGCGCGCGCGTGTGTGTGTGTGTGTGTGTGTGCATGTGATACGGTAGCAGGTTTGACGGTGATTGCGTGTTGTGTTGTTTTTTTTTAAGATTGACCTTTATGTCGTCATGGTTGATGCGCAGTTAAATTGAACCCACTGATGATATGAAAAGTGATTTAGTGAAAAAGACAGACTCCCCTCAAGTTAACATCTAACTCGCTTGTTATTTCCTCCTGTCTCTGTTAATGCAGATGGAAACAGGTGTGGAGGCTTAGACTTGACCTCGGTCTCCCCACTGAGTCAGTGTAAACACCTCTTTACTCCAATTCATTCTCTAAGTCCTGCTTTTTACACAACCACGAATCACAGCTCATTGTGTTTTTGCTGTTTTCTTGCTAGGCAGTTAAACCATTAAACCATGTAAACCTTGTATTTTACAATAATTTATTTTATATGTGAGCATGTGTATGACTTCTGTGTAGATAGAAAAATGGTTGATCATCTTCAAAACAACATGCATAACACCTTTCTTAGTAATAGCCAGTATTCTGATGTTTTCCGCGAAATGTTTTTCATGTGGATATTTGTGTCATACCAGGAAAATGTGTGAGCGGTAGGACTTTGAATATTGTATTTGATCAAATGTGCTTAAATGTGTGACCAATAGAGCTTCTGTGATATTATGCTTTTTTTTCTCAATATACCTTTTTTTTTTTTTTTTTTTTTTTTTTTACTGCTTTCACAGAAGCTCTATTGATCACATTCAGGACACATTTCTAGTATATATGAGCACATTTTTTTGTGTGTCTGGTATCTAGGTGATGAATTCACCACTCTTTAAACATTCTTCTTTTTTGAAACAGGCTCATGTTCTTCTCTATTTGATTGAAATGTCACCTGGATCACCAGGTCAATCATCTTAACTTGCAGATGGACCATGTGTGTGTGTGTGTGTGTGTGTGAGAGAGAGAGAGAGAGAGATTTAACTGTAGGTGAGGGCCAATTTTGTTTCAACTTGTGAGGACATTTTAAATGCTCCTCACTGTTTGAACGGCTCATAGTTAATATTTTACTTTAAAAGTAGAAGTTGAAAGTATACATAATAATATAAGTTATAAGTATAAATTATACTTGGGCTATATGGACTTTGGAATGTTATTTTAAATTATACTTATGGACTTTGGAATGTTATTTTAACATCAACATAAAATAACATTCCATAACTTTTTAGCAAAAGCAAATGGACACATTTCTGTAAATGTTATTGACAGAACCATGAGCATTCCTTTAAAGGGATAGTTCACTTTGAAATTAATTTTTGATATGTTTTAGCTTACCTCAAGGGTATCCAAGATGTAGGTGTCTGTCTGTGCAGTTCAATTTTGATATTTTTAGGTCAAACCGTTCTTATGTCAGTCATATAATGGAGGTATATGGGGTTCACCCTGGGTCCACCTCAAAGAGCATGCACAGAGAAGTCCAAATTAAAACATGATTTAATGACTCGTAAATGTAAGTACACATTGATGGCCTAAGACACGAAACGAGCAGTTTGTGTGAGAAAACGAACAGTATTTATATCGTTTTTACCTCTTGTAACCACAGCCACGTCGAAGTGATCTGAAGACACAGGCAACGCTTCGGTCTGCACAAGCGCCAGAAAGCGCCGGAAGTGAGGTGGTGACCATAGACCCCCATTATATAACTGATAGACAAGAACGGTTTGACCTGAAAATATCAAAATTGAAAATACTATGGAAACAAAGACACCTACATCTTGGATGCCCTTGAGGTAAGCTAAAACATATCAAAAATAAATTTCAAAGTGAACTATCCCTTTAACTTCAGACTGAATCCCAACTTTAACTTCAAACCAACAAAGCTTATTCTCAGTCCCAGCTTCAAACTCAGCCTTGCCCTTAACCCGTGCCTCATTCTCACTCACCACAGCCACAATCTTAACCGGAAGATAAAAAAACACCTTCATAACCTTAGTTTGAACCTCAATTTTGACCTCTCAACCTGAACTATCACGTCACTGATCGTTGCTTGCTTATTATGCTGTTTACTATTTTTCTTAGCACGGTCACTTTATTATACTGTCACAATACTGTGCTATTCTATTCTGCACATACCCTGTATATACACTTTAAAACTTTTTTTTATCTTTTAATCAACAAAGACATTTTGAAGCTTTAATAAATCTTAATATCCCAAACGTTTGAATGACACTTTATTTGCATTAGCTCTTGTGTGTTGTTTCATACAACGTCAGTGTAGTTTGCAACTGTCTGTACTTCTGTCGTACTGCAGTCTGGGCCTTGTCACAAGCATTCAATGCCCAGTGAACCCTGTGTAAGCTGAGCAAATGACAAATAAAAATAAACTTGACTGCACTTCAGCCTCAAAACAAGCCTCAGCCTTAATTTAAACCTTAATTTAAAGAAATATTCCGGGTTCGTTACAAGCTAAGCTCTATGGACGGCAGCATGCTGTCAGTATCCACAGAAAATAATTTTGAATCATAATAATTATGTCTTTAATACTGTATAAATCATGACTAATACTTAATCTCGATTATGTTTGCTAAAATAAAATAAATAATCTGTTTACAGTATAATACACTTTCAGTGCAAGTTGATGGAGCAAGCATTGTCCTGGAATAAACGTTAAAGCCTCTCAGTAATTGGAATAAAACGCACAAGCTGTATGAATCACTTTCATGATACTTTGTTCCTTTATTGTCCGTTTTAGGACTGAAAGTTCCTGTTTCTTGTAATTGCATTGAAAAGAGTACATTGTTTATAACTTCTCTTTTTGTATTCCACAGAAGAAGGTCTCAAATGCTTGGGACTACATGAGGGTGAGTAAATGATGAAATATCACTTTAACATTGTGCAGCACTGCCCTCTTGTGATTATTTGAGTTGACAGGCTCTCTGATGGCATAGTCATCCAGTTTGATGTATGTGAGTTTAGTTATATTACTATGATCATGTGATTTCTGAGGTTCACTGATGCTATTGAAACACTAAAATTAAACCCATCTTAACCATGAAACGTTGCAAAGTTTTCTGTGAGTGTAAGAGTCTAAACAGTGAACTTTCCCCGCAAGAACCCTTGCTTACTGTAGGTCCAAAAATCCTCCAGTCACTAAGACTTTGAACCACACTGAAAATTCCTCTCACTCCTCAGGTGGTTTATCCCCGTTGTGTGTGACCATGTGTATTTGTGTGCTCGTGTGTGTAAATGTGTTTTGGAGCCAGATGACAAAAGGAGAGTTTGAACATGGCATGAAACCGGAAAGGTCCACAAAGAGCGAGTGACAGAGAGATGGGGACAAAACCTTCTGGAGGAGAGAGGAGGGGCTAAGCCTTTGATCTGTCTGCTTTCTGAAAGAGGCAGAACAGAATCACAGGAGCAAAACGAAAAGAAAGCGAGAAAGAGAACGAGAGAGAGAGAGAGAGACAGTGAAGGAGATGGAGCGAAACAGGGAGAGAGACTGGAGCAGATTGTAATTTCTCTACTGGTGGAGCAGATGGGGGGGGGGGGGTATTCAGGAGCAATAGAAGTGGCTGTAAGTGCTGGAGGAGGAGGGGGGAGGTCAGAAAGAGAGAGAACTGGGAAAGTGGAGGGACAAGGAAGAGGGTGGGAGAGAAAGGGGGAATCTGAGGAATTTCCAAATGAAAGGAGAAGGTTTTTCTTTTAATGCGATTAAAGTTTTCCATCTCACTGCATCTCCTGCAGACAGTTCGACTCTGGGAGCAACATCGCTCAAGAGTGTGGCAGAGTTTGTGTGTGTGTTTCTATGCGTTTGACTCTGTGAACTTGGTGGCTTTGAATATAACAAGTGTGGGTGGAGTTTGGAAAGTGTTTGTGAGTGAGCAAATGTACCACAAAATTAATTTCAACTTGTCCCTCCTTTTCTAGGTTACCGTGAGGCACTTACAATGGAAGGGAATTGGGTCAATCTGTAAATGTTAAGGTAGTAACTTTTTCAATACTATTGCCACAAGAAGTAAACAATATACGTGTGGGAAAAAATGCTCACTAAACCTTTCTGGATAAGTTATTTCCAATTGTACAACTTTGTTGCCATGACACCATAAAAACCCAAACAATAATTTAAACACTTTGTCAGTCAAATAATACTTTTATGTATACTTTTTTATTTACTTTAATACTGTATTTGAAGGAGTCTCTTATGCATATCGAGGCTGCATTTATTTAAAAAAAAGTACAGTAAAAACAGTCATTGTGAAATACAACTACAATTTAAAATAGATATTTGATGAATAGAAAGTTCAAATAGCATTTATTTGAAATAGAAATCTGTAGGGATGCACGATATATCGGCCACCATGTCTGTATCGACTGTTTAATGTTATCGGTATCGTCCCGATAAGAAAATTTGGCTTATATACATGCAGGCTATTAAAGCTGATAAACAATGGATGATTTCTTTCAACTGAGACACTTCAGATGCTCACTGTTCGCCATGATTTAATTTCATTTTTCATTTCAATTATTTATTTATAAAGCACAAAAAAAACAACATGATGTTGACCAATGTGCTGTACAAACACATAATAAAATGTAATGTCTAATTAGTGACTCCAAATATTTTTTGTCCTGTTCTCGCAACAGTAAATAAATACACCTGAGTGTCATTCGCGTAACAATGAAAGGATACTCCATGCTAAAGAAAAATAGACCCTAAGGGTATATAACGGAAACAAAATTGGATGGCCCAGAATGGATCCTTGTGGAACCCCACTAGACAGTGAGGCCACTTTTGATTGATGTTGACCAAAAATAACTGAAAACGTCCTATTCGACAAAAGGATCTGTGAAAGATTCAATAATGGCTTTGAATTGTTTGAAAAAATGTTTAGGTAAGGCTTTACAACAAGGTTCATTAGTTAACATTAGTGAACTAAAAATGATCTGCACTTATATAGCATTTATTAATCTTTTTTAATGTTAATTTCAACATTTACTACATTATTAAAATCTTGTTAACATTGTTCATGCTCACAGTGCATTAACTAAACAAACATGAATGACTGTATTTTTTTATTAGCGTTATCAAAGACTAAGAGTAACAAATACAGCAAAAAATGTATTGCGGTTAGTTCATGTTAGTTCATACATTAACTAATGTTAACTAATTAACCTTATTGTAAAGTGTTGACTCAGGAAAATACAGTTAAGTGTGACAGGTGCTGTCATATACGTAAAATTCTAATGAGAACATCTAAAAAAATATATGAATTAAACATATACAAAAAAAAAAAATAGATTTATCAGCCAATATGTCAGTTTGCAGCTTTCAAATATAAAGAATGTTTTCGGTATCGACCAAAATGTTCATCTTGGCGCATCCTCAGAAATATTTTGTGACATTATATATGTCTTATACTCTAACTTTTGATTAGTTTAATGCATCCTTGATGAATAAAATGATTCATTTCTTAAAAAAACTGTAAAACTGTACTCCTCACAATAAATTCAACAAGGGAGAAATTGAAATTATATTTTAAATCAACATTATGCCACAAAAGCTGTTAAAGCCACTAAAGGAATGTTCTAAAGGACGAAAACACGCTGTATTCCACTCTATTGAACTCTGAATGTACTAAATGTGTTCATCTGAACCATTCTTCCATCCACATATCTAAAGAAACCTTCATCCGTGAATTCATCCATGTGTGCTGTCTTGCTGACATCTCTGTGACTCATGAACCTCGGTTTAGGTCTGTGTGGGTACAGAAATGGCCTTTCGATTTAAGGGTTCTCTACATCTGCGTCTGTGGAGAGTGGGAGTGTGTGGAGATTCTGGTCTCGCTCAGGAAGATCAATTAGGATGTCCTTGTGTTTACTGGGGTCATGTAAGTGTATGTTTGCCATATGTAACAGGTTTTGGATTTAAATAATTTCGAAGATTTTGAGCTGTGATAAAGAGTGTATCTGTGCTATACCTCAAAAACTGAAGCATATCACAACCGTGCCTCACATTTTATCAAACAAATTATTTCATCTAGCACTTTAAAAGAACTTTACAAAATGCCTCAACAATTACCTCACAGCCCCAAACTAATTTCTCCTCTTTGTTATAGCAACACAGGGGTTTTTCAACTCTGAAGGCACCACTGAGAACGCTCTCTCTCTCTTTCAAACTCTCTCACTTAAACACACACCCAGCAGGATTCTCCTCCCAGCATGCACTTCTGTGTGCAAACACATTCCCTTAGCCGCTGACCCCCGGCCCAGCTGTTACTATGGAAACCACAGCCCCTCTCCATGACGACCGCTACCACCTCCCCATGGCTCAGCCCAGGCCAGGGATCTCCAGGTGACCAGTCCCGCTTTTTTTCTTTTTCTTCCCTTTTCACTTGTTTTCACTTTTTTTGGTTTTTGTTTCACTGTTTTTTCCCCACACTGGTCATCTATCCCCTTTTTCCATCTTCCTTCTGTAAGTTTCCTATTGTCACTTAATTAAAATGTATAGGATTTTGGTGGCATGATAACAGGTAACTGCTTTTTGC
This sequence comes from Pimephales promelas, assembly GCF_016745375.1. Next base: position 47,904,451 of record NW_024121099.1, read on the forward strand.
CAACTGTTCAGATTAGAAGAATTAATCATAGCAAAATATGCAAAGTAACTAGAAACAAACTCTTAGAATGTGTATGAATTACGTATTTGTTTGATAAAAAATACAGTAAAAACATTAATATTGTGAATAACAATAATGCTTCGAATGTTATTCATTCATGTGATGCAAAGTTGCATTTTCAGCATCATTACCCCAGTCTTCGATGTCACATGATCTTTTATAAATAATTATAATATGCTGATTTAGAGCTCAAGTAACATTTATTATTATCAATGTTGAAAACAGTTGTGCTGCTTCATTTTTTGACTCTAGATGAAAAGGTTTTTTAAAAATTGAGTGTTCTGGTCCAAGACCGTAGGACTTTTGTCTCACTTGAATTACGAAAACACACAATAACAAATTGACTGGATTCAAGGATTTTATGTGTTTGAAATAAAAAAAGGAATAAATCTTTCTCTTGCGGGACAATTTGACCCCCTTAGGAGTGGAATGCTTCAGTATATGTAGAAAAACCTAAAACATGCTCAAAATTAAAACGAATCTTTAGCTAAAAGTCATTTTATAATGTCTACATTATATATTAATTGTATGCATTCTGAAGAGAAAAAAAAATCCAGTACTGACTTTAGGACCCAGCGGAACAGCTCATTTACTCCATATAGTAAGACCATTTAGTATCAATAGTCATAAAATTTCATGTAATTTTATATATATATATATATATATATATGAAGAGTTCAGATGCAAAAGCCTCTAAATGCCATTTGAAATTTTCTTCTTTAATGATGATTTTTGTCAAACTTGCATATTTAAGTTCAGTAATTTCACTTAAATAACAATTAATAGGTAATTATCATTGCCATTTAAGTGAAATTACTGAACTTAAATATACAAGTTTGATAAAAATCATCATTAAAGAAGAAAATTTCAAATGGCATTTAGAGGCTTTTGCATCTGAACTCTTCATATATATTAGAGAGAGAGATTTTTTTATTTTTTTTTTCCACAAAAGGTCAGCAGAGACTCCCAACGTCAAATATTTTGATCTGAATTAACAGGGGTATGCATGTAATGTTGTTAGTTTGAATTTAAGTTAAAAGAATGTAAAAGATTGTTCTTAAATTATTATTTATTGTTTGTTTGTTGATAAAATCTAGTAATTTAAAGTTAAATCAAATTTTAAAAATGCATAAAAAATTTGAAAGTGGAATAAGCTTTCTGGATAATTTTTTTATTATTTAAACAAAATAATAATTTTAGGGCTTCGGGTCATTTTGAGGGAAGTGATTTGTTACAAAGTGGGTGGGAAGGATGAGGGTTTTAATGTATAAAAAGTTAGAAAGAACAGCATTTATTTGAAATATAAATCTTTTGCAGCATTGCAAATGTCTTTGCGGTCACTTTTAATCAAATGAATGCATGATGCAAAAATTAAACAGCAATGTGTATCAAGCATGGTTGCATCATCACAGATGTTAATGAAGGCAATTTTGTATGTAGGATGAGCGTAGACAATTCAATAAGCAACTCATGCATGATCAACATAGGAATTGTCTTCTGTTCATTACATGGAATAGATTTAGCAAAGTCTCTAACATTGATCGAGTGTCTTTAATTGGGTTGCAAAATTTCATAAACCTAATCATAAAGTTCTCTGTGTTAGATTTCAGCCCCCAAGCAGCTATTAGCGAATAATAACATGCACACACTGGAAAACATGTCTGCTTAATTGTACACAACCTGCAAGCATCACCACAATGGTTAGGAAGTAGGCTACTTAACAGATGCATTTTGTCCAATCGATAACTCTCTAGAGCCTGGACACCCGTAGCTAAACTTGAATACTTGAAACCTACGACTTGCTAGATAAGTGCTGGTTTTATGGATCATTCCAACAAATCAAAATATAAAAATGGTTGGATGTTCATGTTTTAGAGCAGGTTTGTTTTTTCCCTGATTTTCTCACTGCACTTTTTATGTTTTTGTTTTTGTTTTTGTTTTTAGTTTGGCTTCATAATTAGATTTTTTTTAATAAAACCGTTCCAATAGTTCTTCCAGCGAGCATCAGTTCTGGCTGAAGGTTAGGTGTTGAGTTTTATGATGTTCTCCTCAGCCCTCAGCCAAACTACAGTTTTCTGTTATTAAAATTTCAACCTTCATTTAAGTTCCTCGAAGTTCAGTGTGTTCGCATGAGCAAAAGAAAAAAAAATCCAAAACATTTAACGTAGACCACTGCCACACTTACTGCCTATACTTCTCTCTGTATTTTACTGTCTCCTGGCATGTTCTGACCTTTATCTATTAAGACTAAGAGTGTGTGTGTTTGAGTGTGGCTGATTGGGAAATAGAGATATTTACCGCATTCCATCTCCCTGCTGTAGCCATGACAACCACTCAGCGGGAAGAGCTGCCTCTCTCACGCAAAAACACACGCACGCACTGACTTACACACCCACATCCACACACACACCGCTGCCCCATAACCTGGACATAAGAGTGTGGGAGAAAGATGTTACATAGTTGACAGTAGCCTAAGGCCTCAAAAAGGTATTGATTACCTCTCACCGTTCAACTGTTATTTCTCCAGCTGCATAACTAGCACTGTGTACTTATTGTTGCTTTATGCCTGTAAATGTTATTAATGGTTTCTGTGGACACATTAACAGATTGCTGTTGCTGTCGAAAAGCTTTGGCAACACTTTTTCCACCAGGTGAATTGGCAATGAAGCTTCCTTTAATTGAAGAGTGAGACAGAAGGAGAGTGAGAGAAAGAAGGAAATTATCCTGGAGGGGACCGTTAAGGATTTCTAATGTTAAGTCCATGAACCAAGAGTCTCCACAGGGACAGATCATGACCATTTTAAGAGCTCAAAGCCTGGGGACAATTTGCAATGCATAAGACATGCATTGACAGCAACAAACTTTAGTCGCAATGTTAAAGAATTTGCTCCGATTTTTTTCTTCTTCTGTATTATTGTGATTTATCCGAGTGAAACAGATTATTGAAGATGTCGATTGTGGAGAGGTGGGGTTTAAGCAGACTAAATGATCTGGCACACATCACCAGAGATAAATCTGTCATTTCAACAGAACATTGAGTTATGACATTTTGATTAAAAATGGCAAGGCCAAAATGTTTTTAACAAAACATATGCATGATTAATTTACAATAAGATAAATAAAATACATTTACAAAATAGGGTGAAATTTCATTTCATGCCAACTTTTCCGAGTCCGAGTTGAGACCGAGACCAGAGATGGTCGAGTCCGAGTCGAGACCGAGACCAAAGAGGGTCGAGTCGAGACCGAGACCAAAGAGGGTCGAGTCGAGACCGAGACCAGAGATGGTCGAGTCCGAGTCGAGACCGAGACCAGAGATGGTCGAGTCCGAGTCGAGACCAAGACCAAAGAGGGTCGAGTCGAGACCGAGACCAGAGATGGTCGAGTCCGAGTCGAGACCGAGACCAGAGATGGTCGAGTCCGAGTCGAGACCGAGACCAGAGATGGTCGAGTCCGTGTCGAGACCGAGACCAAAGAGGGTCGAGTCCGAGTCGAGACCGAGAACAGAGAGGGTCGAGTCCGAATTGAGACCGAGACCAAAGAGGGTCGAGTCCGAGTCGAGACCGAGAACAGAGAGGGTCGAGTCCGAGTCGAGATCGAGACCAAAGAGAGTCGAGTCCGAGTCGAGACCGAGATCAGATAGGGTCGAGTCCGAGTCGAGACCGAGACCAAAGAGAGTCGAGTCCGAGTCGAGACCGAGATCAGATAGGGTCGAGTCCGAGTCGAGACCGAGACCAAAGAGAGTCGAGTCCGAGTCGAGACCGAGACCAAAGAGAGTCGAGTCCGAGTCGAGTCCGAGTCGAGACCGAGATCAGATAGGGTCGAGTCCGAGTCGAGACCGAGACCAAAGAGAGTCGAGTCCGAGTCGAGACCGAGATCAGATAGGGTCGAGTCCAAGTCGAGACCGAGACGAAAGAGAGTCGAGTCCGAGTCGAGACCGAGATCAGATAGGGTCGAGTCCGAGTCGAGACCGAGACCAAAGAGAGTCGAGTCCGAGTCGAGACCGAGATCAGATAGGGTCGAGTCCAAGTCGAGACCGAGACCAAAGAGAGTCGAGTCCGAGTCGAGACCGAGATCAGATAGGGTCGAGTCAGAGTCGAGACCGAGACCAAAGAGAGTCGAGTCCGAGTCGAGACCGAGATCAGATAGGGTCGAGTCAGAGTCGAGACCGAGACCAAAGAGAGTCGAGTCCGAGTCGAGACCGAGATCAGATAGGGTCGAGTCCAAGTCGAGACCGAGACGAAAGAGAGTCGAGTCCGAGTCGAGACCGAGATCAGATAGGGTCGAGTCAGAGTCGAGACCGAGACCAAAGAGAGTCGAGTCCGAGTCGAGACCGAGATCAGATAGGGTCGAGTCAGAGTCGAGACCGAGACCAAAGAGAGTCGAGTCCGAGTCGAGACCGAGATCAGATAGGGTCGAGTCAGAGTCGAGACCGAGACCAAAGAGTCGAGTCCGAGTCGAGACCGAGATCAGATAGGGTCGAGTCAGAGTCGAGACCGAGACCAAAGAGTCGAGTCCGAGTCGAGACCGAGATCAGATAGGGTCGAGTCCAAGTCGAGACCGAGACGAAAGAGAGTCGAGTCCGAGTCGAGACCGAGATCAGATAGGGTCGAGTCAGAGTCGAGACTGAGACCATAGAGGGTCAAGTCTGAGTCGAGACCAGAGAGGTTGGATAACCTAAGGTTGGGTCTCAAACCAGACTTAAAGATATCTTCAAGAATATGTCAAATATGTGGTGGTAACAATAAAAATGGCACCATACTCAAACAGTAAACTAAATATACCATGTAATCATGTACACTGTAATGGTAAAAAGGCCACATAGCGGTGTAAAAGTAATTATTATAATTATGACTTACAATTATTACAATCAAGTGCTCTTTCACATAACATTACTGCACACGAATTCTGTGTGGCTCTAACTGAAATATGAATGATAAGGCAGACATTTTCAATACATTCAATATATAGTTGAGATAAAGGCTCCACATCATATCTGACCTGGGTCCTGCTGCATTTGGGTGCTGCGAACGTTATAGTTGTTAGTCAGTTGCACACAAGAAAGTTAGCAATTATTGGACGAAAGTGTTTCTTTCTCACTTTGAGTTCTTTCACACAGCTCAAATATTCTGCTGGCTTGTAATCTCTTTTCAGGTGTAAATAGAGTTCCATCTTCTTTTTTAATTTAGTGGCATCTTTCCAATAGAAAATGCAATTTTGTTTTTGTAATTGTATAATTGTATAATTTGGTTGGGCCAGATTGTGCTGTGCTGGTTTGGATGTAGTTTCAGCAGCAGCTGTGAGAGCGCGCTCCTGGAACTGCAGGGCTTCCGCCTGGTATGAGCTCAGCTCAATGCATTTTAGGTGCTTATAGAATTTCAGAGCTCTTTTTGGATACTGATTTATTAGGGGTATTCTCCCCCTAATTGTCCCCCTGCACGAGTTACTTTTAGGATGCATTTACAAATTTGAGTATGCAGTTTCGATTTTCTCTTTTTTTCCATTTCAAAAATCAGGGGTCCCTGTATCTCACTGCAAATAGTGCAATTTGTTTGATTCTTATTTTTAGCCATATTTGAATTGGAATTTCATATTGAATTGTATTTTTAATCATATCGAAGATTCTCATTGCTTTTGCTTTCAATTCATTCAGAGCCCGATTGAGGTTTCTTCAAATGTAAACTTATTTTTAGCCCCAGATAGGTGTATTCGTGGGTGTGTTGGAAGACTTGGTTTCCTGCTCTGAATGTTTATTTATTTCCCTACACCTGAATCAATTTTGAAAAGACGTTCATTTTGTTTTTGCTATAGGTTCATTTTAATAGCTACACGTTTGACTGAAAGTCTCTATGTCAAGGAGCTGTTGTTAGTCCCTCTTGTTTTCGACAGAACGACTAAATCATCTACAAGGAGGAGACATTTAATTTCTGATTCAGTCAGGGTTAGACCGGAGGCAGTTAAATTAGTTAATGCTTTGGTTATTTTGTTTATGTAAATGTTAAATGGAGTGAGGCTCAATGGGCAACCTTGTCTGACTCACTGTTGAGAGAACATTTTTTTGTTCGTTACCTATTTTTACAGCATATGTATTGTTTTTATACATGGTGCTGACTAATTCAAATGTTTTCCCTCCGAACCAATTTTCCAGTACATTTACATTTATTCATTTAGCCAAAGTGACTTACAATTGCTATATATGTCAGAGGTCGCACGCCTCTGGAGCAACTAGGGGTTAAGTGTCTTGCTCAGGGACACATTGGTGTCTCACAGTGGATTCGAACTTGGTCTCTCACACCAAAGGCATGTGTCTTATCCACTGCGCCATTATACACTTCCAGTAGTTTTGGGAGGAGTCCTTTGTGCCAGATTGAATCAAAAGCAGCAAGCAAAGACTTTTAAATGTGACATTTCTCCAGGATTTTGTGGGTTTGAGAAAGTTGTGCAGTCTTATTATGATAATCAAACAGAATATTTACCCAGTTTGCTTTTGACTTATACGCCTCTGTAATTTTTTGGATCAAATTGTCTCCTTGTTTAAAGGCCTTGATTCCGGGTGGAAAACATCCTACACTCAAAACAATCATTTTGTTCAATATTCCATCAATGCCGCACGCCTTGTTGGGTTTTAATGCATGTAGTTTATCTTTTATTTACTGCTTGGGTAGTTTTATGTTGAGCATGATTTATTCAGTTGTTTTGTACACATTTCCAAAGTGGGTCCTCCATATGTTCCCATTCTTCCTCCAATTGTTCCAAACGTTACTTGTATTTATTGATTCGTCCATTGCATGAAATTACTGTTCTGTTTGCTCTTCCTTTTTTTGCTCTTAGAGTTTGTTTGTGCACTTTAAAAGCTTCATAATTTTGATGGTGGAGTTCTTGATCGTCAGGATCTTTGTGTTTTTGATTTGAAATATTTTGTACAGTTGTTATAATACTTTTAGAATAATCATCAATACACTATAATGGCAACTGTAACTATTTTATGGTTTCGCAAATTGGTGGCGAACTTGAATTTTTTTCACGCAATCTCATTTGTATGTTTACACGGAGGGGTAAGTTTAGTTTAAATAAGGTTACTTTTAGTTTTCTTTTCTAAAAACTGTATGTTTTGTACAAATTCATATAAAATAACCAACTCATGTATTCACCAACATATGATTATGGTTGACTTAAAGGGGTGGTAAAGTATGATTTCACTTTTCTAACTTAAGTTAGAGTGTAATGTTGCTGTTTGAGCATAAACAACATTATCAAAGTTACAATGCTCAAAGTTCAAAGCAAAGGAAGATATTTGCTTTTTAAGAAACAGTAGGGACTACATGACATTCCTCCTGGGTTAGTGACATCACCAACCCTAAGGGCCGTTACATAGTCAACGCGAGCTACGCGAGAAAGCAACGCGAGTGACGCGAGCGACGCGCTTCCTTTCATAGTGTTAAAGCAGACGCAAGCGTCACGGGCGATGCGTAAAATGCAATACACCGGTCACGCAACAGGGGGTAGTAGATTTTTCACTGCAAACCTGAAAAAGCGGTGAAGCTCGTGAAGGCGTGCGTGGCTCTCCACAACTTTCTGGCATCCACTGAACGTGCCAGATACATGCCCGCCACCTTTGTGGATGCGACGCCTGACACCGGAGAGGTCCAGCCTGGAGAGTGGAGTGGAGGCAGCACGTTGTTGGGTTTTCGGTCGGCAGCAGCAGACCCTCCCGGAGAGCGGCACTTGTCAGGGAGCAGTTGGCTGATTACTTTTTATCAGATGCTGGCGTGTTTCCCCACCAATACAGTGTGCTACGATTGGGTAGCACTGACAAATAAATTGATAAAAGTTCGATTTGAAGCATGAGTTTTTTATTATTATTTAACACTTTACACATTTTAACTTATTTGGTATTATATGAAAACCATTACACATTTTTAATTATTTGGTATTATTTAAATTATGTAAAAACCATTACACATTTAAACTAATTTGGTATTTTAATTCATTAATTCATATCCATAAATCATTAATTCATATAACCAGGCTGGTAAATTTGTCACGGGCACTTTTCCAGTCCGTTTTCACCTGATTCTGTCTTTCCCATCGCGATTGCAACCTCTCTCAGGCATTTTCCAACGCAATTTTATTTGAGTGTACTAATTGTGGTGAACTGTCGTATAAATGCGGATGATATTAAATGCTGGTATAAGCTCGTATAATTATTCCTCCTCGCACGCCATTGTATTCAAACCTTCTTCTTCTGTTAACATGATATATTTGAATTAATGTACAATTCTTGCAATGTCGCCCCCACCGATAACGCATAGTATTGCGTGCATCAGTGCGTCGCGTATCAAAAACTAGGACGACACATTTGGCTACGCATCGACGCATAATGGCGGCCAAAGCGTAGCGATGCATAGCCATGCGGACGCGTATGCGTACCGATGCGTTGACTATGTAACGGCCATAAGATGTACATAAACCCCTCCCCCGGGAACACTCAGTCCATGTTGAGAAGAGGAAGAGTGGTTGTATAAGAGTAGAGTACATTTGTGAGTCAGCTCAAACTTTTGCATCCTTTTCACATGCAATAGAAAGTCACTCTGTGTGCATCTCACAACAGTTCCTATATGAGCAATTTATAGATTACATGACAGAATATCCTAATTGAAGATAGACAGTTAACTCCCCATTCATCAACTAACCATTCAGAGACGTCCTGTTGTATTCTACATGTTGTCCCTTCTTCTTGAGTCTTTCCATCTTTAACTGACTCTGTTTTAACATTAAAGGGAGAACAGTTTCTGTCATTTTAGTGTGTCTGCGTGAGGAAATCGCAGCTGCTAACACACATGAGCTCTTGAAACCCTGCCCTCTGCAGGAGTTAATTTGCATTTAAAGGGCCAGGGACAAAACGGTTCGTTTTTGCAAACCTTCAAAAAGTGACAACTTTAACATACTATATAAAAATACTGTATATGTGAGGTATTTGTGCTAAAACTTCACACACACACTCTGGGGACATCAGAGATTTATTTTACATCTTGTGAAAATGGCATTTTTGGGGCGTAGAATTTAGTAGGGACGCTAGGGACGTGACCCTACCAATATTCAGTGACACTGGTTTATCCCTAGCAATAATTTCGCCCAAAACCCTGTACTCTTGCTGAAAATCAATATTTATACTGTCCATACAGTGTATGGTAACGAGAATCATATTGGACAGAGCCTCACACATGACATGCGTATATATATATATATATATATATTGTGGCCACAAATAAAACATTTCTTTCCCACTACTTTTCTTTCGTTTTCTTTCCCACTCACTATTTCATGGCCATGTTTTAAATTGTATAAGAGAACAAATTAGTACAACTTGGCCATGATTTAACCAAAACAGTGGAATGAATTAACGCAGCAAATAAATAAGTCATGGAAATCCATTTTGTCTTTGCATGTCATGTGTGAGGCTCAGTTCAAAACGATTTACATCTTACAAAAACATTTTCCACAAAAGTACATGATTGTTGGCCAAATCATGGTCTTGTTCGATATCTTGTTCTTTCTTCCGCAGGCCAATTCTAACCCTGAGCTCACCACTAACTTGAACAGGAATTGAAATGGCTTCTGCGGGGTCTGAGTTGAGAAGACTGCTTTCCCAACATTTCTGGATAAAAAGATAAGAAACAGAGATTTCACTCTTGACTGAATGAGGAGATGGTCTTATGAACTCAACCCTGACAGAAATCTAACAGCAGACGTTACTACCAGTCATGCTCCTCTCTCACTAAATAAATGCGCCCTGATGATTACTTTCATCCATATTGTACTTTGAGTTTGGGAGTGATTACGAAGACATAAAAAGGTTGATTTACAATTGAAAGCACTGAAAATAGTGTTTACATGTGTGTGTGCGCGTGTATGTGTGTGTGGGAGGGGTTGCAGAGCTCTGTCAGAACTTCTCTTCCGCAGGCTGTCATGATCAAAGAGCTGTTGGACCCCCTATCAGACTCACACCTCATGCTCACACACATACACACATAAAATGCCATTCACATCGCACTACACACACACATACTACCGTATTTACCCAACCATCCATATCACTAGTGTGTATACACAGAGCTCTTTACTTAAAATTACGTGTATAAATCACATCACTGCCACTAATTAAAGCGTGTACATGCGTGTGAGTATGTTGTGTAGTCGTGTGCGGTTGTGTTCTCATTTGGCACTGGTCTAGCTGCTGATTCAGTGGTTCTAAAACTGTTAGTAGATGCTTATTTCAGCTGTGCGTGTGTTTGTGTGTTTGTGCTTGAGCGAGTGTGTTTCAGGTGCCATGCGTGTCTGTCCCTCCCTGGTGTGTGCGTGCATGTGTGCCCATGTGTGGCGGGCTGTTCTTTGTTAGGTAAATCCCAGTTGATTATGCAGTTCATTGTGCGGTTGTGCTGGTGCGGCGTCCAGAGAGCTGAGCGTGGAATTCTGACGGGGAGCCTCGCTGCAGACCAGATGACTCTCATGGTTTTCCTGTCCCTCTTTTTGTTCCAACGGCCGACGCTGCTGTTCGCACAATCCCTCCGTCTAATCGCACATGCAGGTGTGCCCAACTTTCTGCTGTGAAACTCAGGTAGTGGTTTTCACAAGAGAAACCACCACAGTCCTCTGCCTGGTAAACCGACAGAGACAGGCTTCCTAATTACTGATCAGCACTCTGTAAATACGGCTATTACCGAGTCTTGTCCTTCCACGCAATTGCTTCCATTTGCATTTCTTCAGGTTTGTGTGGACACTTACAAATATGTTTCAAACACCTGCATTCTCTGGGAGAATTAATTCAGGGTCCTTCAAGCATGCAAACTCGCACCATTATCATTGAAGAAATGCACAATTGTGTCTCAGCTCTTTTATCCTTATTACTGATGGTGGGGGAGTGTCTCTTGGGTGGATAAGTGCTCTGGGTGTTTTATTTTTCTACACCTTCTCCGTGTTCAAACCTCATCAGAATTATTCTAAAGTATAAGATTTGTTGTTCTTTTGCTATTATGATAAAAAAGGAGTTACATTTATTCCTATTACAGGGCTTTTTGAATAGCTGCTGAATGGATTCGAATCTTTATAAAACATAAACCAACTATTTTCCTCTAATGTTGATCCAACATAACAGAGTTGTTTGAACTAAGAGTTTCATATTGGAGAATGTTTCTGATTTGTTTTGGGTTTATGAGCTCCCCGCATGCATTGCATTATGAATAAATTATGCACACAAAACCTGCGCTTGAGTGCCAGACTAAAAAAAAAAAATTAGAGAAAAGTAAAACAAGGTAACATGCATCTTCCTAGCATTATGAATTTTATGAATCCTAAGGAACTATAACTTTTAAATTTAATTTAAGTTATTTAGTATATTATTTATATGACCACAACTCACTTCAAAAAGGCATCAGGTTTATCCCAATTGGCAGTGGAAGTACGAACCAGGCTCTTCCAGTGCCAACACAATTATTTTTTTTCAACAGTCACAATGCAAAACAACAAAAACAACATGCAGCCGATGGAAGAGTGACATCATTTGACATTTGCCTCAAATGGCCATCGCCTAAAGAAAAGAAATCCTCAGCCTCCAAAAAAAAAAAAAAAAAAAAAAATGCCTTCGACCCCATCTTTCCATCCCTCTCCCTCTTCGTTCCACCGTGATGTGCCCCGCTCGGCTCAGGGGAGACAGCAGTGGAGGGGCAAGAGGAGAGAGGGCGCAAGGAAACACTGTGGAATGTGCTGGAGAAAAGAAGGGGGGCAGTCAACCCTCCAAATGGCTGTGGAAGGGGTTTTTTTTTTCTTCTTCTCTCACTAGACACTTGGAGCTGTCTTTTGTCTCAAGGGTCTGAATCTACACTACAGTGTTGTTAGGACAACCAACATGCCAGAGAAAGTATAAAAAGGGAACCACACACACATAGATTGGAGAGAGCAAAGGGGGAGGAAGAGAGACAGAGCAAGTGCATGGTGTCCTGTTGAGGTGTTCATAGAATGAAGGGGCAAGATGAAGGAACTGGAGGCACACACACCCATACACACATATTTTACTGCTCACACTCCCAATGTCTCTCCTGTACTAGAGGCAGAAAGAAACTGCTTTCTGGCGGTATTTGAAAAGAGGGTTAAAAAAAGGCCCTATTCAGCGGCCGCAGCCCTTTATTAACGCGCGCTTCTCTAACAGATGAGGGGGGAAAATCCCCCGCGCGCACACGGAGGTTGGTCTCGTGCTCAGGTATGATGTCCTTTCTGTTCTCGCTGCTCGCCTGCCATTGGTCGTCCGGGCTACTTCAGGGGAGGGGGGTCTGACCGCTCCCCACCCCTTCTCGCGGCGGCCCCTCGCCTCTGTGCGCGAGAGTGAATGGAGGAGCGCACATCTGCTCAACGCTGCTCAAACTACGACTGACTGACTGACTGACGCTGCTGTGCCCCGTGAAACCGGCACTCTGATTGGGCGAGGCGACATCCACCTGCTGGCTCACAGTCGCTAATACCGATACCTATTCATGATCATACGAATGAAGCACTGGAGCTGGAAACACGGGCATTTGGGTCGGGAGGACGTGTTCCGATCCATGCTTTGGAATGAGGAATGCCGTTCCGCTAACTTTTCACCTCAGCCCCTGCTTTATCGCAGACTTCTCCCCTCCGGAGTCTGGAGCAGCCGGACTTTCACCGTTCATCACCTCTCTCCTGTCAGACTGCTGCGCCATGGCTCCTCTCATCCGGTCACTGATATTATCGATCAAGGGCTATTCTGTCTATCTCTGTCTGACTCACTTATCTCTTACAGGGCAAAACTTGTGTCAAAATGAGTCTACGTCGAACAGTTAAAACAGAAAAGAAGGTATAGTATGGCACGCAATTAACATTCATTCCTTAACTTTTATTTTTATATTGTTGATGCATTGAAAAAAACATTTAGCCTTCTAGCAATCCATAAAAGTCAGACTGTCTTCTATACGATCAATTCCACATTTCTTGTTAACTATTCATGTTCAGAATTAAATTGTTCTCCAGTAGGCTACTCTTTATTATCCAAATAGTGACGAGTACTATTCCACTGTCATTTGTAATTGAAACCTATGAGAAGATGGTTTATGTAAACTATTCTTTTCCAACAAGACTATTTCAACTAATGATTGTACATATTCCAGGTCTAATAGTTTTACCTACTCATTATATTCCTAGTTAATAGCCTACTATTTCTGCCTATTGTAGTTTTTCAAGAACCTACCTACCATTAGTTGCCTATTACCTATGAGCCAATCTAGGCTATCCCAGTTATTACTAGTAGCCTAGCATTTTAGTCTTAGCCTAATGTTTTATTTACATCTAAAGTCAAATAGTTTCAGTTATAATATTTAATTAGGAAAAATTGTATTGTAGGCTAACCTAGTGAGGTAAAAAAAAAAGAAAAGAATAAATGTTAATTTAGCCTACCAGTAGGCCTATGTGAACAGGAATGTTGCAAGGATGTCACACGGACGTTTCCAGTCGTTTCATCATCATGTGTTGGTCATCCTAATGACATGTTTGACGGGAGGCGATTTGCGCGGCTAATATTTACGCACCGAACTGTAAGTCTACCGCTGGAGAACATAGCTCGACCAGCCTTGTATTTAATCTATTTTACTAGTTTTTTTTAATGCAGAGAGACTCGTTTTGTATACTCCTCCTGTTGCGCGTGCACGGATGGAAAGAAAATACTCGCCAGCGCTTTCACGTTTTTACTCTCAGACACCGCAATGTCTGGACAACAGGTGTATGTGCCAGAGATCCGTGTTATAAAAATGTGTCTACTGATGCCATCGACCTTATGGCATAGGGAAAATGAATTCACAAAAAATGGTTTATTCTCACACTTTGGCGTTGACAATTTAGCTCCAGCGGGTAAAATCTAGCGCTATTTTTTGTAAAGTTTAGGGATATGACGTTATCTTTGTCAATGTTGTATCGGAAAGATTGTCCTGTAATGGTCACATTCACAACGGTTGTGGTGACGATTGCAGTGCGATATAAGACCACGGGAAACTTGTAATACCGGACATGTCCACTGGATGTCGCGCTACACCATACAAAAGGAATCACATTTTCTGTGTGCTGGCATAAAGATTAGATGGAATTATTTTGTGTAAACGTTTGAAAGAGATCTCTCCCGTTGCTCTTTGCCCTGTATGGCTTTTTATTCCTATCTGAGAGTGCTCAGGACTCATATAGGGATGGAAGCCATGCAGGGCTGGGGGACTGTGTCGTCATAGAGACTTGGTGCCAAACACCACTCTTTCTTTTGCCAATTATGTGACACACATACACCTGCCCTGGCATCGGTCCCGGCACAGATGCCCATTGAGTCTGGCTGGCTGCAGGGAGAATATCTGATTCTGCTCTGCCAATCAAGAACACAGACGGTTCTCTGAAGTCTTTTTCTCATACACACACACACACACACACACACACACACACACACTAGCTGGACATCTGCTGCCAAGTGATGCTAAAACAGCTGTTCATTTGCATCAGGTACACACACATACACATACAAAGTCAGGCCCAAATGTTAATGAACTTGACTGAATGAGGTTAATGTCCTATATAATATGAAATGCAGAATTGCAATAAATTAACAGAATTGCATACCATTAACACTTCTTGTCTGTTCTGTGGCAAGCTAATATCACACCACATCATAAATATGATCTTTATGATACCTGTGTTTAACATCACTCACTGATTAGTGTTTATCATAGCTCAAATTTTCCCAAGTTAATAAAACAATAACTACAGTTGTCTGGGTGTGTTCATTTATTGATCTATAAAACGTAAAATTGAATTGTGTTGTTAAAAATATCCTAGTGGTTTTATATGGTCAAGACCATATAAATCATCATTATCAAGCTAGAGATTAATGCTATGATAGGCCTAGTTCACTCCGAAATGAAGATCCCTCAAGTTGTTCCAAACCTGTAGAATTTCTGAGAAGATATTTTGAATATTGACTTCTAACAAATACTATGCATGTCAAGGGGGTCTATCAACTGTTTGGATACCGACAATCTTTAAAATATCTGCTTTTGTGTTCAGCAGAAGAAAAAAATTCATGATACAGGTTTGGAACAACTTGAGGGTGAGTAAATGGTGACAGAACCATCATTTTTGCGTGAACTAACCTTTTAACAATTAAAAGAAGTCTGAGCAACATCTCCTCCTAGCGTTTAAATCACCACATTGCAATTATACAACATTAGAAGAGGCGGATGTGACGTATCTTCGGCAAGCAAAGTGCATGCTTTCGGTGTTATGAAAGGTGGGAAAGGGATTGTGTTGGGTAACAGTGGTCTTCAGGTTACATTACACAAGACGTTGACGTGTAATGCAAGTCTATCACTCTTTCTCTGAACGCCTCAGAGTTCATTTGTCCTGAAATAGTCCGCGATCACACAGAAACAGCAAATGGCAAAAAGAAAAGAGACACAGCAGAAAACGGACACAAAGAAACCGAAGCAGATTGCAAAGAAAAAACCGGCATCCAAAACCCCAAAAAACAAAGGTATTTACGCTCCATTAAAGTGTACTTTGTCTCTCTGATGCTCAAACTTAGAATAATATGAATATGAATGAACAGTAATATTTTGAATTTAGTGCACGGTTGATGCAGACAGCTGCAGTGCAGGTGTGCAGCCACTCTCGCACGAGTTCTCTTGCGGTAACGTTACTTGTTGCATTTCAAATGACACCCTTCTTGTTGTCAGTTCATTGAATGAATGTCACCGGTCACCAATATGATTGTGGGCGTGTCCAGCGAACATATTTGGGATCATGTGTGTTTTGGGTGCTATAGAGTCAATTTTAAAGGTATAGTCCACACAAAAATTAAAATTCTGTCATCTACTCACCCTTATGTTGTTCCAAACAATATAAGAGTTTATTTATTCTGTTTAACCCAAACGAAGATATTTTAAAGAACGTTGGGAACCAGACAGTTGACTTCCATCGTATTTTTGTCCTTCAATGGAAGTCAGTGGCTGACAATTGTTTGTTTACCAACATTCTTTAAAATATCTGTTTGTGTTCAACAGAAGAAAGAAACTAAAAAAACATTTTAGACTAAAGTACACATTTAAGTAATAAAATGGAGACTGAAATGTCAGTCAAGTGTGTCCTGCATTGACTGATGAGGTAATGTTTTCTTCTCTCTAGTACATCTTTGTTCTGCTGTCATCCATGTCCTGCTTGTCTGTTTCAGAAAATGGTATTGTGGACAAAAACAACCGCACAAACTCCAGGGTGACGTCCCGTGTGTCCAAAAAGGTCAAAGATGACTCTGACGAGAGGACAAGCAAGTACTTCCGAGACAGCCAAGTTAAAACTGACGAGCCAGAGGACATGAGTGACAACAGTGAGGAGATGAGCCCATCAAAACAAGTGAAAGAAGAAGAGGAAGAGAGTGAAGATGAGGAAGACTGGGAGGAAGTGGAAGGTGCATAGTCTCATTTTGTGAAATCATGATATTTGTTTAGACTGTACATGTTTATGCATTTCAATTTCATTACGTAAGTGTTCTAAGCTGGTGTGTTTTTCAGCACTCATAAACACTGATGATACCCTGTTTTGAACTGTGTGCTTTCGCAGAGATGGCAGAACCACTGGGTCCTGTGGACTCGATAGAACTAGCAGAACTGTCAAAACCTGTGGAGATTGAGATCGAGACTCCAGACATGGCTCGCAAGAGGCAGAGGAAGTGAGTGTGTGTGTGTGTGAGAGAGAGAGAGATAGAGTGTATTAAGTGGCAGATTGCTAAGTGATGAAATTCTTTAATGTGGTAAATGCCCACAAGATCAAAAGGAGCTGTGAGGGTTAGAAAGATTAAAAGGAAAATTGTAACACCATGACAACTGTTTCCAGGGAGAAAAGGAAGGCAGAGTTTGAAACTTATCTGCGTCGAACGGTAAAGCGATTTAACAAGGAGCTGCTGGTGGATACCCACAAGGTAGTGTTTATGTCTGTTTTTGTCTTTTTCCAACTAAACATACACATACTAAATGTTTGAAAGCCTTGAGGCGCTGATATACTCACAGCAAAGTTCTTTTTGGGGTAAAAGAAGTTCCAAATACATGAGCAGTCGTATACTGTTAGGGAACATCCAACATCCGAACACCACCCTTTAAATGAATTTGTTAATATGTTGCTGCAAGTTTCGTTTTCAATAACAAAATAAACACAAAAAAAAAAATTCAGCAATGCGAAAACGGTAGTTAAGAAAGCATCTGATTCTGATCATAGGTGATGTGGATGTTTGCTGAAGCTCTCTTGATGCCAAATCCGATTTTCTGAATACGATTTTTTTCGACTTTTTTTTTTTTGACTGGTTAAATCGACAGCCGATATGATGGTCTCACTTTATTTTATTTTTTTTAAACTTTTTTACTTACTTGTATTGTACTGGCATATGATTTGATTTCTTATTCACTCTTTCTAACAGGTTCATTTGCTTTGCTTATTGGCTGGCGGTTTGTTTCGAAACAGACTAATCTGCGAGCCTGACCTGTTGGCTATTGCCTTGTCAATACTGCCTGCCCACTTTACCACAGTTGCTATAAAACGCATAAACACAGGCTTTCTGGAGGGGCTTCTCAAATGGTAAGCCTGATTTGCCTTTTTGGGGGAAATTACTCTCGGTCACTTAAAGGCATATCCCACCCCAAAATTAAAATGTCATAATTTACTCGCCCTCATTTAACTCCAAACTTGTATGACTTTCTTTCTTTTGTTGAACATATCAGAAGATATTTGAGAAATGTCTCCAAAGTAGAAAAAAGTCATACAGGTTTAGAGCTATATGCGTGTGAGTAAAAGATCTTTTCAGAATTTTTCTTTTTGGGTTGGTCTCAGTGCCTGTTTACACCAGGGAACTTAATGTGTTTTCTCTGATCGGATAGCTATCCAATCATGAGATGAAAATGCTTTTGAGAGTGATAGAGGTGGTTTGAGATGCATTCCAGGCAAAACTTGAGAAGTGTAAATGGATCTGGTTGTTAAAGCCACTTGTAAATCTTACTCCCTAAATTTTAAAAAAATACATGCGTCAAAGTGTAAAAGTAGCGAGACTAAAGGATCTTACCAGTGCTGATGCCGCTCTCCTGTTGTGATCTTTGATCTTGAAATTAGCTGATGATAGATAAAATGCTGCTCATAACTGTTGGTAAATGGAAGCCTTTTAACAAATCAGATAACTATCCAGTCAGTAAAACATTTGAAGTAACTAGGTCTAAACAGGCTCTTAAATAATCAGATTGCTCTCTGATTTGAAATAGACAATTTACATTTAGCCAGGAAAATGTGCATCTGCAAACGACAAATTTTATCAAGTATTCCTGTGCTATATGCAAATATTGGATCAGTAATCTCTGATTGTGTTTTATGTAAATTAATTATTTTTGCGGTGTGACCCTCTCCCAGGTTTCAAGGGACGTTTACATTAAACCCCGCCTTACCTGAGGAGAAGGGAGTGGAGTTGAGGACAGTGCTGGAAAAACGAATTAGCTGTTTATCAGCAAGGGACCATGAGGAGATGACCTATGTGAGAGAGATCTTGCTTTCCTTGACCTCATAGTGGATGAATTATGCATAAATCATGTACAAAATAATGTAACTTTGCTACAGTACATTACTGTTCAAAAGTTTTGGGGTTGGTTAGAAATTTTAAATGTTTTAGAAAGAAGTCTGTTATGCTCAACCAGGCTGCATTTAATTGATCAAATACAATAAAAACAATAATATTGTGAAATATTATTACAATTTAAAAAAACAGTTTATTTTATTTTATTTTAACATTTCATTAAATCCTGTGGTGGATAAGCTGAATGTTTACTCTGGTCTTCAGTCACATGATCTTTCATAAATCATTCTAATATGCTGACTTTAAGCTCCAAAAATATTTCTTATTATTGTCATTTATCAATGTTGAAAACATTTGTGCTGCTCTATATTTTTGCTGAATAAAATTTTTAAATCCTTTAAAAAAATCTTGCTTACCCCAAACTTTTGCCGCTTTTTCACTACCAGTACCAGCTCGACTCGACTCGCCTTGGCTCGACTCAGCTCGCTTTTCGCTCCGTTTTCCATTGCAGACAGTACCGCCACAAATAGTACCCGGTCGTCATAGCGACGCCTTTCGTTCCTCGTTGCCCTTTCAAGCTCTCGCTGGATCCTCTCTTTAGCAACCAAACAAAGGAAAGTCTTCACCGCTCATTTGACCACGGTGTATTCTTCCGAGTTGCCATAATAATAGTAGTAAGTTTAACTATCTCTGGCCAAACTATTTAAAAATGGCAGGGTTATTCTGGATACTCCATCTGGTGCGTACAATAATGACACAGTGAATGGTGATGATTCACTTAGACCAATCAGCAGTCGGCATTGTTTTCACGTGACATTTTACTATCGCCTTAGCTTGCTCAGAACCTCAACGGAGGTGATACAAAAAAAGGTACCCAATAACAGGTACAGGTACAACTTTTACACAGTGGAAAACCAAACAAAGCCGAGCCGAGTTGAGTGGTAGTGTATTGATGTTTAACTGAGTTTGGTTCTGACCTGTGATGTCACTTTCTACAGCTGTTCTTATTGGTCCTGCGGTCATTGCGACTCTTCTGTCGCTTGGTGCTGTCTTTACAACCTCTTCCTCTGAAGCCACCACCTGCCACCAAGGTGATTTTTTTTTGGATTCTCACTGTTTCTTTTGCTTGTGGAAATTATTTTTATTTTTTAATGGACTGAGCATTTTTTTCTTGCTTTTAGAACAAGACCACACCTACCAAGAGCTCTCCAGAGAAAGATCCATCAGAGAAACCCTCTCCAAAGCCTAAGATATCCTCTGGATCCAAACGCCCATCATCAGCGACTGCTGCAGTAAAAGACGAAAGAGGCGGAAAGAGAAAGAAAAAGAAAGAGGAAGGGGGAGAGAAAGAGGCAGCAGGTGGCCTGAAACCCAAAAACAGCAGAAGAAGAAGTGTAGCTTCAAAAGTGTCCTACAAAGAAGCCAGCAGCGAGGAGGAGGAGGAACAGAGTGAAGAGGAGTTTCAGCCAACCAATGAGGATGACAGTGAAGACTCTGATGGGCCCATGAAAATATGCAGAAAATCAAAGTTGAAAAGCAAAGGTGGGGCTCCTCAGAGTTCGAACAAGGTCAAACAGGAGGAGAGAAGTGAAGAGGAGGAGGAGGAGGAGGAAGAGAAAGAGAGAAGGAAACCAAGACGTAAAAGAAAAGAGGGGAAAGGGATAGATGAGTGGTTGGAGGTTTATTTGGAAAGTACTGGGAGGTGGGTGTGTGTTGATGTGGATCAAGGAGTCGGCCAACTCTGTTCCGATCAGGCGACTCAACCGATCACTTATGTGGTGGGCGTAGATGACGAGGGCTACCTGAAAGATCTTAGCAGCAGGTATGACCCCACGTGGCTGACATCATCACGGCGACGGCGCGTCGACTCCGAATGGTGGGAGGAGACTATGGAGCTCTACAAGTCTCCAGATACTGAACGAGGACAGAAGGAGGATCAGGAGGTACGTTTGCACTCTCACTTATACTTGTGATGTCAGTAAGTTAAAGGGATAGTTCACTTTGAAATACATTTTTGGTATGTTTTAGCTTACCTCAAGGGCATCCAAGATGTAGTGTCTTTGTTTCTGCAGTAGTTTCAATTTTGATATTTTTAGGTCAAACCGTTCTTGTCTGTCAGTCATATAATGGAGGTCTATGGTCACCACCTCAAAGAGCATGCACAGAGAAGTCCAAATTAAACATGATTTAATGACTCATAAATGCAAGTACACATTGATGGCCTAAGATGCAAAACGAGCGGTTTGTGTGAGAAAACGAACAGTATTTATATTTTACCTCTTGTAACCACAGCCACGTCCAAGTGATCTTTGAGGTGGTGACCAATGACCATAGACAAAATTGAAATAATTTTGAAATATCAAAATTGAAACTACTGCAGAAACAAAGACAACTACATCTTGGATGCCCTTGAGGTAAGCTAAAACATAACAAAAATTAATTTCAAAGTGAACTATCCCTTTAAGCTTAGGGTCATTAATAGTTTTATTCACTAAGGACTGAAACTAAAGGTAATTATAATATTACAAAAGATTTCTATTGCAAATAAATGCTGTTCTTTTGAACTTTCCATTTGTCAAAAAATCCTGAAAAACGTATCACAGTTTCCACACAAAAAAAGAAGTAGCACAACTGTTTTTAACAGATAATAAGAAGAGATGTTTCTTAAGCAACAAATCAGCATAATAGAATTGATTTCTAAAAAATTATGTTAGACTGAAGACTGGAGTGATGATGCTAAACATTCAGCTTTGCCAACAATACATTTTATTTTACAATACTGTATACTCAAATAGAAAACTGTTATTTTAAATTGTATTTATTGATTTTTCCATAATATTATCATTTTACTGTATTTCTGGTCAAATAAATGCAGCCTTGGTGAACATATGAGACTTCTTCAAAGTCTTAACAACCCCAAACTTTTAAACGGTAATGTTCACACACTAACTTGCCTAAATCACATGTGACGTGCATTTAAGATTCACCTGTGCTCCTCATCATCAGATGCAGGCTAAGTTACTGAACAAGCCGTTGCCGACATCCATCGCAGAATATAAGAACCATCCGCTGTACGCGCTTAAGAGGCACCTGCTTAAATACGAGGCCCTCTACCCCTCTACAGCCGCTGTCCTGGGGTACTGCAGAGGAGAACCAGTTTATGCACGGTAAACCCCATATATTTTGTGTACTACAAGTGAATGTAGGTATCACAACAATATAATAATGTACGATATATGAAAGATGGATGAATATTCCTTTTGTAAATCTGCTTTAGAACACAGGCATACTGTTTGAATTATAAAATATATTAATACAGATAAACCACACATTTTTTGATGTTATGACAAATAACCAGTATTAACCAAAGATATGAAACCAAATATCGTTTTAAAACAAAGATATTAAACCAAAGACTTTAGATATACAAAGACGGTGCACTCATATTGCTTTTGAATTGGGGAAAATGCAAATTGCACCACTGCAGCTGCCGTTCAAAGCTCTGGTTGGCTAGTCAAGCCTTTTAACAATATTTGAGCATAAGAAACAACATCTATGGGGCTGTTTATTTCAGATTTTGTTGCTGATTTGAAATATGTTATTTAAATGCGAGTTAAACAAGGATTTTAGGATTTCTCCATTCAAGTAGATAGGACTTGGGCTGCGTCTGAAATCGCATACTCTTTTGAATAGGTACTTATTTTCAATAAGTAATTACTAAACAACCACTTAAAAAAAGTAGGTTTTGTGTAGTATGAATGTAATCCAGATTTGGCCATCGTATGGACACTGAGAATAGTTGGTCATCCGAGTACTTTTTGCCTACTCTTTAATGTGAGTACTGTGAACTCAGGCATACTTCTTTTGTCACAGTGTTTTTTGCCTAGTGTATAGTAGAGAAGTATACGATTTCAGAAGTAGTCTTAGTGTTGGCCAAAATAGCTGCCCGGAGGCGTTTCAAATATTGCTGCAGATTGAAATGACTTTCCTTGAAAGGGACTTTGACTCAATACTGAAACGCTATACCATTTTCTAAATAAATTAAACAAAAACATCAAATCTAAAATCAAACTTATCAAACAAATGTATAATAATGGATATTCATTTTGATATTCGTTAAAGATTACATTTAACAGGTATCGTAATATCTTTATAGTATTTTTAAACTTTAAGTCAGTGTTATTTTAGTATTTATACAATATTACAGATTTATTCTTATTTTAATGACCAAAAACTATTTTTAATAGTTTTAGTTAACAACAACAACACTTTATGTGAGCATCAGATGATGGCAAAGGTGATCTAAGTCTATGGATGCATTCTTTTTCATTTTTGTGGACATATTTCCCACATCTGAGATATTAGAACAAATAGAAATGCAGGCCATTTGTTAATGATGTTTGTTTATTTTTTTAGAGACTGTGTGCAGACGCTCCATTCTAGAGATACCTGGTTGAAAGAAGCACGAACAGTTCGACTAGGAGAAGAGCCATACAAGGTCTGTTTTGATCATGGTTTAACATGTTTTTTCATACATATTTAACCTTTGTACAATAAATATGCCATGACTTGTTTTTAATATTAAGTGCTGTCTGTTAGATGGTGGTTGGTTTTTCCAATCGTTCTCGTAAGGCCAGGATGATGTCAGAGCAGAAAGGTGTCAAAGATCTGCCTCTTTTTGGAGTCTGGCAAACTGAAGAGTACCAGCCTCCGATTGCCGTTGATGGCAAAGTGGGTTCGAATTATTTCATTTTTTTAATCAAATTTAAGAACGTAATTGCATGAGATATACTGATCTGTTCTTTGCTGAAGTTCTAATCTGAATTTGTTTGTTTCAGGTACCACGTAATGAGTTTGGGAATGTGTACATGTTTAAGTCGTGCATGTTACCAGTAGGATGTGTTCACCTGCATTTGCCAAATCTGCACAGAGTGGCTCGAAAACTGAACATAGACTGCGCTACAGCAGTGACGGGTTTTGATTACCATTGTGGATTTGCACATGCAGTGTAAGTTTGTGTTTTTTTTATACGTTTAACATGCCCTAACCAGGTGCAATACGATAAAAGCTATAAATGTTTTTTCCTATCCAACCACAACTGAGTGACAGGACTTGTGGGCATTTTGTCACTTGCTTTGTTTGGGTTTCACAGATTCGTACTGTGTAGCCCCACCCACGGTGAAATGTGATCGGTCCAAACTCATGCATCATGATGCAATTCACTTTCTTAAAGGAGTAGTTCACTTTTCAAAAAACTTTTGCTGATAATTTACTCACCCCATGTCATCCAAGATGTCCGTGTCTTTCTTTCATCAGTCGAAAAGAAATTAAGGTTTTTGATAAAAAACATTCCAGCATTTTTCTCCATATAATGCAACTCAATGGGAACCAAACGGTTCAAGGTCCAAAAGACACGTTCAGTACAAACTGCAAACTGTTCAAAGGGCTTTAAACGATTGCAGATGATGAATAAGGGTCTTATCAATCGATTTTTAGAAAAGAAGTAGCATCTTTATCTGCCAAACACATCTTTATAAAAGTTCACAAGATGAGGTGAGAGTGATTATTAATCAATCACTCAAACTATATTATCTAAACCTCTCTACTAAACCTTCAGACACGCACATGTACCGTTTGCAATGATTACGGGCAATATTAGAGTGTGCATGGATATTTGGTTACCTTTGCAATACTCATTTTAACATTCTATGATTTGGGACACAGTAGGTGAATTGGAACTCAGCACTGATTAGCTGTGATTGTGTATGTTTCACAGCAGTTTCACTTTCAGTGTGGAAAGTAAGAAATGGGCAGTTCTTGTTGCATTCATTTCATACATGGTAAAATATTACGAATACATTTCTGTCTGTATAAAACATGTATTCTGTACAATCTGTAAATTGACTGGATCACTGTGTTTCAGTAACGATGGCTATATTGTCTGCGAAGAACACCAAGAAATCCTGAAAGCAGCCTGGGAAAATGAGCAAGATATCCAACAGAAGAAAGATCAAGAGGTGTGTGTTTTGATTTCAATGTGAAAAAATTTTGTTTTTTGTAAATATTATGTTGATATCACTGTTTGAATCTTTGAACAGAAACGTGAGAAGCGTGTTGTGGCTAACTGGACCCTGCTGGTCAAAGGCCTGTTGATTAAAGAGAGGCTGAAGCGTCGCTATGGGCAACAGGGGCTCGCATCGAGGACGGAGCTTATGCAAGGGAAAGAAGGCTTGGCTGAAGGACTGTCCTCCGATGAGGAGGAAGAGGGCAGGGGGCAGAAAGCTCCACCCTCTCTGGCTAGTTCATGGCCGCAGAACAGGCAAGAGGAACAAGAGGAAAAGATTGTAAGGCGTGTATCTAAACGAGAGAAACGCGGAGAGCAGAAAAATCTCTTCCCTTTTGAAAAAGTGTGACTGAATTTGCCCTTTATTACTTTTCGTGCATACAGTATCTGTAACTGTGAGCCTCTCTCCATTACTCTCCACAATCTTTGTATAATCGCAGTAAGGTGCATATGCAGGGGATTTTGATGATGTCAAGCATTTGTCATCAGTTAAGACTCTACATGTTTTTTTTCTAAAAGAATACATTATTTTTATAGAACATGCTGTTGAAAAACAAAACCTTGCAAATAAACAAATAGTTTGTTGCAGCTTTTTGTGTCCATGAATGAGTTTCGAACAGGTCTGGGCATTGATTAGAGTCTTTCACTCTTTATAGGTGCCCACCTACTGATCTGGTTGTGCACAGAATAGTACTTTTGGCTGATAATTGGGAAACCAAATTTCATTTGGAAGTATCTTTTCAAACGGTTACAGCTAATTATATAATTCATATTTTACCAGTAGATTATTTACCATTTTTAAATGAATCTTTCAGACTAATTTAGTGGATACTGTTGAATATACTTAACACATTATGAAAGACGTCTTGAAATCGCAGGACTTTTCTTTCCTGTGTTCAGAAAAGCACAATTCTGTATCACTTGATTTCTGCAATATCTTTATATGGTATGAGTAATGGTATGTTATTTGAATTCAGTCAAACTTCCTGTTTCAATAGGAAATACAGCAACACAGGAAAGAAATGTCCTGCGATTTCAAAACGTCTTAAATAATGAACCATATCCAACTATATCTAATGCCACACACACTAGAGTACCAAGCATATCATCATCATTTTCAAGAATTCCAATGTACATTAAATTCATTAAATATTACATATTATTTGGTGGTAAATGTAAAGTGTTGCCTTTTTTGTTCTCTATGCTGAGATGAGTGTGTATTTTGTGAATGTTTGCAACTGCTTTTAATCACTTAATTCGATTAAATTACGATTCTCAGTACTGGCAGGAATAACTTCACTACTGTGACTTCACTACTTACTGCTCCTAATGTGCGTGCACCAACTTAAATGGGTTAAATGTAGAGGACAAATTCCGAGTATGGATTACCATACTTGGCCTTCACTTCATGTCACTTTACTTCAGTGCCGTCTGCTACATAGGGACTACTAAACAGACTTTTTAAACTTAATTTTAAAGTGGAAAATACTGAAAAGTTGTACAATGTTGCAAGTGTGGGTACTGGGACAGACCTCTTGACTTTAAATACATATGTAAAGTAATTTTGTGACCTACATCCGTACAATAGATAATACACGATATTTTTATTGATTTCTTATTGTATCTTCAATGTTAAAGCAGTTAGGTCTTAAAGCATGTGCTTTTAATGAGAGTGCTTTTCTCTGTTTGCCTTTGCACTTACAAGCACGTTGCACATTATAAATCAGGTTTCTTGTTTTGTTGACCTACATTTGCATTCGCGCACGCGTGTGTGTTTGACTGCAAGTATGTATGTCAGTTTTGAGTATGTGAGCTCGTGTGTCTCGTGGCCCCTCCCCAGTAACAGGAGTCTGTCTGCTCACTGTGGAAAACAGCCTCACTCGAACACGGAAGTGACGCCGCTCTAGAATCCCCTCGTACTTCCGATCTTCGGCTCTGCTGAGACTCCTCTAAGCGAACGGATCGGCTATCTGTCCCAAAATCTCTCTTCAGCCGACGTCGAGTGGCGACCCGACACGGTCCGGGAGGTGAGTAAAATCAGTATGTTGGGTATGACGGGGGGCTTTAAACGATCAGAGCAGCGGCTTTATCGAGCGAACAAAAATGGCCTTGTTTACATGCGAATCCCCGAGTTGGAGTGCGCGCTAGCGGATGACTGTGAATAAAGCCTTTAAAACGATGTTAAACGATCTGTGCATTCGCTTAAACACGTTTCATTAGACTTTTTGCACTTCAAACCGCGGGATATGTGTATTGAAACAGTAAACATTAAGAAGGAGAAAGGATTCTGCGCAGATTGATCGCGCTGCTATAACGTTATGTGCAGTGCTGATCTAGAGTAGTAACAGCTGGTGCGGCCCAATTCATATTGACTGGAGTAAACAAAGCAGAAACCGTACTGTGAGTTTGCAGTATTTGCTCACCCCCACCCGACACCTACGCACTTAAACCATGATCCCTATCCCAGCTGAGAGTGACATTATGCGTGCCACCCAGCGCCGCACGCTATTTATAGTCCCTGGTCAAATGTAAGAGTTAGACGGTGCCCGCGCTTGTGGGACTGGGCCAGGTCGTCCCATGACTGTGGGGTTCCAACCAATCCGGTACCGGACCGGACAGCTGCAGCCGCTCACCGACCCCGTGCTCACGTTGAGTCGAATGTGCAGTGATTGCTTATTCAGTTGGAATCAGTGACTGTCATCACATCAGCTGGCGCGCGCGCACACGCAGAGCTCTGATCTCTGTGATCATCTGGCGTGCGGACACGCGGCCTGGCCTGCTCCTACTGTCCGGTTGGACTGTGTCAGTACACCGTGTAATCCGTTAAAAGCGAAGCACTAAGCCGCTCTGCATGTGAGTTTATGATTGTCTTGCGCTTAAAGAGATTCTTGGTGACCGTTAATACGGAGACAAACATCTAAAAGTACAACCTTCACTTAGTTTCCAAGGTGTGTTGATTGTAAATAATGGAACAGCTCCTTGACCAGTGGTTCAAGCTTAGTGAGTGTCATTGAAATTGAGTACACTTGCAAGGCCACTTTTACCATTTAAATTCTCTCTTGGAATTACCTACCAATCCAAGTTTGGACACAACTACCCACTCATTATTATAGAGTGCAAAAAACCCCCCATCCCATTCATTTAGAATGATAACTTACACCTTTAAAGACAGATGTATTGCAAGCTTTTTAATCGATATTAATCGATTTAATCGGTATTATCAATAGTTTAATTGATAAAGCCACACTAGTTGTAAGCTTTTTAGAATTAAACTAGGGCCGTGTGTCCACCAAAGCGTTTTTCCACGCACCTGGCGTATGTATTCAATTGTTTTCAATGGGAGCGCCGCGTATTTTAAACGCCATGAGCGTAACGAAGCGCTGAGCGTTTTTTCACGCTGAAGCGCCGAGCACCCAGCGTTTTTTACTGGTCGCCGAGAGTTGAAAAATGTTCAACTTTGGATAAAAACGCAGCGCTCATCACTGTCACTTTTTACCCAGCTGTCAATTCACAGTCGAGGAGGGCCGGGACTAAACCACACTGACCAACTGTCACAACATTCTTTCTGTACAACGACATCAACCAGCTGAGCTAACCAAACAAAATGGATGAAAAATACATTTTTAGTATGAAACAAATTATGGCTCTTTCAGACTGCACGATTTTCAAAGTAGTCAGGTCGCTGCTCTTTTCACACTGCATGACTATCTTGGCCAGCATTCAGTCGCTGCTGTGTTCACACTGGACGATGGATCAGCGACAGAAGGTTTCACACTGCATGACTTTAGAAAAATCGCCGACAGACTCTGTCTAGCACGCTGCACGCAAACTACATTTCACAACAAACACGCGTGAGATATTAAAAGGAAACAACGCGCGACACCACACGTGCAAGACCGGAGTTCTCACGTGAGACTTTTTTTTTCGACCCGGTTGTGGTACAGCTGGTGAAACAGACACGAGTGCTCCTGCCAAATTTCTACTAATTTTTCTTCCATTTATTGTGTCCAAATAGACCGAGAAGAAGCTTTTTTTGTTGAAATAATGCCATATCATGTTGATATGTGATCTATAACTCCTCCCCGAACTCCCTGCTGCTCTGTATCTTGCTCTCTCACTGGCTGCCGGTGATCGCCGATGTAGTTTTCAGTCAAAACACTTTTCACACAGCAGGATTTTGAATCGCCGACAGGTCCAGATATTTAGCATGCCAAATATCTCACAGTCGTCTGCGACTCGTCGGTGATTCTCTCAGTTCGCGTCTTTGTTCATTCACACTGCGTGATTGTCACTCGCGTGAACGAGCGCCGATTTGCTTGTGATTTCGGGCATTTGTCGGCGATTTCTCAACCTGTCGGCGAGCCAAAATCGTGGCTAAAATAATGCAGTCTGAACTCGGCATTATCTGCAAAATCAGTTTCAAGTTAACTGTGCTACAGAATCGGATATTCTGTATCATAGCAACGAAACCTCTCAACGGAAAAAACGCTGCGCTGCCAAAACGCTCTCAAGCGCCAAAAGCATGGCGTCTTCAGCAGAGCATCTTGCGTTTTAACTAAGGTGGCTAAAAACGCTTTGGTGGACACATGGCCTAAGCATACCAAAATTAAATTTTCATCCATTTTGCTCGTTTAGCTCTGTTGGTTGATGTAGATGTTCTGAAAGAATGTTGTGACAGTTGGTCAATGTGGTATTAGTCCCGCCTCTCCTCCACTGTGATTGGACGGCTGGGTAAAAAGTGATGAGTGATGTTTCGTTTTAATGCTCAGCGCCTCGTTACGCTCATGGCGTTTAAAAAACGCGGCGCTCCCATTGAAAACAATTGAAAACATACGCCGGTCGCCAGGCGCATGGAAAAACGCTTTGGTGGACAGACACACGGCCTTAGTTTAATTCTACAAAGCTTACAACTAGTGTGGGTCTTGTCCAGCTCCTTTCCCCCTTTTACTTCAGAAGCCAAAATATTTCCACACGTCAGCTTCAGCGCTCCACATCCTGAGGAGGAGGCACTCGAGGAAGTCTCCAGGTTTACACCTGACTGGTACCAGTCGATTGTTCTTTAAGGTTTCAGAGCTGTGACGCATTTGTGATCGACCTTGATGTGAAACTGCCGGAGGCCCTTGCCCGAGGTTGTAGGTTAATGCTCATTAAAGCTTTAGCCTACACAGTCTCACATTTGTCTTTGTCAATGTATTGCTTACAATTGATTTTAAATGTTATTCACCTTGTAACTCATGGCTTATAACTCTAATTTAGACTTTAAATACCACTATTGGAAAAATACTTCTTGTTCCAAGGCTGCAGAGTAGGTGGCTCAGTGGAATACTTGATTCTGATTAGTCAATTGCTAGATTGAATTTATAAATATTTTTTATAAATAACTCAATATAAATAAATCAATATTTCATGTCCATGTATTTACTGCTGTGTATTAAATGGGGAAAGGTACAGTCAACCGGTCGATTTCACAAAAAATGGTTTGTATAGAAATTCATAGAATTGTTGACCATTTAAGCATAAGCTTTTAGACATTTAGACACTATAAGGTTGTGAGAAATTTTATAATATACAAAATTATGTGTTTTTTTCTCTCTCTTTCAGTATTTTTTCTCTGACTGAGCTAATCCCTCTCTCCAGTTCCTCATGAGTGACGGGGAGTGTGATTTCTTTTGCTTTTTTCGCTGCTGCTAAAAGCCACAGGCCCCCCTGGGATTGGTGGTGCAATCTGGGGCAGAGGAGCAGCTCCGTAGCTGCCGATTAGTGGAGAGCATCTGTCAGTCAGGGAAAGGTCGGCCCAGAGGGCTATGTCTGTGGATATGAGTAGCCAAGCCTCAGACAGTAACGAGGAATTCGAAGATGATGAAGACATCGTAGAGGGCGATATCCCTGATTATTATGAAGACCTTGATGACGACGTGGCGGTAGAAGAACCATTTGACCCGGAAAAGTACCAGTTCAATTGCTTGACCTACAGAGATAGTCAGAAGGTACTAACTGAGGAAGTCAACAATGTAGCCAGTGCCCTGAAGGTGAGTGACAATGTTTAGAAGGATTAGTGTTGTGACTGACAATATTTAGTTGTAATATTGTAAATAAAGACACTGTAAATGTATAAAATATTAAAAACTATAAATAAAGACACTCCCTTCCTCTCCTTTTAGGTGTCACCAGCTGTAGCCAAACTGGTCCTTGTACATTTTCACTGGCAAGTGTCTCAAATACTCGAAAGGTAATTAAGTACAGCAAAGCATGCACACACAAATATGCATACTTGGGAAGTTGACTTAAAAAGTTAAATGGTGATAGTGGTGTGATATTCTAAACTTCATCTAAAAATTATTATTTATTTATTTTTTATCTAAAAATGATTTTTATCTCAAAATTATTTAAACATTTTTTTTTTCAAATCCTTGTATAATAACACATGCTATTTTATGACATCTGAGAGACTACACTGCCATTCAAAAGTTTGGGGGACGTAAGACTTTATTTTAAGGTGTCCTTGTTACATATGTTACATGTACAATACATACCATAATAATAACAACAGTAAATTATGGATAGTTACAACCCTAAACCTAATCGTACCCAAATCCTATAGTAAATACATTAATGATTGTAGTTTAATTACTTCTTGCATTTTAATGGTTGTAGATATTTAAAATGTTTTCCATTTTCAGTGTTAAATTACTCTGTACTTAAATACATAATTACACTGTAACAATCACACTTTAAAATAAGGTGTAACCGAAGAAATTATTGGTTTTAATCAGCAACATTGAAAATGAAAAATGACAGTAAAACCAGTTATGTTACAAATTCATTTTTTTTTAACTTTCTATTTATGAAAGAATCCTGTAAAAATATCAGCTTATTAAATGATTTCTGAATAATCATGTGACATTGAAGACTGGAGTAATGATGCTGAAAATTCAGCTTTACCATCACTATTAATATTAATAACATTTTAAAATATTAAAAGAGAAAACAATTATTTCAAACTGAATTGTTTTATTATATTACTGTTTTTACAGTATTTTTGGGTGGAATATTC
The DNA here is from genome assembly GCF_016745375.1 of Pimephales promelas. Next base: position 47,936,269 of record NW_024121099.1, read on the forward strand.
CTTTAATACTGCTAAAATAATCACTACATTCAAATATTTGTTGTCTGAAAATATTGATGTTGAAAATAGTCTGTCTCAATATTTTTGTTGTGTTTGAAGGTATAAGTCCAACTCTTCGCAGTTGCTCTGTGAAGCCCACACCCAGCCCACAAGCGCCTGCAGATCTCTCATTGTGAGTTCCCATAATGTATGTCCATTTAAAGCTCCTTTTTACATTATCATTTGATCAAATATCAAAACCCCTTTAAACCTGAGTTCCAAGTAGGCCTGTCGCGATAGTCAATAAATAAATTTTTCTGCCCCGCAATTTCCATTTGCATGCTTGTTTGTTTTTCTCGTCCCTCTCTCTCTACCAAAGAGACTGGATGACAATTATTTATTGTTTTTGGTATACAGTATATTCAAGTGCATTTTTTTGTTACCGGAATGAGTCCATTGTTTTTTATTGTTTTTGGTTGTTTTGTTAATTTATTGTTAATATTTAAAATGTTTTCCATTTTCAGTGTTAAATTGTCTTTAGAAATAAAAGTTTATTGATCTTTGAAAAGGTGCACCCGCATTATTATGCCATTATCATTATTTTAGATGTAAATGGTCTCAGAACAACAATATTATAGTTTATTGCAATAATTTCTTGGACAATTTATCGTCCAGCAAAATTTGTTATCGTGACGGGCCTAGTTCCAAGACACTCAACTTTAAAATGCAATGTTAAAGTGATTAAAAATGTGCAACTTGAAACCTGTTCTTTGTCAAATTGCAGAATTAATTGAGTTTTAGTGCTCAATTCATTCAACAGTTTTAGTGAAAAGTGATAATGACCAACTGACTATACTTTATCCCAGCTTGCCAAATCAAAAAATGGACATGAAATATTGATTCATGTTGAATTTATTTTGTTATATGAGAGAGATTTGAAATACAAGAAACCAACACAACTATGAATAATGATTGTCTGGGATAAAAGTTTGATTAGACTGTTTTCAATCATTACTGTATCTTAGAAGTACTTTCTTCTCTTGACATGTCTGTGTTTTCAGGCTGGGACGTCACTGCAGTGTGGGGTGTGCCTGCAGCTGGTCCGGAGAGACTCTCTCCTCTCTCTACCCTGTCAGCACTCCTTCTGCAAGGCATGCTGGGAGCAGCATTGCACTGTTCTTGTCAAAGATGGTGTGGGCGTAGGTGAGTATACACGTGCACTACATTGAGCACAGTGTGCAGTCTACATTGCTGCTTAGAACGATCTGGTTATCTGATCTCCTCTATGGATTTTGTTTGTCTCTAGAGATCTCCTGCATGGCACAGGAGTGCTCTCTTCGCATACCAGAGGATTTTGTTCTTCCTTTGCTGCCCACCGAGGAACTGAAAGATAAATACAGACGCTACCTCTTCAGGGACTATGTGGAGGTACCATATCTGCTATCTGCCAATTTTGGAGATTATTTTCATGTTAAAATGAGCTAATTTAGCCTATTATATCTAATTACTTTGCTTGTCAAAAGTTTGACAAGTTTGACAATGCTGGTCTTTTGAACTTTTCATTACAGAATCACGGTTTCCATAAAAAATATAATAATAAATGTATGTTTGAGCACCAAACACGCATATTAGAATAATTTCTGAAGGATAATGTGACGGAAGACTGGCATAAGGATGCTGGAAACAACATGTTTTACAACAAACAACAAAAAATATTACAGATCTCAAACTTTTGAATGGTAGTTTGTGTTAAATTATAATGTAAAAACATTTAATTTAGTTGTATTTTTATATTGGCCATTTATAGTGGTTATTAGCCATAACATGAATTATGATGACATCTCAAGTTTTATCACATTCTAGAAAGTCACTGATGACTCTTAACCTGTTCATGTTTGTTTGTGTCTGCAGAGTCATTTCCAGCTGCAGTTGTGTCCTGGTGCCGACTGTCCGATAGTTATACAGGTGCAGGAACCTCGAGCTCGTAGAGTCCAATGCAGCCGCTGCCAAGAAGTCTTCTGGTATTACACACCATTACACTTGCACACACTCTTCAATTCCTAGCATAATACATGTGATGTGAAAGAGTGCACGTGATTGCATGTGTGTTTAAATTGACTGTTCTTCTGGCTTCAGTTTTAAGTGCAGACAGATGTATCACGCCCCCACAGACTGTGCTATCATCCGCAAATGGCTGACGAAATGCGCAGATGACTCTGAGACGGCCAACTACATCAGTGCACACACTAAAGACGTAAAAAAGCACACACAAATACATTTAGAATGGTCAAATTACATATATACTGTCGATAGTTAGTTAAGTTTGATGGTTACAATATCATTAATATCCTTTTATCCTAATGTTCGGATTTTGTCCACAGTGCCCTAAGTGCAATATCTGCATTGAGAAGAATGGAGGCTGCAACCACATGGTGAGTAGTATATTCATTCTTTTCCATTACCTGCACACTTTGTAGTGCACTTAAAACGCCCAGCATGTGAGTGCTACTTTATTAGATTTTTGTTTTGTTTTTGAAAGAGGTCTCTTATGCTCACCAAGGCTGCATTTATTTAATAAAATACAGTAATAACAGTCATATTATTACAATTTAAATAGTGATGAAACTATCACTAACCACAATAAAGTTCCTGATTGTTAGTATTACTGTTATATATTTTTTATTGTCATTTAAAACCGTATTTGATTAACATGATTAAAAAACAAACCAAACTAAAAACAGTAAATACTGGAATGAAATGAAATAAATTGTGATTGGTGAAATACAATTGTGATGGGTGGTAATTGATTTTTGCCATCAGGAATTGATTGGATCATTGGATGGTTGTGGTTTGCTAAATTGCTGTGATGTCATGCGAGTGACAGGTTGTCCAATCATCGCACCAGGAAACGCTTTATCAGAGAAGAGATTCATTTAAAAATATTAATAATGATGAGCATGGATTAATTATTTATAATAAATACTGCAATATTCTATGAAAAATAGATTTGTTGATTTGTCCATTTAAATTTCCTGGTGCAGCATAGGTTTTGTTTTGTGTAAAAATATGGCGGAAGGCAGAGAGACGTTTTACGGCCTTAATACGACAACAACTGCTGAAATTTATGACTGAATTAATTATGTGAATGTATCTCCAAAGGGAACCGACTGTCTTCAGAAAAGTTTTGATGGCATTTACTCTCTCATCTTGCCTCCATTTACAGAGGCTACCAGGGAAAAATCTCAAATTATGCTGTTCCAGTAGTGCCACTTACTGGCAGAGAGTGGATTTACATTTTGATTCAGCCTGTCTGCCCTTTTTGACTTTAGACCAATGCGATCTGACCTAATTTAAATGCAGTTTTGTAAATTTGAACTTCTTGATGAAAAATAAGCTAGTGTGCATTCCAAAAATCTCAAATCGAATGAAGTATTTTTATTAATAGAACAGATAAAATCCCTATAATCATGTAATCAATATAACCTATATAAAATAATTTATCATTTGATCCCTTGTCTTAAAAATGGTTTAAATACTAATTGTGTAGTTTATTCACATGATCCTTTAGAAATCATTCTGATTTAATGCTCAAGAAACATTTCTAAATTTTATTCATGTACTCAAGATTTTTGTAGAAACTGCAATCCAATTTTTTGGGGCTTCTTTGATGAATATAAGGTTCAAGAAATATATTTTATATTTTTTTTGTAACAATTTAAAAATCTTTGCCGTCGCTTGTTTAATTGATTGCATCCTCGCTGAACAAAAGTATTAATTTCTTTTTTTAAAAATCATACTGACAGCAAACATACTGAAATCATACTGAACAGCAGTGTATGTTTAGACTGAGAATGGTGATAAAATGGGCATGTTTTTACTTAACATATCTTTTTCTCTCTCTTTCTCTTTCCAGCAATGCTCAAAGTGTAAACATGGTATGTTTCTTCCCTGTGATTTTGTTACTTGAAATCCCTTTTGATTAGTAAAGTGGTCTTGATTGTAATTGCATTGTTTTGGCTGTGTGTAGATTTCTGCTGGATGTGTCTGGGTGATTGGAAGACTCATGGGAGTGAGTACTACGAGTGCAGTCGCTACAAAGAGAACCCAGACATAGTGAATCAGAGCCAGCAGGCCCAGGCCAGAGAGGCCCTCAAGAAATACCTGTTCTATTTTGAGAGGGTAAGACAAAAATGAGAAATCAGAATTAAATCTCTCCAGGAGGATAGACCAAAGGTCACACTCATATAGGGTAGACAGGCATGCTAAACATTATCTTTGTTCTAAAACCTAGTATGAGCTCTTCAGGAGTGATCCTGACACAAAAGTTTGTTCCAAAAAGTAGGCAGCAACATTATAGTTTACTCGTTACAGAAAGGTATTGTGATGATGTTCAGTGTTTGAGTAAGGAAGAAGATGGGTTGACGTGACTTGGACTCGTGATTAAGGCTATGTTTACACGGAAACGATTCTGAAGAGAAAACGCAAAAGTGGCGTTGCGTTATCACTTTTTATTCTGCATTTAGACGAGCGTTTTGGGTGTGAAATCCAGCGTGCAGATGGTGACTCAAAAGTCTGTGAAATTCAATGTAGTATGCACTCCAGACGGCTAAGAGTGCATACTACAACAACACCAAGCCCGCGCGCCTGCGTACAACCTTCACTGTCAAGCAGACTTTTGCGTTTTTACCCTTTACACAGGAACGCGGAGGTGGAGAGTTTTAAAGATTTCCACTCTGGAGGGTGGTTTCACTTTTTTGTGTTTTTAAGCCCCCAAAACGGCGTTGGCGTGTAAACGGAAGGCACATCCGATAAAATATTTTTACGTTTTCACCCGCGAGCGTTCTCATGTAAACAGGGCCTTATTTATCTCGCGCTCATTCCCGCTGGCTTTTATTGGGTCCCTCCACACCAATCACTGCAATCAGACACAGGTGTTCGTCATCTGCACTTGACCTACCTACTTACCGCTCGGCTCCGCCTCTCTCTTCCTCTACAGACTTCGCTGAACCCTATATATATATATATATAAACAAAACTTTTGTTACATGCAAGTAATCACAAATAATTGATTTGACTGTGCTATTTTCTCGCATCTATTTACTATCTTAACTGTTTTGAATTACTTTAAATATGTATATGCAAGCATTAATCCTTGCATTGTCTGTGTGTGTTCAGTGGGAGAACCACAATAAGAGCATGCAGCTGGAGGCACAGACATACCAGCGGATCCAGGAGAAGATTCAGGAGCGAGTCATGAATAATTTGGGTACCTGGATCGATTGGCAGTACCTGCAGAATGCTGCCAAGCTACTGGCCAAGGTTATATATATAACTATTAAGATATATTTGATTATTATTACTACTAAATAAAAATATAAACAATGTAACAGACCTTTTATTGTTGTTATAGTTCACTATTTAATATAAATTGAGTTATAAATTGAATTTATAACAAGTTTGGTTGGCAGATGTTGCTTTCCCAAATGCACTTTTATAAGTGACCTAAACTTAAAAATAAACTGTGAACTTAAAACACAGATTATGAGCTGCTCGCATGTAAATGAACACAGTGCCGCTCTAAAACACCCTGTGCAACCTTTGCGATTTTGATTGTCGCACTAATGCCGAGTTCAGACTGCACGATTTTCAAAGCAGTCGGGTTGCTGTTCTTTTCACACTGCATGACTATTTTGGCCAGCATTCAGTTGCTTCTTTGTTCACACTGCACGATGGATCGGCGACAGAAGTTTTCACACTGCATGACTTTACAACAGGAAGAATCACTGACAACTCTGTCTAGCGCGCAAACTACATACGTTTCACAACAACCACACGAGATGTGACAAGGAAACAACGCGACATCACACGTGCAAGACCAGAGTTCTCACGTGAGGTTGTGGTACAGCTCAGATGAAACGTCAGACACAAGTGCTCCTGCCAATTCTACTAATTTTTCTTCCATTTTTTGGGTCCAAATAGAAGAAGACTTTTTCTGATACAATGCCATGTTGATATGGGATCTATAACTCCTCACCGAAACTCCCCGCTGCTCAGTATCTTGCTCTCTCATTGGCTGTCAGTAATCGCCGATGTAGTTTTTAGTCAGAACACTTTTCACACAGCATGATTTTGAATCGCAGGCGTTGGCGACTCGTCGGCGATTCTCCCAGATCGCGTCTTTGCTCATTCACACTGTGTGATTGTCACTCTCGTGAACGAGCGCCGATTTGCCTGTGAATTCGGGCATTTGTCAGCGATTTCTCAAAACCTGTCAGCATGCAGTCTGAAAAAATGTGCAGTCTGAACTTGACATTAGCCATATTGTGATTTTGGTTTTATTTTGATTTAATCTTACGGTCCTATTCTGCAGACACAAGTGTTCATGCACAAGCGTCCATGTTTCCACACACTCACACTGTATTTGTTTTCTCTTAGTGTCGTTATACACTGCAGTACACCTATCCTTATGCCTACTACATGGAGTCTGGACCCCTCAAAAAACTGGTAAGCCACTGCGTTAAGTGTGTCTCTCATTGAAGATCAAATCTCTTTAAGATCTGTCATAATGGGAAATCTCATTTTTATTCCCTGTAGTTTGAGTATCAGCAGGCTCAGCTGGAGGCAGAGATCGAGAACCTGTCATGGAAAGTGGAGAGAGCAGACAGTTATGAGAGAGGAGAGCCAAGTGCTAATGATAGAGGGGTGAGAGATGGAAGAAAGACTGAAGGAAGTTGTGAACAGGAACTAAAATAAAAGCACAAGTTAATCTCTTTATTTTCTCTCTCTGCAGGATCTGGAAAATCAGATGCACATTGCTGAGCAGAAGAGACGGACACTGCTGAAGGATTTCCACGACACCTGAACATCCATCCAGAGAGTCTACGTCAAGTTCGCTCCTCTCTTAACTGTCTTGCCCCCTTCTCTCCAAAGATACCCCTCCACTTTTTTTGTCTCAACTACACTGCGTCTCAAAATATTTTGTCCATCTCTGTTTTTCTCATTTATAGCATCTCTTTTCAAAGCTGTATTTTTATCCTTTTTATTTTTTTTTCCTTCATCCGTGCCCTTTTTTTTTTTTTTTTGCTTTGTAATCTTTACTTGGCTGCAGGGTTTGAGAATAGCACAGTGTATCCTAGCATTTTCATACACAAACATTGCATTCTCACATCCCCATGTCAGCTGACATTACACACGACACATGCGCACCCACACACACTCAAAACACTCCACCAAAATGGTCTAACTCATCTTTTCCTTCTCCATTGCTCCTGCCATAACTCTATTCTTCTCTCTCTTGCTTTCTTCTCGTGTTTTTTTTTTCTTTGAAAATGGCTGTTGATAGTTAGATCATTTAAAAAAAATCTGAAAATTTAAAAAAAGGTGAAAAACAAATGATGCTGTAATTTTCAACGGTTGTACATTAATACAGAAATAGAGTTACTGAGAGAAAGTTTTTAAACCAGACAGTGACTCTTGTGTTTTCTTGTGTACACACACTTTTTAAGATGTATTTGCGCAACACTACAGTTTTGGAAAGAACAAAAAAATTCTACCACGGGTACATTTATTTGATTAAAAAACAGTAAAAAGTGTAATCTTGTGAGTAGTATTACAATTTAAAATAACTTTTCTATTTTAATATATTTTAAAATGTAAGTAATTCCTGTGATGGCAAAGCTGAATTTTTTAGCGTCATTACTCCAGTCTTCAGTGTCACATGATACTTCAGAAATCATTTCAATATGCTGATTTTGTAGGATCAGCTCACTGAAGATTTTTTTTTATTAGTAAATTATTTAATTTATTTTGTTATTAATAATAATTTAATAAATTATACCACAATTGAAATGGTTGTGCTGCTAAATGTGTTGTGAAGAACTGATTATATGATCAGTCTTTTTCAGGATTTATTTTTTATAAAGTTAAACATTTATTTGAAATAGAAATCTTTTATAACATCAAATGTCTTTACTGGCTTTTCAAATTCATTTAATGAATCCTTGCTAAATTAAAGGTTTTTTTTTTTTTTTTTTTTGAATCAATGATCCCAGAGTTTTCAACTATAATAATAATTTGTTACATTTTATATAACGCTTTTCTGGGTACTTTTAGACGGAGGGATGAAGTCCATCAGTGTACTAATAACATTGAGTAAATGTAGTTTGTGCATTTGAAATGGCATATGAATGTGTAACCACAGACTTTTTCAACCAGAGTTGCCTGTGACACTACTAGAATGTCAGAGCTGCCGTATTTGAGTACTTTTATTTATTTTATGCTAAATGTTTTAGACTGGATTGAAGGTGGCACATTGGCACAAACTGAATACTTGCACTGTTCCTACAAGATAATTACTATAGGCAAACCATGACCATGAAATACAACATTAGATTTTTATAGAAGTGAATAAACACAATAGTGTTTTATGAACCACTTTGTGATTTAGCTCATCTCTGGGCACATTATTTAATTTTTTTTAATTTATCAAAAGCCAAACATACAGAACAAGAAACAGATGCAAAGTCAAAATTTCTTTTAGAGAAAAAAACTTACAAGGTCAATAAAAGGACAAGGTCTGGAACGTGTAAAAAATATGTTTAATTTTACTATCAACTAGTGAAGATTGACTGTTCATGACTTAAATATTCCAATGAGTTAGTAAAGTAAGTAAATGTTAAAATAAAACTATTTCACAGTAAAAAAAAATAACCTTTCAACGGTGTTTGTGTGCTCCAGTCTAGAGTCTAGACTCTAGGGGCATTAACTTGTGTGTCATCGCGCGCTCCCGGCCCTTCATATGCAGGTCAGTTCACTCATGCCAAATAAAGTCAGCAGCAGAGTGGCGAGATAAAATTAAATCGAAGTACCCCTCGTGCTGTGCACACATGCGCGCGACATAACCAACAGAGCCCACCATCCACTGGCTTTGATTCAAACTGTTTTTAGTGAATAAACGCCCCCCTGCAACAGCCCGGAAGTGACGTTTGAAGACACCTTATTTATATCTGCGGAAGACGAGGACGTTCTCCACAGACACGTGTGATGCCTGTGGGCACTACGGGGCAGCTTCAGTCCCAAAAACAAGAGTACACTTTGTTTTTTTTTTTATTCAGAACGGTTTTCTTCATAAAAAAAACTGTGCTTTTTGCGATTTTTAATGTCATTAAGGGCTTTGAACACCGTGTCGGATTGAAGCTAAGAGAAGAACAGAACTCACTGTCTTGAAAAACTCTTGTGAGAATTTGGACTTTGACGCTTAATTTCATACACTATGGCGGACTATTTAATCAGCGGACAGACGGGCTACGTGCCTGACGACGGTCTAACTGGACAGCAGCTCTTCAACTGCGGAGACGGACTTACCTACAAGTAAATAGCCCTCAAGTTGTGCCACATTCCCACTTGTGCATTATCCATATGATTGCTATTAAACATTAAACAGGCTTGGCAGTCAGCGCTGCAGATGTGCTCTCTCAGTATGCAGAGCTAATGAGCTAGGTGTCGTTGTCGGTCTGTGTTTATCTCGTTTAGTATCCAGCATGTTATATTGTGACAGCACACTGTCCTTCATCTATTATGCAATTCCATTTCGTGGAAGGCACGTCAGTGCGGTGTCACCTTTGCCATGTGGATTCACAAAAGTCATGTCGGAACTCGGAAGTACTGATGAACTGTGGGTGATTCAGCACTGAGGTCTTCTGCTGACATTCCATAATGCCAAGTTCAAACAAGCATTGAGTCTATTCTTAAACCATGACAACCCAAGCAGCTTTTTCCTTTCTTCCAAATGTGCTATAAATAGGTTGAACTTTGTGAAGTATGTTGTGGTTGTTTTCTCTACAGATTCTCTGGTGCCATGTAAAGCATTTAACGTCTCCGAGTTAAAGCTGTTTTTTTTTGTCTTCAGAAAGGCCTTTGTTTACCATCTAACATAAGAATTGTACGCGAAGGAACTGTGTTTACGTTGGACAGATTGCAGCATTGACGTAGCCTACTCCGTATTGTCATAAAACGGGGCGTTACTTGACAAACAGCATGGTGTGTGACATTGATAAAAAGACTCTTTGTAACATAACGTGCTGTGTATCATACATAGAGATTAGACGTTAATTTTGGCGATTGGACCAAATCGGTTAGAGCGGTTCTCGAGTCAACAACTCCCATCATTATAATATATTATGATATATCAAACTCCAAACGGCGATTTCTGCCGAATTGCAAGAATAACCTTGCAAATATATAGTGTTAATGTTTCTTGAATAACAAATGCACTGTTTCCAAATAGGTTTTCCAAACAACCCTGTAATTAGTTTGTCAAAAGAAAATTCTGATTGTATGTTCATTCTCATGGTACCTTTTTTCTGTTATATCTGTCAATTAATAGGGATACATTATGTATTAAGAATCACAAAGTTTCAAATTAGTTAATCACCATCACTCACATTTTCACACCCTTACGCCCCTTTTCACCATTCTCTTTTAGTGATTTCCTGATTCTGCCAGGGTACATTGACTTCACTGCTGACCAGGTGGTAAGTTAACAATCTCCACTAAATAATATTTTCTGTTCTGGATGGATGATATGGTTTAATTTTGTTTTGCTCTCCTTGTAGGACCTGACATCAGCTCTGACCAAACAGATCACAATGAAAACCCCACTGGTCTCGTCGCCAATGGACACAGTCACAGAGTCTGACATGGCCATTGCTATGGCGGTAAGATAGTGGATGATTGACAAAATTCATCACAAAGTGGTTTTACTGCAAAGGCATTTAAATAAGCACCAATGTCTATGTGTGTATATACCATTACAAGAGAACATGAACAGTTAATTTGCAAACATATGGCCTCATTTTGACATCCATAAAATCAATTAAAGACCCATGAATTAAGACATGAGTTTTGTGCCTTGTAAATTTATGTCTGTTAGCTTTTGAACCAAATTTAGTCCTAAAAGATTATTAAAAAATCTCTTTAGCAGCCATAAACATGTTTACAGTCTTTCTCTTCCGGGAAAGGGGAGCAAAATATTGATTAATAAAAAAGATAAAAAAATGTCTTATTCTCCCCAAAACCACATGCCACTGATTAGCAATAGCAAATGTATGTTTTTTGCTGGGAATGAATGAACTACTAGCTTTAAAAAAAGGTACATCCCTTTGGTACATCTCATTCCTCAATAGGGAATTCATCAAAACTTAAATTTACAAAGAATGATCTTTTATGCATATAGTAGGATTATGTTCTAAGGCCTAATGTAATGTTGTTTCATCACAGCTAACTGGTGGGATTGGCTTCATTCATCATAACTGCACTCCTGAGTTCCAGGCTAACGAAGTCCGCAAGGTCAAGGTGAGCCTTTCCATCTGTCTTTTTATGTTTGTGTATTATTTCTCTTCTCTACTCATTTGTAATGTTTTTCTTCTGACCCATACCCCACAGTTGCTTTGTCCTTCTGAATAAGAAATCCACACCTAATTCTGTTTATGTGAAATGTATTAAAGGGATAGTTCACTTTGAAATTAAATTTTGATATTTTAACTTACCTCAAGGGCATCCAAGATGTAGGTGTCTGTTTCCCCAATAGTTTCAATTTTTATATTTTTAGGTCAATATATCTTCAATATACGTTCTTGTCTATCAGTCATATAATGGAGGTCTATGGTCACCACCTCAAAGAGCATGCACAGAGTCAAAATTAAACATGATTTAATGACTTGTAAATGTAAGTACACATTGATCGCCTAAGACACGAAACGAGCGGTTTGTGTGAGAAAACAAACAGTATTTAGATTGTTTTTACCTCTTGTAAACGGACACCTACATCTTCTTGGATGCGCTTGAGGTTAAAACTAAAACATACCAAAATTAATTTCAATGTGAACTATCCTTTTACTGTGACACCCAAATAGAAATGCCTAATAGAACATCATTTTTTACTCCTCCTCGCTTTTCTCGCTTCCTTTCCCTCCACTTTGAACCCGCTTAGAGGTACGAACAGGGTTTCATTACAGATCCTGTGGTGATGAGTCCTAATGAGCGGGTAAGAGACGTCTTTCAGGCTAAGGCTCGACATGGATTCTGTGGGATTCCAATCACCGACAATGGACAGATGGGCGGATGTCTGGTCGGCATCATTTCATCACGAGATATCGACTTCCTCAAAGAGTCGGACCATGACCTGCCCCTCAGTGAGGTGGGTGGGACTTAACACAGAGGGCGAGGGCTAAGCAGTTTTACTGAACTCAACTCATCTTATCTTTTTGTCACTTAGGTTATGACTAAGAGGGATGATCTGGTTGTAGCTCCCGCAGGAGTGACACTGAAAGAAGCCAATGAAATCCTTCAGAGGAGCAAGAAAGGTGGGGTAGACTTTTATGAGAGCGTTTAAGAGTGCTCCATAACCTTTTTTTTCTTCACCCGATTATTGCTGAGGATAGTTTTTTGGAGTAATCATTGAACCAAATAAAACATTCAAATGAATGTTAAATATTTATGAACCTATGTAGCAGTTTTGGCAGTGGACTCTTAAAACTAGATCTGATCAAGTGGTATTCGCCAGATGTTGTGTAGGTCTTACAAGTTTGACTCATGCTTTTTTCCTTAAAGGTGAAGACACAACTCTATGCATGTTTTGTGATTTTCCCCTCTCTGTTAAACATATTTTATTGGACTTTCCTGGGTTTAATACAATTAGAATGCTCTTTTATTAAGTTATTTCACTTAAGGACTTATTTAATAAGATTAGATTATGCCTAAAAAGGTTTTGGATTTTTTTTATCACGTTAATTAAAAAAAGGTATATTATGAGTTGTTTGTTTGGTTGGTTTTATTTTATTCTATCTATCTATCTATCTATCTATCTATCTATCTATCTATCTATCTATCTATCTATCTATCTATCTATCTGTCTGTCTGTCTGTCTGTCTGTCTGTCTGTCTGTCTGTCTGTCTGTCTGTCTGTCTGTCTGTCTGTCTGTCTGTCTGTCTGTCTGTCTATCTATCTATCTATCTATCTATCTATCTATCTATCTATCTATCTATCTATCTATCTATCTATCTATCTATCTATCTATCTATCTATCTATCTATCTATCTATCTATCTATCTATCTATCTTTCTTTCTTTCTTTCTTAGCACTGCCACAAAATAACTGCAAGACAATCACTTTGCATTTTGACTTTGCATTTTGTTTTGTTTTTTTCTGGCTACATGCAACATATACTACTGTTCAAAAGGTTAGGATTGGTAAGGTTTTGTTTTTTACATTTTTTTAACAACTCAATTAACCTGCATTTAAATGTCTGTTTTTATTTAATTAAAATAAAAATGGGTAATATTTAAATAGATAATATTGTGAAAAATTATTACAATAAAAAAAAAAAACGGTTTAATATGTTATTTACTTTTTAAAATGTAATTCAATAATTGTGTGACGGTAAAGTTGAATTTTCAGCATCATTACATCAGTCCTCTATGCCAATTTGGTGATCAAGAAGCATTTTTTATTATTTAATTCTTAAAATATTTGTGCTGATTAAAATGTTTGTGTAAACTATGATTATTTCTTTTCAGGATTCTTTGGTGGAAGAAAGTCAAACAACATTTATTTAAAATAAAAAAAAACTTTTGTAACATTATGAATGTCTTTACTGTCAATTTAATGAATTTAATGATTTTTCTTTAAATCAGAAAAAGATCGCTGCATTTAGTAAAGTGTCAATAGGAAAACTTCTAGTATTTTTATTCTCAAGTGCATTTATAATATCTTTTAAAATAATAAAATTTACCTGTGTAATTTTCTTATATTATCTACTTTTAAAGGCTAATTAATTTATTTACCCATTTTTAAAATTATTTTAGCCATAAAAAAGTCGGAACGCTGCGAGATAATTTTCCTATGTGAAATTCTTACGCTCAGTGTTTGTTTTCTGTAGGCAAGCTTCCTATAGTAAATGAGGAGGGCTGTTTGGTGGCCATCATCGCTCGGACAGATCTGAAGAAGAACAGAGATTTCCCGCTGGCCTCAAAGGATTCTCGGAAACAGCTGCTTTGTGGCGCTGCTATCGGAACACACAATGATGACAAATACAGACTCGACCTGCTAGTGCAGGCTGGCGTAGATGTGGTCGTTCTGGTGAGGCCTGTTTTGGGCTTAATGCTTCTCCGTGTATCAATGTATTTTTGTTTGGTTACATTTCTTTCCTCTCTCCTGGCTTTAGGACTCTTCCCAAGGAAATTCCATCTTTCAGATTAATATGATTAAGTATATAAAAGAGAAATATCCCAGCCTACAAGTCATTGGTGGCAATGGTTAGTTTTAAGCTCACACTTTTTGAACATGACATCTACAAACACACCATTAACATACAGAGTTGTCTCTCTGTTGTAGTGGTGACTGCGGCTCAGGCGAAGAATTTGATTGACGCTGGAGCGGATGCTTTGAGAGTGGGAATGGGTAGCGGCTCCATCTGCATCACACAAGAAGGTCAGTCCACCAATCGCACTTCTGGCTGCCTGGCCCTGCCCCTCAACCAATCACAGGCTGTGTTTCCACAATCAGTTTCTCCAGAGGGAGCCTTTAACGTGCAGTGCCTCCTCTGGTCCTCTTAACATTGTTTGAATAGTCCATTTCCCAAATATCCATGCATTTGACTTTGTCTGTGAGGTAATTGTGCAGATTTATTGGCAGACAATCTGCACTGCCCCCATTTTTTCCAACTTTTATTCTGGGGTTTTAGAATCTGTTTAGAAAAGTTTAAATTTGTTACTGCATATCCTGTGTTGTTGGTTTTTTTTCTAAGAGAGAATATGCATGTCAGTATAAGTGTCCATCTGTTCATTTACTGATTCTGTCGCTTTGAATGATGGGGGTACTGAAGGCTCTTCCTTGCTTTTCTCAGTTATTCCACTGTGTCTATGGCATAATTTAGTTTTTTTTTGTTCTGACCGTTTGTCTGTTACTTGCATCAGTCCCATTTTTTTTAATCAGCTCTGTTTGAAACTTAGCAAAGACTCTTCCAGAAGGTAGGGTATATAATTATGCTGCCTTCTGAGGTACACTGCTGTTTAAAAGTCTGGGGTCACTAAAATTTTATTTTTCTTTGTTTTAATAAATAAACAAATACTTTTATTCAGCAAAAGCATTATCAAAAATAACAGTGATAATATTACAAAAGTTTTATATTTTAAATAAAGGCTGTTATTTTTTTTATTTTATTTTTTGAAAGAATCCTGGAAAAAGGTACCAAGGTTTCCACAGAAATATTAAGAAGCACAACTGTTTTTAATATGAAAAAAAAAATAAGAGATGTCTCTTTAGCAGTAAATCAGCATATTAAATGATTACTGAAGGATCATGTGACACTGATGACTGGAAATGCTGAAAATTCAGCTTTGCCATTACAGGAATAAATTGCATTTTAAAATAGAAAATTATAATATAGAATTTCACAATATTTTATTTAAATCAAATAAACGAAGCCTTGGTGAGCATTGGTGACTTAATTCATAAATATTTAAAAAAAAATAATAATAATCTTACCAACCCCAAACTTTTGAACAGTAGTGTATTTTGTGGATATTGCAGCTCCATAATGCATTGTGAACAAATCTAAGATGGCTGACAAAGCAAGAGACAAGTTAATTATACTTATTTTATTCATTATTTTGTAATACTGTAAAATTGATTCAGGGTAATTCGAATGTATTATCTTAACAAACATTTGAGTGTAACATTTTTATTGAATGTTTTTAAGTATATTTTATTGTATCATGCTGTTATATTAACAACATGCTAATCAAAATCCATTCAAATCAATCGCCATTCGAGTCTCCTGTGAAGCGCTAGCTGTGTGGCATGCAGAGTTGCAACCTTTGTTATGCATTTAAATCAATCCCTTATGAGGTTCCATAACCATTAGTAAGAATGCATCCTCAGAAGGAAGCTGCCTATGAAGGCAGTGAGGCAGCTCACTAGGTTTTACAACAGAGCTACAGTGTGCTCTCTTTCTCAGTCTCTATCTTCCTTTCTATAATTATGTCTCTCTAGCTCCTCTCAGTATTCCTCCTGGTTTAAAGCTCCACAGCCCCAAAACCCCAACTACTGTTACGGGATATTCCAGTAAGTCCCTCCCCCTGATCCTCATACAGAGACCCCATTGGCTCACTACCTCACTCTGCCTGCCCTCTCCCACAGCCTGCTGCATTGATTGGTTAAATCCTCTGCATCATTAGAAGTAGTTGCTGGTTTTTGGGGTTTTGGATGCTTGTCATTGTCTGACTAACCTGTCAGTAATGGCGTTTGGCACTTCCTCTGATCTTAGTCTGATACCCAGAATCCCTCACTAACATATGTGAACTAGCTTGTGCAGTGGCCCGGAAAAGTAATTGGACATGTAAGTCAAACTTAGATGAATGAAATGTAAAACTATTTCTGAGATGTACTTAACTTAAATGTAAAACTTAAACAAACTAAAATGTAAAATTAGTTCTGAGAAAAGCAATAACAGTGTTTGTTTCTATGTCACTTGCTTCAATGTTTTATATGTATAATATAAATGATGAAAGTATGGCTAAAGTGTTCAAATACCTTTTTAGAGCTTCTGCAAGAGCACTGGAGCATATAAAGTGCACTTGTTAACAAAGCGGAGTGTTTTGCAGTCTTAAGTATTACTGCAGTAAAGGTCATTGTTTTCTATTTCAGTTTAGTTTTTGCTAATTTAAGTCACACTTTTTTTTTTTCATTTTACAGTATGCAGTGTAGATGGTGTGACTATAGAAAGTGTGTTATGGGTAAATGGATGACTCATTTCTCTTTGCTCCTCCCTTCATTTCTGGTCTCTTCTCATACTGTCTCTAAAATAAAAATGCAAAATTGCCAAAAACTCCTTTGGCAACCAGGCATCAGTTCTGTTGAATAAGATGGGAGGAGGAGAGCATGGATCTCCATGCATCTCGCATGTGACTTTTCACTAATTGTTATGCTAATTAATTAATATAATGTTTAATGAGTATAGTTGCATTAATCAAGATAGTAGTGTTTGCACTAGTGGTCTTTTGGACCTTACTCTGTCAACTGTGATAATTATGTTAGTTTGACAGGTGTGTGTGCATACAACATGCTCACCTCTGCTGTTTTATTGGTTTTGTTGCGTTCCTGGATAAGATCACACATACAGATATGGTAGTGGAACAAAACATTTTAGTTGATTTTAAGAAAAAAATTCAAATCATTTTCCTTGTTTTGTCTATTCAGGGTCTCGGACGTTCATGTTTGTCAACTTGCAAAGGGTTTGCAAGTCTTTTTCTCCTCTCATTATGCTCACAATTGATAGAAAATCTCAAATTCCACTTTTATAAATCCACATATTTCATCTATCGATAACCTTGTCTTAGAACTCTGAAATTTTTTTTTCATTCATTTTTGCTTTGGCCTAATTATAAATTCATGTGTAATACTGTCTTCGTAATTTTGATTGTCACTGACTGAAGTCACATGAATGCACAGGTAAAGAATACACTGATCGTGACAGTCTGTTTGTTCGTGTGTGAGAGAGAGTATGGATGTCTGTGACAGAACCACAGTTAGTGAAAATTATTAATGCATATTATTGTCCTAATCTGCACACTTAGTCTTTGTAGAATATGCAAGTGTAAAGTAAGTTAAAAGTAATGGTCATTCGTAAGTAAGGGTCAAGTATAACCAGGTCTCTATTTCTCGTTGTCCTCACAGTGCTGGCATGCGGGAGGCCGCAGGCAACAGCCGTGTATAAGGTATCCGAATATGCTCGGCGGTTTGGCGTGCCCGTCATTGCGGATGGGGGGATTCAGACAGTCGGTCACATTGCTAAAGCACTTGCATTAGGAGCATCTACAGGTGAGATGTGGGTTACATGTAGATTCACTTGCAATCACTGAAGTAGATTATATATAAATAATGAAGGTGGTATTTTTGTTTTAATACATATTGTTATAGTATTTATTCATATTTAGCTTTTGATTATTTAAAGTTTATTTTAATTTCACTTTGTTTTAGTTTGTCAATTTTGCATTTTTTTATATTTAGATTTATTTTGTGCTTTAGTACTTTCAGTACTTTAACTTATTTTAGTTGGTTAAAGCAAGATAATTTTATAATTAATTTTATTATAATAATTAAACATTAAATAATTTTCATCTAATACCCGTTTTATTTTTTCATCTTTTTTTTTAATTACCAATTTTTTAAAAATAGTTTGTCTTTGATAACACCAGCTAATTATAATAATCACCATTATTATTATTATTATTGATGTTTTATTTTTTAATAAAATGATAATTATATCTTAAGTATTAGACTAAAATCATAATTGAAACTAAATTCTCTTCTGCTTTTGGTTTCTCCCTCAGTAATGATGGGGTCATTGCTCGCTGCCACATCTGAAGCTCCCGGTGAATATTTCTTCTCGGATGGCATCCGTCTGAAGAAGTACAGAGGGATGGGCTCACTGGATGCCATGGACAAGAACCTTGGCTCACAAAGCAGATACTTCAGGTAGCACACGTGATTATATTGTCTCCCAAACACAATGCTGTATTTATTGCGCTTAGTTCCTGCTACAGTTTACCCTCTAATTACAGTTTACCCCATGTTTGACTATAGTTTCACAGCTGCTTATACAGACTAATCCATGACGATAATTAGCCGGATCTTGAGGTTTCTAAAACCCTATAGAATGTAAATAAATCAAATTCATTCTCTTTTTCTCTCTCTCTTTCAGTGAGAGTGATAAAATTAAAGTTGCTCAGGGAGTTTCAGGGGCAGTTCAGGATAAGGGCTCCATCCATAAGTTTGTTCCATATCTCTTCGTTGGCATACAGCATTCCTGCCAAGACATCGGTGCTAAGAGCCTCACACAGCTGAGGTACATGCAAACACACTAATTACTCGCATACATGCAATTATATGTGCAGTGTATCATTTCTAGTGATGCCAAACAAAATTGTGCAAAGTGTGCTTTTTTTTTCCTCAAAACCAATTATTTCTTATTTTTGCAAATCTGATTGATGCCACTAGTGGCACAGAAATTATACACTGCACTTTTAACGCACTAATGCAATGCTAAAACAGACACTCGCATGTTTGAGTTGCATTACAGACTATTTTTCATTATCTTTTTGCCCCTTTCTACATCTATCTCAGGGCAATGATGTATTCTGGTGAACTGAGGTTTGAAAAGAGGACAATGTCAGCTCAAATGGAGGGTGGAGTGCATAGCCTACACAGGTAGTTGAACATTCATACTCTTAGTCTGAAGATATATTACATTATCAAAGTTTTTATTCAAAAGTGATAGAAAATACATCTATACTGCTCTTTTGAATTTTCTATTCATCAAAGAATTCTTTATCAAGGTATACACAATTAAGCAGAAAAACAGTTTTCAGTACAAAATAAAAATAATAACTTGTGGTTTGGTTTCTTGTGAACAAAATCAGCATATTAAAATGATTTCTGAAGGATCATGTGGACACTGAAGACTAGAGTAAATAATGATGCAGAAAATTTTGCTTTGCCGTTTAAATGACATTTAATTAAAAAAAAAAAGATTTTTGTTTTGTTTTGTTCTTTCAGCTATGAGAAGCGCCTGTTTTAAAGACACTACAGATGCCAGTACATGCACAGCCAAATGCACATTAACCCCCATTAATGAACTTCCACACGTGCTTTTGCACATTCAGGCACCCGAAAACACGGAGAACCTCAGCTTCCTCTTTCTCGTCTTCCCAGCCGCCTTTCCTCTTAGTGAGGAGAGAACCCGTGTGTAAATGTCTGCTGTATGTATCAGATGCCTTACATGTCAAAAATTGTTTTTGATTGTAATCATTTGACAAGTTTTGTTTAAAAATATACAAATTATGCCACAGATACGTTTTGACTCTTGTCTTGTTTCATAAAATACAAAAATACCTGCATATGCATCATTATAAGCAAAAAAACAGTCAACATTTACAGTCCTGAGAAGAAAACCAGATGAATGAGTGCAGTTTAATCTGTGTGAAACAGGAAGTGTTTTATTTTAATGGGATTTGTTAAGTTTGTTATAAAAAGAGAACTGACACTTCAATTTAGGTGTGTGCATGTGAATACCTTCATAGAAATCTGCATGTGACATGTAAATTATAACCTAGTTTTGACTTGAATGTTTGTGTGTTTTTTTGTTATAATAAATTGATTTTCAAATCCTGAATCTGTGGGTGTGTGGGTAAGTGGCTGCTAGACATTGACATTGGTACACTATTCCTCATTTTGCAAGCGCATCTCAAGGGAACCAGCCTTCACCTCCAAAACTACCGGACTTTCCAAACAGGCGTTCACACATGCTCACTAATGGACCCGCACCTGGACAGGTTGGCTTGAGAGCACCAGGTGGCTCCTCATAAATGAAATATGATATTGGCCCGTTAGTAAACTCATCCCAGCTGGGACCAGATCTCTTAATGCTTTTATACACAGCAAAAAATGACTGACAGTTGTGTATGATTGTGTGCTGCAGTATTGTCTTTCTTGCTTTCTGAGGAAACTAAAACATTTTTAAAATATTAGAAAAATCACATATCTAGCTCTCATATAGATTTATATTTAGAAGTCTATATATATATATATATATGCGTGTCTATATATATGTAAATAATATGTATATAGCCTAATACATAAATTCATTTCACCTACAATGAAATTAGTTAATCAGCCATAATATATTTTTGCAAAGTTCAAAGATTAACAGAAAAATCTCAATCAAAAGAGAGAGATGACAGGAATTATAAGAAGAGAAAAGAGAAGGGAAAGACATAGATGTTTGGAGGGGGAGGTTGTGGGTAGCCTAGTGAAGAAGTGAAAGTGAAAATGTTCCTCAGATTTCTGAGGAGGAAGTCAGGAGGCATAAATACGCAAACGATCTTTGACAAACTCACACAAGCCAGGGAGCAGAGAGAGAGAAACAGGGAGTGCGCACAAGAAAGAGGAATGACAGAAGCAGGTAACATAGAATTATTCGTCTCATCTATTTCATACTGTCTATTTTTATCTTATGTTCAATGTTTCTTAATCACTTGTTGTTCATCATAGTGACAAGTTGTTTTCTTTCATTCCCCTTCACCTTTCCTCCTTGTTTCTTTCATTTTCTAACTTATCTTCTCTTTTGCTGTAACGTTAGTTGATCCCACTGAAATGGAAAAATAAACATGTAAATGTGCATTGATACAAGCTTTCTCTTAATCATTTGATTCATTTTTCCCACTGACTCTGTCACGCTGTGTTTGGGAAATATAAGGAAATCTTCACATAAAAGACGGAAAGACAGTAAGAGAATTTTTCTTAGTCCTTAGAACTTAGTTCCTCTTTATGATTGACTTCATGTGACTTAATTTAGTTAATTTTATATCCTCTCTTTTCATCTTGTCTTCATTTAACTGGCATTTAACCTCCCTTCTCCTCTCTCCCTCCCTCTGCCCACTCTTTCTCTGATATGGAACAGGTTTTTCAAGATACAAGTCTACAGATGAAGCAAGATAAATAAACAAGTTTGATTCTTTTGCGGAAACATCAAACTTCTTTGTGGTAAAAGCT
This sequence comes from Pimephales promelas, assembly GCF_016745375.1. Next base: position 47,957,857 of record NW_024121099.1, read on the forward strand.
GTTTCAATGTCATTACATTTTCACTTGCAGTAGGCTAAGGAACACATGATGAATGTAATTGGGTAGAAATTTTGACATGGAATAATGACAAAGTATGCTGGATGTGTTTATCCATGGTGTGTCAGTGAAAATGGCCACAGCAGTCTGGATGGTAACGGAACCCATAATGCAGCTGTTTGGTTGATTGACAGCTGGCTATGGATTCTGTGGCCCTCCTTTCTTGCAGGAGCTTAAAGTTGACAATTGTATTTTGGCTTCATTCAGATATGATATTGTAGGCTACTTCTGTATTACTCTTGAAATGTCTTTGAATATAACTATGCCTATATTTAATATTAAGTTAATAGTTGCTTAATGGTAAGAAAAAGTTTGTTTTGAAATGTATGTCTGTGCAAACTGTGTTTATATGACAAAGTACCGATGTTGCTCTGGAATGACACGTTTTCTCCCGGATCGCCAACAATATGTTACGCCACCGGGAACTTCGTGTCAGCCAAGATTGACATCAATTCCTGACAATCAAAAATCTTCAGAATTTACCACTTTTCAGGGTTCAGTAAATCACACAATCTTTTTCAGACATTTCAATTTTGTCTCTGTATAATTCTTGAATAAATTCAGAACATTTGTAATAACATCACTTGATGACTCATTTTTAGGCCTGAAAAATTCTTTAGATTTACATGGTGTTATAGACATTAATTACAGAGGTTTGTATTTTCAAAAGCTGACTGAGCTGGTTTGTAGATTTTACTCTGGCCAGAGGATATATAGTAAAATATTTGAGTCAGTGTTCCTGTTTTAGTTGAGGACCAAATCCAAATCTTACTGTAAAGGAACAAGTGGTAGCCTATATGTTGGCCCAAGTTCAGCTCAGGTGATTGTTATCTGCCTCAAACAAAGAGGAAGTACTCAAATAAACAACCAAACAACCAGCATTAAAATATGCCTTGGTATGAAGAGTGACCAGATCTCATTTTGATATATTTTTCTAAAGATTCATTATAAACCCTTTACAAATATTGTTTTTTTTTTTATCACTGTCACATAGGAAATATTTTAGTATTCCATAAGAAGTCAATTGTTAAACATTTGTTGTTGCTAAAACGGTTTATAGCTACTGGAAACAATATTTCGGATGCAGTTGAAATATTAAATAGAGTGAAGCTTTGCTTGAATATTGTTAGAGGAATGTGTATTGTGAATTGTATAAAGGAATATGTCACCACCCTAAAACTACAATATTCTCTTATCATTTACTCACTGTCATTTACTCAGTTCAGAAAACGAGAAATTTATAGAATGTCCAAGCTGTTTTCCATAAAATAAGAATAAATGGTGACCATACGTCAGCATAAAGCAAGATTTGTAGTGAACATGACATGCTTTTTTCTTCACCGAAAGCTATCAAATGTCTTGTTATTTATTTTCTTATTCTTGTAATTGTTTGTTTTTTAGTTTGTTTTTTAGTTTTTCTTTTTATAAAGAGGAAAAAAACGATAATTTGTATTTTTGGGTGAAGAATAGCTAGGGCCTACATTAAAATGTAAAAAAGAAAAAAGAAAAAAAGGATAATAACGAAAGTAACCCCTGGAATATCTAAAGGTGTAGTTTAAATTATTGAAAATAAAACTACAGCTTATGAACGAAACGCATTATATCAGAATAGCAGTTTTACTTTCTTTTCTGTAACTGACAGATCTGATTTTGCCACACCCAAAATGGCGCCTTACAAAGGTCGCAACTGCAACCGGGAACTAGTGTTGCATGAAAATGTGTCCCCCTCTAACCAGCGACATTTCTTAATGTTCCGGTCCCTATGCATACATCTGTTTTTATTGGTGATCAATGTGAGCAGAGCACCGCAGTGCTGCTACGTTAAGTCTCAGTAACAATCCGCGAGTTCAGGCACTAATAACAATGTTAACATATTGAGCTTAATCATGGAGGAAGCAGTGCCTTTTAGCATCGTGTCCACCGTCAAAGCGCTGAGCGGCGCGTTGCGGGGAGATGCTGAAAATGAAGCCGAAATCATCCGCGAGCGAGAGAAGCTATGGTTCAAGGAGAGCAGCGCAAAAAACCTGAGAAATCGCGACTTCTTGTCACCCAACACAGTTCTGACGACATTGTACGCGGGTGGAGAGGTCAGTCTGAAATATGTGCATATATGTGCGTTTATTTATTTTCTACGTTATGAGCTCTTCTGGCCTGCATCAGTGACAGATGCGCCTCTCCGCATGGGGATTTTACGCATGGCTTGAGGCACCCTGTTGGATGTATAAAGCTTTTGCTTGGACGTGTATTTATGCATGAGAATTGCCAGAATGTATAAGCCCGAGCTCTGTACAGACACGCAGGGCGCCAGCTAGACTGTTGACATTGGTCGCATCGACAAAACATTTGAACCCTGCGGCAGAAATGATTAACTCTTCACTGCCCGTGACATCTGGGTCAGGGAATGCCAATAATAAAAATAACACGCATTTGGAGAACAGCTAAGTCATAACGACTTCCTGATTCTTTTGGTCATTTGGTCTCAAGAAACCTTGTTTGGTTTATGTAGTGTGAATAATTCAATGAGTTTAAAAGGCGGTCAAGATTTTAAAAAGACATTTTGGACGTTAAAAATAAGGATGTGTGCAGATAAATCATTAATGATAAATACTAATGTAAAAAAAAAATAATAATTGTCAATTTTGATTTCACAGTGATGTTATAATCTTTGCATTCATGTTGTGTTTGTACATTATTCGAATCACCTAACCATTTTTTCAACAAAAGTTTTGGTTTATTGTCCAGGTTCCCTGTGATGTTCTCAGTGGTATTTGCTCTCTTCGTGGCAGCGGTGTATTGCCGATAGGAGCCACTGAGGTGACAGCAGAAGGGCTGCGTGTGTGTGTGGATCGCTGCACAGCATTCAGACGTGTTTTATGTGGAATAATGCCGTATCTGAGACCCGCAGCTCAGAGACAGGGCTGTGTCCTCATCAACTGCCCTGCCCTCCACACCAAACAAGCTGTGCCATCTCCCGATACGCTAGCTCTGGGGCAGCTACGAACTGTTCTCATTGCTGACCACCTCGGGGCACAGCTCAGAAGACAAGGGTATGTGCTTTGACTTTCCTTATCTTGGCATACATTTGACGAAATGGGAAGAGTAATCAACTCTTACTTTATTCCATTTAGGTACACCGTGTCCTTTTGTCCAGCCTTGCCACAGGAGAGTGACATTGTGAACTTCCTGAAAACACTAGGCATTGATTGGCCGACAGTCCCTGTCAGCTGGACCAATGAGGACAGGGAGGAGAAGATGAAAAAAGCTTTAGAGAACTCGACCTACAGAGACAGAGAAATGGAGAGGGGAAAGAGAAGAAGTAGGGGAGAGGAAATAGAGGGAGAAAAGAGAGGGATAGAAGAGGAAGTTAGGATAAACCTTAAACAAGTGGTACAGGACGAGAATCTTCAGGGTTATGATCCCAGTCTTGGCACTTGCACAGGTGAGTTGTAGTACTTGAGCATGTGTGTGTGTGTTTATTAAGGATGTAACGGGTACAAGATCTGTGCCTGTTTTGTCAGAAAATGTCATTATTAGGATTGCATGAGGATATTTGATGTTGAGTTTGACAAAATTGATAAAATTGGTTTTTTTTTTTTAAAGATTAATTTTCTTTTACAAGCATTAAGCAATATTGGTTGGTTATCGTTTGATAATAAAGCTTTTTTTATTTTTTCACCATTAGTCGATATTGGTTATTTAAATACGCATGTTGTTTCCTCTATTTTTACTTTTAGATCAGGCTATTCCTGCAATCATCTTAATACTTAAATTGGTGGTAAAACACTGTTAGTGGTAAATGTAATCTCTAGCAAATCTCAAAATAAGTATTGATTTAAAAAATGTCATGCCTAAATTCACGTTTGGCTTTACAAATAATATGATGATTTTAGCTTGTGTTTTATTTTTAATTTAATAGACGAAATGGTAAACAAATTGATATATCATTGTATATACTATAGAATACCAGTCATTTATCAGCCATACCATTATTGCTAGATTATTAGTAATGATTTTAATATATGTGAATCCCTAAATTTGATGAAAATAAATGACATGCAAAGTACCAACACTTAAAATATATATGTAAATTACATAATAATATTTAGCTACTGGCGTTTAAACTTGATTTGTCACATACTAATGTTGTGAAAAAGAACACAACATTCTGTTCTGTTTTTCTTTTTAACATTTTTACAATTTTCAGTTATGTTTTCAAACTAGTCGCACCAGAGGCATCAAGATGAGATGAACTGAGTCATTCCTAGGGTTTAAGTGACTGGTCTGTTGGATAGCCTCAGTTTTCCTCAGTCAGTGATTTCTCTCTTTTCAGTGCAGAGAGAAGCTTTGTGTCATCTGGCCCAGCTGGACAGCGCTACTGCAGATTTCCCTGTGAGTTAAAAGAACCCTCTGTCTGGCTTGTCTCCGTCTGCTTTAAATTATAGTATACCATCTTTTAGATGGACACTTGTAACGGATTTCTGTACTTCAGGTCACTACGACAACAGCCCTGCATGTCACTTCCTGTCAGGATGAGTTTCGTCAGCAGCAAACAGCCATGCTGTGGAGAGCAACGGGTGTAACGGCAGTGCAGGTTTCACACCCTCTGCTCACACAGACACATTTAGCTGTATCAGCATGCTTTACATACTAAACAATTGTTTTCTGTATATTCTGTCCTGTAACAGGAAGTTTGGTTGGGACATATCGAAAGACTTGTTTAATCCCTCCCCCCAATAGGTTTTAGTACAGAGCCCCGCATATGACATGCAGGAAAAAATCTATATAGTGGCCACTAGGGCTGCAACTCACGGTTATTTTGATAATCGATTAATCTGTCAATTTTTTTTTCAGCTAAATTAAATTAAATATCTAGAAATTATCATACATTAAAAGGTCATTTTAATCCATTATTTAAAAAAGATGTTATTCCACATCGTACCCAATGCAAAAAAACAAATAATTGCTAACATTTTTAAAGCAGAAATTACTAAATAAAAAATTATAATAAACAAAAACACAAAGTTGTTTTGTAAAAATTGTCATATTCTACACGCTTCGTCTGTTTGCCGATTTACTAAAACAAAGGAACGAATTACACAAATGAGTGAATGAAATAGGCCAGAATTGGTTCCCCCTTATTTGACAAAATCATGACCATGTTGTAATTTGTTCACTTGTTATAGTTTAATCAAAACGAGGGAATGAAATAGTTTCTAAATGTAATAAAATGAGTATATATGTCATGTGTAGCGCTCTGTATTTGTTACATCACAGCTAGCCTAAAAAACATGATTTGCTCCCTCCTCATTGGTAGCAGTTGTAATTTTGGTGAAGATCAAGCTCATTTAAAGAGCATTTGATTGGATAAAAGTCTGATCAATGTTTATGTCTGTATTATTGGTAGTTTTTTTTGCACAATTTCTAGCTCAAACGATGCACAGTTGGGTGTGACTACATTTTAGACCATCTCTGATGGCGGATTGTTTAATTGAATGATTGCTCTCTCCCTCTCTATTAGAGATTAGTGATTTGTGGTCCAGTTAAAACTCCCGGCGTTCAGATGAATGCAGCTCAGTATCTTCAGTAAGGAAAACTTTAAAACAGCAACTCTACAACAGCTCTTCGTAATTCTATATCAAAAAAACTACTGTTTTAAGTCTAAGAATTACAGTGTTTGTTTGTGTACTGCTATAGGTTAAGAAAAGCTCAAATGAAAGAAGCCTCAGAAATGAAGTATGGAGACCAAGTTGAAGGTGTGTTCAAAAAGCTATTTTAGTTCATGTAGTAGCTAAATAAAGATTTGTGATGCATGTTAATACCAGATTTCAACTGCGTCTGTGTGCTGGATATCGATTTACTTCTTCCTTAAACTATTTTAGGTCAGACATGGGATGACATCATCAGAGTCATGACCTCGGCCACCGTGAGGTTTGAACTGCTATCCACCGTACACACAAGTCCAGTGAGTATGTTTGCATGCATGCATGGAATATATTGTCCTGCATCAGTGTTGATTGACAAATCTTTTTCAGGTGACCTTAGATGTGCAGCGGGACAGTGGTGTGTCCACAAAGGGCCCTAGGGGTGGAGTCTTTGTCATGTATAACTGCGCTCGTCTTCATACACTCTTCAGCAGCTACGAGAAAGGGGTGGAGCAAGGTAACACACACATACTGTAATGTTTTGACGTGATTTATGATCAAAGTAATAATGTCAAGACTTGGAGAGGTTGTTTTTTAAAGCGTATGAAGTATGACTACACCCAAATCTTAACGATCTGCTGTTGTATACATGTTTAAAGTCCAAACTTTATTAGCCAAATGCTATTTTTTTACTGCTAGTTACTGTTCTAAGAGAAAAGCATTGAAAGGTAATACATGTGGTCTATAACTAAAGACAAAATCTAGATGAAATGTACAGAACAATAGGCAATAATATAGTCTGGCAACAGAGGTGCAGAATTCTAGGTAACACTTTAGTTTAGGGTCCAATTCTCCTTATTAACTAGTTTCTAAGTAGCATGCTTATTACTAGGATATTGGCTGTTTATTAGTACTTCTAAAGCACATTCTAATGCCTTATTCTGCATGACCATGTTCTACATCTCGTAATCCTACCCAATACTTAAATTAACTACTACCCTACTTACTAACTATTAATTAGTTTGAGGGAAATGTAATTAATAGTGAGAATTGGACCCTAATCTAAAGTGTGATCGAATTGGCTTTATGCACAGCTCCACTACTTCCTGAACTTCAGCCAGCTCCTTGTTTCCTGCCTGCCATTATTGGACAAACTGATCAATCCAGGTGTGTCTGACCTCAGTAGTCACAACAACAATAATCAGGCACACCTGAATTAATTAAGTGTGTCCAATAATGGCAGAAAGGAAACAAGGAGCTGGCTGAAGTTCAGGAAGTAGTGCAGCTGTGCATAAAGCCCATTCTGATTGGTTGTGATGTTTAGGGCAGTGTACAATTTTGTGATTTGACTGAAATGGAGAAATCCATTCCCATCTTTCTCCATTGGGCCTTTTGATTACTTGCACGTTAAGTAGGAATGTAACAAAAAATATTGTGTCTATTTGTGAGTAATATCCATGTCAATTTTGAAACATGTAGGTCTTTATCCAGAAATCCCTGGAGGCACAGAGCTGGACTTTTCTGCCCTGAAAGAGGAGGTATGTAAATAAAATTCTGTACAAGCACACTCAAACATGGTTATTATTTTTTTCCTTTTTAAGGGGCTTTCACACTGGCAGTTTAGTTCGGAACGGGGCACGGTTTGCCTGAAAAATTGCTAATGTGAACGCCGTCATGGGACTCGGGTGCACACTGGGGTACCGAATCTGAGACTACCTAGTGCTGCGGTTCGCGTGAATGTGAAAGCAACATGTACTCGGGTGCACACTTGTTCAGGAAGTAAAGTAACCTGCGTTTACGTTTTACTCGGGGGCTCGGACCGCAGCAAGCGAGCCCAGTGTAAAAGCCCCTTTTTGAAAGTATTCAAGGTGCTATGTACTGTATAAAGACATATACCTACAGTGTTTCTATGATCTGGTGGCATAGAAAGTTGTTGATGTGATGGTAATTTTGCCATTTCATTATTAGGGGGAGTGGCTTCTTCTCTTCAATTACCTTATTCCATTCTCTGAGCTACTGGACCAATCAGGACAGGTCCTGGAGCATGAAGGGGGCGGAGCTAGAGTAAATTTAAGAACAGAACAGGTACTTATAAATGTTTGATTGCTCAGATCGTTTTCGTAATGTAAATTAATTCATTTATTAATATAATTTAGTCGTATGCTCTCTGCTGTCCTGGTTTAAAGGAGAACTCCGGCGCAAAATGAACCTTTGGTATAAAAACACATTGGTACCTAGTCGACCGTTCTCTGAGATTTGTTTTCATGATAATCGAATGTAAAGAGTTTTATCTCTAAAAAACGATTCATTCATTACTCTTTGTTTGTCCATCAGGTGTGCAGATTCTTGGTGTCTCTCAGTAAAGATTTTAGTTCTTACTACAACAGAGTTCACGTCCTTGGGGTAAGACTGTTTGGTTGTTTGTGAATCAGTTTAATTTCAATCAGTAGTTATTTATCCAAGGATAATTCAGATTCCGTTACAATCTTTTTAGGGCCCAGGTGATTTAAATAATTTTCACACCAAGGTCAACGATAAAGAAAAAAATGTAAAAAAAACGTTCTAAATGTAAAAGAATAGCAGATTCCTATTGTTCCTATAATGATAACGACACAGAAAATAGTTTCTATATTGTTAAAATCGCTTTCAGAATGACTTTTTTTTTCCCAGGTAATGAACGATAAAAAGAACAGCCAATCAGAATCCATTCTGCTTCAAAGCGCTCAAGCATTTAAAGCGGCAGATGACAAAACTGCACCGCGTGCTTATAATAAACAGAACGATATTCTGCATTGATGTAGATGTAATATAGTTATCTTTATAGCTTTAGGTGTGAATGGGCCTTTAAGTCTGTATTTTGTATATTTGTGTGTGTATCAGCATTTACAATAATTAATGTAATTAAACAAGTTCACATAAAGTTCAGGCCATTAAATTTCTGCTCCTCCTTCTTCTCTTTCTCTTTCTCCCTTCTCTTTAGGAGCCCCTGCCTCATCTTTTTAATCAAATGTTTTGTCGTTTATTGTTGCTGAGAGCATTAAGAGAACTTTACCACAGCGCCCTGGACTCCCTTAACTTGCCCCCAATCCCCCAACTATAGCATCTCCACTGCAGACATTATACTCGAATAGTCACAAACTCTCTCCCCTAACAGCCAGAACCCTTCCATTTGACTTGGTTATTACACTTTCTCCTTTCTCACACCCATAATTGCCTGACCACTTTGTCCAAATAGTCCAATATTCCTCTAAAAAGGTTGTTTTAAATGTCATAGACACAAGGCAGGATAGATCCCAAAATTACTGTCTCTCTTTATCCTTTCATCCAAAAAATGATTTAACCATTTAAATCACCCCTGCAAATGTCAACAAGCAAGATGCTTTCATTCACAGTGAATTTGAATTCTCTTGTACCATATTCATAGATTCTGCCCTCCTGCATGACAATGTATTCTATGTAATAGTATTTAATGAGTGTAAGAGCCCTGCTCTGTTTGTTCAACTCTGAACACATATTGACAGTGTAGCACAGTTGTTCTCACAGTCTGATAGATGCACACACAACAAGGTATCCGTCACCTCTGTTTCTGATTAGGAATCATGTCAACAGGGCTGGCTCTTTCACACAATCATTCAGTATTCTTGAAATGTCATGATCTGGGATGCTACTTCCTTGAATATAAATATAGTCTTATCTGTACCAAATATAAAGTCTTAATTTCCCTCAGTGTCCATCACTGTTTGTGCCACTGTAAGTGTACAGGTGTACTACTGAGAATCCTTGTGTGCCATACAGAGTGTTTCACAGATCTGTGCCATATGTCACAGTATTCAAAATCCTGAGAGTACTAAACACGTTTTTCTCACTCTTCAAAGTTTTTGATAGTGGTGATCTCACTCAATGTATTTTAAAAAGATAAACCCACAGAGACTTAATAATTAAAAGAATGTCTAATTAAAAGAGTGTCTGCCTCAACCTTTGAACGGATGCAAATGTGACTACTATACCTGTACACAAGTCTTTCAACTGTGCAAAGCTATTTTAATGGTGCAAATTTACAATGAGGTTTAATTAGGTAACTAACAATGAACAATATTTTTATTCATTAATGTTTGTTCATAACACCAACTAATGTTAATTTATATCATTCAAATTAGTTTTTTTGGTGTATGTAGAAATGAAAATGACCTAGATTAGCAAATTCTGTAAGTATTGTTCATTGTTATTTCACACAATTGCATGAAATATTATTAATTTATAGGACTTTATTGTTTATTTTCATGTTTTACCAATGCCATAAATATATTGATATAATATAAATATATATATATATATATATATATATAATATAAATATATATATATATATATATATATATAAAACACTTTATTTTATATGCATGCAATAAAATTAAATTGTGACAGTGAAGACTTTTATAATGTTACAAAAGATTCCTATTTGCAGTTTTCAACTTTTCGCAGAATTCTATTAATTGTTTCACTGTTTTCACCCCCAAGGCGTCACCTAATTGATGCCTTGGGAAGCATTTTGACCATGCTTCAATATCTGACGCTTTAGGCGCCCTTTAGCGTCCAGACCTAAACCTATCCCGCGTCATCTAACTGACGCTTTTCCTTTAGCTGAACTGTTTCAGTTTTGCCATCGCAGGAAAAATGTTTTGATTTTAATGTAATTTAAGTTGTAATAATCTTTAACAACATTATTGTTTTGCTGTATTTTTGATCAAATAAGACATTTCAAAAACATTGTAAAAAATCCTTAGAATGCGGTGTATGAAAAAAAAAAACACGGCTTCGATATTTAAATATCTTTGACTTTTTTTTTTTACACCACAGGTTAATATCTGGTTAATTTCTGATACTGACTAATACTGAATCTAAACTCATCAGTGCGTTGTATGATTTGATTATTAATGAAATATGAAGTGGAGCAAGAATTATGACCACGACCGGCATGACGAACATTCCATAATAACTTCGAGTCAGCTCGAGTTTGTAATATATTGCTCCTCTGCAGGACTGGAACATTAATAACAGCCACACGGCTAGAAAATGGCAGTGCAGTGAGTAATATCATTTATTGGTTTAAACTCCAGAATACTATCAGCCACGCTGGCCATATGAAGTCACCCACGGATATCAACAGTTATTTGAAGGTGTAATACCGTAATCTAACCACTAGAGAGCAATCTTGATTCTAGCTAAATCTAGTTCGTTGTCTCTCCCTGTAATGTGGTGTAGGGCTTGTAATGCTGTCAGTCATCATCACTGCTGGGCATCCCTTGAAGACAAAAGAGGGAAGAGAGATGAAAAAGGACTGAGAGAGAAGAAAAGGAGACTAGTGCATGAAAGGAGTTTAAAGAATGAAGGAGAGTACGCTGTGTAATCGCTACAAGCAAAACTGCTGTCTTTTCAATAGGTGTGTGTGTGAGCGAGATGAATGAATGAGGTCAGAAGTGCCCATGGGAATTGAATGATTTTTGTAGTTGTCAGGGATAGGAAGAGAGAGGGAGGGAGAGAGGAGGGGTGGAGATGATTGAGGAGAGTGATATTGATGTATGTTGTTCTTGTTGACTGGTGTGGAGCCCTAGACGCTATGAAGTGGGTGTGGTTTGTGGAGTGCTGGGAAATGACAGGTAGAATGGAGATAGACTGTTACTATATCTGTAAGTGTCGCTCTAGCAGAGTTGATGTCCTTTGTTAAAGTGGCCTCGTATTTGCAGTTTTAGGTAGACCGGGTTTTGCCTTTGGCTTGAAGCACATGAGAGGTCCGAAATGAACACTCAACAAGCACCATATCGAAGTAAAAATGGGCTTTTGTGAGCATCTAAAATGGAGGATCTCGCCTGTTGGCCAGTAATTTTATTAGGAGCTGCTAATCCGTTTTAATCCTCTTTCACTTTCAGTCTGAGCACAACTAACAGGCTTTTAGGAAATCTGAATTCACTTCAAACGTTCTGTTCACACTCGAACAGGATTAGGTCTGATTCATATCAGGGTCAAGTCGACTCATGCCCTTCAGCTGTTGACTGGAGCTTGTTCAAAACATGGCTTACATAGAGTTCTACTAATTATAGTCTGAACCTTGCTGATGTAAATTCACACGTCTTCCAATGACTTTTACCTCAAATGGAAAATGTAATTGAGAGACAATGACCAATGCAGCAAGTGACGCAATGACCTGCGCTAAATAATTCCACTGTAACAAAGTCCTATACTACCAGTCAACTGATTGGAGTTAATAATAAAATAAATTCCATTTCAAATAAATGCTGTTTAACTTTCTTTTCATCAAAGTATCCTGGGGCAAAAACTACCATAATTGCCACAAAAAAGTAAACCTGTTTTCAACATTGATTAATATTAAGAAATATTTTTGAGCATCAAATCAGCATAAAATGATTTCTGAAAGATCATGTGACATTGACTGGAGTAATGATGCTGATTATTCATTCATATATATATATATATATATGGTCAAATGACGTGTAATAGCAGATTAAATTTTCTCAAAATATTGTCAGGTATTGTATTTTTTAATTATTTTTTTCTCAGCATGGTTTCTGATTATTGCCTCGACACACAAATCAATCTAAAGGTGATGAATTACACCACCGATTTCGCATTTCTTTGTTAATTTCTCCTGTTCATTCCCCTCAAATATCAGCCGAGACTGCAGTGCCAGAAGAGTGTGCCTCACCGCAGCATCTAATTAAAACAAAACTGGAGTGTGTCAAGCTTCTAGTGGTTCCAAGTAAAGATGTGTGTGTGTGTGCCGTGTGTTCCGACATCATGCTGAAAAAAAATCTTTCTCAAAGCCTTTGGGTTCCCTCTAACACTGAAGCTTAGAGATTGCGGCACCGTATTTGATGTAGATTTCTCAGCTGAAACTTTTGATAGTTTGACAAATTTAGACTAGCTGAAATCATTCTTGATGTGTTGAGATCTTTGAGACTGCACAAATCTGTCATTTAAAACTGTGTCAGAACAACCTCATGTGATCTTTCCTTAACCACCAAAAGAAAAAAAAAATCCTTTTTTGTTTTTGAAAGGTTGTTTATTGGAAAATGGTCTGCTTTATGAATCTGTGTCATACTGAATGTATTACTTTGACATAGTATTTCAAACAGGGTTGCGCAAAATTGGTTTTAGATTGAGAGCAAGTTCTGCCGAGGAAATACAGATGCTAGCAGTCAGTAGTGTATTTCACACTCATCCAGGCATGTGTGTGTTAACAGATAAGGACCTTGTGCAACAGGTTCTTCTCCCTTCTTCTGTTGCTCCTCTGCTGATAAAAAGGGATTAGAATTACCTAACCATGTCCTGTCTCTTACTTAACCATGTCATGTTCACAGATCTTCCTTCAGAGAGGATGATCTCCCTGGTCTTCTGAAGATAACACATCTTAAAATGTGAGTTGTGTCCCCACAAGACTCAAAAAATGTAAGAGATTGTTTGCTATGTGAAAAAATAATGAGCGACGGGTGTTCTTTTGACTATCTTGATATGCATGTTGATGGTCATTTTTTTGTTTTTGTTTGTGGGCTTGGGAATTCATGGTTCACTGTCTCTGTCTCTCTCTCTCTGTGTGTGTGTCGTCATCTAGTTCTGAGTCCGTCAGGTTTCAGATCCAGCAGCTGGGTGAGAAACTAGCTGGATTGGAGTTTAAGCAGGTCTAAATCCCGAGTAAGACAGCTATGTACCTCTCTCATCTGTTGCTAATCCACTTTAATCCCAGTTCACTTTCACTCTGAGCACAACTAGAGCGGCTTCCAGTTGATCTGAATTCAGTCCAAACATTCTATTCACACTCAAACAGGATTAGTTCAGATTCATGTTAGGGATGACGGATGCCCATGACTGAAGTGTGTTTAAAACATAGCTGCTCTATAAAGGCAATTATAAATGAATGTGCTCCTCATCTTTAGATGTAATAGGATCCAGTAAGATTTGTTCTCATTAATATAATATGGCATAATCTTTAGGGACCTATTAAAGGCGCATAGCCAATTCTTTTTCATTAAATGTACTCCCCTTTTTGGCATGAATGGGGCTCTTTTTTTAGTGTTTAGAATTTTTAATATATGTATACTCTTTTTTGGTTTTATATGGAAGCTTGTTTCCGCCACTGAATAAAAAAATAAAATAAATAATTGCGACTTTTTATCTCACAATTCGGACTTTTTTTCTCACAATTGCGAGATAAAAAGTCCGAATTGCGTGATATAAAGTCGCAATTGCGAGTTATAAAGTCAGAATTGCGAGACATAAAGTCAGAATTGCGTGATATAAAGTCGCAATTGTGAGTTATAAAGTCAGAATTGCATGATATAAAGTCAGAATTGTGAGATTTAAACTATTCTGATGGGGGAAAAAAAAATTGGCCTATAATAAGTCGCAATTGCGAGTTTATATCTCACAATTCTGAGAAAAGATGTCAGAATTTCGACATATAAACTCGCAATTATGTGTTATAAAGTCAGAATTGCGAGATGTAAACTCGCAATTGTGAGAAAAAAAGTCACACTTCTGTCTTTTTTTCTCAGAATTGCGACTTTATATCACACAATTCTGACTTTATATCTCGCAATTCTGACTTTATATCTCGCAATTCTGACTTTATAACACACAATTCTGACTTTATAACTCGCAATTGCGACTTTATATCACGCAATTCTGAGAAATAAAGTCAGAATTGTGAGATATAAACTCGCAATTGTGAGAAAAAAAGTCAGAATTGTGAGAAAAAAAGTCAGAATTGTAAGATAAAAAGTCACAATTCTTTATTATATTTTTTATTCAATGGCGGAAACAAGCTTCCATAGTTTTATGTTACTGGTGTTATATTTAACAATTTAATTATGTATTTATGTATGAATATTATGTTTTGCCATTTTTCTTAGATTTAGGCACAGATTCATGCTTCTCTTTTATGTTTTATCGCTTTAAATCATATGGATTTTCCTATTTTTATTTTCTGTGTTTAGCATGGAGTGCAGTTTCGTATATATTGGAATGTATACACATATAATCTGCTGTGTTGGTGCTGTGACACTTGTGTTTTTGAGTGTTGGGGAAAGGTGGTAAGCAAGAAAATATTTATAGCTGCATTATAATAACTCTGGCTTTTCTGGCTTTTTTAAATGTCATCTCTCTCTCTCTCTCTCTCTCTCTCTCTCTCTCTCTCTCTCTCTCTCTCTCTCTCTCTTCCTCTTACTTTCACACTGTAACTTGCTTGCTCATTCGCCTGCATTTTCTCTTTCCCTCTCTCATTCCATTTATTTTTTTTCTCATTCCCTCTATTTTTTTTTTTTTATTTGCTGATTTGGGTCACTGGCTGACTAAGAGAGACAACTCACAGCTGGCCTATAAACAACCTTCCCCTTTCAGCAGCATTAGTTTACACGCATACACACACAATCTCCTCTCACTCCAGCACTCAGCGGCACAAATCTCTCACATTCTCACGTGGCATCATTTGTTGGGTCTTTTAAAAATGAGCTGTACCACTCTCTTTTCCTTTGTGTTTTCATATCAATTCATTTTCTGTGACTTGAAATATTTATATAGAAAAATGAAGATGATATTAACAAGAACCTGAAAGAACCACAACCCCTCTGCTCTGTCACAGAGCATCTATTTAAATTTGATTGATTTGCTGTAGCTATTTGAAAGCTCAGTATAATTCAGTAAATATCAATAATTATTTTTTAAGTAAAATAAGTTAAACATTTGTGTCAGAAATTTTACGTTCCATTAGCCTATGAGCCTTCCTTTTTTCCATGAATAGGCCTGTTTTATATGCTCCCGTTTACTTTATCATTAGCGTTAATTCGATCGTGATGTTATCATTAGGCCTACTATAACTTTATCATTCGGCTGTGTTTGTGTGTTCATTTTTTCAGCCCTCTGCACTTATATTTCCCTGCCATGAAACACTGCGAACAGCAGATTGCTGTGTTTGTTTATGAAATGGGAGTGATGCGTCAGTAATGCGATGATAACACTTTTTGAAGGGTGCGCGCGCGAGCACGGATGGACTAATTACAACTTTTCATGCAAACAGCGAGTCAGAGAGCGAATGGTCTGCTCTAAGAGTCATTCGGAAGTTAAATTACTAGATCTCCATGTCGAAATCCAATAACCATGCGGCAGATAACGACCATACAGAGTTCGTATTAATCCCATAATCCTCTAAAATTGCTAATGACATCACTATATTCTCCCGTGCAACAGCCGTGGTCGGGTCCTGTGGTGAGGACGTGTGTTGCTGTTGAGTTTACTTTGCTGTTATGGATTCTGGTTGTGGTGGAGCCATATTGAATATTCAGGTTCAGCTCACGTGCTCATCATTTTAATTAATTCGCACTCACCAGGCACAGACTTGGTGTGGTAACAGTCTCGCCATGCTCGGCACAGCACACGCCGCCCAATTTTCACCATATGCCTTCACCCGTATATCTCAAGTGGTCTGTGTGTCTTGAAGAGGCGGTTGCATTTTGAGAGACAGATAGTGTGTGTAGGTGTCAGAAAAAAATAATGCTTGAGATCTGTACTAATGCGACTGCATTATTTAAACCTTTCTGCATGCACCCACGCTTATACAGATGTATAGGCAGGCTAGTCAATAAAAAATGGCCATCACACAGTATGTGTGCGATTATCACTCTCTCTTGTGAATATGTATTATGTCCGCCTGCCCGTTCAGGGCCAGCCGTGACAGATGCTCACTGGGCCGAGGACACCTGCTGCTATGGCCACAGGGGAGGGGTTAGTGGGGTTAGCAGAGAGGACAGGGTTGGGTGTGGGGTGTGTGTGTGGGGGGTGGGGCCAGGGAAGGGGTTTGCCAGATGCAAACAATTACAAATCAACAGTGCTGGTGAGACATGAACAGAAACCCCTCTTCTTGATGGAATGTACCCCCTACTCTTGCCGTTCCCATGGTAACTCATAGAATAGCTGGCCTTGAAGCTGACAGCTTACCTGAATGTGTGTGAGTGTATGTGTGTTAAAGGACCCCAGGTGTGCTCTGTGAAGTGTGCGCCCCTTTAATCCACAGGCTGGATTTTTGGGGATTACAAATCAGCCCATTAGAGCTCTCACTCTTCTCATTTCAAAACCTGCACACACAAAGGCTGAATAGACTGTGTTTTATTTAGTCTCATGTAGATAGGCATCTTATTAATGATTTTGTGCAACGCTGTTTAGTGCAAAGTTGATGCAGGCATGAATATAACAAGATTGTGCTTGATATTAAAGCGCTGTAATATTGGCTCTTGTGGTTTTGGACCCACAGAAATATGTGAGACTGTTTTTTTTTTCACTTACTTTGAATTCCAACTTCAAAATCTACAGAGACCAATGCCTGTGAGACTTGAGCTATGGATCTCAGCAGTCAGCAGAACACCAATTGAGCAGGACATGAGCGCTGTCTGAAAAAGATCAGGTGCTGTACACTCCTTTGGTTCAGGGATTTTTTTTTTTTTCAGTCTTTACATTGTTGCATTCACATTTGATCCCAGATATTCATCATAAGGTTTAGTAATTTCATTAGAGATCATTTCATTTGTGTTTGTGTGTGTTCACATTTACTCCAAGATATAGTCCAAGATACAGTTCACTGGTTCTGAAGATTTTTACCCTGGGTAATTTTTGCATTCACATTAGATCCAACATATTCATGAGAATCACCAATTTGTAACTGGTTTAGATAAAAAAATAATGAACTTGGGGTAATTTTATGAATGGTAAATGGACTACATTTATAAAGCACTTTCGCAGACCCAATGTCCACTAAGGCGCTTTACTTTTGCCTCACATTCACCCATTCACTGACTCATTCATACACCGATGGCGGTGTCATCCAGCTTGTCTGGAGCAGCTGGTTTTTGGTGTCTTGATCATGGACACCTCGACATTGGTCTGGTGGAACCAGGGATTGAACCACCAACCTTCTGGTTTGTAGACAACATAGACCCAACATACTATTGGTTTAGGGATTATTGTTTTTAAATGTTTTTCCTTGAGTAATTTGAAGTATCTTAGTTGCACTCGCATTTGATCCATTTGCATTTATGCATTTGGCAGATCATGATGCTTAAAATGACTTGCTTTCCATTCTTTAAGAGTGACTTTCATGCTTTCCATGGGAGTCAAACCCATGAGCTTGCTACTGTTTGAGCTACAGAAATGCTCATATAAATCCTTTAAAAAATTAGTGTATAAAAAGTCTAATCATTCAGCAGTGTGGGCATTGAGAAATGCTGAAATTCAGATCATACGGATTTTCATGACATGCAAGAATTTGAATTATGGGCTCTGCTTTATTTGGGGGATGATGAGTAACACTAAATATCATTGCACTTCCCAGAGGGAGAGGGTGTTTGGCGAGCCGCTGAATTGCAGGCGTGTTACCCATCAGTCTATCACTCAGGTTTCACAGAGGAAGCTCTCAGTTATGGGAATCCCTCTCCTCCTCACTTAATGTGATTTAGGTCTGCCGTGACTGTGTGATATAATACCATCAAGCGTCTAGACATACACACAGGCACGCCTGCAGAAAGAGACATGAATCTCATCCTCCACAGTCAACGAGGAAAATTCGCAATCATTTTTTTCTGCTTAGACATCACTGGTAGATGCACAAAGAAAGCACAAGTCTTTACCACAGTCATCACCGCTCAGATAAGACTACATCACGAGAAAACAGTGGGGCACGAGGGCAGCTTAGAGGGAGGGAGGGAGGGAGAGAGAGGGCTCGTGCACAGTATAATTGAGCCGTATGAATTTTTCAACATTCGTGGATTTGTTCCAACCGTGTCAGTGGCAGGCAGACTGCGAGACACAGATTGGTTTTTGTAAAGCGCAAGTCTATTTCTGACTAAGCGAGGATTTCACATCCGCCGAACAGGGCTGTGACACGCGCCTCTGAAATTCTCCCACATGCCATGTGATTTTAAAACAGGAAAACAAAAATCATAGTTAAAAAACGTCTCCATGTCAAACAATACATTTAGGTAGAGGTAGAAAAAAAATATAAGGCATGACGTCACAAGTGGACACCAATTGATAATTGTTACAGCTAAAGCCTGGTTCTTTACAGTTTACCCCCCCCCCCCCTCCATAATAATATAATAATGATAATTTGCACACTAAAAAATAAACAATATGTTAACATTTTGCTGATGAAATTTTTTTTTAACTAATACAGGCTAGTTCGTCAATGGTAAAATTGTATTGAGTTTGTTACATTTTATGATTTTTAGTTATTTTTTTCTTTTTTGCATTGCATTGTGTTTTATATATTTTTGTCTCAGCTATTGATCAAGGGAAAAATAACTCGTTATCATCATGTGACCTTCTGTTACAGATGTTATAGAAGATTTCAGTAGCCTATATTATTGGTATTAACAGTATAATTTAAATAATCTATGGATTTATTGAGTTTTTATGGATATATATAAAATATCCGTTTTCAGGCGTCTAATGAATTATATCATTTTGATATTGTCACGCCTAGTCCTAGACTACCTCACCAGTGATGGACATGGCGTCATCTGAGAGGAAATAGCCTTGCGCACACTGGAACGAACCATTCCCGTATGAGAGAGAGAGAAAAAGAGCGAGAGAGAGAGAGGGGAGAAGAAAGAAGCGAGAGGGGGAGGAGTGAGGGTAGCACCGGGTTCGCTGTGAGCCATGTTGGATGTGAATGAGAGATGCTGCGCTCGTGTCGCTGCTAGCCGGAGCTCTACCAAACACCGAGAGTAGATGCGAGCTTCCCGGGATCACCGAGCGACCGGGGAGCACGGCGGAAGGAGTCGGGCGGTGGTGGATGAGCTGGCCACTTAGCCGGCGTTTGGAGAGAAAAAGAAAGAAAGACACTTCGGTTCAGAGTGAGTGGAGAAAGGGGAGAGAGAGAGAGAGAGAGAAAGGATTTCACCAGACTAATGGCTGCACTGCTACTGGACTTGGGCTCGCTTTCGCCGCTGTTGTTTCTCCTTATCCTCAGCTCATTGTTCACTGTTATCCCGGGGAGTACAGCAGGGCCGTTCTGCCGCTCTCTGTGCACCCACCCAGCCCCCGGAGACGCTCAAATCGCCAGCCTGCCCGACGGAACGGTAGCGGGGGCTTTGGCTGGGGGCGATTGGAAGATCCACCCTGCACGGACGATACGGTCGCATGGACGGGATTTGCAATGCTTACGGTCTAGTACAGTGGGAACCTCCTCAAGTCCGTTGAGTACGGATTACCTGAATTCTAGTACATGGGTATCAGAACCGGCAGCGCACACCGGACGCTGTCATCCCCAGCCCTTTTGGAGTAACGGTGGCAGCGGAGAGAAGGGCGTTGTTTCTCGTGTTCTCGCCTCTCCGGTTCAGTATGGCAAAAAAAGGACTATACAAAGGACTAAAACGCGCTCGCGGCCACAGACGCGCCTCAACACCGGGAGGGTTGTTGTACAAAGCTTGTTGGATAACTCTAGACCCGCAGACAGCAAATCCAGGCCTAAGCACTGCCCATGTCACCTAAAACGGGAGTTTGCCGCTGCCAAGACATCAACTCGGTCGTTATTAAAAGCCTATTCTCATTCTAATGTGGTTTCGGACGCCAATAAATTGCACAAAGCGACAGCGGACCGTCCCCTTTCAGGCACCCTGAATGTTATCGATCCCACCAGAGAGGACTGGAACGGATCAGGCTTTGAAAAAACCCGCGGGTGCTCGGAACCGTGCGCGCGGCAGCTCTCTCTGGGGCTTAGAAGCGAAGCAAGCAGCTGTCTCGAGTCACACCGGATCACAGGTTGTTCGGAAAGGCATCCAGCCTGGCACAGCAGTAACTGGCACCGGTTCAACATTTCTCTGGGGCGCTACGCTGTTTGTGAAAGTCAAGCAAGAGAAAATACTAACACCACATCTTCAAATAACAACTCAAAAGTACAATTTGTGCATGGAAAGTCTGATCGGAATAGTCCAGTGAAGTATTCTTGTACACGCAAGCGGACTGATGCTCGGGATTTAATGACACATTCTGACTGGGTCAGAACTGGGACTTGCTTTGATCACAGAAAGACTCATTATAATAGATCAACTAGTATCAGCGCTGCTCCGTCTTATATCGGTGATGTACACAACTCTGACTCATCTGCTACTGGCACTCCCAGGGGTCATAATGCATCACATATCTACCTCTTAATCGAGCTAAACTTTCCTAAACGTTCTCGTGACTCACACATCCATATGCGAGGCAATGACACAGAGCGCGCGAGAGAATATTCAGCACCCGCTCAGTGGACAGCGCCAGTCTCCGTGCATTTCTCGAGTGACTTTACTGAAAGTTTGTTGCTGAGGAATTGGAACAGTAACAATAACAACAACTGCGCCAAAAATCGTAATAATAACCACTACAACAGCAGCAGGCCTGATCAAAATGCAACTGAAACTCAAAATGTTCCTGGCACCGAAGAGCGCGATTTTGTTAAAGAGGAAAGCGCACGCTCTCCTTCCCCTTGCTCCGGTGCGCGTGCAGAGTGTGATGACTTCAGCGCCGACGACAGCTTAAGCGCCGATGGGGGAGCCACGCGGCCGCAATTAAAGTCCGGTAAACGGGTGTCATTACAAGCTGAGGGTGTCAGCCAGCAAGAAGGGCAGCTGGAAGCCGCGGCTGAGTGCGGTAGGAGGGAGGCACAGATAGAGGGCGGGGTGAAAGAGGAGGGAAGGGGGGAGGGTGGCAGACAGCATGTAGAGGGAGAAAGGGAGGAAAGCATAGAGTGGGTGATTGCAGAAGACACAAAGGAAGAGACAGTGTTAGAAGAGACAAATTTACTGAGAAAAAAAGAAAAAGGTCAAGGCAATGGCACCTTTCAGTCCGAAACAGAGAGTGATGAAAACAAAGGGGGACTGTATACTGAACAAAATGAGCTTGCTTATAGTGTAGATGGGCTGAGAAACACACAAAAAAAGCAGTACATTGAGAAACTAAAAGCAGTAGAGAGCGATGAAGTGCAGAGAGGAGAGGAGCAGGAGTACAACGATGAGCAGACAGGTATCCCTCCTGTTGGGCGCTCCCGTAGAGCTGCTAATCGACATCCCCATTTCCCCCAATATAACTACCAGGTTCAGGTTGCTGAGAACCAGCCTCCTGGTACCTCAGTCATAACTATGACAGCTGAGGACCCTGATGCTGGTGAGGCAGGCAGACTCAGTTATAGCATGGCCCCTTTAATGAACAGCAGGTCCATGGATTACTTCCAAATCGACCCAATTACTGGCCTTCTCGCCACCACACACATTCTGGATCGTGAACACATGGACTTGCACTACTTCAGAGTTACAGTCACAGACCACGGCTCACCGCACCTTTCTGGAACAACTATGGTGACCATCACCGTGGCTGACCGTAATGATCACTCTCCTGTGTTTGAGCAAACAGAGTACCGCGAAACTATTCGAGAGAATGTGGAAGAGGGATATCCTATCCTACAGCTACGAGCAACAGATCTTGACTCACCGACAAATGCCAATATACGCTACAGATTTATTGGAGAAAGTGCACCTGTTGCACGCTCTGCTTTTGAGATTGATCCACGATCAGGCTTGATCACAACACGAGGTATTGTTGACAGAGAAGCAAATGAGCGTTATACATTGCTGGTGGAAGCAAGCGACCAGGGGAGAGAGCCGGGCCCACGGTCAGCCACTGTTAGCGTCCATATCACGGTGTTGGATGAGAATGACAATGTTCCACAGTTCAGTCAAAAGCGGTACGTGGTTGCAGTTAGAGAGGATGTTCGACCACATTCCGAAATCCTCCGAGTCAGTGCTTCGGACCAGGATAAAGATGGGAACGCTGCTGTGCACTACAACATAATCAGTGGGAACAGCCGAGGACAGTTTGCTATTGACAGTGTAACTGGAGAAATCCAGGTGGTTGCACCGCTGGATTTTGAGACAGAACGTGAGTACACGCTGCGACTGCGGGCTCAGGACAACGGACGCCCCCCTCTCTCCAACAACACTGGAATTGTGAGTGTGCAGGTCACCGATGTCAACGATAATCCACCCATCTTTGTATCCACACCTTTCCAGGCTTCAGTGCTGGAGAGTGCTCCTATCGGTCACTCCATTCTCCACATTCAAGCTATTGATACAGATAATGGCGACAATGCACGTCTGGAATACCGTTTGACGGGGACTGGCACAGATACACCGTTTGTGATCAACGCTGCCACTGGTTGGGTCACAGTGAGCTCAGAGCTTGACCGTGAATCGGTAGAGCACTACTTCTTCGGGGTTGAGGCTCGAGATTATGGCGCCCCACCTCTTTCCGCCACAGCAAGTGTTACGATCACAGTAATAGATGTTAATGACAACCGCCCAGAATTTCTACAAAAAGAGTATTACGTTAGACTAAATGAAGACGCAACTGTTGGAACAAGTGTGGTCAGCGTAACCGCAGTTGACCGTGATGTGAATAGCGCCGTCACATATCAAATCACTGGTGGAAACACACGTAACCGCTTTGCCATTAGCACAGCCAGTGGCGGAGGACTTGTCTCCCTAGCACTGCCGTTGGACTACAAACAGGAGCGTCGTTACGTGCTAACAGTCACTGCTTCTGACAGAACTCTCCACGACACCTGTCAGGTGCACGTCAACATCACAGATGCCAATACACACCGGCCCGTGTTCCAGAGCGCTCATTATTCAGTAAGTGTGAATGAGGACCGGCCTCCTGGCAGCACCGTGGTGGTCATAAGTGCCACAGATGATGATGTTGGAGAAAACGCACGTATCACTTACTACCTGGAGGACAATATTCCACAGTTTCGTATCGACCCTGCATCCGGAGCGATCACACTTCAAGCCGAACTAGACTACGAAGACCAGATGACTTACACTCTTGCCATCACTGCTCGGGACAACGGAATCCCACAGAAATCTGACACTACATATGTGGAGGTCAACGTTAATGATGTAAATGACAACGCACCTCAGTTCCTGAGCCCCAGGTATCAGGGTGGAGTCAGTGAGGATGCTCCACCTTTCACTAGTGTTCTGCAGATCTCTGCTACTGACCGTGATGCTCATGCCAATGGCCGTGTCCAGTATACATTCCAAAATGGAGAGGATGGTGATGGGGATTTCACTATTGAACCAACCTCTGGGATAGTCCGAACCGTCAGGAGGCTCGACCGTGAAAGTGTTCCCTTCTACGAGCTGACTGCATTTGCCGTGGATCGCGGTGTTCCACCTCAGCGTACGCCTGTACATATTCAAGTCAGTGTTATGGATGTCAACGACAATGCTCCTGTGTTCCCCGCTGACGATTTTGAGCTTCTAGTCAAGGAGAATAGCGCCGTTGGGTCCGTCGTAGCTCAAATTACAGCAACTGATCCAGATGAGGGCCAGAACGCTCAGATTATGTATCAGATTGTAGAAGGCAATATTCCAGAAATCTTCCAGATGGACATTTTTTCAGGAGAACTCACCTCCCTGATTGACCTTGACTATGAAACACGGAACGAATATGTAATCGTTGTCCAGGCCACGTCAGCGCCACTAGTCAGTCGTGCCACTGTGCGCATTCGACTGGTTGACCAAAATGATAATGGGCCTCAAATGCAAGACTTTCAAATCATCTTTAACAACTTTGTATCCAATCGATCCAACACCTTCCCAAGTGGGGTTATTGGACAAGTTCCTGCCCACGACCCAGATTTTCAGATCGTCTCTACTACACTATAGATCGTGGAAATGAGCTGCACCTGCTGCTGTTGAACCACACAAGTGGGGAGATCCGCCTAAGCCGGAAACTGGACAACAACCGACCATTGGTGGCCCCGATGCTCATCACTGTCACTGGTAAGACCAAAAGACGGAGGGAAAGATGTGAGGGAGAGGGGGAGGGAGAAAGAAAAGGATGAAATGGGGAAATGAGGCAAGGGCTATTAAGGTCACGAGGATGAAATCAAATCAGGTCAAATTGGTTTTGCTAACTCTTTTCTTCAGAGCTCTATTATGAAATATTCCTGAAGGCAATGTGTCAGTGTGCAGAGACTATGTAAGTGGCAAAATGGAATGAAAGAATAGAAGATATCTTTGGAGAGAGCTGACCCTTGACTTGCATTTTTCCCTCTAAAGACATTTAGCGATCAATGTAAATGACTTTATGCTGGCACGATTTCTTACTGATATTAGCAGGTAACAATACCCTTCAGTTGTAACATGAGAGAGTGTAAGTGCTGAGAAGAGCATTGCTTGGCCACAATGGCTGATGTTGTTGATGGCATTGCTGGGAAGTGTACATAATTGTGGCTTTTGAAATGTAAATTTATCAAGATGTGTGGGGTTTTGTGGCTGTTTTGTGTTTATTTAGCACTTAGAAAAAATGTCCTACTTGACTTGAAAAATATTGCTGATTTGATTTTTTATTTACCTTACCTGGCTGTGAGTGTGTGTGTGTGTGTGTAGGGCATATAGATTGGGGAGTTTGTAAGACTGCAGTGTTGGACAGCTCAGTTACCCTCTGGTAAAATTCTACCTCTCTCTCCTATGAGGAAAGCACACTTCCATTTCCATCCCCCACTTGCTCTCCATTCCTCATTCATTTTTGCTTCCTTGCTTTCTATTCCTTTCTTTCCTTTTTTTCTCAAATATATATATATATTTTTTTTTTTTTTTTGCTGTTGGGTTAAATAGTATAAATATGTGTTTCTAAATGAGCGGAACAGCTTATGCATTGTTTGGCTTTATCAGAGTTTTAATGTCCCAAGGGAAACGGAAGGTTAATTTGAAGGAATTTCCTCTGAAATTATTCCTTTGTATTCCAATTCACCCAGAGAAACAGCAGTTAGTTTTCTAATGAGCACAGCTCATTGTCTGTAAGATGAGATGACATGGTTTGAAGCTCAATGTCACTTTTATCTTGTTTTTCTCCAAGCAAGGCTTGCATGTGATTAGTTGTAGTGTTTATTTTGTTATACCTTTAATGATGTGATGTACAAATGTACACATGTAATGATGTGATGGTCTCAGATAATGCATGTTTTAAAATAAGTGTGTGTGTGTGTGCATACTGGTAAATATAGTTTAATAGAGGATTACATACAGCCCTCTTATCTCGCATGCTCTCTCTTTCTCTCTCTCTCTCTCTCTCTCTCTCTCTCTCTCTCTCTCTCTCTCTCTCTCTCTCTCTCTCTCTCTCTCTCTCTCTCTCTCTCTCTCTCTCTCTCTCTCTCTCTCTCTCTCTCTCTCTCTCTCTCTGTTCTACTTTACTTTGAGTGTAATAGGACGTCCTTAGGGGAAGCCTGGCTTTGGAAACAAACGGAGCACAGTAATCAGCTGTCAAACTAGTGCCCGAGATTGTGTGTGTGTGTGTGTGTAATCAGATGGTTTATTATTCGTTCATCTAGCCATCTACATTGTTTATGCCTACATCTGGGTTTGTTCGAGCATATATTAAGTTTGTGTTTATACACACTTGTTTGTGAGTGGGTAAGTGTTTGTAGTTGAGTGCCATTTGGCTGATGGGGTAGAAATATATTTCCATGTGACTAATTCTAACTATGAAGGGCAAACACATCTAAGCATTTCACTTTCCTTTTGTGTACAAACCACACAAACAATGACCCATGACACCTAGTGCCTGTTTTGGACATGCTACAGTAGTAATTTTGTAATTTACAAATTTGGAATGTAATTTCAATGTTCAGGAGTACGTCAAATGTGAGAGGTACTGTTGTGAGAATTTGTCAGCATGTGCATGTGTCAGGTAGTGTTTTTGTGAGCTGGTAAAAAGACATTTGCCTGTTTTCTTACGACCCCAGCAAGAATTACACCAAACACACTTTCACCGAAAGTTATTTCTAACAATCCCCTTGTGCAAAACAAGCCTAAAATAAAGGTCACTTTAGAATGGGTAAGGGAGCTAGCTTATAAAATATTAAAAGGGTCTGAGAGAGAAGTAGAGAGAAATACAATGAAGAAAGGAGAAATTATGGGTTTAGAGAATGTGTATAAGAGGAAGAAGAAAACAGACTGAGGAAGAGAAGATAATAAAACACTGAAGTGTGGAATAGAGACTTGGGAAATGGAGGGAGGTGAATGACTGACGAGTGATTGAATAGATGGAATAGAAAGAGGAAAGACTCACTGAGTTCAGGTCTGCGCTTTGAACAGCTGAAGGAAAATTGTTTCAGATGAAAGAAATGGAAAATTGCCCCCTTTGAAACCAACCAGCTCTTAATATACTTTATATTGAATGCAATGCTTATTTGTGCCTGCACTTTCAATCATCTTCATAACCGGTATTTGAATCTGGTTTTCCAGTAAAATATAAAAAAATCTTATAAACAAGATAAATATAATTAAAATCGAAATGTATGATATAAGAAAATTGACAAATAGTTTTTTTCCTTTTTGTTTTAAGCATACATTTCACAACCTTTTGAAAAATTTGATTGATAAGACAAACACATGCAATTTGTCAACCAGGTTAAAAACTTAATTTAAGTTATATTCTCTAAAAAGAATAACCATTTTATTGATACCAAAAGACTACCATTCAAAAGTTGGACAGTAAGATGTAAAAAAAATGTGATTTATTTTAATTTGAAAGAAGCCCCTTGGGTTCACCATGGATGTATTTATTTGATCAAATACTGTAATATTGTGAAGTATTATAACAATTTAAAGTTAAAGTTTTCTATTTTAATATATTTTAAAAATTTGCAGCATCATTATGATCCTTCAGAAATCATTCTATTATGCTGATTTGGTGCTCAAGAAACATTTCTTATTATTATCCATGTTGAAAACAGTTGTGCTGCTTTTATTATTTTTTTTATTGTGAAAACTGTGATACATTTTTCAGTATTTTTTTCAGTGAAGAGCAATCTTTACTTTTGTTAAAAAAAAAAAAATACTCTGGGACCTGTTCAATTGATCTAAGTGTAGATCAGTTTATTGAGTTTAGTATTTACAACAATACAATATGTACAACATGTCCCTGGATCAACTTCTTTGTTGATCCTGGAACAACATTCCATCAACCAATCTGATTTGAGGGACAAGTTTACTGTTTATGTCAATTTTAGGTGTACAACAAGGTTTAAGGGACTACTACCTCAGTGTTATTCACATATCAATTCCGTCCAGAAGTTATGGGTAGGGAGTGGGTTGGCACTACATTTTTGGGCAGGAATGTTGTTTCAGGATCAACAAAATAATATGTTCATAATTATATATCTTGCCTGGCAAAATCCCGGTGACTTCCACTGACTGCTAATGTCAGATGTCATAGACAGATATTAAACAAAGAGCATGTAAACACACACACATGCTGGTGATTTGACTTATCCTCTATGTGGGAGCTCGAATGTGTTGATTTAATCAGCATGATTAATAATATTTTCCTGTTGTAAGCTTCATTAATCATTTAAATAAATGTTTGTTTTTTTTAGCCTATATGATGAGTTACCGGTGTGTTAGGTTACATGTTATGGCCGTTTAGAGTAATTACAATTATTTACTTGTCAATTTGCCAAATTATTTGTTTGACCTCAGTGTTTACTGGAATATGACAGAAAAATGATAGATAAGATAAGAAATTGGTGGTTTGCTTCCATTGTGTTTTGCGCCATGTGCTTTTCTAGTGCATTAGTTTAATGGCTGCATGGTGTGTTAAAGAGAGAGATGGGGACTGTTTTCGGGAGGTCAGTAGGGAGTCACTGCCTTATAATCCCGTAATCAAACCAGCTGCCTCCTTGCACCCTTCCCCCTACCTCTCCATACCTCGTTCTCTCCCCACACACCTTCTTTCTGTCCTTCTTTTCCTCATCTCAGTCTCCCACAAACACGCATTCCCAGATCTCTTGTCTGCTTGATATTGCCTTCATCTTTCTGACGGTTATGTAAACACTCCTGCTCCCCTGCCTCCATCCTTCCTCTTCTAGTCCATTTTACTCTCTCCATCTCTCTCTTTCTCTCACTCTCGCGCAGGGTGGCATTTCATCAAAGGAGGATATAATCTCCTCAGACACTGAGACATCCAGTGACATTAAAAACTTCAAGCCACGGCTGTCGTCCTCACGCGTTGTAGATGCTCACACACTGCGCTTGACAAACAAGACTTTTTTTCTCCAGCTACCACAGCAGTTCAGTTAAACAATTCATCACTGTGGAAAAACTGTGCAAATATTTTGAGCTAAACTGTAATTTACAAACAGTACATGCAATCAGTGTTTGGTGTGGTGAGCCAGATTAAAGGATTTTTAAAGTGCCTCAATTATGCTTTTTCGAAGATTACCTTATATGCAGTGTATAATAGCTGTTTGTTAATGTAAAAGATCAAATACGAAAAGTTATTGCCTCCTAAAAGAAGAAATCGCGTCTAAACTGCTGCAATGAGTCTTATTTCCTGTTACATATACGTAACAATGTAACACATTTGCGTAATATCGTAATATCAGCCTGGGATCTTCATTGGCTACCTGTGAATAACGTCTTATTTTACCCAAGCTGGTAGATGAACCACAGCTATTTGTTTTGTACCCTAAATTTAACAGGATTTTTTTTTTTTTTTACAGCATGGAAGTAGCCTACTGAAATTGCACACTTTACCTTTAAGAATGCCAATTTGTTATAAATTTGGGTTATGGATTAATATGGCAGGTGTGGTTGAGGAGAAAGCATGTTTTGTTTCTCTCTGTGTTTGAGAGAGAGAAGTGGGGGATGGAAGGTGTATTTTTATGAGAAATGCTTATCAGCATGAAAGGTATGACTTTTAAGTGGATGACATTATGATCTAACGTCTCCCTTTCACCCCTCCCCCTATTTCATCTTCTGTGCTTTTATTCTTTCCCATCCCTGACTCCTCACCAGCATCCAGCAGCCTCACCCCAACTCTCTCTCTCTATCTCTCTCTCCCGCTCAATCTCTGCTGAATCATTTCCTCTTCTTCTTCTTCTTTTCTTTCACTCAATTTAAATCGACTTTACAGTGAGACCATATTCGGGCACTTAATTGGAAAGACATTTTTAATGTATTGAGGGGGAAAAATCATTTAGAAAATGGAAACGCAACTGTGAAAATGTCATCATAGTTGTACAAGGACATACTGAATAACACGATTCAGAATTGTTTGGACTGGCAGGGGGTTAGCGGTACTGGAGTATCAAAGTCTGTCAAACACTAGCATGCTTCACTGGTCACTGTAATGATAATAGTGCAATGGTGTGTATTTTCAAACTCACAGCCCAATAAGTGGTGCATGGGCCAAAATTTAAGCCTGTGGCTGTAATATTTAAACCCAAACAAATATGGATGTATAAAGCTGAATCTCCTGAGGACTTGTCTGGGTAATATTTCAACCTCCAACCTCTCAAAAGAAATAAAAAGCCCAAATTTCGGACCATTTATGTTTGATTGCATTGGGGCATTATTTTCATGATAATTAATACAATTTCCCTTAACAGTCATGACTTTAATACAGACCAACATCAATGACATATTATTTAAATACAGTCGTGCTCAGAATTAATGGCACCCCTGGTAAATATGATCAAAACTGGCTGTAAAAATAAATATGCATCTTTCGTTCAAAAAATTATGATACAATTATACAATGATTCATATGATACATGATACACTATGTTTCAAAACATAGTGTCTGAAATGTAATCTGGTCGTTACATTAGGTACACCCACACATTTTCTGATCAGTCACAGAAAACCTTGAATCTTTTCATTATTTTCTCTTTTCATCTCTCCAGTTTGCTCTCTTTTCAATCTGTGACTGTGTATATCCAAAGTTGTATGCAGTGTATATGCATTTAAGTGTATGAGCATGAAGTACGTGTGAATTTGATGGACACATGATTCACTGTGCAGCATGTTGCTAATTTCACAGTCAGTGAGCTGTAGATGAAGTCAGGCTGTAGTGACTTCATGTTGAAATGGACCCCCTGAACTCTCACAGCAGCATTGAGATGTTTCACATTACAATAAAGTAAAACATAGACTGTGACTATCAGAGAAACTGAAGTGATGTTTTGATAGAGCTGTCAGAGATGTTCTTATCACTTAACTTACAAACTAAAGTGATTTGACATTCTGCTTTTGCACATACTGTGATGTTGTCATTTTTATGCTTATTATCAGGCCTTAACTCACTTCATCTGCCTTTTGTCTCATTCTCTGTGTTTCTCAGATGGCATTCACAGCGTCAGCGCTCAGTGTGTGTTGCGGGTTCTCATCATTACGGAGGAGATGCTCAGCAGCAGCATCACTGTGCGACTGCAGAACATGTCCCAGGAGCACTTCCTGTCTCCGCTGCTCACTCACTTCCTGGAAGGGGTGTCAGCAGTGCTTTCAGTCTCTCCTTATGATGTGTTTGTGTTTAACGTGCAGCCGGATGCAGATGCAGGAAAGGTGCTCAATGTTAGTTTCTCCGCGGCAATGCCGGGAGGGCAGTTTTTCCCATCAGAGGCTCTGGAGGAGCAGCTGTACCTCAACAGACCTAGACTTAACACCCTTGCACATATGGAGGTAACACTCACACAAACATAGAGGCCTCATAGAGTATTTAGACATTTAAACCACATTTAACGAATGAATTTCCTTGTATTAGATAAGGTAATACAAATCTTTTTTAAATAAATGTCATGTGTCTTTTGTTAAGGCTGCATTTATATTATAAAAGATACTGTAAAAAGCACAGTGAAATTGAATATTACAATTTAAAATCATTATTTTCTATTTTAATTTATTTTAAAATGTAATTTATTCCTGTGAATCCTGACATTTCAGCATAATTACTTTAGTTTGTATTAGTATTTTATTTTTTACTTTAGTATTACTTTAGTATTACTTTCACATGATCCTTCAGAAATCATTGCTGCTCAAGAAACATTTCTCATTATTATCAATGTTGAAAACAATTGTGCTGCTTGTGAAAATTCAATAGAACAGCATTTATTTGAAAAAGAAATTTTGAATCCTTTACTGGCACTTTAGATAAATTTAAAGTGTCCTTGCTGAATAAAAAAAAAAAAAAAATTTTCTCACCCAAAACATTTGAACGGTAGTACTTTTCAAATAGAGAAAAAAGGTAAATCTAAAGTTATTTATTCAATGCATAGTTAAATGAAACAATAAATTAAAACATAAATGTTCCTTAAAACAGTTTTGCAATTACAAATTTATTTTCTTCATCCTTTTGCCAAATACTTTTATTTATCCATTTGCCAGTTGAGTTGAAAGCACTTAAAAGCACCTTTTGCTGTGTGTTACGGCAGGTTCTCCCGTTTGATGATAACGTGTGCTTGCGTGAGCCATGTCAGAACTACATGAAGTGTATTAGCGTCCTCCGCTTCAACAGCTCCGCTCCCTTTATCGCCTCCAATTCCACGCTGTTCCGGCCCATCCATCCCATCACAGGCCTGCGTTGCCGCTGCCCAGCCGGATTTACCGGAGATTACTGTGAGATTGAAATAAACCTGTGTTACTCAAACCCCTGCATGAATGGAGGAGTGTGCGCTCGCAGAGAGGGAGGCTACACCTGCATCTGCCGAGAGGATTACACAGGTGAGAGTGGGATTGTGTGTTTCAGTAAGAGATGTGTTATTGTGTCTTCATAGATGATGGGGAGTCTTGCAAAGATTTGCAAAAGAACGCACTTTGCGGTTTATGCTGGCCAAGAATCGCCCACTTATGTCTGGTTCACACTGCCAAAACAAACATTTCAAACATGCACTAAATTTGGCTGTTGGATGTACAGTAGAATTGTGAGAATCATGTTCGTACTGCCTAACAGAGACAGCAATGGATCAAATAAACCCAACAACCTTTGGCATTTGATGTTTCTTGGTTAGACAGGAAAAGGACAAAATAGATCTTTCAAAAATTTGATGCTAAGAGTAGGACTATAGAGATCTTCCAATTAGGTTCTGATAAACAAATTACTAAACAAATTCAATTTTGATTGAATTAATTTTCAGATATATCAGTTGTAATGTCCATTTTGTATATATATATAGTATGTATATGAAAGAAATTCTAAGCTAATGCTTTAAATTATTTATTTAAAAAATATGAATTTACGGTAAAACAGGGTCCAAACTATGGGGTTTGATTACTATTTATTTATATTAAATATAAAAATGGTAAAAACAGCTCTGTGGATGCCAAGTAAACTTTAAATTGCATTTCTAATGCAAAACTGTTTTTCATAACAATTTGTCAAATTATAAAAAAATACATTAAACTCATGAACATGAACTACTAGTGACATGTGGTAGAGTCAAAGGTTGATTGGTTGTCTCTACGATTACATTGTTCAAGGGCATTTTAACTTGATTGACGTATTTTTCCAAAAAAAAAAAAAAAGATTTATTCATTTATTATTTGAACTACATTTCAAAAGATTAAATTAAACAAACTGTTTTAAATATATAACATTTTATTTTTATGGAAAAACTATTTGCGCAACAAACCATTGTGTTTATAATTAAATAAAAAAAATACTAGTTTGCCCCGGAAGCCAGGAACATTAAATTTACAAATGGTCGCGCCCGCTCTTATGTAAAAATAAGGTGGTAACTTTTGGACTTAAAATACTGGTAGTCTATAAATAGATTTTTTATTTTTTTTTTGCTGAGGGCAATCAATCTTTGGATTTTCAATATTGATTATTGAATAATCAGTAGAAATCTTTTTTTTTTTGAGATCGTTCAAATGAATACCACGATTAATGATAGAATCAATATTTTAACCCAGCCCTGGCCACGTGCGCCTCCAACATTTCCAAATCCAGTTACTATTTTTTTGTTTAAAGAAGCACTCAAATTGTGCAGCAGCCTGCCAATCTAACATTGCCAGTTTTCTGTTCAGTATGCATCAGATGGCCAGTGAAGGGGCTGTGAGCGGTCCGTGGGCGCACCATCTGATGCTGAGACTAGACGGTGGTGCCTGGTGGAACAGCCAGTTTGTTTTTCAGTGTGTGTGTGTGGCCATTGGGGTTAAACAGACCTACACTCTCAGCAGTGAAGTCATTCTGAAGTTAAATGAGCAACTCTTAGTAATACTAACGCTGCAGTATGAGAGAAAGTGAAAGAAAGAAAAAGAAATCCAACGAAAGGATGAAAGCAGGGGCAGATGCGGGATCCCCCCGAGGGCTGTACCATGTGTGTGGGGGTTGGGCTGGGTGGTTTAGCCCAAGAGGAGAAGAATAGCTTTGATGAATTAAACATCATTTGAACGAAGGGGAGAGAATACATTACCAAATACTCTGGATAGGTATAGGGAGTGGAGCGAAACAGAAATAGAAAGAGAGAGGAAGAAAGAGGGTGAAGTGCTCTTATAGTAAGTCAGGAAAGTGAACAGCTGGAGAAAAGAGAGAGAGGGAGTGAGGACCAAACACAAATATAAAAGGACAAAAGTATCTAGAGACTAAAGATAGACAGACTAAAGATGGAGAGATATTTGCAGAGAGGGTTTTAGAGCCTTTCCCTGCTGGTTTTTAAGTGATTTAGAGGCATCTTAGAATCAATAGAGATTTGTTTAAGTGTGCTGGTGTGTGTGAGAGCATGTGTGTGACCTTAAAAGCTCACCTTTTGTCCATGTCTAGATAAGCGCACTTGAATTCTCTTTGCTTATATAAATATCTATCTTTGCTGCCACTTGTATTTGTTGTGGCCAGTGAAGACAATTCTTTTTTTGTTTTTGGACTTTAAGATGAACTTGTATACCTCATTAGCCCCTTTTCCACCAAAGCATTTTGAGAGCCGGTTCAGAGCCGGTGCCTGCCCGTGAACCAGTTATTGGTTTCGACGGCCAAAGAACCGGTTCTCGGCCGGGAAAACTGGTTCCAAAGCGGCGCCAACTTTTTCCTGGACTAGAACCGTTCTTTTACCACGTCATGCTTACGTCGGGGGCTGGGGGGCGGGTTTAGATGCGTTCTAAACATCTTTTCTGACCATTATATAGGATCGCAAAGCCAGCAGAAACATTTGCAGAAACACGACGGAGTCCGCCTTTGTAATTGTTATGCTTGAAGTTGGCGCAAGCTTTTCTATGTTTTTTTATTGAAAACATGCAAAGATGAAAACAGTCACAATATAGAACAAATAAATGGAAAGAAAAAAAAAGACACAAGACAGGGGTAGCCTACATAACTTATCAGAAAAGATTACATATCAAACGAAAAGATTAAAAGACTTGCATACTATTTCAATTGTTTTTAAAGCCTTCTTGGTACACGAGTTAGAGATAATCCCAAATAAAAAGTAATAAAATTAAATAAAAAAATAATAATAAAAGTAATGTTGTACTTGCAAGTGTTTCTAGCTAAGAGGCGACGTACACAGTGACGTAACGACGTCGTTCCCTGGGCGCTCTAGTCAGTGGAAAAACAAACAGTTTCTGAACGGGTTCGCAAGTTGAACCAACTCCGGACCAACTTTGAACCAGCACCAGAACCGAACCAGTTCTTTTTTGGTGGAAAAGGGGTAATTGTGAACTGTGAGAGCGTGTTTGTATTGTTGAGCTTGTGTGTGTGTGTGTTTTCTGTCAGTTCTGGTTGGGAAGTTTAAAGATATTGCTGTTTGTCTTGGTGTCAGTAAGTGCTCTGTGAGCAGGAGCAGTCAGTGTGAAATGTTTTGCATGTGTTCGTGTCAAACAGTCCATATGGTTTAACTAGGCCAGGGACGGAGAAACACTTTGAAAATGGAATTGGCAAACTTGTTAAATAATAATAAAACATGCTAAAAGCAATTTACATTCTTATGATATATCTTGCAATAATAACTCTTTCTTATACATCAGCACCTCTACTTACATGAAACTATATAATTAAGGAGAAGATAAACACACATTTATTTGCAAAAACATTCTTAGATCTTTATACGGAAGATATATATAGCTGGATATCTCCATCCAGTCTGAAAAGTGTTTTCTGGGTTGGTTTTCCTATAGGCTAAAGTATATTCCGGCCCAGTATATTTAATAACGTCCTATAATGGTAGCCTAATGCTGGTAGATTGTTGAATTTTCTTTTGTTGAAACAAAACACACACACACACACAAACGCACACACACACTGTGTGAAACACTCGCTATGCACCATTATGAATGCATGTGTGTCCGGCAATGTGAGACAATGGCAAGCACACACGCAGCTTCAACGGAAGACTGTATTCTCGAAATGTTTCGACTTTAAAACATTTTTCAAGACGCACTTTAATTAGTAGTTTAAACGTTTCATAAGTAGTCTCTTATACAGACTGGTAAATAGATTACTATGTTAGGGTGAATCTGAATTATCAACATATTTATTGAATTGAAATTTGCCATGATTTGGGGTGGTGGTGGCGCAGTGGATAAGACACATGCCTTTGGTGTGAGAGACCCGGGTTCGAATCAACTGTGAGACACCAATGTGTCCCTAACCAAGACACTTAACCCCTAGTTGCTCCAGAGGCATGCGACCTCTGACATATAGCAATTGCAAGTCGCTTTGGATAAAAAGCGTCAGCTAAATGAATAAAAATGTAAAAACTGATTTTATGCTCACTGTCTGTCTGTAATAATCACAAATTGCGCAAAAAAGTCGCAAATTATTAAAAATCATTTAAATATCACACAAATTGTATTCATATAGGCCATGACAATAATTTATATTACTTCATGTAACATTAAATAATGAATGTAGGGTTTTCTCTTTTATAAAATAAATTTATGATATATTTTAGTTGGTAATATATTTGGTTTCATGTGTTCCGGTGTAAGGTGTTCTTATATATTTTTATTCTGGGCATAGCGACTTATTTTAAATTGGCTTTTGAATATTCAGTGCTGCTTTCAAGAGGAATGTGTGCTTAAATCCTTTTGCCTTTGCAGGTGATATGTTTGTAAGCTATGATGAATATGCTAATGCCTCATATTGAATATGCAGAGAACTAAGTACCCATGGATAAAGGCTGGACGGAGCTTCTTTAAATCTGCAAGTCCATGTGTCTTGTGGGTTTGGGTGTCTGTTTATATGTGTGTGTGGCTGGTTTGTATTCATACTGAGCAGTTAATGTAGTGTAAACATTGTTTGTTTGCATGTGATGTGTGTCTGTCCATATGTGTGTCCTAAAGGCATTTTGCTGTATGTGTGTATGTATCTGTAGTGGGTCAAAGTTTGAAGTGCTTTTAAAGGCAGTATTTTCATACTCCCACTAAAGGGAGGCTGAGATGTCTACATGTGTGTCTGTGCCAGAGGTTTGTACATGCATGCCCGTTAATGTGCTTTATTTAACCAGTGCCAGAGGCTCACCACCAACACAATGCTGGAACATCACAATGCCAGAATTTGGCTCACATTTGGCTCAGCAACATAATGCCCAAGGGCAGGATCTGCTGATGTTTCAAAACCCAAACAACAAGCTGCTTTATGAAGGAGTGTGTGTGTGTTTGTTATTGGTCCATTGGGGGTTTCCTGTCTACAGGTTTATACACATTGCTAGAATGTGTATGTGTGTAAGCTAGATCACTGCTGATACAGTGATGGTACAATTGTATCAAATGATTTAAAACAGTTACTTTAATGTTCAGCTTTTCAAATTGTACACAAAGCTGTGAGAAATGATTCATGGATCAAGTAAAAATAGAACTCTGAAAAAACTCGGAATGTGGTTTAGTTCCATTAGCTCTCTTTTCCCAGCATGCACTAGGGTATGAATAATTATTAGGGTCTCATTTTGGAGTGTTAACCAGTATTATTTACATTTTGTTGCTGGTTTTGTTGTCACATTTGGTATTGTAAAATCCAATCTGAATGTGAGGGGCGGGTTTTAAGCGCTCTAAATGATCGAAGAAGTCTAGCAAGTCTGTTGTATTGCTAGAAGATCAAGATATTTCTAAGATTTATTTACCTTGTTCTTAAAAATTACTAGCTCAAAAAATGTTAGCAATAAAAAAAAAGATTTGCGTTAATGAATCATTCACAGCAAGATATAATAAAAATGTATGTTGCACAATAACATACGTGTAGAAAATAGATTCCATAGATTTTCATTTCATGCCAACTTAAAGGAGTAGTTCACTTTAAAAAAAAACTTTTGCTGATAATTTACTCACCCCCATGTCATCCAAGATGTCCACGTATTACTTTCTTCAGTCAAAAATTAATTAAGGTTTTTGATGAAAACATTCCAGGATTTTCTACATATAATGGACTTCAATGGGAACCAAACGGTTCAAGGTCCAAATGAGAGTTTCAGTGCAGCTTCAAAGGGCTTTAAACGACACCAGACGATGAGTAAGGGTCTTATCTAGGATAAGGCATGACTCGAAAAAAGATTTGTTCATTTTGATGAACGAGTTTGAACAGGAGAGTAACGAACGCGCATCACAGAACAGAGCAAGGCGAGCATTTGTGCTTATAAAACTTAAACTTTTTTATTTATTTTTGAAATGAGCGATCGTTTCACTAGATAAGACCCTTATTCATCGTCTGGTGTCGTTTAAAGCCCTTTGAAGCTGCACTGAAACTCTCATTTGGACCTTGAACCGTTTGGTTCCCATTGAAGTCCATTATATGAAGAAAATTCTGGAATGTTTTCATTCAAAAACCTTAATTTCTTTTCGACTGAAGAAAGAAAGATGTGGACATCTGGATGACATGGGGGTGAGTAAATTATAAGCAAAAGTTTT
Organism: Pimephales promelas; assembly: GCF_016745375.1. Next base: position 47,996,269 of record NW_024121099.1, read on the forward strand.
TTTTAAAAGTGAACTACTCCTTTAACTTTAAATAAATAAATAATTGAAAATTTCATCACAATAAGTGTGTGTGTTAAAAATGGACAGATTTTGAGGCTCGACAACTTGACATTTTAGATTTATTTAAAGTATTTATGCCTGAAATAAAAATTCTGTTCAATACCAATACACATTTTTTTTTATGCTACGGCCAATAACTGATACATGTAAATGGCCGAAACTAAAATTATGAAGTATTTTATCTAAATAAATCAAAATTTAATACTAACAATTAAGGTCAATCATTTGAAATGCTTCAGCTGAATTTACAAAAAAGGGATATTTCTTTTGAGATTTACTAAAGATTACATTCAACAGTTATTGGGTTTTTAAAAAAAAATTATCTATAAAATATCAGCGCCTCAGCATCTAATTATCAGCCAAATTTAATGGAGGAAATATCAATGTGTGCATGTGTATATTGGATGTGTTTTCTCTGTCTGTCGCAGGCGAACGTTGTGAGTTTGACCGGCGTGGTGGACGATGTGTGGCAGGCATTTGTCGTAACGGTGGTACGTGTCGTGAGCTCTCCGGAGGGGGATTCAGGTGTGAGTGTCCTGCGGGAGGTTATGAGAAGCCCTACTGCTCTGTCACCACCAGATCCTTTCTGCCAAAATCATTCATGATGTTCAGGGGGCTCCGTCAACGATTCCACCTCTCCATCTCTCTCTCGTAAGTGCATACATGGACACGTTGTATAATGTACCGGTAAAGGCATGTAGTCTGATCTTCAGCCATGTGTCAAGTCCAAAACTATGACAGAAAAAACCCCACAAATAAAATAAATAATTTAGGATGTTTTTCCTGAGATAGGAGAGATTAATTTAAGACAGTAAAAATATTAATATTTTGTTTATAAATGCAAATAGGAATGTATAACTATTTATATATCATAAATCATATTTTCCCTTCTGTATTCTATTTCTTGCATTTTCTTTTCTCTCTTTCATGCTCCGTTCATTAGAAAAGCTCCTTAGCACTCTTCTTTCATCCCGTTTTTTTCCTACTTCCCCTTGTGAGCGTTATTTTCTGGTCATGTGTTTGATGTTATTGGTCAGGGTTTGGTTGCTGTGGCACAGAGGTAATATAATGGATGTTTGTTGTAATCTCCAGGGTGACTAAAACAGAGCTATATTATTTATTAAAATGGTCAAATATCAACACATCCAGAAAGGGCACAGCCTTCTCTCATCTCCCTAGACACGCCAGAATATTAAATCCTTCTCTCTCTCTCTCGGTTAAAGCCTGGCCTCTCTGCACTGAAAGATAACCATTGTGCTACAGTGTGCAATTTACCAACTGTCCATGTCCTAAAAAAACTCTTTTAAATCTAAAAGTCTTTGCTCAGGAGAGCGTAAACAGGGTCCATCTCTTTTACAGCTCAGGCCTATTGTCAGTGTTTTGTCTGGACCAAACTAGTGCATTTGTGAATTGTTTTGCTTTCCACAGAGGACATCCAGAGGCATGTCAGCTATAAATGCATGTACCAAAAAGAGGTATTATTATTTTGGCTTTATTCAAATTTGCAAATCGCAAATACAAATAATTATTTATTATTTTATTTGTTTAACATGCAGTCAGAGGAGTTTTGACCTAACATTAATAATTCTTATTTATTTGTTTTTATTTATTAATATTTTGAATTAGTTTTTGATTTAATTAAAGTTGTGTGTTTTTGTCCTTTTTAATAGTTTTTAACATGAGGTCTATTTAGTTATTATTATTTTTTCCAGTTTTAGTGTTAGTTATTTTAGTAGATCAAGTTAAACTAAATGAAAATGAGAAAAGTTGCTTTGGCAACTAGTTAAAATAATTGGCGAAACGGTTTTAGTGTCGGTTTTAGTTGACTAATAATGCTGGTTCAGAGTGCATAATGTAATTAAAAATAATTACATGATTAATAGCCTTCTCTACAGAAATGTGAACTCATAAGAACCCATCAATATTGCTCTAAATGTGCACACTTTTAGAACTTTGAAAGTTCTAATGGATATTGTTTGCTGATCTCCCTGGCTGCCATGAAACCATCCCATGTTGACTGGAAATTGAGTTGAATCACATTTAGAGATCAGTTTCTGCTGAGTGTACTTTAAGACAATTTGTGGGCATTGGCTTATGCCACTCTAAATGGACCTGTACTGATTCATTCCAGATCTTTGATGAGCTTTAATTGTGTTTTGTAGGTTTGCCACATTGGAAAGTAATGGTTTGCTCTTCTACAATGGCCGGTTTAATGAGAAGCACGACTTCCTTGCTTTGGAGATACTGGATGGACAAATGGTTCTTAAATACTCCACAGGTAAAGAGTTTTACAACAAATACTGGACCCATCTATGGTCCAAATTTGGGATATGAAAGGGTTGTGGTGTGAATTTTGCGAGTCTGTCTCTTTAATATCTACTTCTGATCTCCTTTTCCACAGGCGAGTCGTCTACTCTGGTGAGTCCGTTCCTTCCTGGTGGAGTGAGTGATGGCAACTGGCACACCGTTCACATCCATTACTACAACAAGGTGAGAAAATGTGCTTGAAATGAAGTGAAATGCTTTTGGACTATTCTGTACTATAGACTTTTTTAGTCTAGAACTTTTGGTAGTTTCCTAATCTTCAGAATGCAGTTGTGTGCTTTGTATTTGTGTACTCATGGGGAAACTTTTGTGTATTTATCCTAGCCAAAGCGAAGTGTTAGCGGTGAGGTTCAGGGTCCATCTGATGAGAAGGTCGCTGTCTTGAGTGTAGATGACTGTGATACGGCCGTTTCTCTAAGGTTTGGCACTCAGCTCGGCAACTACAGCTGTGCTGCACAGGGGAGACAGACCAGCAGCAAGAAGTGAGCGTGCACACACTCACACATACACATGTATATGTTCACTTTGCACATGTTGGTTTTGCTCAGGAAAACTCATATAGCATCTCTCTCATTCTGTATGGTTTCTCTCATAGGTCTTTGGATCTGACTGGCCCGTTGTTTTTGGGTGGAGTTCCTAACCTGCCTGAGAATTTCCCGTTTGGCACAAGAGAATTTATTGGCTGCATGAAAGACCTGCACATTGATAACAGACCAGTGGACATGGCAGGATTCATCGCTAATAATGGCACTGTACCTGGTGTGTGGGCATTATGTGATGATAGTGACGTTCTGTATCCCTGTAATGACATCAACATACACTACCGTTCAAAAGTTTGGGATTGCACAAAATTATTAAGCAGCACAACTGTTATTTACATTGAAAATAATAAGAATGTTTCTTGAGCACCAAATCACCAAATCACCGTATTAGAATGATTTCTGAAGAGTTATGTGACACTGAAAACAGGAGTAATGATGCTGAAAATGCATCACAGAAATAAATTACATTTTAAAATGCATTAAAATAGAGAACAGTGCTTTTAAATTGTAATAATATTTCACAATACTACTATTTTTACTGTATTTTTGATCAAATAAATACATCCTTGATGAGCATAAGATACTTCTTTAAAACATTAAAAATCTCACCTGCCCCAAACCTTTGTATGGTAGTGTATATGTGTAGCGTTTTGTCATTTTTGGCCTGTTATTGTGTGCTGTCATGGTGATTTTGCTGTGACTGTCTTTTTCTGTGATTGGCTGCAGCATTAGTGATGTAATGCTCTGTCTTTATTAGGCTGCAGCGCCAAATTGCCTTTCTGTAAATCAAACCCGTGCCAGAATGGCGGCACATGTCGGGTGAGCTGGGAGACGTATTCCTGTGACTGCCCTGTTGGATTTGGAGGGAAGGACTGCAGCTTAGGTGAGACCGACATAAATGATTTCTCTGTTGATCTTTACGTAAATCTTAAATCAGGATGCCCGTATCAAACAGGAACTATTACTAAATGTTAATGTCTTGATGGCATTGCTTATGGTGGTAATGTTGGACTGATTCTTCCACAGTCATGTCCCACCCCCATCGTTTCCTTGGAAGCAGTGCACTGTGGTGGGACCTGAAGAATGAAGTCACCATCACCACACCCTGGTACATGGGCCTGGTGTTCCGCACCAGATCAAAAGAGGGAGTTCTCCTGCAGGCTCAAGCTGGACAGTACACCAACTTGATTTTTCAGGTATGCTCACTTATAGAAATGCATGCAGAAAGGAAAACTAGAAAAGCTTTAACCCTTTCAAAGTTATGGTCTGTTCTGCATCTCATTACTAATAAGAACTTAAAGAGATGCATTATTTTCCTGCACTGTTTTCTTTTTTTTTTTTTTGCCCTAAACATATTTTAATTTATATATATATATAAAGTTTAAGAGAAATGTTTATACAAACATATTTTATTTTAAATTAATTCGTTAAGTTTACATTTACATGTTTAAATTTGACTTCTTTTTCATTTAAATTTTAATCAAATTTAATATCAACATGAACCGTAATAACCCTACTGTCGTAACTGGTATTTAAACAGAAGTTTTGTAGATTCACATTAAATGATCTAATTGGTGGAAGGAGGAAGTCCACTTTATTTTGATACAATTGTAGTTGTAGTTTCTTAATGTGTTTAGCTACTATTTTTGTCATAAGCATTTCATTTTAATTGTAATAAAACAATAGAAGAAATATTCATTAAAGGTAAACACTAAGTAAAATCAAAGGATTGAATCCTCCATGAATTATGAACCAAGCTTTTCCTGTGGTATTCTGATGCTCTCTGGCAATAAGGAAAAACCTGGCCTTGTTTGCCTTCAAATATTCCCAGAAATATCTTAATTTATTAAGAGGGAATGAAACAAACATCTTCACTAGAAGCACAGTGTTAATTGCATAAATTAGCTTGACTTCCCATAGCACTTTGAAGTAGACAATTCTGCGTGGAACTCCAAAGGCTCCAGATACTTAGCTGATCAAATATAACTCGCATATCCTATGAGAAATGAGTATGTGTCTGATTCCAGGTGGTTTCTGGTCAATTGGTGTTTTCTGTGGCACGGGGTTCGACTCGGCCGGTCAGATTGAGACTGGATCAGGTTCAGGTGTGTGATGGACACTGGCATGACCTACAGCTCGAGCTCCGTGATGTCAGGAGTGGCAGAGAAACTCGATATATTGCTACAGTACGACTGGACTTTGGACTGTATCAGGTACACACACTCACACACAAACACATACACCCACACATAAGTGATCCGCTAACCCCTTATTATGTGGTTGACTCATTGTTATAATCCCGTGTTGTAATCCATAATCTGGAATATCAGATCTTAATCTTTGTGGATTAAATTACAAATCAGACACAGCTCACTGGTCTAGTGATCAAACACTGAAATACATGCGATGTCACTAAAATGGACTAATTTAATCTCACTTTATTTCTCTGTATCTCTTCAAATCTCTCTCTCTGCCACAGGGAACAGTCATTGTTGGGAATGAGATTAATGGTGTAAAGGTGAAGCACCTGCATGTGGGTGGAGTTTTAGGGTCAGGAGAGGTGCAAAATGGGATACGTGGCTGTATTCAGGTTTGTCATTTTTGCAGTCTGTTTTTATAACCCAATGTATCCTCAACTGTACTCATCACACTTCTGTAACCTTCTTTAATGTATGAATTATTGATAGTTATCAATTCCTAACGGGGTCATTCATTTTTCAGCAATTAGTTGAATAATTACCGGTAATAAGAACTTCGAGAGAAAAGTCAGACTGTAAACTAAGGATTTTAATTTTATTAATGGAATATTTATTTAGCTAAGGTCAAAGGTCAACTGTTGAACACTACTTGTGAGCCATGTCAAGGCAGTATCTGTTTGATCAAAAATACAGTAAAATCTGTAATACTGAGAATATTATTAAATAGTATTATATAATATTTTTTAATAACTTCTATTTTATGTAATTTTCTACTTAAGTTTTCTATTTTTACCCTTGTCTTATTTCTTCTTATTATAATCATCAGTGTTGAGAACAGTTGTGCTGCTTAATGTTCTTGTGGGAAATCATTTTACAATTTGTTCTGGCATCTTTCATTAATAAGCTCAAAAGAACAGCATTTATTTGAAATGGAAAACTTTTGTTAAAATTATAAAGGTCTTTAATTTTACTTTTGATCAATTCAATGCATCCTTGCTGTATAAGAGTATTGATTTCTTGTAAAAAAAACTTTGAACAGTAATATTTTTGATCTGAAGGTTGTATGTTTCTAAATGTATTAATTTTTTTTAAATGTCATTCATTTGGGTGTATTTTTAATGTATGTGTGCGTAATGTTCTGGCATGTGTCCTCAGGGTGTGCGTCTGGGGGTGCGTCCTGATTCCCCTGCATTACCCCGCCCTTCCAGAACCATCAAAGTGGAGACTGGCTGTAATGTTGGAAACCCATGTAGCACATCCCCTTGTCCTGCCCACAGCCAATGTACGGACGAATGGGATCGACACAACTGTATTTGTGAACCAGGTAAGCTATGAGTTGTGAAAATGAAAATGTTTCAAAAACATACAATGATCTTCACTAATGAACTTGCATTTTTAAAATGTAACGCAATTTTTCATTACAATTTATATAACCAGCAAAATAATTTGCAATTTAAAAAAAAAAAAAATCATTCAGTATCCTAAAACTTTTTTTATTTCCAGATTTAAGTTTTTTAATCACATATTTTCAATGTGGTGTTAGATGCCTGCATATATAATATGTATTAATAATACATTGAGCATGCCAGGGATTTCCATGCTAACAGTCTGATAGTTCACCCACACAGATAAGAAATTTACATTTTCAAGATCTGCCTGTGTTTGTATGAGCTCCCATCATGTCTAAATGAAGATACAGACTCGTTCACTTCATTATTATGCTGTGAGAGTTGCATCAGCCCAGTGTTATTAATAGTGCTGTGCAGAAAAAGAAATCAAAGACTCCCCTCATAAACTCTGAATTAATTTCTCAGACCCCCTCCTGGTAGAGTAGACCCACACGTACAACCTCACACACACACACATGCACAAGAGTGCCTAAATTTAAGAACTATCTCTCTCCTTCTTGCTCTGTTGTTTGTTAGACTCCCATACGTAATTTAACGTTCTTAATATGTCTGTGCACTGCAGTGTGCTAGTGCTAGAATAAAGTCACTTTTTCTGAGGGCTTTATTGTAATCTTGTTGTGATTTCCATATCATTTAAAATAATGGAAAGCTTCACTGGAAGAGCATATGGTTGTATTACTGCATTCCGTTTCTGATGAGCTTTTCTTCATTCATCTTAATAGGGTTTTCACACATTTATATTCAGTAGTACAAACATCTCTCTGCTGAAAGAGAGAGAGAGGGAGAGAGAGAGAAAGGAGGTTCTTTTTATTTTTGGTTATATGTCTTTTTTGATCAGTGGTCGTGCAGATAAAGGCTTTTCAAGAGTGAAATACTCTGGTGAAGATAAGATCAAGGCTGCATGCGCTGTTTTAGGTGTTGTTATGAGTCGAGAGTGAAATACTTTCTGGCCAGTCAGCTTCTATCTGTTTTATGCCTTCAAATAAATATGTATGTGAAGGGTTTTTTCCCCTCAAGTTTATTTAGTTGTAGGTTTCATTTGGGCATATGTATAATTTTCTTCATTATCTAGATTGGATTTCATAATTTGAAATACCCCCCTGATATTAACTTAATTATGTTAATTGTATTTTATTTGATTCCTTTTTACTCTTTAAACTGGCAGGTTTTTTTTTGCTGCTTTGCCTTTAAGCCATGTGAAATGAGTAACAGCATAAGCTGAGGGTTTGCTGTCGCATCCGATATATTTGGCACTGCTTCATTCTGCATTACATTTTTGTATGTTCACAAAACATTTCACTTTGAAGCATGTCGCTCAAACTGTCATGGTTGAATTGATGTGATCAGTCAGAAGTTGAAGTTTACCTTCAATGAATGATCTTTTGAGCACTAAAAGTGTTTTTAGCCATCTCCATCCATCTGTCAAACAGATGGTGATCCCCAAAATTCACATCATTGGTTGAGCCAACTGATAGCAGTCACAGTGATCATACTTTTCAGTGAAATAAACATATGAATAGCTTACTTACAGCCTCTCTGCATTTTAAGATAAAAAAATTACACACCTAATCTTTAAATATCAATGATACTTGAGGTTTGTTTTGCAACTTTTTTTTTTTTTTTTCAAATACAGGATTCTATGGTAAAAGTTGTATGGATGCATGTCAGCTGAACCCATGTGAGAATCAAGCAAAGTGTCACAGGAAGCCCAGCTCCTCTCATGGATATATCTGTGACTGTGAGGACAGTCACTACGGACAGTACTGCCAACACAGGTACACATTCATACACACCAAAACCATGCGTAATTAACCCTTTCACACAATGCGCACAAATACACACTAACAAACACATCACTACTTGAATTCACGCTCTCCTATTTTCTTAAAGGGGTCATATAATGGTACATGCACTTTATTCAAGTTGACTGTATTGAAATGTGTGTTGGCAGTGCCTGTACACAACCTTCATATTTTGATAAAAATCCATCCAGTGCTTTTTTTTAATCTCCTTATATGTTTTCCCCTTTCTCAAATCGAGTCACATGGTCGGACGCCCCTCACACGATTGTTGATTGACAGCAGCATTTCAACATAGACCCGCCCTGAGCAAGCTGTCATCATAGTCCGCCATTGTTGATCCATAGAGCAGAATGGCGTTTAAGCGATTGTGGTGTTCTGTTCTTTGGTGTAATAACGAACACAGCAGTCATGTTGATGTTCCTAAATCCAAACCGCTGAAGACACAGTTTTGTTTTCGAAGGGAATATTCCCCACAAGCAACATCAATGCGTTAATGTTTATGCAAATCGTTTCTCACCAGACTGCTTTATAAACGAGGGTCAAGGGGGTTTGCTTAGAAGCTGCTCCTGAAAAAAAAATTCGTACCAACTATTCGTGCACTTCCAGAAGAAGTGTGTAAAGTTTTATTAACCTTTAAAATTTTGGACTAAGGTTTACACTCAGGGTACATTACGGCATGTTTTCTATGTACGACTTTCTCAATATAATTCATAATCCCACATTTATAATGAACGCGTGGTTATTGTGTTATTACAAACTGTCTATGTATACATCAGTAAACACATAGCATTCGTATTTCTCTACTCTACCCTGCCGGTACATACAAAGATAGATCAAAGTGACATTACGTTAACCAACCATTCAGAAACGCCCTGTTCGAGACTTAATTGTCCAACTTTTTCGGGCGTCATCTTGTTCCGGGTTCGACTTCGGTTCAAACTGATACGTTTGCACAGATGCGTCTTCAGAGACTCCCGCTGCCATTCTTTCTCCGAAATATACCCTCAACTGTTGTCGAGGCAACACTCCACGTGTGTTGTCAAAACGCCCCACAGAACAGAAAGGCGGGGTGAGAAATGCTCATTATCATTTAAAGACACTTGAACGGCGAGATTTTTTTATTTAGACCCTAATGAATCAAATTAAATTGTATGAAAATGGGATTATATGACCCCTTTAAACATTGTCCTGTTGCAACACACCTAAAACAAGGCAAATTTTGTTGCGTATTGTTTACCTTTTAATTTTTTCCCCCATTTTTTTCCCCCTTTGTTTTAAGCAGAAATGTAACCAAATTTAGTGTGATTTATACTTGAATCATACCAATGGGTTAATGGAAATATATTTACATCAAGATATATTTTCTGAAAACAAATCTTTTTAAATTAACAGTTTTATCAAGAAAATGTAACTTTGTTATAAGGTTGATTTTGATGGGAAACAAGAGAAAAATACTGAAAAGGATTTCTGCCGTGTTCCTCCTCTGTCCTTTAGCCCAGTTACTCTTATTCTGATCTGTAATCTCTAATAAGTTTACAAGCAAATGTACCAGTAAGATAATCAGTGAGAGATGGACAAAGACTTTATAGATACATTCAGATTTACGGACGAATTTGTGAGCCTATGTGAGGTTTTTTTTTTTTTTTTTTTTTTGTCACACTAATCCAGTGTTCAAGCTTATCCAAAAGGCTGGATGTGTATGGCGGGTAGGTTTGTGTTCATGTTAATGATGCATTTGTTCTGCTTAACCACATGCATGCGTGTGTGCTTAAGGTTTGATGCCTTTGAACGGATGAAAGTAGACTTAAGTTTGCCGACAGAATGTGACTCATGACCCTAAATCAACCCCTACTTCAAACACACACACACACGCTCAGCCAAATCCTTCACAACAGCGGCAATCTCTGCAATCTGGTCTCTTTTATCTGTCGGCTCCATCTCTCTCTATCTTGGTGTCATGCTGGCTCGCTGTCTGTGTCTGATCTGCCCTAGATACATAGGTATTTGATCAAATCTAACTGTGCGTCTGTTTGTAGGATCGAGCAGCAGTGTCCTCGTGGATGGTGGGGCAGCCCGACATGTGGACCCTGCCACTGTGAAGCAAGTAAAGGCTTTGACACAGACTGCAATAAGACCACTGGACACTGCCACTGCAAGGTATACACAAATAAATAGTCAACCTAAGAAATAATAATATAATAAATATGATCCAGGCTTGTGCAAAATTCTGAATTTCAGAATTGGCCTGCATTTAATTCATGAATTGGAATTTGAATTGAATTGACTATACACCCCACAGGAAGTTGAATTGGAATTGGAATGACAGGAAGTGGAATTAAATTCATGGCAATTCAAAGAAATTCCACACAGTCACACAACAGAAAGAATGTGTTGAATCTCACATATATTCAGTGTTCGGAAGGTTACTTTGGGAATGTAATTGCTCACTGTTATAAGTCACCCATTATAAATGTGGTTTGGATTATTTTATTTGGATTACTTTATCAATGTAAAGCAATTTCCTTTTAATTTGTTTAGTAACTAATTGAATTACATATTTTACCTCAGTAATACAACTAAAAACAATTACATTCATTTTGTAATTTAATAACATCATTTAATTACACTTACCTGCAACTAGTCAATCCTCTTCGATTCCTAAACCTTCTTAGAGATGCACAAGACTACTCTATCCACGCTGCATAAGAACATGCCATACTTTCTCAGGATCAGCTGTCACGGACATTAAAGCTATTCCAACAACAGTAGCTTCATAAGCATGCCTAGTGTTATTCTCCTCAGAGAGCACTTCATGTTCCTGTCCTTCTCCGAGTTCCAGGGGAGTGAAAGCAGACTTTCTCAGGATCAGCCTGATTTTTCGATGTGTATTTTTGCTGTTAGAGCTTTTAAACACACAGTTTACATTTAATATACACATTCCTCTTTTTTTGTGCAATTTGCATTACCAAATAACATGAATTCAGAGACTTTTCACAAACACTCATTTTGCCATTTACAGATAATATCTTCCAGTTCTGCTCTTTATATAGGACTAACTAGTTATAGTCAAAAACAAACATGTATTTACATGTATTCAAATATGAACAGTACTTGTTTTGAGTTGGTACTATTTTTAGGAGTAAATGCCTACTGCATACAGAATTGCTGGTCAGGGAAGTGTTAATTGGTTTGTGTGTGTGTGTTTAAGTGTAATTAAGGGATTAGAGATGTTTCTCCACTCTGGGGTGCTATAATAAAGCATTACTCACCCTTACACTGTACTGCATCAGGCTTTTCATTATCCGTGTATTACTCTCCAATATCCGTGTATTACACTCCAATCGCAAAGGAAAACATCAACACACACAATCTTATAAGGCTTTTGAAATATACAGTTAAACCTTTTTTATTATAATTCTAGCTATTATGTTTAAAACATGCATGCCAATATTTTTGTATGTTATAATTTTACTATGGTTTGTGATTTAAAAATATATTGTTATTATTTTTAATCAGTATTGTATAAATACATGTGTTCATATAGATGTTTTTGTGTGTATCAGGAGTTTCATTACCGACGGCGGGGCAGTGACGTCTGCCTGCCATGTGACTGCTACCCAGTGGGCTCCTTTTCTAGGTCGTGTGACCCCGAGAGCGGCCAGTGCCAGTGCCGACCCGGCGTGATTGGCCGACAGTGCAACACGTGTGACAATCCGTTTGCTGAGGTCACACAGACAGGCTGTGAAGGTACATACCCATCCATCCAACCAACCAGTAATGCCTCCTTGTAACAGATATTTGTTAATCATTTCCTCACCCACTTTTCTCAGTGATCTATGATGGTTGTCCTAAGACCATAACATCAGCAATCTGGTGGCCCAGAACAAAGTTCAACCTGCCTGCTGCTGTCCCTTGTCCCAAAGGATCAGTTGGTGAGCTTGTAGATTCATATCTGTGTCTTATGTATCTTTTTTGGAGTCCATCTACGTAATCCATCAGTCCATCTTTTTTTTTTTTTTTGAAGGAACTGCAATCCGGCACTGTGATGGAGAGAGAGGATGGCTGGACCCTGATCTGTACAACTGCACCTCTCCTCCTTTTGTGGAGCTAAACACAGCTGTGAGAAGCTATGATTTCATTATTATTTATTTACTATATTAAGGGCTGTTTAACACAATTTTTTCATCTTCCAGAAAATAAAGTGTGTGTTTTTTTTTTTTGTTATAATATTGAAAATTATGTAGGGATGTGTGGCTATTAAAATTCTATATAATTGGCAATTAATGTTTTCATGTTGGGGCTCATAACTAATAAATGGTTGATATTAAAGTTCGGCACTATTTTTAATTTGATTTTCTAAAGATTGCTTTTAACATCTTAGTAAATTATAATTTTTTTTGAAGATTTATTTTAATTGATTGTGATTTTTGATTTCAGCAAAGCTAATTTAAATTTAAAAATGAGCATGCACTATTTTTAATGTCCAATATCAACCGATAGATGAAAAAAATCTAACTGATATCGTACCGATATATTATTTTAATGGAGCCTGCAAGTTATTCAAATGTTTATTAGGATTTGGTCTTAATTATAATTACAAATACATGTACTTAATTATAATTACAAATACATATAATTACAAATAATTACAAACACATGTAATACATATATTTATATAACATCTACAAATCATTAATCTACATGAAACTAAATCAAATCTCAAAAGTGTTGCTGAAACGTTTTAATCGTCATAAATGAATTGAATACACATAGCTCATTTAGACAGTGTAAAACAGAGCTAAGGTCCATAACTTTCTCACAGTGATGCATAGAGTATTGGAGCTGCTTGTCTACATTATTTAACCATTTTTTCAATGTGTGTGTGTAGCTGGAGGCCTTAGAGAGAAATGAGACAGAACTCAGCACCATCATTGAGAAGAAACTGGCCCATCAGCTTCGTGATGTCACAGAGGCAACAACCCGTCTCTATGGAAATGACCTTCAGATAGCCGAGCGGCTGCTGTCTCGCCTCTTAACCTTTGAAAGCCTCCAGTCAGGCTTTGGGTTAACAGCCACTCAGGATGCACATTTCAATGAGGTGTGCGTTACCTTAGGGAAACCGATGAATAGCTTGAAATTTAAAATTCACATTTTCAGATAAATGAGACTAGTTGATTAACGCCTTGTTCGTTTCTCTCTCACACTGTGTCTCTATCTGCAGAATGTGTTACGGGGCTGTAGTGTTTTGTTGGGTCCGGGCAGCGCTGCTTTGTGGAGAGGTCAAAGTTCAGGTCAGAGCGGAGCGGCGGGATTGGCTGATCTGTTGGAGCAGTACTCCCGCATACTAGCCCAGAACATGAAACAGACCTACCTCAATCCTGTCGCACTCGTCGCCTCAAACATCGGTCAGCATCAATACACAACAAACACATACACTTACATGCAATAGTTTGGGGTTCATTTTTTTGTTTTCTTTTTAAAGAAAGGAAATTTATTCAGCAAGGATACATTAAATTAATCAAAAGTGACAGTAAAGACATTTTATAATGTTACAAAAAATTTCAAATCAATTCTGTTTTTTTTTAACAATAAGTGTACATTTTGATAATAGTAGGTATTACTTGAGTACCAAATCAGCATGTTAGTAGTATTTCTGAAGTGAAAAGAGGGTGAAAAGTTAGGTAAAAATTCTACCTCTCTGAAAATTGTTTTCAGATCAAATGTTTTCTTTTTCTTGAAATACACAAAATGTTTTTCACTGCATTTATAACATTTAAAGCATTTCTGTTGATTTGTTTATTTTTTTATTTGTGAAGGAACCTTTCAATTTTGAAAGTTTCAAGACCAACAAAGGATATATATATATATATAATAATGTATGTATAATTATTTTGTATATATATAAATACACACACATGCATGTATATTTAACAAAAAAATATTATTTATATATAAAATATTTATATTTATGTATAATATATAAATTATATATAAATCTATATACAGTATATACATGTAAATATTTCTTAAATATATACAAGCATGTGTGTGTATTTATATATATATATAAAATAAATATACACAGTGCACCCACATGTACTGTATTATGAAAACACAAACTTTTATTTTGGATGCGATTAATCGCGATTAAATGTTTCACAGCCCTAATATATATACATAGACACACAAACTAATTATGAATTATAATATATAATAAAATAGTCATCAAAATTAAATTGATGGAACAACATTGTGAAAATCAAAAGGATTTTAGTAACGATAGAGCAGACTGCATATATAAAAACAGATATTAAATATCAATCCCCACTTTAAACATATCCTGTTAAAATGATATTCTTAATACATTTAATTTAATCATTAAATAATTTGTTGATCATTTTACGTTGATGGACATATTACTGTAAATGGTGTGTGGAAAGCACTTCAAATTTGGAGGACATAGAGGCTTAGCCAGCTGATGGTGAAGTAAATATTGGAAATATTATGTCATGTGCAGTGTGAGCTAAAGCTGAGAAAGATCAATGTGAGACTAACACCTGCACTGTGCACCTTCGGAATGATTTGCAGAAACTGCAACTGCAGCACTACAGAGAGCAGATCTATTAAAAGAATCCTGTAGTTCACACAGTGTGTGTTTGTGTTTTGCAGTCATGACTCTGGATCGTGTTGACAACCACACACATGTGCGGCGGCGTTTTCCACGGTATCACAGTACTCTGTTCCGAGGTCAAGCGCTTTGGGATGCTCACACACATGTTGTGCTGCCCCCTACTGCACTAGTGCCACAACGCAACATCTGTAAGTCACATTCACAGTCTCTTATCTTTAAGATCGCATAAAAGGCATAAAACTATTGAGCACTACTTTGTGTTTAGTTTCAGCTCCATCTCCTGCTGGCCCTGTAAACCTGTTGGCCAATCAGACGCTAGATGCGACGGTACCCCGCCGTTCTTTGTCCCTACAAGAGGCGCCTGTCTCTATTGTCATCCTCCTCATCTATCGAAGCCTGGGTGCCGCACTTCCTCCTAAATACCACACAGACCGTCGCGGCGTCAGGTTAGAAATGGTCTAAATTAAAGATCACTTCAGAGTCAGATAATGTGTATATATGTGAGTTTGATCCTCTTTCTGACCATGTATGTTCATCTCTGCAGGTTACCCAGACACCCTGTGTTGAACTCGCCTGTGGTGAGTGTGTCTGTGTATAATAACCAGACCTTCGTGGAGGGTTTTCTGGACACTCCGGTCTTGCTGGAGTTTCGTCTTCTAGAGACCAGCAACCGCAGCAAACCGCTGTGTGTGCAGTGGAATCACAGCAGCTCGTGAGTCTGTTTGCTGTCCTTATTTACTCAATTTTATGTCTCAAAAACAAATAAAACCACTATTTGGGACAAAATCGACTGACCAAATCATTCAATTGCATTATACTTGCATTAAACTACCAGTCAAAAGATTTTTTTTTGTTTAATTAGAGGGTTAGTTCACCCCAAAATGAAAATTATAAGGGGAGTGAATAGTAACCTTTTTGAAGGCCAAAAAAAGCACATCCATCCTTCATAAAAGTAATAGGCTCCAGGGGGTTAATAAAGGCCGTCTGAAGCGAAGCGAATCGTTTTTGAAAGAAAAATATAAAAAAGCATTCAAATAGAATAGGAAAAAACGTGCATAAGACATTACACTTTCACAAATTCTTACTATTCACTCCCATTATAAAGCTTGGAAGAGCCAGGATATTTTTTAATTTGGTTTGTCATACACACCTAGGATGGCTTAAAGGTGAGTAAATTATGAGGTAATTTCCATTTTGGGGTGAACTAACCCTTTAATTTGTTAATCTGGTGATCAAACTATTTTTTGGGGGAAAACACTGATACACTTCTTTCAGGATTATTTGATGGATATAAAGAATCAACAGGATTTAATTGAAGTAGAAATCTTTGTACTTTATATATTACTTTTGAAAGGTAATGTATCAAGTTTTCCACAAAAATATTAAGCAGCAAAACCCGTTTTAAACATTGACAATAATAAGAAATGTTTCTTGTGCTGCAAGACTCGAAGAATGATGCCGAAAATTCAGCTTTCAGGATTTTAAATTGTCACAATGTTTCATAATATTACTGACTTTACTGTATTTTTTGGAGTCATAGTGATCATAACAGACTTTAGCCACATAAAATATTTCTGACCCAAATTGTTTATTGTGTTTGTGTATATTGTAACTGTATGGAATACATGGTAAATGCTCTGAACGTGTGTTCAGTGTATTAACAGGAGGCTGCTGGACTGTGAGGGACTGTAGTGTGGTCTATAGGAACATGTCACATGTTCGCTGCCAGTGCCACAGACTGGGAACCTTTGGAGTCCTTATGGACAGCTCACAGAGAGAGGTACAGTACACACAGATACACACAGAACAATCAAGGCCACATAACTACTATACAGCTCTTCTTCACAAAAAGATTCACATTTTCCAAGTTTTTCAATAATACATAGCAATAGGATGTTCAGTAGTGACATTTTCCTTCAGCATAATCATCACTGCTAATATATATTTTCCTTTCTCTCTCTCTCTCTCTCTCTCTCTCTCTCTCTCTCTCTCTCTCTCTCTCTCTCTCTCTCTCTCTCTCTCTCTCTCTCTCTTGTTAAGCAGCAGTTAGAGGGTGACCTGGAGACCCTCGCCATAGTAACGTACTCCTCGCTCTCAGTTTCCATGGCGGCATTGTTGCTAACAGTCGTGGTTTTATCGTGCCTGAGGGGACTAAAATCAAACACACGCAGCATTCATTCCAACATGGCTGCCGCTACTCTACTTTCCCACTTCACATACCTGCTGGGCATCAACCAGACGGAACAACAGGTCAGAGAAGAGAGATGTCTGCGTGTGTGTCTGAATCTAAATGTGGGTTAGTAAAACAGACAAAGAAAGTCTGGTTTGGCAAGAACACAAAAACACTATAAAAATCAAAAACACAGTCTGTGCAGTCTCCTTTATGCTGAATGGTATTTGTAGATTGAATCAATCAATCAATCAATCAGTAAATAAATAAACTGGTCAAAAGAGACAGTAAAGACGTTTATAATGTTATTTTTTTTATAGCAAATAAATTATGTTCTTTTGAAATTTCTGTTCAACAAAGAATCCTTGAAAAATATATCATGGTTTCCACAAAAATATTAACAAGCACTACTGTTAGTAATCATCAACATTTATAGTAATAAGAATATATATGTGTGTGTATATATATATATATATATATATATATATATATATATATATATATATATATATATATATAATATTGTGTGTGTATCAGCATAATAAAGATTTATTTATTATGATTTATCACAAATTTTTCATTATACTGTGTAAACATAGTAATTCATATGTTTTTTTTTTCTTTGTTTTAAAATACCAATATCCTTAGACTTGAAGTATTTTGGAGCCCACTTACACTTTACATTTTACAGCTTTTATAAAGCCAAGTGTAACAGCAGGTATTAAAATCATGAATATTTCAGTATCAAGATGGTTGTCAGGATAAAGCACTAAGCAGCTCGAATATCATTTGTCATTCAGAAACAGACATTACAGCCATTAGCGCAATATGATTCAAAAACCACTTACACCACACAGTGAGTTGGGAATCCGACATTATTAAACACTTTTTCTGACACACACTCTTTCCGTGTCTCTCTTCCTCAGACAGACACTCACACATTATATCTCTTTCTAAAGCCGTTTAACGCCATTTTTTGAGCAAACCACTTACACTAAAAGCCTGTTACTGCTGAGTTCATTAATTTCAACTGCTGGGCTGGGATGTGGGTGTGTATCTGTGATAGAGTATGTGTTCATTCATTATTCATCTTCTCT
>NW_024121099.1:48015002-48045002 GCF_016745375.1 Pimephales promelas
CACTGATACACTTCTTTCAGGATTATTTGATGGATATAAAGAATCAACAGAATTTAATTGAAGTAGAAATCTTTGTACTTTATATATTACTTTTGAAAGGTAATGTATCAAGTTTTCCACAAAAATATTAAGCAGCAAAACCCATTTTAAACATTGACAATAATAAGAAATGTTTCTTGTGCTGCAAATTAGATGCATATTAGAATGAAGACTCGAAGAATGATGCCGAAAATTCAGCTTTCAGGATTTTAAATTGTCACAATGTTTCATAATATTACTGACTTTACTGTATTTTTTGGAGTCATAGTGATCATAACAGACTTTAGCCACATAAAATATTTCTGACCCAAATTGTTTATTGTGTTTGTGTATATTGTAACTGTATGGAATACATGGTAAATGCTCTGAACGTGTGTTCAGTGTATTAACAGGAGGCTGCTGGACTGTGAGGGACTGTAGTGTGGTCTATAGGAACATGTCACATGTTCGCTGCCAGTGCCACAGACTGGGAACCTTTGGAGTCCTTATGGACAGCTCACAGAGAGAGGTACAGTACACACAGATACACACAGAACAATCAAGGCCACATAACTACTATACAGCTCTTCTTCACAAAAAGATTCACATTTTCCAAGTTTTTCAATAATACATAGCAACAGGATGTTCAATAGTGACATTTTCCTTCAGCATAATCATCACTGCTAATATATATTTTCCTTTCTCTCTCTCTCTCTCTCTCTCTCTCTCTCTCTCTCTCTCTCTCTCTCTCTCTCTCTCTCTCTCTCTCTCTCTCTCTTTGTTAAGCAGCAGTTAGAGGGTGACCTGGAGACCCTCGCCATAGTAACGTACTCCTCGCTCTCAGTTTCCATGGCGGCATTGTTGCTAACAGTCGTGGTTTTATCGTGCCTGAGGGGACTAAAATCAAACACACGCAGCATTCATTCCAACATGGCTGCCGCTACTCTACTTTCCCACTTCACATACCTGCTGGGCATCAACCAGACGGAACAACAGGTCAGAGAAGAGAGATGTCTGCGTGTGTGTCTGAATCTAAATGTGGGTTAGTAAAACAGACAAAGAAAGTCTGGTTTGGCAAGAACACAAAAACACTATAAAAATCAAAAACACAGTCTGTGCAGTCTCCTTTATGCTGAATGGTATTTGTAGATTGAATCAATCAATCAATCAATCAGTAAATAAATAAACTGGTCAAAAGAGACAGTAAAGACGTTTATAATGTTATTTTTTTTATAGCAAATAAATTATGTTCTTTTGAAATTTCTGTTCAACAAAGAATCCTTGAAAAATATATCATGGTTTCCACAAAAATATTAACAAGCACTACTGTTAGTAATCATCAACATTTATAGTAATAAGAATATATATGTGTGTGTATATATATATATATATATATATATATATAATATTGTGTGTGTATCAGCATAATAAAGATTTATTTATTATGATTTATCACAAATTTTTCATTATACTGTGTAAACATAGTAATTCATATGTTTTTTTTTTTCTTTGTTTTAAAATACCAATATCCTTAGACTTGAAGTATTTTGGAGCCCACTTACACTTTACATTTTACAGCTTTTATAAAGCCAAGTGTAACAGCAGGTATTAAAGTCAAGTCAAGTCAAGTCACATTTATTTATATAGCGCTTTTCACAATACAGATTGTATCAAAGCAGCTTCACAGTGATAACATGTAAGTAGCACAACACAGATCAACAACATTGCTAAACACTAAATAAATAACCCCAACTGAGCAAGCTCAAAGCAAGCCAAAAGCAAGGCGACAGTGGCAAGGAACCAAACTCCATCAGATTGGATGGAGAAAAAACCTTGGGAGAACCCAGGCTCAGTCGGGGGCCAGTTCTCCTCTGGCTTACATTCATATTGTTTAAATATAAATATTAAATATAAATATTGTTTATGATTCAAACGGCGCCATAACATATCGCAGGCGTTGAGTCGTCTCATCACAGGCGTTGAGTCGTCTCATCACAGGCGTTGGGGCATCCGAAATCCCCGTGAGAGGCTGGACACAAAACTGGACCTGACGAACGCCATTTTTCTCGGGACAAGCGTCCCGAGATAACAGCAGAAAGGCAGATGGGAAATAATTAGCATAGCTGATGTTCATAATAATTTCCGTTATAACTCACAAACTCTCCGTAACCCGAACTCTCCGCAACCCAACCATACGCGCCGACCCGTTTGTCTAAGAGGCTGTCGAGCCCCACTGGTGCGTTAAGCAGTTTCAGTGGCAAACGGTTCCGTATGGCATAACAGAGGAGTAGAAGGTAAGCATTATGTGAATGCTTGACTAAAGAGATGCGTCTTTAATCTAGTTTTAAACTGTGTCAGCGAGTCAGAGGCTCGGACCGTATCGGGAAGGCCATTCCAGAGTTTTGGAGCTAAATGCGAGAACGCCCTCCCTCCTTTACTGGACTTCGATATCCTAGGAATGACCAGAAGCCTTGAATTTAGTGATCTTAAGGAACGCGGTGGATTGTAGGGCGAAAGAAGGTCCGTTAAGTACATAGGTGCTAAACCATTTAGGGCTTTATAGGTCAGTAGTAGTATTTTGTAGTTGATGCGGAACTTAATAGGTAACCAGTGTAGAGATGATAAAATCGGTGTTATATGATCATATTTTCTTGACCTAGTAAGAACTCTAGCAGCTGCATTTTGTACTAACTGTAGCTTGTTTATTGAGGATGCAGGACAACCGGCTAATAAAGCATTACAGTAATCTAGTCTCGAGGTCATGAATGCGTGAACTAATTTTTCTGCATCAGAAATAGATAGCATGTTACGTAGCTTAGCAATGTTTCTAAGGTGGAAAAAGGCTGTTCTTGTAACATATGAAATATGATTTTCGAACGACAAGTTGCGGTCTAGTATAACACCCAGGTCTTTTACTGTTGTGGATAAAGTAACAGGACATCCGTCTATATTAAAGTTGTATTGTGAGAGGTTTTGTGAGTAGTTTTTTGGACCAATAAGTAATACCTCCGTTTTATCTGAATTTAATAGCAGGAAATTACGCGTCATCCAGCATTTTATATCTTTGAGACACTCTGTCATTTTAGATGAGTTAGTGTTTTCATCTGGTCGTGATGAAATATATAATTGAGTGTCGTCAGCGTAACAGTGGAAATTAATTCCATGTTTTCTTATAATATTACCAAGTGGCAGCATATATATTGAGAATAGCAGAGGGCCTAAAACTGATCCTTGCGGTACTCCATAGTCTACTGACGTTATCTTTGATTTTTTCCCATTTAAACAGACAAAATGAGAACGGTCCGATAAGTACGATCTAAACCAGCTTAATGCCTGTCCCTGGACACCGGTGAAGTTTTGTAGTCGATCCAAGAGTATTATATGATCTATAGTGTCGAACGCAGCGCTAAGATCAAGTAGGACTAGTATTGAGATACAGCCTTGGTCAGAAGCTAAAAGTAAATCATTTGTAATTTTAACTAGCGCAGTTTCTGTACTATGATGCGGTCTGAATCCTGACTGGAATTTTTCATAGATATCATTTTCTTGCAAAAAAGAGCACAATTGAGCGGACACTACTTTTTCAAGTATTTTGGACATAAATGGAAGATTTGAAATGGGTCTGTAATTTGCCAAGTTATTTGGATCTAATTGCGGTTTCTTAATGAGCGGTTTTATTACAGCCAGCTTGTATATTTTTGGGACATGACCTAAAGATAAAGACGAGTTAATAATATTGAGGAGAGGCTCTTCCACTACAGGTAATAGTTCTTTCAGTAGTTTAGTGGGTATTGGATCTAATAAACAAGTTGTTGGTTTAGATGCAATGATAAGTTTATTTAGCTCCTCCTGTCCTATCGTTGTAAAGCGGTTTAGTTGTTCTAGAGGGTCCATAATTGAAGCTGAATCATAAGACACCATAGCGGATTGTACATTTATAATTTTGTTTCGGATGCTTTCTATTTTCGCATTGAAGTAATTCATAAAATCATTACTACTAAACTGTAAAGGTATATTTTGCTCTGGTGATGTCTGTTTATTTGTTAGTCTAGCCACGGTGTTAAATAAAAACCTTGGATTATTTTGGTTATTTTCGATTAGTTTGCGGAGATGCTCAGCCCTGGCTGTTTTTAGTGTCTTTTTATAACGTGACATACTGTCTTTCCACGCGATTCTAAAGACCTCTAAATTAGTTTGTTTCCATTTACGCTCTAAGTTGCGAGTTTCTCTCTTGATAGCATGCGTAGCACTGTTGTACCACGGTGCTTTAATTTTCTCTCGAACCTTTTTTAATTTAATTGGCGCAACAATATCTAATGTACTAGTAAGAATGGTGCTTAAACTGCTAGTCATTTCCTCTAATTCATCTGTTTGTTTGGGTTCACTTAGCAGCTTAGATAGATCAGGTAAGCTATTTGAAAATCCATCTATAGTGGTTGGAAGGATTGTTCTGCCTGGTCTATAACGTGGCGCAACATGACATATTTCAGC
The DNA here is from genome assembly GCF_016745375.1 of Pimephales promelas. Next base: position 48,019,512 of record NW_024121099.1, read on the forward strand.
AGTACGTATTATGCAAGTCACCATGTAATGATCAGTGACATCATCGCTTTGCGGTATAATATCTATATCAGTTGGATCGGTTCCATATGATATAATTAAATCTAGTGTATGATTTAGACGATGAGTGGGACCACTGACGTTTTGTTTGACCCCAAAGGAGTTTAATAAATCTGTAAACGCAGCCCCTAAAGCATCATTTGTATTATCTACGTGTATGTTAAAATCTCCAGCAATTATTGCTTTATCGACATTTACCAATAGATCCGAGAGAAAGTCTGCGAACTCTTTTAGGAATTCAGCATATGGCCCTGGAGGTCTATATACAGTAGCCAGGGCTAGAGATAATATAGATTTCCTTTTTACATCTAAGAGCGTAACATTTAGCACAAGTACTTCAAATGAATTAAACCTGTGACCTGTTTTCTGAGTAATATTAAAAATATCTTTATAGATTGTTGCAACACCGCCGCCACGACCGATCAGACGAGGCTCATGTTTATAACAGTATCCTGGCGGAGTAGATTCGTTTAGACCGAAATACTCATTTGGTTTAAGCCAGGTTTCAGTAAGGCACAGAACATCGAAGTTATTGTCTGTGACCATTTCATTTACGATAACCGCCTTAGGTGTGAGCGATCTAATGTTTAGGAGACCTAGCTTTAGAAATTGTTTTTGTTGACTGATATTTAGATTTTCTGGTTTAATTACAATAAGATTTTTGCTAGATCCTACACTAGATTTATTGTTTGGCTTCACTAAACGAGGAATAGACACAGTTTCTATATAATGTTCCACACTATGCTTATTAGTTAAGTTTGGACCGCAAAGGCTGTAATTTGGACTTTGACTCATTAGTCATCTGGTGCGTAATGTCTTGGAAATGTTGTCCGATAGCACAGCCGCTCCGATTCGGCTGGGATGGAGACCATCTGTGCTGTACAGTCTCGGTCTTTCCCAAAACAGATGCCAGTTATTTACAAAGTGCAGCCCCTGTTCATTACACAATGACATTAACCATTCATTTAATGCAAAAAGTCTACTGAACCTTTCCTGTCCTTGTCTGTACGTGGGAAGCGGTCCAGACACGATGATCGCTGCTTTAGGCGCTGTGCTGCGTACCGTCTCGATCAGGCTCCTGTAGTCCTTCTTCAGAACCTCCGTCTGCCGCAGCCTGATGTCGTTCGCTCCCGCGTGCAGCACAACAGCTCCGACGCGCTCGTCCCCGTTCAGGATCTCGGGAACCTGTGCAGCAACATCAAGAACACGAGCACCAGGAAAGCAGTGAGTGCGCACTTTACCTTTATCCGAATTAGCGCGGACATGGCGGACTATGGATGTGCCGATGATCACGGCGTCATCGCGTTCCGGCTCGCGAAGAGGGGAGAAGCGGTTCCGGGTGGAGATCTCGAAGACCGGGAGGGGCGGAGAGGCAGCTCTGGTCCTGGCTCGAGTCTTCCGCTGTGTGATCCATGGTCCATGTTGTTTCGGTGCCGGAGTGAATGAAGCCTTAGATGATCGCATCTTCCTCGGCAGAGTAACGTACGGCGTAGATGAACTCGGAGTCAAAGAGTGATTTGATTTGTTAGCGTCGGCGCGTGATGCTTCAAGCGTTGAGCGCCGATCCAGCAGCTCGGCTTGCTTCACCAGCAGACCGCGGATCTGTTTCTCGACGTATTCCAGCTCCTGCTTCACCGTGAAGAGCTCGAATGTGTCTTCATCTGCACTCAAAGGTAATGTTAGACACGCATCTGATATGTTCGCCATTATAACGGATGATCAGTAAATTAGTAGTGATACTACAACTATCACTACTAATTTAGGATTGAAATGTCGGAAATAACCAGGATTCAGTGAAACGGGTGTAAAATGAGACGATCAAATAGGCGAGAGGGCACGCGTGGAATGCTAGCGGGCTAAAGGCTAGTAGCCAGGATTTAGGGAGGTTGGATATAAGTAGCGATATCAAAGCAATCCAATTGTTTTTTATAAGGAATACTATCGAGGATAAGTTCACATAATATAAAAATAGAAAGTGCTTGTTTATAAATAAGTGGTAAAGAAGAAAATCAAGGATTTGTGAAGAAATTCTCCGGAGCTACAAACACAAACAACCGATCGCTCGCTTTATCAGAGCATAAGCATGCTGTCCAGGCTCAGAGGTAAAATCATGAATATTTCAGTATCAAGATGGTTGTCAGGATAAAGCACTAAGCAGCTCGAATATCATTTGTCATTCAGAAACAGACATTACAGCCATTAGCGCAATATGATTCAAAAACCACTTACACCACACAGTGAGTTGGGAATCCGACATTATTAAACACTTTTTCTGACACACACTCTTTCCGTGTCTCTCTTCCTCAGACAGACACTCACACATTATATCTCTTTCTAAAGCCGTTTAACGCTATTTTTTGAGCAAACCACTTACACTAAAAGCCTGTTACTGCTGAGTTCATTAATTTCAACTGCTGGGCTGGGATGTGGGTGTGTATCTGTGATAGAGTATGTGTTCATTCATTATTCATCTTCTCTCTCGGACTATCACTTTGCTTGCGTGTATTGATTTTAGACCTCATATTCTCTCTTTTTTTGGTTCTACAGCAGATAGTATTCAGTATAGGAATGGGATCAGGAACTGTTTTGAGCTGGATGTGGATTCTTCCCTATGCTGATGTATATCTGATTAAAATGGCCTCTTGAACAAGACAAAATTTTGGGGTGGGACCTCTGATCTTCTGTACACAGATGACATTTATATAGATCAGTGGGTGGGTCTTTGGTTTTGTCCGTGAGGAATGGATTATATTGGATCATTGTGGTTTTCTATTGGTTAATTTCATGTGAGTGACAGGTTTTCCCGCCCTCGTATCAGTAAACACTTCATCAGAGAAGAGGGGAGGGGAAGTCATTTTGATTAAAGAATATGAGGGCACATGGATAAATAAAATAAAAAAGATACATTATTTGTAATAAACACAGAAAACTATATTCCTTTAAAAAAAAATTGACCATTTTTATTTCATGGTGACTTTAAATCAGAGGGTTAAAATGAGTGTTGAAAATGTTATGCATATTGTAATTTTTGAAGCCCTTTATCAAGTATATAAACATCCAATATGCTGTTCTCTGTTCTCTTTTTACTAACTAGTTTATTGTCTCTGCTTGATGCAGTTCCTGTGCACAGTGGTTGCAATTCTGCTCCATTACTTCTTCATGTCAACGTTTGCGTGGCTGTTTGTGGAAGCTCTGCATATTTACCGCATGCAGACAGAAGTGAGAAACATCAACTATGGAGCCATGAGATTCTACTATGCTATTGGCTGGGGAGTCCCTGCTATCATTACAGGTATGAAGAGACACATACGTACATTTACATTTACATTTATTCATTTTGCTGACGCTTTTATCCAAAGCGACTTACAATTGCTATATATGTCAGAGGTCAGGGACACATTGGTGTCTCACAGTGAATTCGAACCTGTGTCTCTCACACCAAAGGCATGTGTCTTATCCACTGCGCCATCACCACATCACGTACACAAATTATATATGTTCTGTGACATGTATGTGTGCTGCAGGGCTGGCAGTCGGGTTGGATCCAGAGGGGTACGGAAACCCAGATTTCTGCTGGATCTCCATGTACGATAAGCTCATGTGGAGCTTTGCGGGACCAGTTAGCGTCGTCATACTGGTATTGTGCTCTTCTGTGTTTATGTGTGTTGTTTGTGACATATAAAGTATCTCATCTTATTATTTCTCTCTCTGTGTGTTTTGGATGTATGTGGTACAGGAATGATGGTCTTAATTGGCAACTCTCTCTCGCTCTGTTTTACAGATGAATGGTGGGATGTTCTTAATGGTCCTGCGTATGACATGCAACCCCACTCAGAAGGAGATAAAAAAGCTGCCCGTGATGTAAGTACAACATGCATGTATTCAGGAACATTCAAAATGGAAAGTGGGACAGAGGATATTATAAAACATATTTTCATGAATACAGTATTAAATTGCTGACTAAAAGAGGTAGTTCACCCAAAAATGAAAATTATCCCATAATGTACTCACTTTCAAGCCTTGCTAGATGTATATGACTTTCTTATTTCAGCCAAACACAATCGGAGTTACATTAAAAAAAATGGGAGTGAATAGTATTTGAGATTTTGAAGCCCAAAAAAGCGGGCTTTGCTTCAGAAGGCCTTTATTAACCCCCTGTATGGATTACTTTTATGATGGATGGATGCACTTTTTTGGGCCTTCAAAATCTTAGGAACTCTTAGGATATTTTTAATAAAACTCAGATTGTGTTTTCACCACAGAATTAATGCTTTTCATCTCTTAATTCTACATTAATTCCTTTTATTCTATTTCTCTCTCTCTCTCTTTCTCAGTTCTACTATCCGCAGTGCCTTCCTCCTGTTATTGTTGAGTTCTTGTGTTTGGTTGTTTGGTCTTATGGCTGTTAATAACAGTGTCCTGGTGTTCCACTACCTGTTCATTGTCCTCTGTTGCGTACAGGTAAGTGTGTGTACTGGCTCTCTTACACATCTTTTTCTTTTGTGTGTGTGCTTGAGTTTGTCATTGTCATTTTTAGCTGTAAATTTGATTAATTGTGTCCTATATAATGTATTATAATGTTCTTCTCCTACTCGCTTGTCTCAGGGTTTAGCAGTTCTGTTGGTTTTTACTCTCCTGAACTCAGAGGTGCAGGAGGCCTGGAAACTGGCCTGTCTGGGCAAGAAAAGCCCCAGTGAAGATCCTCAAAGACCTCCACAGATTACCGTTAGTGAACATAAACACGTATATTAACATGTGACCCCCCACTCTGTGCACAGTTACAAACACACACCTATATTTAAACCCGTGGAGTGAAAATAAGCATGTGGATTTGTAACCTGCTCTATGTGTGCAGGGCCAAAACCCGTTCAACAGCGCCTCCTTGCTGGAACAGAGCGGATTACATCGGATCACACTCGGAACTTCAACGATCTCATCAGTCAGCAGTGCAAGGTCTGTCAACACATCAATTTTAGATTTAATATTCTTAGCAAAATGTATATCTCAAAATTAACAACTTTTAGAACAAAGAAGGATAATGATGTAAAAGGAATAACATGGTAACATTTTACAATAAGATTCAGTTTGTAAACATTATTTAATGCATTGGGTCTCATTAACTATGTTAACTATTAAAGGGACAGTTCACCCCAAAATGAAGATTCTGCAATTACTCACCCTCATTTTGTTCCAACCCGTAAGACTTTCATTCATCTTCGGAACCCAAATTAAGATTTATAATTAAGATAGCTTTCATGAAACCTGCCGGCACAGAAAAGTTATTAAAGACATCATTAAAATAGTCCAAATGACCACAGTGGCTCAATCTTAAGTTTATCAAGTGATGAGAATTCTTTTTGTGTGCAAAAAAACAAACAAAACTAACGACTTTATTATTACAACTAATCATTTCCTTCTCTGTGAGCCTCGAGATATTTCACGTAGTGTAACTGCGCAGCTTTTCTGGTTTGTACGTCAAACGTAGGCTCACTATTGACTGACGCTGGTTATGTGTGTGATGCATGTGACGTGCAACCTAGAAGCACTGTGCAGACCTAATTCTAAATTCTAAATATCTGTAGATTATATCACTATTTTATTAGTTTACAGTGTACATTATTGTAAGTGTGAAAACATGTAAACAATGTGTATGTATCTGTGTGTAACAAACTTTATGTTTTTGACAGGGAGAATCTCTTGGCACGGCAGACTCTAGAACACAATCTAGCTCACACAGGGGCCACTGACCTGGACGTTGCAATGTTCCACCGCAACGGAGGTACACTAAAACACAATAACCTGCATGCATGTACGTATTCACACACACAACACTTACACACTTTTTAACTACTCTCTATTCATTCTTTATTCGCTAGTGGCCATGTCTTGTGACAAATCTCTGTCAGAATTAGTGACATTATCTCTTCTTCTTTCATTGCTCTTACTCTGTCTGTCTGTCAGGTGAAGACTCAGACTCAGATTCTGATCTCTCACTGGAGGAGGAGAGGAGTTTGTCCATCCCGTCATCGGAGAGCGAGGACAATGTGCGCCTGCGTGGACGGATCCAGCGACGCTTCAAACGGACTGGTCATAGTGAACGTTTACTCACAGAGCCCTCCCACAACGGTGGAAAAGGTACTGATATCATTGTTGCAGATGCCTATATTTTTGATAGTGAAGCCAAACGAGTACACATTAGTTTCATGATGCCCAACTGTTAGTGTATGGAACTGTTTATGTGTCAGATCTGGATGGCAATGACCTGCTCTCCTATTGGCCAGCGCTGGAAGGCTGTGAGGCGCACTCTCTGCAGAAATGGGGCTCAGAGCGCCGCCTAGGGGGCGACTACAGCAAGGACGCAGCTAATAACAACCAGCCAGATGCAGCGCTGACCAGCGGAGATGAGAATGGGCTCACACACAGACACCGCAAAGGTGAGGCACACGTTCATCTGAGATGTTTTCCAGTATTGGCCAATTTATGATGATATTTAATTTGGCGTGCTCATTTGAACAATTTTTACATTCAGATTACCATCTACCCTCATCTAATGTACTCTTAAAATTAATCTTTAAAAACTTACAAATTCTTTAAAAGCTATGGGCCAATTATAGAGTTATTTATAGTTAACTAAAACTGAAAAAAAAAAAAACTTAAAATGAGTAAGGTAGCCTGGAAAATTAGATAAAAAAAAATTGTATGTAGTTTTACTTGATATACCGAAATAAAATGTATTAAAAAGTATAGACATTAAAAACCTAATAAAGGGTAAAAACACACAAAAATATTACTATTTAATTAATTACTAAATTATTAAAACTTTAACTAAAATTAAAATCAAAATATAGTGTATGAAAATGGAAACCAATTCAAATTGTTTATACAAATCTAATTGTGTCTCAATGGTACTAAAAACACTTTGATATTAGACATTTATTTACAAAAAATTAGACCTTTTTTCTTTATCAGCTTATTTCCCCTATTTACCTTTTAGATTATCTCACTCTTAAAATTAATCTTAAAATGTAATAACATGTAAAATGTACACTCCAGCAAATCTCAGAATAAATATCCATTTTCCATACTGTGCATTATAATGTTGTGATGTCTATATTCTCTTGTAGTATTTAAAATTACATTTTATCTTTTAGTGTTTGCACTATTTTTAATTTCTTGAAAAAAAAAGAATAATGGTATTTTAATTTTAAATATTTTAGAAATAAAACAATAATCGGTTTATTGTTATCAGCCAGAATTTTTATATCGATATAAGGCTTAGAACGCCATATTAAAGCTCTCTGCTTCCATTTCTCAGGAATCCTGAAGAATCGTCTGGGCTGCCCTCCTGCCCTGCAGGGCCTGTCTGCCGTGGGTCGCGCTCCCAGCGAGATGTCTTGGTACAGAACCTCCACGTTGGGTCACAGAGGCGTCCCAGCTGCCTCCTACGGTCGTATGTACTCCGGTACTGGCTCGCTGTCCCAACCCGCTTCCCGATACTCTTCCCGCGAACACTTGGATTCACTTGCACGACGACAGCGTTCCCGTGAAAACCTCGACCTGTTGCCGCGACGACGCGAACTTGGTGCTGAACACCTGGGTGGGTCCAGAGAGAGGCTGGGCCCTGTCCACAGTTTCCATGCCTCCAGGGAGGATCTGGTAGGCAGGGGTGGTATGGTGGGTTTCATGGGGGCAGAGGGTTCATTGAGTGGCTCGAGAACACAGCTCAACACTCTAACGAGGCAACAGGCCTCTCGGGAGCACCTCGGAGGGGCTCTCATGAGCAGTCGGTCACGAGAGCAGTTGGAGTCTAGCGGTGGAGCGCAGCCCTGCAGGGAGTGGCTGAGAACCCTGCCGCCCCGACAGCTCTCACACCCCGAACCGCACCCACCCTCCTCACCCCCTCCACCGATCACAGAGGAACCCCAAGAAACCCTGCCCTCGCGCCGTGGTCGCCTAGACTCCGCCCCATCATGTAGGTACCCGTCATCTGCAGCTGCACCCGGAGCCCCATCCAGTCGTCCACCCTCTAGTGAACACCTGGATATCCTCTCCTCCATACTCGCCTCCTTCAGCTCCTCTGTCTTAACCCCGCCCCCTAACCCTGCCTCAGCTGGCCCTTCCCCTTCCCCGCCTCCTCTCTCTGCAACCTCTCAGAGCGTCTCTGAAGTGTCACCTGACTCTGAGTAAGTCCAGCCCATTTTTTGTCTCGCTGTTCGTCTGTTTATATTCCACATTGTTTTATGGTCATCTTTGGTTCTGTTCTCATAAAACGGATTAGTTCTCTCCTGATAATGATATGAAAATGCAACTTTGTTTGCGGTCTATCATCATCTACCCATTCACACACTTCACAACACTCATGACTTTACCCCGTGAAACACAAAAGGAGCTATTTACAAATTGTCAAAAGTGGTCTTTTCAATACAACAAAAGTCCATGGTGATCAGTTGCAAATTGTGTGTGTGCATATATATATATATATATATATATATATATATATATATAGCATGATAAATGCTATCAAAATAATGATAAAATATTAATGTGTGTATACGATGAATATAGATATATATATATATATATATATATATATAAATATATGTATATATATATACATATATACTGTATATATATATATATATTAGGACTGGGCAACAATTAATCGCGATTAATCGCATCCAAAATAAAAGTTTGTGTTTACGTAATATATATGTGTGTGTAGTGTGTATAATTATTTTGTATAGACCATTTCACAAGATATAAACAACACTGGTCCAGAAGCACTTCCTGTTTCAGTTTGTAACTGTTTTCTTTATTTCACATGTAAAGAAAACATCTTAAAGAAGTTTGTTTAACTTTTTGATTCAGTTTTATATGTTCTGTTGGTTGTATTTTATCCCAGCTTTTATGTAGTGTTAAAAAACTGAAACAGGAAGTGCTTCTGGACCAGTGTTGTTTACATCTTGTGAAATGGTCTATATATAAATACACACACATGCATGTATATATTTAAGAAATACACATATATTATGTAAACACAAACTTTTATTTTGGATGTGATTAATCACAATTAATCGTTGCCCAGCCCTATATATATATATATATATATATATATATATATATATATATACATGGTATCTCACACAGGGGACTGCCTCTGGTGCCCCCTTAAAAAAAGTATGTACAAGTATGTACATGATGTTGACATCTTTCATCTTTTGTCTCTTTGTAGAGTTAACAGAAGTGACGGACAATCTTGATGATTCCTTCACAGTCCCATAATGCACCTATGCAGATGGGCTCAAGAGAATCACAGGACATAGCCAGCCGGAGCGATCAGGACTCCCACTTCACCCTGGAAAGTGTTCAGGGCATGAGAGTGAAGTTGTTCATCAAGGGCTTGAGATATCACCCTCCTCAGAACAGACAGGAAATCAAACCAAAGAAGGTGATGATTTCCATGATTTTCATTTGTCCAATCTGCAAACCTCAAATTTCAGACCAACAGCTGAGAGGACTGGTCAGAGAGAAAGAGAGAGAGAGAAACAAAACTGTACAGAACATTTTTATACTTTTGTATCTTTTTCATCAAAGAACAAAGAAGAAAATCTCTAGTGATGTTTTTGATGATTGTGTGGATATATGTTTAAATGGGTAGGATCGAAAAAACATTTTCAAACCCATTCCGAGCCAAAACAGCCCCAAACATTCCCACTCCAATCTTTATATTCCAACATGTGTTTATGCAAACAAGCCACGCCCACTGATAAACTGGAAGAGAGTCTACGAAGAAAAAGATTGGTCCATGTAAATGTGGAAGATATTGGCCCAAACATGGGATTGGTGGGAGACTCCAGAGACAGTGATTGTAATCTTTAGAATTATGAATCAGAAGATATGATTGGACCGTAATGATTGTCAATCAAGAGATTGTTTTCAGAAGGGTGACTTGATTGGACGATTTTAGGTTTCTCTAAACACATTTCTTTAACAAACTCCAACAAACTTGTATGAGATGCCTAACCAATTTCTGAAGTATTTTTGGCCAAACTGCTCTGCATTTGTTGAAGTTTGTTGCAGCTGTGTGAAGAGACCTTTATTTAGTTGTGTTATTAGCCTGCAAGCATATTCAAGACTATATTCATAAAACCTTGTTCATATCCAGACTTATCATAATTCAAATACTGCTTAGTGACTCAAAATTACTCAAAAATCCCAAATCAGCGATTGAGAAACTGTTTAATCCATCTACTGTATGGTTTCTAACTAAAATAGCTAAATATTGGTCACTGTTAAGTATTGAATATACAGTACTTCAGAGAAAGGAACATTGTGATATGAGTTAAAAACAGTCGGTTATGGTAAGATCATCTAAAAATATCAGGCTCCTGTTAAAAAGGGAAATCATGCTTCATCATATGACTTTATTTCTTTAGTCATATAGTATTACCATGAGTTTTGCCAAAAAGAGTGCCCCGTCAACCCTTTTATACCTCTTACCTGTCATAAAGTGCTCCAGTACTTTTTCTAATCATGATTTTATATTTTATTTATGACTGCATAACTTTATCTTGTACAGACATTAAATTAATTTATTTTATTTATTAATATTTATTGAAATTAATTTATCTACCATAATCATCGCCGGAGTGTTTCTAAAGAAGTGTGTGTGGGAGTTATGTTTTTTATAAGAGCGAGATTTCATCCGTTTCAAATGTTTTATGTGTGAATTTTTTGTATATGTTCTGTCTAATATGTCCCCCTCCTCTTCTGTTCACAATGCTTTCTGGGAAAAGAAATGTCCTCTGTCCATCAGAGAGAGAGAGAGAGAGAGCAGTGGAAGACAATGACTGGGTGGAAGAGAGAAAAGGGGAATGTATAATGGCTCAACATGTTTATTACAGGACATGTTGTATTGCTTTTACTGATGGGGGGTTATCAGAAAAAAAAAATCTGCTACCAATGGGAGTTGAAAACGAGACCCGATGGGCGTCAATAAAAGAGTTAACACTACCATGCTTCTGTACTTGTTCGTCACATTACACGTCAAATTTCAATCGAATCAAATTAAATTACATCTACATTTAAATTTCGAATCTGCTTTTCCACTAGTTCTCATTTTGTTTCACTGATTTACACACTCCATTTCCAGGCTACTATTGTAACACTTCTTAAAGGGACAGTTCATCCAAAAATCAAAGCGTCAATTTATAGGGATGGGGGGTTGAACTACACCTTTAATTATGCTTTTTCATAACTTGAAAAGGACAGAGGGATCTGCCAAACACTGTTTAAGACAAGTGAACAACACTAAATTCAACCAGTCCATGAGTAGAAAGTTTATGAGAAGCACTTGTTTACCTGAAAAAAACCTGCATAGTATAAATCAGCTACAGTAAACTGAATCAAATGGTTGGTCCTGAAAACACTGTCCTAAAACGGTTAAACCCAAGGAAGGATTCTGGTCTGACAATAGCTTTCTTGCAATTGCACTTTTATAAATGGACTTTTCCTCATAATTGCAGAATAATTTCCTGCTATTTAGACATTATGAATCACAATTGCATCAAAAGGGGGCCTTGCAGGACATTAATCCATCCTTGGTTTGATCCTGATACAATCATCAAATTAAAATGCTATACAGTAACATTAGAAATCTCATTTCAATTCATTTCCTCTTCCCATCAAGCAGGACTGAATATCGCTGCTCAATTCTGGCCTGATCATGTGAGGGTTTAGGGCCGTTCACACAGAATGTATTTTTTTGATGGATGTGTCTTTTTTTATAATCAAAAATTATTTTTGTCCATACAGTGAAAGTCAATGGGGTCCAAAATAACACAGGACCTGATTTACTTTAATTTTAAGGACAAACTATACTCTTTTTGAAATATATTATTTTGTGTTCAAAACAAGAAAGCAAGTCTCATACGGTCAGTAAATGATGAATTTTTCAATTTGGGAATTTTGGTCCCTTTAAGTAGAAATATCCTACTTTTGACTGAATGGAATGCAGCACCCGTGTTGATGAGAGAGAGGATAAAAGGAGATGAGATTTCTATCTGCCAATGGAACGAAGCCTGCATGAGTGAATCCCCCCTCCATATGATACACATGGTACATACCTAAACACCAATTAAGTTTAAAAAATATATTGTTTTGTAAATAAACAACATTGATCGAATAAAAAAAAATGACTTTCCAAATGAAAGTAAAAATAGCTAAGATGTCATAAACATCTGTGTTCATGTCTGTGGATGTTCGTTTTCCTCGCTGTCGCTACTGGAGGGCAGATAATCCGCGCCCATCTTCCGTAGTTTGGCTTGATAATATCTCTTCTTGGCCCGTGCCGCCTTCTCTTTCTGTCTCACTGCTTTCCTCTTCTCCTCCCACACACACTGCTGCAGCAGTAACAGACTCATCTTCTGCTGATGCTCCAGCTCAAACAGTTCCTGTCGACGTGACTCCCATTTTGAGTCTGAGGTATAAGAGTCCGTCGGCGGCAATGAATTCTCAACTGATCCTCTGGCAGGAGCACGTGGCACCGCAGGCTCTCTGTGTATGATCTCAAAGTTTTCACCCCTAGTCCCTGGTGCCAGCCCTGAGGTGCTTCCTGCGTGGGTTGGGTAGATGAGGGAGGGACGACTGGACCTGGAAGAGACTGATTGTGAGCAGAGAGGAGAGGACACAGTGCCAGGAGGAATCCCAGAGTTGAAAAGTAGGTGAGAAGGTGAAGCCAAACCAAGTTCAATGGCTAAGTTCTCCTTGCTGTCTACTTCCTGTAAAAAAAAGTAAGTTGAACAGCATCATATTTGCTGTACATTTTTGCAATAAATTCAAAAAGGCATGTAGTACATGAAGTAAACAGGATATTTCACACTGGTGAAAATAATAGTGTATGGAATACAGAATATTATATAACTATGTTTATTTCTAGAGGTTTTTTTTCCACATTTTTGTAACATTAAAAATGCATTTACTGTCACATATCAATTTAATCCAAGCTAAAAGTATGAATTCCTCAAAAAAATACTTACCCTTATAATATATATATATATATATATATATAAATATATGTATTCATTTTCACCAATGCAAAATGCATGTAAAATATTGACCTTGTAACACTTTACATTTTAACATGCCTGATACATCGTCAATCATTTTTTTTGTTAAGAAAATCTGCAATATAAAAGAAAACATTTAGCTTAAGAGGCATTTTAGCAATCATTTCAAGGCCGATTTCTGTCTTACATCATTTTGACTGTGGTCAGCATCTTCATGCTCACTCCCATTAGAGCCTGAAAGACCCATCACTGCAAAAGAGAGAATGCCTCAATTAATCTCCTTCCATGTATAATTACAGAGTTGACAGCTGGGCAGAGGAGTAGTATTTCATCCTGTAGTAGAGATGACATGACTATTAATTACCTGCTCCAGGTGAGCCGCTCCTAACTGAGGCATAGCTCCCATCTCCATCTACCTCCTCCAGACAGGAGATCAGGTTTGGCACCAGGGCAATGACTTCTCTCTGCACCTGACAGAACCACACACAACCACACTGCGTTGACTCTAAAAGCAAATGGAACTCTGCGACTCGAAGTTCCAAAGCATTTAACTGAATTCTAAACATATTTCAATTTACCTGAGTGAGGGCAGACACAGGATGCCCAGCTGCCTGCTGTTCCTGTCTCTTCTGCAGCGCTACTCGACATTCCACCTTCAGTCGTTTCCACAGCGTCTTCAGAGACCCGATGCTGCTGGGGGGTCGACTGGGGAACGCCGAATTGAAGGCCTGAGCCAGCTCTGCCCATACAGCATTCCGGTGCACAGTAGTGTTGGTGTCTTTCCGAAAGTCCTGGACTGTGTCCACCACCGCATGGATTCTCCGAAGCAGGAAAAGCTTTTGCTCCAGAGTGAAGTTTGGCATGCGGTATGTCATGGTGGTCAGCATGAGTGTATTTGTGTGTTACTGGGTACAAAGGCTTATGTTGAGGTACTATGTGTTACTTCATTTATAGAAAATCTATAAAATCACTATTTGTTTTTATATTCAACAGAACAGTCTAGTTTAAAAACTTTAAGTGTTGCATGTATAGTTTTAGATGGCAACATTGGCAGTATCACAGTGTCAGTTTTTGAGTTTTACACTCCAGCATTACAGGAAGGTAAGGTCGGTTTGGTCCCGTTGTGTGCAGTGCGCTTCCAGAGTTTCAGGTGCAGTGATATGTTAAACTCTGGATGCCACAGGTAAATACGAGTGTGTGAGGTTGCTTGATCATCGGTGCTCAACGGAAATGCATCTGGGGTCCACCTGATGCGCAAGGGGTCACCAGGCACACATGTGAAGTCTGTAATTCAGCAGACAGAAAGCAAAATGAAGGGACTAGTTTTTTAATTCTAAATATTTGCTCCAAATCTTTGAAGAATGAATGAAACATTTGATTTTTTGGGGAAAAAAACATGTGCTCCATGAGTTAATTTCTAAGAATCGGTTCTTTTGAACTGTTCGTTCAGCAGTTCTGTCGTCGTTAAAACATATAATGCCGTTTATATTATGTTGCTGTATATTTCTGGCTTTTTTCGATTACATTTTGTAAATATTCATTCATCTTTAATCTTCATTTTAATTTTATTTGTCAAAGTTTTTAACAACCATTATTTCGCTCTTTAATTAACTAAAAATAAGTAATTTATTCACATCTCTTGGTTGAAAATAAAGTTTTTGCAGCTTTTTACTTTTATGCATTTAAAAAATTATATTTTGTGTTGATAGTTAGTACACATATTTCCATGCGCAGTTTTATTTGTAGCAAATCTGCTGTTTAGTTATTTAAATAATATAGCTCAAATCCTATGCTTTCATTCTCGGCTCGTTTCTTGACTACGATTCAGTCCGGTTTTGTGAATCAGTTCACAAAACCGGACTGAACCGACTCATTGCATCGATCGGACTCAAAATAATAATTCGTATAGGAATCGCATCGCTATTATTACACGCAAGAGACGAACAAAGCAAACATAAGCTTTTAAATCCATGACTTGTCTAGTACTACAGGTGTGGGTGGAGCAGGCTGCATTTTATTTGAATAATTATAATTACGAATCCACTGTCTGGTTAGCCACAGCGCTAAACCCGAGCATCGCACTACAGAAGTAAACCCGAGCTGCGATCTGCGACGTAAGACTACAGCTAGAGCTCACTGACTGTTCTTAATGAAGCTCTCGTGCATTACACAACCGCTATGAAAAACTGATATTATATCATTTATATTGACCCTACTTACATGCAATCATCAGTCTGACGATTTTATCCCGAATATATTACACTTTGTCCCCACCCCCTGGGTTTAAGCGGTCCGTAAGAAATTTAAACAACAGACTGGAGACACATGCGCAAAAAGACGCTCCGGGCGTAAAAAAAGAAAGGCAATTCACCCATTTGTGCATTTCATATGATTTGTATACCATTCTCATTAGATCTGTTCAACACATATGGTTTGTGCATCAGGCAAAATATACAAACCTACGAGTTTAAACAGTCGAAAGCGCAGGACTCGTTTCATCCAATTGACTGCCAGTGTGGTGCAGTCTGTGCAGTATTGAACCGCGCGATTGGACGCTGCGCGATCTCAACGAGGAAGCGAGAAACACATGCACGAAACATGTTCAACAGAGATGCGACTGTGGCTAATGGTCTGGATCTAGTATGAAAGAAAAATACACAAGTTCTCCATTTCACCTCCTCTCAAAATAAAGGCACGATCTCTACAGGGGACGCGTAAGTGAAACTGAGCTCGATAGAGGTGTTGTTACGATGATAAAACATGGAGATTATCCCTGCTGGAAATACAATGTATGGTAACCGTGTCCTGTTAAAAGGAGACTGAAGTTTTACTTTCAATAAAAAAGGTAGCAAACCGGTACAAAACCTACTTTAGTTGTTATATTTTGGAACGTGTACGTTAGCTGGCCATTTAAATTAAACTGCCCATTTAAACCAGTTAATAATGTTAAAGATTGGACCATTTTTAATCTCTGGTCAGTTAGAACCAAATGTCATGTTCCAAAACACATTAATTAATAGGGTAAGATTAGTACTGTTCACTTACTCAATTATTGGTGTTTGTTTACTTGACATTCGTTGTTTACACAACACTCATTAGAGTATTAGTAGACTGTCTGCTTAATATCTGCCAACTCTTTATTGTGATGCTTCTCCAACAGACAATTTACTGACTATATGTAACTTTTCAAGTACATGTCAACTTATTCTATCCCTAACCCTACCAGTCTACTAACACTCTAGTGAGAGTTAGTAGAGACTTAGGTGCAACGTTACTTAAAGTCAACTGAATGTGTTAAAGGGACCATCCAAATAAAGTGAAACCGAATGCACACCTGAGGAATGTTGTGCAATGTCATGTGCATTATTTTCTTATAATTCAATGGCCGAGAATCAATTATTTCACCTATGTTTACCATACCTCTAACACTGATTTGATTTAATAGTATAGTAAAGGCCATTGTGAGCATTATGCATTTATTCTAATTTATTTATTTATTTGTCAGAGACTTCTGCATGTGAAAAACTTCAGGAAGTCATACAGTAATAAAAAAAAATGCTGTAAATTTTTTTGTTGTGCTCTAGAAGTCTTCAGCCTGTGGTGTGGATGGGTGAGATGGCATCTCCTGTGGGGTCTGCTGTGAAGGAGATCGCTGTGCTTGTTGCACCAGTGACTGCGCTGGAATTCCTGGGGGAGGATTTCCTGTTGACAGGTTACTGACATTCATTCTTTTAATGAACAGGTACCAAATCATCAAACTTAAAACCCATTTTGGATTCAATTATGCAGCATATGGCTCATGGGTAATTTTGAGATGGTTTCTCTCTGCAACCATAAGGTTCTCCAAATGTTCTTGTTTGATCTAGTTTACATTTATTTAATCCATTGGTTAACATTAAAAACTATAATATCATATGTAGTTAGAGACTAGAAAGTCTTTAAAACCTGCATGACATTCAGATCATAAGAGTTTGATATGTAGGCCACATGTATTACAATATTAAACACCTTGTATACTGTTACCCCTAACCATGGTTTTCATCAAACATATAATGGGTACTGGAACTGTTTTTGTCAAGTGATTTTGCACAATTCTGAGATAATAATGTCTCTGTACAATTCACCTTCCATATTTCTTCTACTTGTCATTTGCGCTGAACTGCTTTGTACCTTCTTTAAAATATAACCTCACATTTTTTTTACAGAAACAATATTTTATTGTAAATTCTATAATTGAAATTTAATAATATCAACTACAAAATAAAAAGAGTTGGTTTTCCAAAACCACTGCACCTGTAAGAGTCAAATGGGATAAGTCAGTGGTTCCATCTTTTGACAAAGAGAGTCTTGGTTTTCTTCCTTTGCTGAATTTCATTCCTTTATTATAAGAATAAGGTGCTTGAGAAATGTCTCTCAATTTTTATAATGTGTATTTATCTTTATTAACAAGTTATTAATTTGATTTTTTCCTGCAATTGTGGCATTTTTTAGGTGAGGGACCAATCCTCTCTGTTTACAGTCTTCAAGAATCTACTAAATGTGCATCTTTAAATGTTCTCCATAACTACCGCATCCATGGGATACGACCTGGTAGAAAACATCAGTCTGAAGAGAGTCAGTTCTACAGTGTAATTTCATCTGAAATTTCTGTTTGGGACAATGACGAGGAGAAGATAATTGTTTTTGGAGGAAAAGGAGTTCGGCTTGTCAGCTTCAGTTCTGCAGGACAATGCCTGAAGCTGATTGGTCCACTCTTGGAGCTTCAAGACTGGGTGCTGGACATTCAGTGGCTGAAAGCACAACCCCACACATTGTTAGGCATAGCCTTGGCCCACAATGCCCTGCTGCTCCTAGAAGCAGAATCTGGTAGCATTCTCTCCTTCTACTCTTGTGAAGAGTCCTGTCTTCTCTACTCGGCACTTATGATTGGTCCAAATTGGGACTCTTTAGTGCTGGTGGGTGGGACTGTTTTTAACCAGCTTGTGCTGTGGAGGCCCACAGGGACCAAACCCAGTGGCCAATCCCAGGTGGAGAGACGTCTACTGGGCCACAGTGGAGTCATTTTCAGTCTTTGCTACCATCTGAAATCTGGGTGGCTGGCGTCTGCCTCGGATGACCGCAGCGTTCGTTTGTGGAGCGTGGGCACATTGGGTGGAGATGCA
Organism: Pimephales promelas; assembly: GCF_016745375.1. The sequence goes on from NW_024121099.1 coordinate 48,037,798, forward strand.
GGTTGTGGAGAGGAAACACCAACATGTCTTCGCGTGCTTTACGGGCACCAGGCACGGGTCTTCTGTGTCAAGCTTACACCCAACCGTGTATTCAGTGCAGGAGAAGATGGAGCATGCCTGCTCTGGGAATGGGGAGGGGAGGGGAAGGTGGGATGTACGTTTAAAGGACATAGGTCTGGTGGAGTGAAGGCTCTTGCTGTCAGCGGGGGAAGTATAGGCTGTCGGGAGGGATGGATGGCTACTGGAGGTGCAGATGGTGGGGTAAGAGTGTGGAGAGTGGCAGATGAGACGGAAGATAGCAAGAAATCTCAGGCAGAGACTCAGCTGGATCTGGAATTTAAAGGGCAAGGTTGTCCAAAAGTGGTTCGATTAGTGGGTGAGGGCGAATCGAATACAGTTCTGGTCTGTACTGATCAAGGAGAGGTGTGCCTTAGTCAGGGTGACACCTGGGATGTCATCTGGCAAGGAGGAGCAGAATTCCAGTCATATTGTGTGATGGAGATCACAAGCATCCAAGTCCAGAATTCAAATTGCACTGTGTGGGTGTGTGCAGTGGGTAATCTGAACGGAGGTGTCCAAGTGTTCCTTATAGAGCAGCCAGGCATTGGAGTCTTGCTAAAAGCTGGACAGGGTAAAGTTCACTCTGTACTTTGGGTCAAGGGACTGTCTGGAGGGTCCTGGAGTTGGTGTCTTCTGGCTTCAGGCTCTGAGGGATTGGTGTACCGGTGGACAATAAAGGTGATGGAGGATGAATCAGGCCTGCATATGAAAGAGGAAACTCTTCTTCCATTCCTGCTGCCACCCTGTGCCAAACGCTGGCTGACTGCTGTAGTTGCCTTGCCACAAAGAAAAGGGTTATACCTGTGTGGTGACCGGAGAGGGTCACTACTGCTCTATGCCGAAAGAGAAAAGAATGACACAAGAAATGGAGGAGAAAGAAGAATGGAGTTACAAGATCAAGAAACCAAAAACCGACAAACGCAAATTGGCGGGCCTATATCTCCCATCAGTACCCTTTACGGAGTCCATGGGAAGCAAGGTGTGACTTCCGTGTGTGAGTATCAAGACTTATGTTACAGTACAGGTCGAGATGGATCTGTAAGAATACTAACTGTTGAAGAAAACGTCCTGAAGGTGCGTAGAGTTCAGCGGGCCTGCAGTGGCATGGAGTGGCTTGAGAAGGTTCTGTTTCTGGGCTTGGATGGACCAGAGGCACAAGGAAAGATGCCGAATGAGAGAATTGAGAAGAGGAAGATCGATCAAGAGAGTGAAAGCGTAGCTGAGGCTCGGTTTGTAATGGTTGGCTTCCATTCTGTCCACTTCATTATATGGGACCCTCACCGTCAAGAGAAGCTATTATCAGTTGCCTGTGGAGGCGGCCATCGATCCTGGGCCTACAAATGCCCGATACACACCCACACGGATCCTCATGCACATGCAATCGGACATGGTACACTTGTGTTCATCAAACATGGAGCTGTCATGGCATCACGTTCATTAGCGTCCACAGAAACCGATGTGAATGGACACACCCTGAAAGAGGGGCTACATGGGCGAGGCATCAGCTGTGTGTGTCATCTTGGTAGTCTTACAAAGACTAGAGAGTTGTCAGAACTTTGGGAGATTTTTGTTACCGGAGGGGAGGATACCACAGTGGGTGTACTTGCCGTCAATCCACAGAGTGGAACTGTTAAAGTGCTTACCGTTCTAACAGACCATATTTCAAATGTTCGTGCTCTGGCTGCCGTCAGAAGAGAAGAAACTAATGAAAGAGGGAGAGGTGACCGGACAGATACCTCCTTGTCTTCTTTGGTGTTCTCAGCGGGTGGCCGGGCTCAGCTGCAGTGTTACCGGCTCTTGATTAGTTTGGATGAGCAGCAGGGTGAGCCGATCTGTCAGGTCACTCAGATAGCTGGCCATCGATTGGATGAACAGTGGGAACGAAAGCGGAATCGACACAAGACCATCAAAATGGACCCAGAAACGAGGTACGTATGTGTTTCTCAAAAGACTTTCCTAGTTTTGAGCTAGAGTTAGGTTTGGGAAGTCATTTGTGTTGTCTTAAAGGAATATCTCTAAAATGAAAAATCAGTCATCATTTACTCACCTTCATGTTGTTTCAAACATGTATGAATTTTGGGGGTGTCCAGTGTTTTTTGATGGTTGGTACGGTAGTAGTTGTTTTGAAAATGTTTGACCACCAGAGAGCGGACAATACAATGTACTCCCATTTACTTTGCAAATGCTTTCTCGTGTTTGCAGGTACATGTCTATGTCTGTGGTGCGTAATGGGACTGAATATGTTCTGGCTCTGGGCTGTAGTGATGGTGCAGTAAGGTAACTTGATTTGACATTAAAAACATATAATTTAAAATTAGTTTAAAACATGTTTTAACATTCTGTGATTAATGCATTGAGACTGTGTGTTTTCTCTTTTAGGCTGTTCAGTGTGACTGAGAGCAATAGGAGTGTTGACATGCTTTGGGAGTGTTTTTACCATCAGAGGTGTGTGCTCAGTGTCGCCACCTACAAGCTGGAGGAATCCCAGGGCAGAAAGTAAGGAAACGCTGTACATTTATCAAAAACATTGTGATTCCATGTTTACATTATTTCTGACACTTATTTGCATGTGTCCATCTCTTTCGGTCTCAGGCTTTTGTTGCTGTTCAGTGCCACTACAGATGGTTGTATATCTGTGTGGGATTTAACAGCAGTTTTGAACAGTAAGGCTGGTGTCAGCTGGCAGGGTGAGTCATACATACACCAGAAACATAAACACTTGTTTTTTTTATTATTATTTTTAATGTCTGTATAACTGTGTTTTTTGTTGTTGTTGTTTTTTTTTTTTGCTTTGGTTAAGGAAAAAATTATGTTATTTGTTTTTATTTGTTGTATATGTTAAAGGTATAGTTTACTCAAATATTAAAAACTTTCTTTATTTACTCATTATTATTAGACTTTCCTTTTCAACTCTTTTACATACATCAACATCTCATAGTGACCACAGCTATTAGGCTCCAAAAGTGAAATTTTCTCTGATTCAAAGATGGAGTATGTGTATTGTTATAAATAAATAAATATTATTTTATCAATTACAAACCCAAGAGTATTACAAAATGTTATGCATAAAAAAAAAACTTTGAAGGTGTCCCAAAACCCCATAGTGTCGTGTGCCATGAGCCACGAGTCTGGTGGTAATAATACTTTAAAATATGTGTTTGTCAATAATGATTTACCCTTTCTTTGCTTCAGGCCCATCAGCCCCTTTCTTTTCTATACCTGTCCATCAAAGTGGAGTCAATACACTTGCCTTATCACCACAGAAAGAGATGCAAATGGAGGAAAACATGATCTCATTGGCCAGTGGTGGAGATGATGGAAAGCTGTCTCTACTGAGTATCAAGATTGAACAGAAAGATCAGGAGAATGGTGGCATGTCTCTACAGCTACTTTCTCATAGGTCAGTGCCCCTGGCACACTCTTCCCCTCTCACTGGGCTATGTTTTCTAAGCCCAACCCTATTGGTGTCCACCTCGGCAGACCAACGCTTGTGTTTGTGGAGTGTGAACAGCGATGGCCTCTTCCCACTGAAGGTGCTGTTCTCACACACCGCAGATGCTGCTGGATTGTGGGCGTGGTTTGGGGTGGGACAAGAAGGAGGTGCCTGGGTGGTTGTTTGTGGCCAGGGCTTACAATTGTTTCAATTAACGGAAAGAGAGATGGATGAACCAAATGAAACTGTTAACAGGAGTGCAAAAGAAGAGGAAAGAAAGAAAGTGATATTTTCACATCGTGTTTCAAGGACATGACACTGACTATCAGCACTCTTTTTTATGATTTATAAATTAAGATACCAAAGAATTGGAATAAATTCAAATAAAGATCTTTTTAGTATGTCATATTTTTACTGTGCCAGAGAAAGTATTTTATCAATATAGCCTACCAATGAATGTCTATACAGCTGTGCAGGACCAGTCTCATTTTGAACACGCGATTTACTGAATTTGTTTCTCATCATCCTACAGACATTTTGATATAAAGCTAGTGTTGTTGTTAACTAATGTAAAACTATTAAAAAAACATTTTCGCTAATTGAAATAGATCTGAAATAAAATACAGCTGTCAACATTTGAAGTGGATCAAAAAGTTTATTAAGCGCTTTGAGTGCCAAGAAAAGCGCTATATAAATGTAATGAATTATTATTATTATTATTTTTATTATTTATTATTATCAAAGTTGTCCAAGACAAGAACGGGTATTGTTCAAAATTCATGTATAACTCTGATGAAAGGTTTTGATCCACTTCAAATGTTGACTACAGTATAAATATTTAAGGAAAAACGTACACTGATCGTTGAAGTACTAAAATTATATATATATATATATATATAAACAATTACTCTAAATAATAAAAATGACGAAAGTACATAAGATTACTAAAACTAAATTTAAAAGGGAAGATATCAAAATGAAAGCCAATTAAAAACATTAATAAAAAACTATAATAGTATATGCTTGCTAAAAAAGAGTCTTGTGCTTGTAATAATATAAATTATATATAAAAAAATAAATGACAAATAAAATATAAATGAAATGGATGAACTGGGCCGAGCCGTGTGAACACCTTCAATACTGTTTAAAAAGAACCTAAAGATGATTGATGGATTGTTTTGATTTGGTTTGTACACGTTTTGGGTTCTGGTTTTGGTGACTATTATTCTAAAATGCTAAATATATTATTGAATATGGAAAGAATGAGAAGGTGTCCAAAGTTTTAAATGGTATCGAATGTGTTACGACTGTGTACGTGTGTGAGTGGCTTATGGCTTGAAGAGATATTCATGCGTGTGTAATGGATCAATGCTTTTCCTGGGCTACAGGCCAGCAGGTGTGTGTGGGTGAGTGAGTGAGAGAGAGAGGGTACACAGTGTGTTTGGGGGCTTTGACTGTGCAACTAAGTATAAATATTTCACCCCCTTCTCCAGTTCCCTTTTGTTCATCATCGTAGCAGCTCGTCCCGTCCCTGTAATCCACAGCTGAACGAATGCAAGCAAGATAGGAAAGGAAACACGTGAGAGAGTCAAAGATATAAAGCCACAAGGTTTGCAGAATTTGAAAAAGGAATGAGATTATTTTCTGATTACATGATGTTAAAAAGGAGTGACAAAATGTGAGAAGACAAAAGTGAGTAAAATTCTGCAATAGTTTCTTTAGTAGCTATAATTGCGATACCATTTAAGTGTTGATGGATATTTTGAATTAGTCTTTATTTTTTATTTCTTTGATTTTTATTTTGATCTTAGTTAATGTCTTGGTCATTTTGTTGTGTGTTTTTGTAATTTATGTATGTTTTATTCATTTGTATTTTAGTTTGAGTTATTTTAGTACATCAACAATGAGAAAGTAGCTGAAATAAAACATCTTTATGCATGCTTTTTCATTTCAGTTAATTTTTATTTTATTATGATGCTGATGTCTCTCTTTTTTTGAAGTGAGTCACTGTGTGTGTTGATCTTTTGAGAAAGGATGTCACGGTTCAGGGAAACCGTTAAAGAGGACGAATCTGGACAGAAGAACTCTAAGATGCCTCAAAAACGAAAGAAAAAGGAAGCTGAAAATGAGACGGTATGGCTGTTCCACAAAAATGACTTGAAAATGGATTGAATACACAAGTGAATATACAGTATCACTGATTCATTAAACAGTCATGATCATGTGTGTGATATCACTAAACAGGACAATAGACTGATCTCGAAAGATAGGCTTCCTCTGATTGGTTCATCAGGCAACAGAACTGCAGGTATAGTAAATACATCACCTAGTTAAATGACTTTTATAGTCTACATGGAATCATTGCATTAATACAGGATATGGCGAGATGTACTGGAAATAAAATGTTTTCATAACTTGCTAATCAGTCCTCATGCATAACATATAAACTGTGTGTTTACATTGATCTTTGTTTCTCCTGTCTACACAATGTTATCTGAGCTCATCAATAGACAATGCAAGTGCAAACCATAGGGTGCAAACTCAAAGATATTCAGGAGGTGCTACGTTAATTAGCTGCTTTTGTCCCAACATGTGCCTTTGTAATGGACTTGTTAGGTGAGGGGATAATTAGAACTGAACGTGTGTGAGATAAAGTTAAAAAAAAGTTAAATATATGATCCTGTCTCTTACAGCAAAACAGGTAATTAAATCTATAAAGATATAAGATATAAAGTCGCAAATCTGAGAAAGTAGCAATTGTGAGAAATAAAGTTGCAAATTCCATTCCAACAAATACAAGTTGTAATACTTGCAAATAGTCACAATTATGAAAAATATATATAAATATAATAGATTCAATTATGGAAAAAATCACAATAATTAAAAAAAATACATTTGTAAGAATGTCGCAATTCAGAAATATGTAGCCGCTATTACAAAAAATAAAGTCTCACATTTTTTTTATTCTAATGTGGAAATTCTGATTCTATTTCTTCATCTATTCTGCTTTTAGCAAGGCCTTCTCTATCCACTCCCCAGCATCCTCCTCAGGACGACATGAGAAAACGTGGTCATCCTCCCATCTCATCTGTGGCCCCTGACAGCATGGCACCCTGGGAAGGCTCCTCCCACTCCGAGTCCTCCTTTACCAGTTTCCCCCCTCCGCTTTCACCCCTTCCTCTTGCCCACTCAAAGCCAATCAAAGCACCAGATCCTCCGCTACCCCTTCCACCCCCTTCTCAAATCAAAAACATTGAACCTGAGAATGGACAGAGTGCCAGAGTAAAACGCAAGCCCCTCCCACCAAGACACCCCTCTAGACCTCCTCGTTTACCCCCTCTGAGGCAAGTAACAAATCTTAGCTTTTCTCGAAGTTTCACTTTTTCCTTTTTTGAGCTGCCGGTTCACCAGTCTGCACGAAGCAGAGCGGAGCGGCTCAGAGATCTCACTGTGCTCCTGAGGCAGTTTCAATACTGAGTTTACATCTGGGGCAGAATATCTGACATGACTTCACATCAGCATTATATGCTCAATTAGAATTTCAGATTAATATTTGATATATTTTTGGCTTTTATCCTGTTTGTGGTGCACATTTCTGCTGTTGTACTGAAGGTTAAAGATGCACTTTGTAATTTTTTATGATGCACTGACTGTATATGTGGTCACCAAGGTGCATTTTGTTTTTTACAGTAAAACATGAATGTTGTGAAAT
>NW_024121099.1:48050002-48141180 GCF_016745375.1 Pimephales promelas
ACTTCCTTAAAGGACTCCAGACATTAGACAAATATCAGTCTATGTTTTATTTTTAATATTAGGGAAAAGACACACATTCATGCGTGACAAAAAAAATTGGAGGCAAAATATATTTTTTGTAATTCTGTTAATTACACTGCGCAAATCAGATGAGGAAGGGTTGGCTCTGCAGTCTCCATAGAACTTAAAATATTCATTTTATTTTAGTTTTCGTGTTCGCATTTATGAGGAAAAAACAATGTTACAGACGTGACCGCACTGAACTGGCACTAAAAGACTGCTTTAAAACTTTGACATAGTCTGTTGCCTTTAAGAAGTAAAAGCAGACAATACACTGTAATACAACTGTAATACAAGCCTCACTGAACATGTAACGAGTAAAATATTACTGAAAATTGATTAGTAATGCCTTACACTACTGTGTTACAGCAAAAAGTAATATGTTACTGTAATGTATTACTTTTGTAATGCGTTACTCCCAACACTGCAGAACACACACGCACACACACGTAGAAGTGTTGATATTTTACCAGAGATGAACAGAAATAGATTACCTGTTACTGACACTTATGAACTCCTAACTAATGAATTGCAGTTTATATTCTGCATGTCACTGTTCAGGACTTTGAGAACACACAGACCTCGTTTTTCTGTGCTGCATGTCCAGGTAGCACGTCTGACACACACACAGCCACTCTCTCACATGATCAAACATGACTTTGAAGGAATAGTTCATCCAAGAACTGATCTATTTTTAATAACTAACATGTTTAATGCACATATAGACTGCATTTCTTGTTTGTTTCTAGATGGTTTACTATCTCAGACAAAGAACCATGGTTTGTTTCCAGATATTCTCTCTCTTTCCTCATTGTCCCCCTCAGTGCATCATGCAATCCTATACTACCAGGGGCTACAGGTATGTGTGTGTGTGTGTGTGTGTGTGTGTGTGTGTGTGTGTGTGTGTGTGTGTGTGTGTGTGTGTGCGTGTGTGTGCGTGTGTGTGTGTGCGTGTGTGTGCGTGTGTGTGTGTGTGTGTGTGTGTGTGTGTGTGTGTGTGTGTGTGTGTGTTTAAATGCTGCGTCATATGCGTCTTCTGGTTATTTTGCTATTTTTTCCTCATTTTTACTTGTTTGTATAGGGCTGTTGTAGTTTGCTGTAATTCAATAGCCTTTTCTGTTCTAATTAAATTACACATCTATATATTACAGAACACAGGAACAGATGTTACAGAGCTGTGACCTTAAATGACCTCGCTTCATGAACAGCGGATACATGAACCTGCAAACCTGAAAGAACCCTTCAACACTGGGGTTTAGATGAGACACTTCTAGACAAAACAAGAAAGGAGAAGAACTTCCTATTTTGATTTAATGGTTTGGAGCAACTGTTTGCATTCATCTGGATTCAAGGTGACATGTGGCAACAGCTGTTGAACATGAAATTATATCAAGAGATTTTATATGGTTTATTTTTTCATTTTTTCTTCTTTAAGGTTAGACTGCTGTTTGAAATAGTTAAAAACAAAATGCTGAAATATATAATTTATAATTGTCCTCAAAACTTTATGTACTGCATGGTGGTGCATCTGTAATCTCCCAGATTCTTATTAACATATGTTTTTTTATGTTAGAGACCAATTTGGTTTGTAGACAGTAAAATAAATCAAATATTTTTAGAAGAACATGTAGAAACACGAATAGTATGGGAAATAAAGATCTAAATAATTATTACCACTCCAGACAATACACCAGGGTGTCTGACAACAACTAAACTCCACCAGCTTATTACAATTCAGTTAATATATGTAGAGTTCACTCAAGTGTGTTGTGGTAATGTTCTTCTTGTACCCCAGTGAACTGAACCATAAATGTCATTAGCAGAGACTTTGTTCTCAGGCCAGGTACTGGGGAGAGGCCACATTAATATTTAATGCGGCTCATCGCTCACACGTTTACTGGGGACATATAAGCAGTGTTGGGAGTAACGCATTACAAAAGTAATACATTACAGTAACATATTACTTTTTGCTGTAACACAGTAGTGTAAGGCATTACTAATCAATTTTCAGTAATATTTTACTCGTTACATGTTCAGTGAGGCTTGTATTACAGTTGTATTACAGTGTATTGTCTGCTTTTACTTCTTAAAGGCAACAGACTATGTGAAAGTTTTAAAGCAGTCTTTTAGTGCCAGTTCAGAGCGGTCGCGTCTGTAACATTGTTTTTTCCTCATAAATGCAAACACGAAAACTAAAATAAAATGAATATTTTAAGTTCTATGGAGACTGCAGAGCCAACCCTTCCTCATCTGATTTGCGCAGTGTAATTAACAGAATTACAAAAAATATATTTTGCCTCCAATTTTTTTGTCACGCATGAATGTGTGTCTTTTCCCTAATATTAAAAATAAAACATAGACTGATATTTGTCTAATGTCTGGAGTGCTTTAAGGAAGTAGCCTATATAAGTTTCAATACATGTATTTTCTGAGGCTTCTGTAGGTTTCGTGGATCTGAGTCGTGTGGAGAATCGCGATTTCGGTTTCATATTGCATATCGTTACAGCCCCAAAGTTAAGTTCTACTTAGTTATTTTGGTGAAAGTAACTCAAAAGTAATACATGAGTAATGTAACGCATTACAATTCTGAGACAGTAATATTGTAAGGTAATGAATTACTTTTAAATAACAGTAACAAGTAATACCTAATGTATTACAGTTTGGAAGTAACTTGCACAACACTGCATATAAGCTTATATTATATAAATCTAATCATAATCACTACAGACTAACCCTAATCCTAAAACAGAAAATCTTCAGAAAATCTTAGTATTTTTAGGATTTCTGGTTTAATAAAATAAATTTGTATTACAATTGTGGACGTCCCAAAATTTTGTCTAGTCAGTATTAGTTCACTTTTGTCTCCAAACTTGGTAATGTACTGTATACACATCAAGTTGAAAGAACACCTATTACATGATTACATATTTACAATTTCATATACAAGTATGTATATTCTCAAATAAAGATAAGAAATGTCTCTACTTCACCAGATCAAAACTCGTCAGAGATCTTGAGGCAGGACAAAGATGTGTTTCAAAGATAGCGTTAACAATTTCAAATTCAAATGCAAACCAATTGTTTTGGCAGAATGAAATGAATGTATAGTGTTTTCTATCTAATCAGACTGAGATAAGGTGGCGTCTATCTTTAGTGTGAAAGTGTCCAACATTGAACCCCCCCCCTGTGTTTTTGGGACTTTGCACCCCATATGAACACATTAGAAGTCTGTCAGTAAGTGTGTGAATGGATCAGACTGCTATCGGAAAGGGCAGGATACACATTAACACAACCTGTGATAGAAGAGAAGAGCCAGGGAAGTTAAGCTATCCATTGCTGTCCAAAACTTCACTGCGCAACCAGACCTGAAGACCTCTCACTGGAGAACATTAAGGATTACATTTTCATTGTGAGGACATGCTTTTGGGATCTATACACTGGAGGTGATCTGAACAGTGAGTGTGAGGAGAGAAATTTAGTAAAGGTTCACATTCACGTCTGGAATAGAGAATTGAATATTCAATTGAGTTTTCCGAAATGGAAAAAGAGATGAAAGACACAGAGCTCAGGAAGAGGGTACCATATCACATTCACAGAGATGTACTGGACGAGCTCAGTGTCGACCAAGTTGCTGACAAATCAGATGTCAAGATTTCATCAAAAGAAAAACTCAAAGATGCTGTCAGGTGCGTATGTCTGTCTTAGTGCTGAGCTTAAATTACTAATATACTTGTGAAAACGCTTCTTTCGCATTCTTTCCATTACAGTTTGTATTTGCAACATTAAGAATGATCATGTTTAGTATGATTTGAGAATGTTTCAATGGAAGCAACAACATCTTGGAGAAGTCTCCAACTTTTAAACCCCACTTCTAAGTTGCTTTTATAACTGTTCTATTTTCTTTTTTTGTCAGATGTACAGGCCCACGGTTTAAGAGTTGTTTCCTATCCTTTGTTCCTCTCCTGGCATGGCTGCCGCGATACCCATTTCGAGAAAATGTTATTGGAGATCTGATATCAGGAATTAGTGTGGGAATCATGCACCTGCCACAAGGTCCAACACAAGCACGTGCAAAGCACACCTGTTACTTGAGATACTGTAGACCTAAACAAAAACACAAACAATCATATGTCACGTGTAATGTATTTTGTGTGTGTAGGTATGGCATATGCGTTGCTGGCTGCTGTCCCTCCTGTTTTTGGTCTCTATTCCTCCTTTTACCCCATTCTCATTTATTTCATATTTGGAACATCCAAACACATCTCTGTGGGTAAGAACACACACTTTCATTGATTTAATTTGTTCTTGAAGGGATAGTTCACCCAAAAATGATAATTCTGTCATAATTTGCTCACTCTCCTGCATGACTGACTTTCTTCAGTGGAATACAAAAGAAGAAATTTTGAAGAATTTTGGTTACTGTTTTGGTTCCCATTGACTTCCATTGTAATCACAAAAACACTAGGGGATTCAATGGAACTGGAACTATTTGGTTACCAATATTCGTCAAGCTATCTTCTTTTGTGTTCCACGGACAAAAGAAAATCATACATGTTTGGAACGACATGAGGGCGAGCAAATGATGACGGAATTCTTATTTTTGGGTGAACTATTCATAAATCATTACAAGCATGATGTCATTAGGATCATATTAACAAGTTCTTACAGGGATAGTTCACATAAAAATGAAAATTCTGTTATCATTTACTCACCCTCAAGTTGTTCAAACCAGTATGAATTTTTTTCCTCTGCTGAACACAAAAGCAGATATTTCCGATATTTATAAGAAAGAATATCGGTAACCAAACATTTGATGGACCCCTTTAACCTCCACAATGTGGCGACAAAATGCTATGGAGGTCCATCAACAGTTTTGTTACTGACATTTTTTTCAAAATACCTTCTTATGTCCAAAATATCATCTTGTGTCTAAATATCCATAGCTCATTAGATATTGTTGTATGGACTACAATTATGTTTATAATTGCACCATAACTATAATAGGTATGGTGCTTCTAGTGCCTTTTTTTTAGTGATTGACAGCCTTTTGTCACAGTTCATCTTGTTGATTAAGGATGAGTGAGAATATAATGATAGATTTAAAATTTTTCAATTCCATCTAGACATTTGATCCCCACAAACAGAGAAATATTAGAAAGTGTGGGTAATATTTGCTGTCTACAGGTACATATGCAGTTATGAGCGTTATGATTGGCAGCGTGACAGAGCGTTTGGCGCCAGACTCGGACTTCATGATGCCAGGCAATGACACCAACATCACCATCTTAGACACTGTCGGCCGTGATGCGGAGAGGGTCAAAATTGCTGCCACTGTGACTTTCTTATCTGGCATTTTCCAGGTAGGTTCTCTTGAGAATGGAATTTGATTGTAGCTTTGAAGGTGTGAATGTGATTAAGTATTTGTGTGCGGTCTGTGTTTGTAGTTGCTCCTCGGTCTGGTTCGGTTCGGTTTTGTGGTGACGTATCTGTCAGAGCCATTGGTGAGAGCTTACACAACAGCAGCCGCCATCCACGTTATCGTCTCCCAGCTGAAATATTCCTTCGGCATCAACCCACAGCGGTACAGCGGACCTTTGTCTCTTATATATGTGAGTATTAACACATGCAATATGTATAACAATAAATGCCATGTGATTAATTGTTCTGGAGCATCAATTCTCATTGACTGATGTCATGGTGGCACAGTCCCAAACACTTCATTGAGGACTATGGTGAACTGGGACATATAAGGCCTTAGACATCACACTTCTCCAGTAGCACCTCATTGCAGTACACAACATCCAGGGGGCGGAGTTGGATCCAGATCTAAAGGGTGGAGATGGGTGGGATTAGGGGTGGGGTTAGGGATCAGGGGGCGGAGATGGGTAGGTTTAGGTATATGTAAAGTGGGATCCAACTCCTCCCCCTGGATTTTGTATTCTGCAGTGAGGACCATCTCCACTTGTGCAATTTGTGTTTAGTGCCCCCTAGTGGTTGGAGTCATGACTTATGCTCTGAAAGCTATGATGAGGATGATTTAATACTTCTTTCACTATTTTTCTTTCTCTCTCCAGACAGTCATAGAGATTTGTGCATTGCTTGGAAAGACTAACGTTGGTACTCTGGTAGTTAGCATTGTAACCATTATTGGCCTGATCTGTGCAAAGCAACTTAGTGCTTTGGCAGCACGCAAAATTCCTGTCCCTATTCCTGTTGAGCTGATCACTGTGAGTTACTTCATACAGTTTAACACACACATGTACACACACATTTACTTTACTTTTACAGCGAATTGAGGACAGAGACTTGCACTTTTTTGATAAAAGACAATAATACAATAATATAATGCATTAATCAACAATGATCTATACATTTATTACAGTATAGTTTTTTGTGAACATTAGTTGATAAAATACAACTGTTCATTGTTAGTTCATGTTTGATATATTAAATAATATTAGCAGATGAAACTAGTCCATTATACTTTGCAATTTGCATTATTAAGAAATGCTTTAGAAGTACTTTTATCGTAAGTTCATATTGATGTAGATAACAAATGGAACCTTAATGTAAAGTGTTAGCAGATAAATATAGTACCTGTTAAAAGTTATGCTCACTAAGGGTGCACTTATTTAATCACAACTGCAATGAGAACAGCAACATTGTGAAATATTATTACACGGTAAAGTTATTGTTTTCTATTTTAATTAATTTATAAATGTAGTTTATTACTGTGATAGCAAATCTGAATTTACAGCATCATTACTCCAGTCTTCAGTGACACATAAAAAAGTTTTAATTGTTTTAAATAAAAAATGTAAAAAAAAAAAAAAGTTTTAATTTTTTTAAATAAAATTTAGCAGTTTTACTGTTTTTCCTGTATTTTGTATTTTATATATATTTTTATTTTTTATTAAATAAATGCAACCTTGGTGACAGACTTCTTTCAAAAACATTAAAAAAAATTAATGTTTCCGAACTTTTGACAGGTACTGTATATATACTTTTGACTAATATAACATAATATTATATATAGCCTTTCATTCAAAAATTGTATTCTATCAAAAATAGAAGTGGTACATTTCTTTGAGGGTATCTTAAAGATTTAATCTTGTTTGTATATAGATTATTATCGCTACTGTGGTGTCATGGCAGATGGATTTGAAGACAGAATACAATGTTGAAGTGGTTGGACAAATTCCATCTGGGTACGTCCAACACACTACTATGCAACACAAATATGACTGTACAACACTCTAAGGATCTTTATAGCATTGTTATGGTACAGCCACAAAAGCATGTTCAGAACCATAGTACATCTTTATGTTCATAATACTCATCTACCTCTTCTTCACACTTCAGTCTGCAGGCTCCTGTGGCACCCGCTGTTTCACTGATGAGTTCAATGGTCGGTGATGCTTTTGCACTGGCTGTTGTTGGTTATGGCATTGCTATCTCACTGGGTAGAATTTTTGCCCTTAAATATGCTTACAAAGTCGACAGTAACCAGGTAAGAGACTCTAAATGGCTATAAAAGATGTATTTTTTTAGTATATATATATATATATATATATATAATTATTATTATTATTTATTTTAATTTTTACAAAACACATTATTTTTTTTATTAGTACTGTACATTTGAACTTTATATTTATCAAATAATCCTGAAAAAAATAGGCAGCACTGTAGCCACTGAAGACTGGTGTAATGGCTAATATCTTTTTTTCTTTTCTTTTTTCACTTTTCATGTCAAATTTAGTGTCAACAACAGCATAGTAAAACTGCCAGCCTGGAAAATATGGTTTTAAGTGATATATTTAAGGTTTTTGGATGTTATCTCAGTACAAACACAAATAAACAAACAGGGAGAATTTAGCAAAGAGAGAGGTCAGTAACTGATTGATTCTCAAAATGCAGAATTTGTACTCTGTTAGAGAAAAGCTGTTCCTTGAAAAACAGGAAAAGGGGTCACATACAAAAATGGGAGTTGCTTTTTATTTTAAGGTGTTATTGTTACAGGGAAATCATACAGTTAAGTACTGAGCAATGTTAATTTAACAACATGTACTTAGGTTAAGATTAGGATTGGGTTTAGAGTTAGTTGCATGCAATTATGCATAATTTGCTGTTATTATTATAATAGTAATGTGTAACAAGGACTGTAAAAAAAAAAAAAAAAAAGAAGAAAAAAAAAAAGAAAAGTATTACCAAACTGGCATTACACCATATTTTCCTGGAACTTTAGTTAAACCCAATTTTATCTGAAAAACTGGCAGTTTGTGTCTCTTGTTTTTTCGCTAAGCCGAAAGTCATTGATTCAACCCACAATTGTTTTGCACACAATTCCAAAAGTTTCGTTTGAACATCTTTACTACTTGTAATGTGTTCTTCACTTGGATCAGGAGCTCATAGCTTTGGGTCTGTCTAACTCCATCGGAGGCTTGTTCAAGTGCTTTGCTATCAGCTGCTCTATGTCTCGTACCATGGTGCAGGTCAGCACAGGGGGGAAGTCACAGGTGAGAACATTAACAAAATAAAAACTGACATTTCCTTTTACACCTATCTCTTCCTAACTTGTTTCTGAATAGATGGATGGACCCTTGTGGAAAAAAGTGCACTTAATTTAATGTGTTGATAACACAAAAGAATAAGTAAACCTGATTATAATTTTAACTGTAGTGTCGTTTATTATTACATTTAAAGTTATTATTTTTAAATACTCAAAACTTCAGCTTCATCATTAAAATGTGTAATTACAAATATGTTAAATACATGACACAAGTTTACTTAAGTGTCAAAAAACAACTTACACTGTAAAAAAAATGTTTTCATGATTTGTAATCACAATATTTTTTCTTTTGTCAAATCAACTAATTTATGTAGTTCAGATTACATAATATTTTGAGTTTCTGATGCTTAAATCAATCTCCTTCATTAACTCAAATATTCCAGTTCAATGAACTTAAAATTTTAAGGCAACCAGGTTACTTCATTTTTTTAAGTTAAACCAACAATATTTTTTTACAGTGATAATTTATTTTAATTGCATTAAACATGCAATCAAGTGTCCAAAATGTTTTCTATGTAATTGGTATACTTTTTAAAGCTAGACTCTAAAAAATGATGTTCATGATTTGTTGAAAAGAAATCTTATGTGGTTCAGATAACATAATATTTTTATTTTCTATTTATTATTTTCTATTTATCTCCATTGTATTAACTCAAATTTTTTAAGTTAAACCAACAATTATTGTTTACAGTGTACGGTAAAGTGTACTTCTTTTTCACAAGGGGATGGTTCATTCAATCGATATTTGAATTCTATTTTGTAGAGTAAAAGTTGTAGAGTGAATCCTCTCTCCGTCAAACTTTCAGGTGGCTGGAGCAGTTTCTGCTATGGTAATTCTGGTGATCTTGTTAAAGATTGGAGAACTCTTTGAAGAGCTGCCAAAGGTTAGTACCCTATATTTCAGCTCTTGTGTGGGCCTATCATGAATATTCAAAGTATAAAATTTCTGGGCTGCAGTCATGAACAATGACTAGATGTGTCCAATTACATAGGAATATATCAATACAAATTGTTGATGTGTTTGCTGGTTTCTTTAGGCAGTGCTGGCTGCTATAATCTACGTAAACCTGCAAGGCATGATGAAGCAGTTTGGAGACATCTGCTCTCTCTGGAGGACCAATAAAGTGGATATGGTGAGAGAGAACGAGGAGGAGAAAGCCAAGCTTATGCAACACATTCAAAATAGACCTATATTTAAACAAAATAAGACTGCGGGCAAAAGAGAGTGAATAGAGTGACAGAAAGAATGGAGTAAAAAAGAGAGATCTGAATTGACGGTTACATTATTGTGTCTATTGCTTGTTTGTTTAGGTGGTGTGGGTGATGACTTTGATCTTGACAGTGTTGTTCAATCCTGATTTGGGACTGGCTGCATCTATCGCCTTCTCCATCCTCACCGTCGTCTTCAGAACTCAGCTGTGAGTGACAGAAACCACATAGACAAAGCCTAAATAATTCACAAATGCACCATATTCCCATGATCCTAAACCCTAAATAGCCGCGTTTCCACTGCCGGGCCAGGGCCGGGCCGTGCTAGTGCGTGCCAGGGCCAGTCGCGTTTCCACTGTCACTTCCGGGGCTTGATCGGGGCTTCCTCAGGGCCAACGGCCAGGATTTCTGGCCCGTCGAATACCTTGGGCCAGAGGGGGCCAGCTCGGGCTAGAGGCGTGCTCAAGGTAAAAGGCGGAGTTTATCGGTGTTATGGAACGTTATGATCTGAAGCAAAATGCACATAGGGGTGTCCATGTTTAACCGATTAACCGTTTAAAATTGCATAACAGTTTAATTTGACCTGTAGGCCTATGCCAAATGCTGCGCAAAAATATGCTATATATAGGCTACATATCGACGAATTTTCAGATATTTGTTAGATTTTTTGCCCTCTAAACATTTAAAATATTTGACAATTTAATATAATATATATATATATATTTTACTGGTTTTCTGAGGCCAAATTAGAACCTGGAAATGATATTTTCCCTGCAGTGCTGAATGAGAAGAGCCGTAACCACAGCCTACAGAAAGGGGATTATAGGTGATTTATAGGCTATAATAAATGTGTCTGATAATAAAATAATATAAAATAACGAGGCATTAATTGTTTATTAATAAACTAGCCTATTGTTTTCTAAATGATTTTCGGCTAAAAACATCTCCATCTCCGGATGCACATTTAGAGAGAAATTAATTAGCTACATAATTACATAGTCAGAAAGATATTGGCTTTCGATTCGAATTTGTTCGTTTTAAATTGGACATTTAAAGCTGTAGCTAATCTACAAAGGATATAACCCCTGTAGACTAAAGCTTTAAATGTCCAATTTAAAACGAACAAATTCGAATGCGGCTGTTTCAGGTCTCGCGCTTCAGTTCACGGAGATCATGAAGCGCGCCTTGATTAATTGTTAAAGCACAACGTTGTAATGTTATTGTGAGTTTACGCAAATACATGTATTTGCGAATAATGTATTATTATTTTCTGTATGACCAGAAATGAAAGAGTATTTTAAGTTGTTTCCAATGAAAGAAATGCAATGAAACTGCAAGTGTTCACATGGGCGTCTCGCAGCCATCAGTGCGTGCTCCACACACACTGGATATGCGCTGATATGCGTCAAAAATATTGTTTATTTGTGCTCTGTTCCTTTTTTGGATAAAGGCGTCTTCTACATATGCAGCCTAATAAAATGTTACAATAATGATGATGATGATGGTTATTGTTATTATTATTATTATTATTTGCAGACACGGAGTTTTTGTGAAATGGACGTTTTGCTTATTTTCAATTGGCAATTTCAGTTTGAAGGGTGATGGAAATGCGGCTTTAACTGCTCCGTACTTGCTGCGTTTTATTTCTATAAATTAATTTCGTTTCAAATGGGGTCCAATCAGTTATTAAAGGTGTTAAAAAAATAACTCTGTATCTCGAGGTTGCGGCGTTTGTTAATAGGCTGCGGCGGTTCCGCAGCCTGTTATATCGCGCAAAAAATCGCTGCTTGAAATGGAGAATCGCCTGTACTGGTCTCGTGACACTATTGCAGCCACTACGGCAGGTGAGTTAATACACATGCTATCTTCCTAATTAAAAAAATTAATTAATTCATAATACCCGCTGAAATGGGTTGGGTTTTATGACGTTTGATCCAGAAAGGCGTGTTAGGGGTGGGGTCTGGGGCAGCGCTGTGGGGCTACTGGCCCGGCAGTGGAAACGCAAGCCCGGTGCTTGAGGCCCGAGGCCACTAGCTCGGCTCGGCTCGCTGTTAGCTCTGGCCCAGCCCTAGCCCGGCAGTGGAAACGCGGCTAATGACTAAACTACAGCACACACATGTGCACCATTTGAATGATTAAATGAGAATGTAAAACTGGTTATCTTCTGGTAGTCTCCTGTTTCACTTTACACTGTTGAAGATCCCAAGAGAAGCTTTTTCGAACGTCATATTTTGTTTCCTTAGCTTGGCCATATAATGAACGTCCTGTTCTTGACAGCATTTGCTTATAAACTCTCCATCTGTCCCTCTTTGTTTTGTTTGCTTTCTTTTCCTTCAATACCCGTTTCTTCTCCTTACAACAGCCCGAAATACTCTCTCCTTGGCCAGGTTCCTGGCACTGACATCTACAGACCAGTAGAGGACTACAATCAGGTGAACATGACCATGACATCACCAACCACAACTTCATTCCAAATCACTTCAACTGATTCTTTAGTTTTGATGTTGTTATATTTGAAACAGCAGAGGTGTTGTTGCACAATTGTCAAATGGTTAAGCTGGATTAAGGGCATAGTTCATCCTAAAATTTCTGTTCTCATGAAACTGCCTGGCACTCATGGTTAAAAAAGAAAACCTGAATTTCAGCATACTTTCTGAAACACCTGCTCTTCCATTTATACATATCTGATAAATCAATGACGTGTGACTTCGCAAGAACATGACGCACAGTAATAGTTTGGCTTGTTGTAGTTGCATTGTTTTAGTTTCTTAACAAGGAAGCGTTTGAATGTGTGGGTGTTGCAGTTTCATTTGTCAATTGTGTAACATGTTGGTGCATACCTAGTGTATGTATGTATAATAAATAGTATTTATAGAGTATCTAAAATGGAGTGTGTGAGTGTTGCAGGTGATCAGGAGTATAAAGTGGTCAGTTTCTTGTAGTGCTAATAAATCTTTATTTTGAAATTCCAATTCCATATCAAATGTAATTGACCACAGGTTACACAGTCTTTGACCTTTAGCAAAACATTTTTTTTTAATTGACAAATATTCAGCCAATAAACAACTATTTCATCAACATCTGCTTCTGTTAAATGATTGGTATTTGTTTTCAGGATTTTCTGTTCTGGAGCTTTAGTCAGAAGGCATTACATTTACTTTGGTTCAGTTGTATTTGCATCCATAAATAATTTTGATAATTTGAGAAAATTATGAAACAATGCTTGACAAAGTTTGCGCATCCAAATCATTTAGAATTTTTTTCACTGTCTGTTTTACTTACAGGTGAAGGAGATTCCCGGTATAATGATTTTCCGTTCATCTGCAACATTGTACTTTGCCAACGCTGAAATGTACATCGATGCACTCTATGACAAGGTAGACATATGCAAACCATACTTCGATTCTCTGATACATATTCATTCACACACATTTACCGTATATAAAGAGTATTTACAAGACTGTAAAAAATGATATGATCTACAATTTATGACAACTTATGTTTTTACATTGCTTTAACTTGTCAAAGTAAGTAAGGGTAATCCAACATAAACATGCACTGTGAGTTTATACCAAACAAGCTACTGTATAAAAAAAAAGTACAGGTCAGGATTTTCATCCTGTAAAAATAAATGTGCGTTGTTGTCCAGACTGGGGTAGACGTGGCTAAACTTCTCTCACACAAGAAAAAATTGGAAGCAAAGAGACTCCGAAAAGAAAAGAAAGCCGCAAAGAAGGCGAAGAAAGAGGCCAAGAAAAAAGCTAAAGAAGCCGCCGTTCAAGCTACTAAGGTCTGCATCTGAAGAGACTGTGTGTTAGCATGTGGGTGTGTGAGATAATATGTGTGTTTGAGTATTCTGACTGAGCCATTCGTCTGCTTTAAACCAGGGGGAAGATGTGCAGTTGTCGGACACAGATGAAAGCGGGGAGGAGCCAGAGTTGTCACACACAGGGGCAAATGGGGATGTTCATGAGATGTCATTCAAAGAGCCTAAGGATGTAGTAACTGTGGAGGCGGGGCCTGACTCTGACACTGACACTACGCTCCCACAGGCCATCATTCTTGACCTGAGCCCAGTCAACTTCCTGGATACAGTTGCCGTGAAAACTATACGCAGTGTGAGACACGATCTGTACTTAATGAGTACAAAACGACTTAATCAATGTGTAATGTGTTTTAACCCTGTTGAAACTCTTTGTTTAATGGCAGATCTATAAAGATTATGGAGAGGCTGGTGTGCAGGTGTACTTATGTGGCTGCCAGAGTGAGTGATTTCAAAGGGTTATTTTTGCAATGATTTTATAGAAGAACCATTTTGGGTTCCCCAAACAATCTTTTAGTGCATCCATTTTTTCTTTTTGTGAAAACATCATAATCTTGTTCAATGGAAAGGTTTCATGGATGTTAAATGGTTAGTTCACCCAAAAATTAAAATTAGGTCATTAATGACTCCCCCCCTCATGTCGTTCCAAGCCCGTAAGACTTACGTTCATCTTCGGAACACAGTTTAAGATATTTTAGATTTAGTCCGAGAGTTTTCTGTCCCTCTATTGAAAATGTATGTCCAGAAAGGAAATAAAGACATCATCAAAGTAGTCCATGTGACACCAGTGGGTTCGTTAGAATGTTTTTGAAGCAGCAAAAATACATTTTGGTCCAAAAATAACAAAAACTACGACTTTATTCAGCATTGTATTGTCTTCTGGTTCTGTTCCACGTTCAGTGGTGCTGATGATGTAAGACGCTGCTGACGTGTTATTGGTGCGCCCGAGGTTAGCTTACATTCTGAGGGAGACGCACGCTGTAAACAAAAAATTCTTCGCAAACATGTCTAAGGATTTCGACACTGTGGAAGATTTGCATTTTTTTGCCCAGCCATATTTATTTGAACCCGAATACATGGACGCACCGGATACATGTCAGCAGTGTCTTACGTCATCAGCGTCACTGAACGCGGATTGACAACAGAACCGGAAGACAATACAATGCTGAATAAAGTCATAATTTTTGTTATTTTTGGACCAAAATGTATTTTCGATGCTTCAAAAAATTCTAACCCACTGATGTCACATGGACTACTTTGATGATGTCTTTATTTACTTTCTGGACAAGGACAGTATACCGTAGTTTTCAATGGAGGGACAGAAAGCTCTCGGACCAAATCTAAATTATCTTAAACTATGTTCCGAAGATGAACGGAGGTCTTACGGAGGACCTGAACACTGAGCATGCATGTCAAGATTGTCATCACTGATTGTAATCTCTCTCCCTCTTTCAGGAGGCGTTGTAGAGAGTATGGAGAATGGTGATTTCTTCAATGAGAAACTAACTAAATCGATTCTCTTCTCATCGGTACATGATGCCGTTCTTTATTGCCAGCAAGAAAACAGCGAGGAGGTACAGTACATCCTTATCTCACACACACATACACAAATGTCAGAGGTTCTAATCGTAATCAGACATGTGCTGAGTGTTGGTGGCCCAGACAGTATTTAGAAATAAACATGCATGAATAAACTTAATTTCTTGCCTTTCTTCTTTTATAGGTTTTGCAGGGAACACATTTGTAAATCCAAACACCAAACATCATATGGAAAACACCCCAGAACACAATTGTTATTTACACAAATAGTATTTGTTATTGGATTGTTATTTATTGTGTATTTCATCTTGGGGAAGAAAAAAAAGTAAAGGAGATGTTTTGATGATAATTTGTTTTTAAAAAATAATAATCACTTTTTAATGTGAAATGTCTAAGAATGTGAGAATCTGTCATTGAGTTGTATTGTACAAGTAACATGTAAATCAACTTTTGTAATGGAAAAAAAACAAAACAAAGCAATTCTTGACAGGCTATTCCGGGTCATGGCACTGTAGAGTTCCAGGTACATTTATGACACTGAAATACTTGAATGTAAACTAAGTTTCTCACAAAATAATTACTGGAAAGTTTTAATATAAATTATACAATATTTTAGCAATTATATTACAGTTTAAATGCTTGGCGTCAGTAAAATATCAGTCAATATTTCATTTTTAAATAAATGCTGTTCTTTTGAACTTTCAGTATTAATCAAAGAATTTAGGAGACTGAAGAAATGATGCTGAAAATTCAGCTTGGCCATCACAGGAATAAAGTTATTTTTAAGTGTAATAATATTTCACAATATTACAGCATTTTTGATCAAAGACATGCAACTTTGGAAGAAAATGATTTCAAATACATATAAAAATATATATAAATTTACTGACCCCAAAATTTTGATCAAACTTTTGGCCTATTGTAATTACCATATAAAATTCAGTTTATCTATTTTAGTGTGTATAAGCTATGTATGCTATATATGTGTTAACTTTTTGTATGCATGTGTATTTAGAATCAGTGTAACTTAAATAAACAGTCATTTTCTTACTTTTCTGGTGAAATTGTTAGTCAATTATATCTGCTGTGTTATACTATCAGTAATTTTGGTTCTGACTAAAGAATTCAACAAACATTTCTAAACAAGAAATTGTTATCATGTATGAAGACACATTCAGAGAGTTCAAAAATGGTGTGTTTATGTAAATGTATAGGTCTTCCTAAACAAGTTTAAGAGAAACTGGTCAGAACATTCCAGCATTTGCCCAAAACTGACAGGTCATGTGGAACCTGCCCAACCAGCAGCAGCGCATTGTTTCAAGAGTAAACCTTTATTGTGGCCAATGAACAAGCGGAGTGAAATGGACTTGGACAAAAAGGTGAAGAAAGAATAGGCCTATGTGTTATATATTGATCACGACATCAAGTCTTGTAAAAAACAACAACAACAACAACAACAACAACAAAACTGTAGTACAATAAGTGAACAATCTCATATTTTAATCTTAGCTCTTATTGAAAGACAGTTGACACCCAGATTAATAAGTATAATCTAGTAACAACGAACGAAAGAAAAAGCGTGAGAGAGAGAGAGAGAAAGAGAGAGAGAGAGAGAGAGAGAGAGAGAGAGAGAGAGAGAGAGAGAGAGAGAGAGAGAGAGAGAGAGAGAGAGAGAGTTTCTGTGCGTGTGTTTCTGTGTGTGTGTTGGCGGGTTCTCACACAGCTCCCCTTTCCTTCTTTCTCCTCCCATCAGGCGGCCGCTCAGCATCTGTGGTGTGTGCGGATCAGAGTTAGAGTAGCCTAGAGCCCAGTGCGAGAAACAGCAGCAGAGCGCCGCTGTCAACCATCGGCTCCGGTATAACCGGACCACTGACTGGAAAAGTTGACTTGATTTCTGTCTCCAGCATTCCGTCTGTAGCAGGTTCAGGTAAGTGCCTGGTTGGATTTGTTATTTGATATCTAGTAAATGTTTATATTAAATAGCTAGACATGGGGGAGTCACCTTTGCCAATATAGGCCAAGACTTGATCAGAGCCGCTTTATTCACGCGAATTCATAATTCCTTAAACCATCTGTGATTAGGGATTGAAAACATGTTGTTTTATATCATCCAATTGTTTCCAAGCTTAAATGTATGATCAATTATATTTTTTTTATGTATACAGTAGGCTATAACAAAAAAAAAGAAAAAAAAAGAAAAAGAAATTGGCTCCACTTAAAAAGTATAGGCTAGCAGCTTGACGATAATCAAATAGGCATATATTATTATATTATTATTAGTATAGCCTATATGGTAACATTTTACGGATATTTAAAATCAGTCTGTGGAACATTTGTAAAAAAAGAAAGAAACAAAAAGTCAATTTAGATGGCAAATGGATTTGCAAATAGCCTAAAGGCATTCATAATTCATATGAACTGTTATCATATAGCCTCTAAATCGGTTTGGTGACATTTTTACAGATATTTTCATACATTTTGAACTTAGTAGGCTATTGAGACAAAAGATGAGCTGTGAAAATAAAAAGTCCATTAATGGCAAACATGTAAATATAACGACATTAATAATTAAATAGCTAGGCTATTATTAATAATAGAATATTCACAACGTAATGTTTGTGTCACTGCACAGTTTTAGCATTATTCTGTCAAATTAATAGGCTAATAGGTTATGCATGATTAGCTATAGCCTATGTAAACAGTTAACAATTTTCTCTATCTCGTAAGCAAAAACAGCAGCTTGGTCGAGAACTATTTATGATAACGCACAAAAGCACGGGTGTCCTGTCAAATGTTTCTCCGAGCTGAAAGATGGACATATTTGTCTATGGAGATCTATACATCAATCTGTGCTGGCCTTGATTCTCCATCGACCCAAATACATAGATTGGCTCGAATTGGCAGCTTCTCATTCTGTCCCGCTTGACACGCTCTCAGTCACAACCATTCCGCCGCAGTGCGCGTGCTATTTTTGCTTCTGTGTAACGTTTCACTTGCTTACAGGAAACCGCTCAACGCGATGACAATAGCCTTTCTTTGAACCGTCGGTCTATTTCAAAGTGCGCGCGCGTGCATGTACGAATACTGTGAAGGGGTCAGGACAGTCCGTGTTATCTCTCCGGTCCTGACGTCAGCGAATGTAATTGGAAACACATACCGGTCACCTACCGTGCGGTGCACCAGATGAATGAAATTCCCGGAATGCATATGTTAGCCACCTGCCTGTTAGTCGCCGCTGTTTCATACTGGTACAGCAGTGAGCTTCTGACAGCGCTCAGTCTGTTTGTTTCAGACTCAGCCCTCAGCGGGGACATGCCGGAACCCGAAGGGACTCGTCGGTCACCACAAGGTGTCCCTTACACCGAACTGCCGCACATCGTCAACGCCGACGAGCTGCATTTGTTCTGCCGTTACTGGGAGCCCGACAGTCCGCCGAAGTAAGTGCAAGACATGACAACACAGACACAGAGATTAGGTCAGGCCTCCTGGGACAAAGTGAATTATCCCTCCGTTATGGGTAGAGCAGAACGCGAGGCTGAAGCGTTCACAAAGCTCATTTTTACCTTGCAATTCATTGACTCATCTAAACTAAACAGTTAATTTAAAACCAACACGCTTTTTACAAATAGGCTATAACAGCGCAGGTTCATATTGCAGTAAACGTTAACAGTTGGTTGATTGCGGTTTCCCGCAGAATTCCTCTTTTATCACAAGATAAAAGAACTGTTGGCACACTCACGTGATGTCTAAGTTGGTGAGAGAGGAAATAGACGAGGGAAGTATCTTTTAACACCCCCCCAACACCCCCCCCCCCACACACACACACACACATATATATATATATATATATATATATATATATATATGTGTGTGTGTGTGTGTGTATGTGTGTGTGTGTGTTAGCTATGCTAAACAAGAATCACATGAACTCACCAAATAATTCAGTAGCCTATGCATTTTTATTCAAATAAAAAATGATTTATGACAAAAATAAATAAACAAAATGCTGTTGCAAATGTATCTTTAAATATGTTGTCATATGAAGATGTCAGGCTAATGTTTCTGATTTAAAGGGTTAGTTCATCCAAAAACAAAAATTCTGTAAATAATTACTCAACCTCATGTTGTTCCAAGTTCCTGTAAGACTTCATCTTTGGAACACAAATTATTAAATTAAGATATTTTTTGATGAAATCTAAGAGCTGTCTCACTCCTCCATAGGCTTCTATGTTATTGAAACTTTTATTAAACTTTTATTTTATTTATTTTTTTTTTCACAAAAAGTGAAGTCTGCATCCAGAGGACACTTTACTATCCCCTGAGGCCAGGAGAGGAATTTGTGATTGATACTGACACATGACAACATGAAGAATAATATGTCCAGATCACATTCTGGACTTTTCAAAATATTAAGTACTTATCAGCTACTCAGAGAGAATGCGATTTCAGAAGCAGCCTGAGTCTTTTTTTAATGAATCAGCACAAGAAATACACGGATGAATACATTGGTTGCATTCTATGAAAAATGAACAGCACTTTGGAGAAATTACATTGTTGATGTAAACTGTCATTAAATGAAGACTCCAGTCATATCAGTCTTCTAGAAAAAGCTGTTTTATTTTCAGTCGGTTCCTCATGGGCTCTGCCCTGCTGACATGACTTGTCATACAATTGTCGGACTTAATAATAAAATGTTTACTTAATTGAGAATTTACATCATATACAGGCAGTGCCTGCTTTCACTCACACTGGTTTTCAAGTGATGTAAAGCCAGTTCCCCATAAACATTGTCATGTTAAAAGAATATACTGTCCTAAATAACTCATCTGGTTTAAGTGAACGAGAGAGCGGCCCACTCAGTATCTATGCAGTGAATGCTGAAGAAAATGTCTTGGTTTCCATGCAGAATTTGAGTCGAAAGCCCCTGCTCATGGCCTCTTTATGACCACTTATAGACACACACACACACAGTAATTGTAAAATAGGTCATTTTGAGAATGTGGTTTTGTGGATATCTTACTGCACCCATTCAGGCAGTTGTATGTCTGTGTGTGTCATGCTTATGTCAAACAGGTTAAACTCTGTTACAGAGCTGTTGTTTTACCATCAGCTATTTGCCCAGAAGTGGTCTTAGTGTAGCCCAGGGGAGCATGCCGTTACCATAGTTACTACCTCTTTTCCTCTCTCAGACTAATTTGATCTCTTTTGCGTGTGAGTGTATATGACGAGAGAAAGAGAGAGAGAGAGAGAGAGAGAGAGAGAGAGGGGAGAGAGAGAGTGTGTGTATCTGTACAAGCTCATGTGCATAATAAATAACAGTGAACTGGTAAACCACAAACCATGTGATCCTCAGTTAAATGTTATAAAACCCCAAATATTTTGTTTTGGAATGTTAAAGATGTAGCATTTCCCATGTGACTGAATGTGTTCGATTCAGAGCCAATAACGTCTACAGCCATCAAACATATTTATATCAAACATCTGAGGGAACGCTATCAGGATCCCCTTTAGTGTTGCTCTATTTCATTCTGTTTATGGTGAAATATTCAGCCTGTATGATCGCATAGGGCTCTACTGCATGGAAAACTCTGGATGCTTTGCATCATTCAGCAATAAATTGATCCAATATGTGTTGTTTTATTTTATGTAACAGCATCCAAATGGTCAAATAATGAAAATTTTTATCCCACCTGATAAGATAATGTTTAGACTCTGCTCTTGGAGAGTTTATATATTCTATATCAGCTCTTTTCAAACTTTTTGATGCCAGTAACCCTGTGAGTAAAAAAATTATAATATTAAATTTACATTTATGCATTTATCAGACTCTTTTATGCAAAGCAACTTACAAAAGAACAGAATCAATTTCTCTAAATATTGCCAAAAATATCCATAATATACAATACCAGGTTTAATTGAAAACTTAGGAAGCAAGATAGAAAAGAGAAAAAAATGCAGAGAAGAAATTGAAGGGTTGTGTTTGTTATTAATATAAATGTTTGATATTATAATACAACACAATTATACAGTTGTTACAAAACATTTAATTAAATAACATTTAATTTAACTCACCCTCAAGCCATCCTAGATGTGACTTTCTTCTTTCAGCCAAACACAATTAGAGTTATATAAAAAATATCCTAGCTCTTCCAAGCCTTATAAGGGGAGTGAATAGTGATTTGAACTGAAGCCCCAAAAAAGTGCATCCATCCATCATAAAAGTAATCCATACGGCTCCATTGGGTTAATAAAAGCCTTCTGAAGCGAAAAATGTCCATTTATAATTTTATAAACTCGAATCAAAGGCTGTGTCCAAAAATCGTATACGTTCTTGAGTAGATACTTATTTTGAATTATTAATTTCTTTATGACTGCTAAAAAGTATGTTCTGTAGTATTAATGTATGTATTATGAATGTAATTTGCCATGTTGTCATTATCATGCAAGTCGATTTCCAACCGAATAATGAATTCTGACCCGACACATGACCTGTTGACGAACACTGAAGAGCAGAGGATAGATCAAAACAAAACACTGCTTGAGAATTAGTAGTCTAAAATGAGAATTAAAAAGAGAAATGCTTGAGTTTGTTGCCCAGCTCTATTTGTTTGAACCGCTTATACTCTTACCTAAACTTACGTTTAGGTTACCTAAACTCACGTTAAATTTACGCTTATGTTAATATCTTAAATGAACATGCATTGACAGGCCTAAAAGTACATTTTTATAAAACCTTTTTTTTTTTCTGGACCTTCTAGCACTCGCTTGCACCCAGGTGACATCAAACCAACCTTTGAAAGTAAACATAAACGTAGTTGGGTTCTCTGTTGGAAGTTGAACTTCCACTTAAAAGAATTAATGTGAGCAGCTGAAGTAACAAACTGTTTACAACAAATTCAGCGATTGGCTTAAGAAGAATGCCTCTGTTCACAGTCCAGACATCATCTTACACTGCTTCTTTACAGTCGCTTACATGTTCATGTCCAGTGCTGATGCTGCCAGATGCAACAAGAGAAACAGGAAGTGGGTGAAAGTTGAAAAGACCACAGTAGCTCATTGTATGACCCCTGTAATGATTGACAGATCGCTCAATAGATAATCTGGGCATTGAACCCAAGCAAAGTGAAGTGAAACACACTCTTACACAGTCTGATAATTGGGTCATGCCAGTCAGCGTGTTTCATTCTCTAGTGTCTAATGGCATTTGGAGAAGAATTCCTTTACCAAACATGGATATTTATACAGCTGCCAGTGCAATGCCAAAAGACACACACGAATTCGGCCCTCGCTAGCGTAGCCAAAAACTGTACGTGCACACAGAATTTCATTATCTATTTATCTCAATTCTGCTTTGATGGTTGTTGCTTTGTAGATCCGTTTTGGAATTCCAAAGACGTGCACACACACACATAGCAAATACACACAGTGTCCTCTCTGTCTGCCTCGCAAACTCCATTCCCAGGGTTCAAGGACTAAAACCTTTTAATCTGAACATAATCATGACTACAAACGTTTCCATTTTAAATTGAGTGGCTTGAGTGAATATTTCTGTGTATGATAGGGAAATGAATCGAAAGATTAGCAGATTCTGCAAATAGAAATAAACCTACACACTCTTAGTCCTCTGAGACCATGTGAGCCCATTATACATTTACAAAGACTCTTTTTGTTACTGGTAAGAGGCTGCTTTGAGGTCATAACAAAATCTGCAACAGTGAAGACCTAATAAATCTAGATTCCCCATCTCCCTCCTTCATCTCTTTCTGTCTTATTTTGTCTATGTTTTAGTTTTGTTGTGAGATACTAATGAGTGTATTTTGTTATTCTGGTGTGAGATGTAGGATGTGTCTGTATTTCGCTTTGGGAACTGAGAAAGAGTTCTGAATAATATCAGCAATGAATTTCGCTTCCATTAACGGTTCTTGCACGTACATTTCCCACCGATGCGGATGCAGACTATTTAACAATCGCGAGAAAACGGCCGGGTCCTCCATCGAAATTGGGTCTCCATTAGGACCCCAAGTGATCTCTTTGGCTTAATGAACTTTTAATGGGTACTCTCTTTAGTGGCTGATTTTAATTTTTGTGATATGTCACTTGAACTACATTACAATAATGCAATTTTTCAATATCAAATTCAGTATTTCAAGATTAATGTAATGGTTCAGTTATTTGTTTATTATTATAAACAGTTTATCAAGTGAAATTTTTTTTATTTTTTAATTGTACAATATATAGTAAGCAATTAAATATATATATCAATGTCGTTTGTGTGTACGTAGTAGCATACAATTTATAGCAGATAGTTGAGGGAAACCGATTTCTCACGAACACCTCGCTGCAACAGTGCCACTGAATCTACAACCTGAAACAGACAGCGTGACCATTGTTGCTCAATTACAGAGCGAGTGTGAAAATTCATCGATTCCCGATGAAAATAACTCAAGGACAGTCAAGAGTTCAAACACATACAGTAACTTTGTAAATCTGTGTATATCCATTTGTTTGTTAAACACATTTTTTGTAAATGAATTTATTGTTGAAGATGTCTCCTCATCTAGCAATGAAATTGCATTTGAAATGTTTATTTCTCTTAAAGAAACTGTTAAGGAACTGGAATTGTTAGGAAGAATCTCTGTTCCATTCTTTACGATTCTTAGCCCAATTCAATAATTAGCATTTTTCCTCCCTCAGGGCGCTGGTGTTTATTGTCCATGGAGCAGGAGAGCATTGTGGGGGATATGCTGACATTGCTCACAGTCTGACCCAGCATGGCTTTCTGGCGTTCGCCCACGACCACGGTTAGTGGCAGACTCCTAATCAAACTTCTGAAATCCCAAACATACAGATTTGTTGGTTAGCAACGGCACAGCAGTGTTTTGGGTGGTGTAGGAGGGCGTGCTCTTTATGAGGCTGTGAGAGTGTGGGGTGAAAAATGTATTTACGCCCACATTTGATTCCTGGTAATTCATCCACCCTGTTTTCTTGACATTCATAACAGATGTTGTGGGAATGGAGTCATGGACATCCTGGGTTTAGAGTGGGGGATGGAGTTGAGAAATGACAGAAATGAAATTAAACGAGAGAATATAGAATATATAGCAGGTGCTATGTGTACAGAATGTTAAAGAGGTTTTGTGGCAGTGCCATGGTAACTAATGATTCACACAGAGAGACAGCAAGCCGCCTTGTGATGAGCAGTTGGGGTTCTGTGAGTGTGTGATTTGACTGTCTGGTATCTCTGTGTGAGTAATTGGTTCTATTGAAATACAACAAACAGAAATCATTACAGTCAGTCTCTCTCTATCTGTTTCTTGATCTCTTTCTGTCTCTCTGCTCCTTTTGACAAGCGGTTTCACCTCTCATTATATACAGTATATACACACCACATGCTTTTCGAATATCTATTCTATTATTTTTTTAGTTGTTCCATTATTCGTTTTATGTTAATTTGATTAAATGCCATGTCAAAAAAAAAAAATAAATAAATCCTGAGCTCTTTGTGAGCTGTTGACATAATTTTGTGATTGACAGTCCTCTGTTATCTGCTGTTTAAAAGGAGAGCTGATATATAAAGACAGGGGGAAATGAGGGAAAAATAAGTTTGGAGTGTCATTCTCTTTCTCTTTCTGTCTCAGTTGGTCATGGGCAAAGTGAAGGTGAGAGAATGGATATCAAAAACTTCCAGATTTATATCAGAGACTCACTTCAGCACATTGACATCATGAAGGGCCGGTACCCCAAGCTGCCTGTCTTCATCATTGGACACTCAATGGTAATATACATTTTGAAACCATCACCCTATATTTGTTTCGTCTCTTTTTAGCTATTTTCTGCTTTTTGTTGTTTATTAGCATGACAAACAATCCTACATTTTCATTATACAAGCTGTGGCTGAGGTTACTTAAAAAGTACAAGACCAATGCAAAATAAACGAGATAAGTAATAAAACTATAACATAAAAGAAGCATAAATTATATGAATAATTATAACAATAATAACAAGAAATAATACGTGGTTATACTTTAAGGCAAGAGAAATAAAAACGCACTTGTATTCCGCTATCTAGCAGATTTTAGGCATTTTAATATTTTATTGTGTGATGGATTTTCCCTGAACTTGACTATCCTACAATAATACTCACAGTCGGCCAAGTCTTATACCCTATCGTGTCTACACATCGACGTCGGCTGAGTACTAAACCTATCCTATACCCTAGTGTGTTTACACATCGACGTCGGCTGGGTACTAATCCTATAACCCTAGCACGTCTCCTGTCGACGTCGGCTGGGTACTAATAATTCTAACTTACTTGTTCTTGCTGCGCAGCTAAAATGACAGACAGGCTTTAGTAAATGTCCTTCAGATGCTCTTTATTTCAGCAGGGAGTTCTCAAGCAATACCCAGACACACAAAAAAGAATCATCATGACTAATTATTTCATTGTGACTGATCATGTCACACTCTATCAATATGATTGGTTACATTGTTTAAAGCAAGCCCCATCCCCTCATCATCCTTTGTTAGTGACATCAGCAAAAATATCCTATATCCTCAAAAACAGTTTGTAAGGTGTTAACATTTCAGTCAATCACGTCTTAGTACAGTAAAAGAACAAAACGTTCAGTTCATTTTCAAAGTTACATTGACCATGGTTACATTAAGTCAAATGTTTGTTAGTTGGTTTGTTCATATTGAAAGTTCATCTCATGGCTACATCCTAAATGGAAAGGAAGTAAGATTTATCTTGTTTTATTGTTAGATCTAGAATGGAAAGTTAGTCACCTTAAGACAAAAAAGTGGAAGTATATGATAGATTTTATCACATGATAGAAATATCAAATATAATTAATAAACATAATCTTATCGATTAAAGTTTCTACGACAACTGTACATATTGATTTGCATTGTATTGTATTCATGCATTCATGCAGCTCGATTTTAGCAACCAAGTTTTCAGCTCATTTGTCTGCATTCTCACAAATATGCAAAGGACTCATATACATATTTACAGGTTTCCTACGTTTATATTAAAATTCTTTCCAAGAAGCAGACATCTCAAAAAGATGTAAATATTTTTTGTCTGGAAATTTCTACAAAAACATTTAATACTATGTTTAATAACTATTCAAAGCCAACTACAACTGTTGATAAAGTCAAAGTAAACTATTTCAGACTGTCTTTCAGACTGACTCACAGGGTGGAGGCCACAGGAAGAACCATTTGCTTTTGCTTTTTTTCCATTTCCCATGTTCAGTGTGTGTTAAACCCAAACTATGGATGACTGAATATAAACAAGAATGCAGCTGAAAGCTATTTAGTTTTGTTTTTATCCAACAGTTCCTAATAAAACAGACCAGCTGCATACCCAAGACACTTTATGAGCCATATACAGTAGACTAGAAATGTGTCTGGATGTATCTATACGCTGTATTTTTTTGAACAATACAAAGCTGTGTTGTAGTGATGGGCATTCTGGTAAAATAAGAAATCCTTCATCTACTGCTAATGCCCATAATGCACCTCTCTCATGTTCCTTCAGAGCAGATTATCAATCTAGATAATGTAATATGTTTTTGCTGCTCTCCATCTACCTCACTTTCCTTGAACTGTATTTAATTCTTCCCCTCTTTCTCTCGCTAATCTATTATCTGATGGAACAACAGGCTGTTTGGTCCTTATATAATCAATTACAGCCTTAAATCTTTAATAAGAAAATGAAATTATTTCTTGCTACATCCAGTCGTGGGATTGTGTGAGTGAACTTTTCGCTCTCTGTGACCTGAGGAACTGAAGCTACCGGCTGAATAAACATTTGCTTTCCTATCACGTTTACATAGGAAAATGCTCAGTGTCATATAATAGCGTGTGTGTGTGTCCTGCTAAACCCTACTGTTATGGCGACAAAATGTCTCCACAAAGATGGCAATATCCAAAATGTTGTCCTTGTCCTTGTGGGGACATTTTTTGGTTCACATAAGGAAAAAGGAACAGCTTATAATTTTTTTTTCTGTGACGTTTAGGGTAAGCGTTAGTGTAAGGGGATAGAATGAACAGTTTGTACAGAATAACTATAAAACATGAAAATACAATGTGTTTTTGAAGGAAAGGCATGTACAGATCAGTGTGTTTTACTCCCAGTTACTCCCAGTGAGGCATCAATTCTAATTAAAAAACAATGACCTCATATAATCAAATCAAAGCAGACCACCTATTTTCTTGATGACGCTTTAGTGTTAATGTGCATGCAGTTGTGTGTGTCTAAACTGAGTGTGTGTTTGGGTTTGTGTGTCTAGACTGAAAGTGTTTGTGTGTATGTGCGTTACTTTAAACAGACCATTATTGGAGTCTCTTAGAAATGTGGTGGGAACTGCTCTTTAATCTCTCCACCTCTTTTGAATCCTGCCCTCTACTCATGAATATTCATAGATAGGTTCATAATAGAAGATGAAGAAAGAGAAGGAGCAGAGCATCAGAAAATTACAAATTAGGGGCTTCTCACTCAGATTTACTCACGTGTGGAAGTAAAATTGTCATATTTATTATTCAGTGTATTACAGACACAATTTTAATGCAGGGGTTTTCAAACTTTTATATAGGCAGCTATATATATATATTGATGTATGCAAGACACCTACAATTAAGCATATTATGGCTTTTATATTATTTTGCCATAATATTTTATACCTACTTGTGCTGTTAAATAAATAAATAAATATAATTTAATATAATTTTTCTATTTAGAAGTACTAAGTAATTTTTTTTTCAATAATCTGTTTTCAATAACATGACAGGGTCTGTTTGTTTTTACTACAGGGAGGGGCCATTTCCATTCTGACCGCATGTGAGAGGCCGCAGGATTTTGCAGGTGTGGTTCTCATTGCTCCCATGATTCAAATGAACGCTGAATCTGCTACACCCTTTAAGGTAAAAAGTCACTAAACACACTATAGTGACGGCAAATTCTTCTTTCTTCCCAATTGTTTCCATTTATAAATCAGATCTGCTGCCCCCTGCAGTCAGACGGTTAAATGCAATCAAATAACAATAGCTTTTAAATGTCAGCTGTCAAATCATTGCAGAAAAGCTCAGTGTTTTCATCTATTCAATCATAGATGCCTCTCTGTAATGGCATTTAAATTCTGTTTTTTTAGTGCATGTATGAAATCAGTTCCCATCACATTTCAACTATGAACGAAACATGTTTAAATCGCATGTAACAGATTTTGAAAAGTAACTATTGTTTTATCATATAAAATACTCACAGTTTTGTAAAATATTTAGCTTTTTTTAAATAATAACAAATGTGACTTATTGATAGATTTTTTGAGTATTTGTCCAGATACCTTTTTAGGCAACGGTATGTTTAATCACTGAACATTTTCATTTTTAATAGCTGTTTCATTTGTAAATCTCAGAATGTTTCTATGAAGAATTTTAAATATGTAAATATTTAGTCAATTCAATCATTCAGTGTCTGATGCAACAGAAATGTTACTGCTGCTTTTAGATGTTCAGGTGTCTGAAGTAAATCATCTGTGTGTTCTTGGATTCTTTGCAGGTTTTCGTAGCAAAAATTCTAAGCCGCTTGACTCCAAAACTCTCTCTCGGCTCGATCGAGTCAAGATGGGTCTCACGGGATCCCAAACAGGTACAGGAATGTATGCGAAAGGTCTTCTGTAGAAGTGGGGAAATGTGTATGTGTGTAAATTTTACACTGACAGTTTATGTTTGAATAGGTTAAAGTAGACTATCTGGCAATGTTCTTATGTTATGTAAGCTTTTGAAACAGTATTTACACAGTAAACATACTCTTTCAGAGTGAGGTACATACGGATGAAAACACACATGAATGTAATTTTCTTCATAGCTTGGCCCTGGAATACTGTTAAATTGACAATAACAGCTTGTGCCATTTATTCAGTCATAGTAGACAACATAAACATCTTACAGTACAATAATAATTTTAATTTTAATTGTGAAAGAAATTTGATATGCTTAATTGTTCCCTGTTTATGAAGTATAATCTTGAGGAATGAGTTACTGCTATTAAGATCATATTTGAAATCCTACATCTTCTCCTCCTTAGGTGGAGGCATATGACACAGATGAGTTAAATTATCACGGAGGGTTGCGCGTCTCATTCGGAATGCAGCTGATGGATGCGGCTTCTCGCATTGAGAGAGAATTACCCAACATCACGTGGCCCTTCTTTATTCTCCATGGCGACGCCGACAAGCTTTGTGACATCAGAGGCTCTCATCTGATGTATAACGAGGTCAAGAGCACTGATAAAAAACTCAAGGTGAATCAAACGTGCATAAACATTGACCAAATTCTGTCATCATTTACTCACCCTCATGTCTATGTAAACCTCCATGACTTTCTTTCTTCTGTGGAAAACACACAAAAATAATGTCTCTGTGTTTTGTCACTGACTTTAAAAAGCAGTTCTTTTTGAAAATATCATCCTTCAAAATATTACTTTGTGTTCCACATTAGAAAGAAAGTCATACAGGTTTGGAATGACATGGGGGTGAGTAATTGATGCAGGGACTATCCCTTTGAACCTGTGAAAACGGTCTGAGCTGTTGTTGTGGCAGTAGATGTTTCGGATATCACAGAATAACCTGATCCAGATGCACATTCTGTACTCCACTTAAATAAAAAAACAACTCCATGTTTCAACAACTTCAGAAGAACTCACAAAATCTGTGTGTGTTTCTATGATGAACAGGTATATGAAGAAGCCTACCATGCCCTGCATCATGACTTACCCGACACAGTTGAGTCTGTCTTAAAGGAGGTGAGCACCTGGATCCTGGAGAGACTCCCCACCCCCCATGGGTCTTAGCTGTCAGTCACCGCATGCACACTTGGCTAAGCCCCGCCCTCTATCAAATCTTTCATCTCTACTGACTAAGGGATGTTTGATTGCACTACATGCCAACTAAACTACCCTCATTAAAATTACCTTGGTAATGCAAGAGGCCTTTGACCTTAAGTTCCAATTACGCTTTAGTATGGCCAGTAAGGGCTCTTCGGGAGTTTATGTTCTGTCAAACTTCAAAGGTATCATCACAACAGGGCATGGTGCCTCTGCAATATAGAACACAGCTACAATTTGCTCTTTGTGATGTCCACTGCTCATTAGAGATGCAGTGCTGCCCCCGCTGGACA
The DNA here is from genome assembly GCF_016745375.1 of Pimephales promelas. The sequence goes on from NW_024121099.1 coordinate 48,080,386, forward strand.
ACAGCAGTACTGCATCCTGCTTTGAGCACAGTTACCAAGGCAACTCAACCATTGCCTATGGCTTGGCAGAAAAACAAACTGAACCTACAGAATGAGAATATGGTAATGCTTTGAGACATTGAGAGAGCAAAATGTTTGCTGGACAATTTTAAAATTGCTCTCGAAGAGATCAATTTTTAGATAATCTCTAACAGACACATCTATGCAGGAGATCACAGATTCCCACATGTACACTATAAATAGCCACAATAAGCAGAATTAAAAACGTTTTTCAGCTTTTATGAGTTTCTTTTGGTGGTTTGACTGTTTCAAACACCCCAGACTGTTCCATTCCTTTGAGTAAAGGGAGAACTGGCTGTTCTGCAGCTGTATTTACTGAATATGAAACCTATTTGCAGCTGATTCTTCCTTGTAGGCTCTGGAATTGTAATATCTCATTCCTTTTATTATGAAAGTGTTACGTTACTAAATTAATATGTTACCGTTGATAATTATAGTATGTTCACAATAGCTTTTGACCTCATTTTACGCCTCAGGATTCTCATGGGGTTCGTAGCTCTAAACATGAAATTGTAAAAGGTCAGTCGTTCACACCAGCTTAACGTTTAACACGACTGTTTTGATTCTTACAAAGGGGAGTTTTGTGACAGAGATTTTCCTGTTATCTTTCCTGTTAAGGCATTTTATCAATGAATATGGATCAATGAAGGTTTTTTTTATCACTGAATGTGGCACATTTTTAATGGAAGCTACACGCAAAAACTTTCTCTTGCTGAATTTTATATATTGTCATTTAGCGCTCTGACTAAGATCAGAAGGAAAATGACCGCTATCCGTGACATGGACAGAACTGAAATGCCCAGCACAAGACTGTAAATAGTGTGCATGTTTGTGTGGGTTTTGGAGGGAGACTATGTAGAGATAGGCTATATGGATGTCTGTTTCACACGTAAAGTATATTGTCTCTCCATCATTTGAAATGGATCTCATCACATGTACGTGATATGTAATACATCTAATGAGAGTTTGTAGAAGAACTAAATCTTTATCACTGATAATCCTTTGTGACTTTGACTGTTTCCTAAGGTGAAAGAGCTAGGAGCACGGCTAATATTCTCAAGGACATTATCTTTACATTGGGCAATAAATATAACACATTATTCATTTGGATTTGAAGAACTGTCCATTTGAGTCGCTTGCCTTTACTATGACATCTAAAATTCTCTCCTACATTTGCACTGTCCTAGTAAATGGCACATTTAATATAGATTTTTTTTTCTGAATGCTTGCATAAATGCTGTAATATATTAAAAACTGAAATCAAATATATAATGTGATTTAAATAGTAATGAATATGGTCTCTGAATTGTAAATTCTATAAAATAATAAATTAGAAATGCTAAATGATATATGGCTTATGTGTATTTATTATTTTTCAAAATGATCCCAGCACTGTGGACTCTACTTTGTTCAATTATCTGTGAAAGATTTTTTTCTATTGGTTTGTTGATTGATTAATCGATTTATTGATTGGCTGATTGATTGGAGTGATTGCATGCATGTGTGCGTTTAAATTATCATAGATTTACAAAGATGTGCAATGACTTGGGTCATATGAGTTATGGTTAAGCCCCTGAGGCTAAGGTACCAAAAATCCCCAAGCTTCTTAAAAGCCCCTTTTATATAATACAACAGAGATTTGTGGCAGCATCTTTCAGATTTTAGAGCCATAACTAATTATGCCTGGAAAAAAAATAGTTTGTAGTGTCCCGTGAAAATTCGCTATAAAGATCTTTTTTAGTAACCCCGATTTGTTCTAGAAAACTGTCATTTGAATTCATGAATCTACTCCATGTTCCCCTTGGTGCACATCTGTCCTAGTTTCTTTAACTAGGCAACAGGCGTGTGATTTACTGTCAGTCTTTAGACTGCCATGTGGAATTTGCTGCCTTTTCCCTGTGTTTTATGTTTATTTTATTAATTTAAACATGGCCAAATGTGTTAAACACAGCTGAAAAGTTTCTCAAATGGTTGCCTTCCTCTGTTCTGTGATGTGCGTTCGTGACTCTCCTATTCGAACCCGTTCATCAAAATGAACGAATCTTTTCCAGAGTTAACTTGTTCATTTTGTTCGTTGAATGAACTAAATGATTTGTTCATTTTGATAAACGAGTTTGAACAGGAGAATCACGAACGCGCATCACAGAACAGAGCAAGGTGATCAGTTGAGCTTATAAAACTTAAACTTTGTAATTTTTTTATTAAATGAGCGATCATTACGCTTGATAAGACCCTTATTCATCCTCTGAACTCGTTTTAAGCCCTTTGAACAGTTTGCAGTCTGTCTTTTGGACCTTAAACCGTTTGGTTCCCATTGAAGTCCATTATATGGAGAAAAATCCTGGAATGTTTTCATCAAAAACCTTAATTTCTTTTCTACTGAAGAAAGAATGACATGGATATCTTGGATGACATGGGGGCGAGTAAATTATCAGCAAAAGTTTTTTAAAAAAAGTGAACTACTCCTTTAAGAACTATTGAGGCATTATTACTATGAGTTACTTTTTGCCCCGCAGGGGGCGCATGGGTTCCTCGAGGAAAATAACTGGAGGATTTAAAGGTAGGTTATGTGTGGCCATGGTAACGGCTTTACCTGCGACCTGAATGGAGGAGACCCGAGAATAGGAATAGATCAACTGCTCTATATTTACTGACAGGGAACTCCTCTCCTGGCGTTTGTATTTCATGAATTGTTAATCTGAAAAAAAAAAAAAAATGTTTTGCCATGGAGCACTTCTAGGAATCGACACAGATTATAGCTTTGCTTTATATTTTCAAAGTAGCCTAAATCAAAAGATAAGCTTTTACTTTCGATAATACGCTCTATGCTTGCATATACAACGCACTTATAGAATTCATGACTCAAGACCGAAGATTCGTGTAAAATAAACTGCTCCACCGAGAGGACTTTATCGATACTTGTGTTCTTTTTTATTCACTTATGTTACAGAGAGTGCTTCCGTATATTTCTCTACGCTCAGCTTTGCTTGAGTTCAGAATTTAGCCCTGAAACCACCCCAGAAGCCTCTTCACCCACTTCCTAAATCTCGCGAACACGCTTCAAAAGGGGTGGAGCTTCAGTCTCATGCTGCTTTACGATTGGTCATTTTCGAAGTCCATCAGGGCTTGACGCTCGCTCTCGAACTCTGACCGCGCCCCCGAGGCTCAGCGGCTCGCGGTGGAACAGGAGAGAGTGTCCGCGCCTTCTCAGGAGGCACCAACGGTCTGTTCTTATTGGAAAAAACAAGAATATTTCAGCTCATTCATGGCGAAATTAGTTTTATTCGACGCTCAGAACCATATTCATTCCGGACCGCGGCTCTGACAGCGACAGGCGACGAGAATATCCGCAGCTCTCAGCAGTTGGAGTTTACCGAGGATTTTCACAGCAGTTTCGAGCTTGGAGGCGCGCGAGTGCCGGTGTCGTCGTCTCCGTGAGCGCCTTTTCGTGCTTTCTGGTGACAGCTGACACTTGTTCGATTTCCGAAGACTAGAACGCCTGATCTGTCTCCCCCTTTCTGGTTCACCGGGTGTCCCTGTCAGTGCCGGGCAGCCTGCACACTCACCCCGGCGCGGCCTCGCTCCTTACCGAGTTCCCGGCGACTACACAGCTACCTCCCCGGTAGAGCCAGTTACCCACACTCCACTAAAACACCTGCCGTGTTTAGAACTACCAAAACCAGTGGATCCTAGGAGAAATAACGGACAAGAGAGACGCGGATCTGTGCGCGGGTGATATAACTTAAGACAGACAAAGCTGTCATACAACATTTCAACAGATCTCTGAATTTACATATTGAGTTTTTTTGGCTTCTTCTCTCGAGCATATCCGTTATAGAGGTAATAGACGACAAAAAGTCAATTATACAAACTAATCACGCATTGTGCAAAGGCAAGGCCTCGTCTGCTAACTCCGATAGCTAACGTTACATCGCTAACTCCCAGCCTGGGTTTAATCAGCTTCTAATCTTATCAACCGCTCTTTTGACTCTTATTCATCGCTTATTTTGTTGCATACGACACAATAGCGAAGCTATTTTAATTTATTGTTAACGTTCAACGCACAGGACGACATTCCTAGCCAAGAGATCTCTTGAGCTAAAGCAGGAGGAAACAGAGCTGTCAGCCTTTATTTTCTACTACTCGGCCTGATTAACTCCAACCTTGAGAAACAAACCCCCCCGGTGAAGAATCTTATGTGTTGTGTTGTGCTTGTTTCAGCTGACCTTTGCTACCAAAATTAACTAAGTCCCTCGCGAGCTTCTTGCGCAGCAACCCGCTGCATGCACTGATACGGGGAAGACTTGATTTATATTTTTGTACCATAGTTCAGGAGTCATTTAGATATCTAGTCAAATATCTGCACAAACCTACTACTGTTTAGCCATGAGTATTGAGATTCCAGTCGGTCTGACGGAGCTGCTTCAAGGCTACACCGTGGAGGTGCTGCGCCAGAGGCCGCCGGACCTGGTGGAGTTTGCCGTGCAGTATTTCACCCGTCTGCGGGACACCAGGAACCAGGACGGGTCCGGGGTCGCCACCGCCAAAACCGGGGGGAAGGGAGTGATGTTTGATGGCGAACCGATGCAGACCGAGTCGAACGGCGATGACGAGGACGAGGACGATGACTCAGACTTTGAGCGTGAGTGCCTTCTTTATTGAATCAGCTTATTACGCTACCTGTAAAAGAGGAAGATATTGCTGATTGAGTATGTTTTAATGTATATCGTGTTTGCACGGCTAACAAGGGTGTCAGATCTCCCTTGAGATGGGTAACGTGAGGAAAAGCCTTATCTAGGCTGTTTCCATGGCACTCGCTCGAGCTCCCATCCAAGCGCTTGATTGACAGAGTGACAAGTGGCGCCCGCACAAGGTATCCCCAGAATGCATGCAAAATTAAAATGGGACAGTATGCACGTTTAATAGATTTGCATTAATATTTATGCATATCTGTTCTTGAACAGAGACGGCTGTGGTGTGTGTGATCGGTCTAGCGTTGTTAGCCCATTCGTGCTGTATGAATTGCATGAATGAATGGATGCTGGATGGCCATTGAGAATGCTAACAGAGATTTTTCATAATGGAGAGAGGTGCGCTCGCGCACATCAAAGCAGCCCCTCTTTCCTTTCATGCAGTGCAGTGCAGAGCGAGCAGCTGCAATAGCAGGCAGATTTCACTGGCAGACATGCAAGTCATCATTTGTGAATTAAAACATTAAAGAAGTCATTGAGTGAAATCTGTGAGAACAGTGAGAAAATGGATACAGGGATTGTTACACATTCCTAAATCGCTTAGGCCCATTAGGCTATAATGATCATATTTCATCAAACCGCATGATATACAGTCTGTGTGGATTGTCTTAGGCTGATTGTTTAATATTTAATTATGTAATTGTTTTCACATCCTCTTACAAAACGGATTGGGGAAATCAATGCCAACTGTGTGTTAAATCTGATCTCAGATCAGTGAGTGTGAAGGTTTATGTGCTCTTTCAGTGGTTTGAATTTGTGCAGGTACATCATTCTCTTTCCGCATCCTAATATTCATACTTCACTGCTATATTGAATGCAAAAATCACTATGAAAAATTATAGTCTGACAGAATATTTACCATATTTGGTTGGACCATTTTATAGGCCACTTTTAATATGCACTGCGTCCAACAAGATTCTGAAGTGTGCAGCCAGTTTCATATCCCACAATTCTGTGGGAAGCTAACAAGCTTTCAGATTTGAAAGGTTGGTAAATTAAGAAAAAGTTGAGTGGCTTTTCTAGTGCAAGAGTTGTAGTTACCAAGAAAGTTGTTGTTATTGTTCTTATTGTTGTCACAATTATGGAATTTCTAATTTCGTTATGATAGATATTCACTAGACCACCACGAGTCAAGGATGCATGTTCTTGACATGAGAGCAGATGTTGTTGAGTTGAACAGAGATTAATATTTTGTAAATAAAGTGGTAAATTTAGTTTTTTGCACAAGCAAAGCACTCGCTTTGGTTCATAAATTTGAGGTTAAACCACTCAAGTCACATGGATTTACCTTAATGATGTCTACTACCTTTCTGCGGCTTGAAAGTGATAGTCGCGTAGGCTGTTAATGGAGCGTCAGAAAGCTCTCAGATTGAATTAAAAATATTTTTATTTGTCATCTGAAGATAAACAAATGTCTTATGGGTTAGCGCAATTAGCTAAGAGAAAGAAGTCAATTTGGTACTTGAGTGGTTTAAGAGGCGGCTTTATGTATGCACCTCTTATATCATCAGTGGTGTGTGCTCTTTTATTGTGATCACAAAACTGCAGGATGGTATGAGTAAAATTATGTGAAAATACAATACCCACATTCAGGCCCTGTAACACCAACACTACTCAACCAGAATGCATGAAACTTTTTATAAGAGTATATAAGGTTTATAAGAGTAAGCAGGTGTGTGTCAAACTTTAAATTCGCCTTCGGAGAGAAATGAGATTGAGAAAGTGCTGCTGAAATAGGTGTTTCGATACTGCAGAAAAATAGTATTGGAATCGTTTCAGATATTGACACGTATCGAAATATCAATATTTTTGACACGAGTCACTAGTTATTATTTGACAATACCTGAGTGGATTACTTTCACAGATATTGTTAGGATGTCATAGACCAAAAACTTCTGAGAAAATGGACAGTGCCAACTGCCAAGTTGGCAGATTAAATATGAATGCATTTTCAGACAAAGTACGAGTTTGTATTCATCCAGTTCAGGTAGATCAGTTAATTTGCTAAGATAGTCGTCCACACATCCAATCATGATCGTGAGATGGGTTCTGCATTAGACACGTGTTGTTCCATAGCAGACCTTATGTGAGCTGAGGAATGCAGAGCATGCTTGGGCATGTTTGAAGAGTTAATGCATAGGTAAGACCATCCCACCTTGATCTTTCTTACTTTGCGTCATGCTGTCAAGAAAACATCTACACATCCCTAAGAACTGGTAATGTATCATGCAGAAGTTTGGATGGATTTGATGCCTTGCATATGGTGCATATTTGCTCTGATGGAAGACTTGAATACTTTATCATGTACAGTGCTTTATCATGTATATTGTTGGTTTCTGTGAGAATGTAGATTTATGCTCACAATTGGTTTTGGGTAAAGAGTATTTGAAAGTTTTGTTAGCAGTTTCAGCTGTTTGCTCATTTCCACTAGCCTGGATGCCAGCCTGAAACCCGCGCACATTTTTTGGTCAGGAAGTTCGGTCAGGACTCGATTCATTGAGGAGTAATTATGATCGGTTCAGAAATCGACGGGCCAATCAAATTGCCAGGGTGGGTTTTATACGATGATGGACAGATGATCTGCAGTTATGTAATCATCACTTTCTCAAATACCCCTTTTCCACCAAAGCATTTTGAGAGCCGGTTCGGAGCCGGTGCCTGTGCGCGAACCAGTTCTTTGTGTTTCGACAGCCAAAGAACAGGTTCTCGGCCAGGAAAACTGGTTCCAAAGGGCACCAACTCTTTCCTGGACTAGAACCGTTCTTTTACCACGTCATGCTTACATTGGGGGCTGGGGGCGGCTTTAGATGCGTTCTAAACATCTTTTCTGACCATAAAATTGGATCGCAAAGCCAGGAGAAACATTTGCAGAAACACGATGTAGTCCGCCTTTCTAATTGTTATGCTTGAAGTTGGTGTGCAAGTGCTTCTATTTGAAAAAAAATTATTGAAAACATAAGTAAAGATGAAAACAGTCACAATATAGAACAAATAAATGGAAAGAAAAAAAAGACACAAGAAAGGGGTACATAACTAATCAGAAAAGATTACATATCAAATGAAAAGATTAAAAGACTTACATATTTCAATTGTTTTTAAAGCCTTCTTGGTACACAAGTTAGAGATAATCCCAAAGTAATGTTGTACTTGCAAGCGTTTCTAGCTAAGACGTATGGCGACGTACACAGTGACGTAACGACATTGTTCCCTGGGCACTCTAGTCAGTTGAAAAACAAAACGGTTTGCAAGTTGAACCAATTCCGAACCAACTTTGAACCAGCACCAGTTCTTTTTTGGTGGAAAATGGGTAATAGAGCACTTGTGTTGAACTGTTTTTTATCAAAGATGACTGCAGCTGGAGAATTGAGATGTTCACGTCTGTTGTGAAAGAAATCGACAGCGCATTCATTTTAAAAGACGAACTGTTAAATGAAAAACTGTAATTATATTCCATCAGTCCTTACATTGTCTACATCAATAATATAATACAATTCAATATATATCACACATTTCATAGTAGGCTAAAATTACTGTAAATCCGTGGTAAATTATGGGAATTTGTAGAGTGAAAAGCCTTCCGACTGTATTTTTGCGCACGGTGTTTCTCCTGTTCGTCAGCGCTGTTTCATCTGCCTTTAAACTGGTTTAAATTACTAAGACATGTGTTCTTTGCTGAATTCAAGCGCTTCTCACTGGATCTAGTGACCGAGGCCGATCGAAGTAAACGCAGCTCGCGCTGCTGTTTGGACTTTGAGCCGAGCGGTTCGTGCGCGGTCAAATGAGTTTCGTTCCGCTTTTGGCAAATAAACATTATCGAACCTTTATAAAACTCTGTATATCGTTTTATTGAGAGAAATTATACCGCGATAATTATCGTTATCGTTTTATCATCCAGTCCTAAATCAATGCAATTCGCCTTATTCACTTGGCGGCCATTTTGAAAATGGAACGCCGCTGAGGGGTACACTCACCCGGAAGGATGCATGCGACGCAGCAGCACCAGCAATGAAAACTCGCAATGCGGACCACCAATCATTCCTGTCTGCCCGAATTAACGATGCAAAATGTGAAGCAAAGTGCCAGTGACTGAAACATCCCCCGGGCTGTGTTAATTAAGGGATACAGTACCTGTATCGGAGGTTTTATCCACGCCATTGAACGTAGGAATGGACGCCTTGCCAGTTTCTGCGAGCTTTCAGCAGCCAGAGGTAATTAACGTTAGTAAGCTAAGCTGTAATATGGAGTTGTTGACTGTGTAAGTTACTATGTTAGATACAATTGTACTTTATTGTTTAGATACACATCCAGTAGCTTACATACACACACATGCATGTAAAACAATCAAATCACGCACATGTATGTAAAAGGAAAGAGGAGAAGTGATTTTAAGGTCTGACAGGGACTGATCCTTACACACTGACAATAATAAGCTGCTATGGTGACAATACAAGTTTACATATATGTATTCATAAAGAATAAAAATAATGATGGTAATGGATTTGTATAGATTCTAATAGTACACAGTCAACTTCCTACAAGCTTGCAGAAACTGAGGTAAATTGGCGTCCATTCTTACGTTCAATGTCGTGGATAAAACCTCCGATACAGGTATTGTATCCCTTAATTAACACAGCCCGGGGGATGTTTCAGTCACTGGCACTTTGCTTCACATTTTGCATCGTTAATTCGGGCAGACAGGAATGATTGGTGGTCCGCATTGCGAGTTTTCATTGCTGGTGCTGCTGCGTCGCATGCATCCTTCCGGGTGAGTGTACCCCTCAGCGGCGTTCCATTTTCAAAATGGCCGCCAAGTGAATAAGGCGAATTGTCCATCGGAAAGATGTGTTTGCTGTCCTTCCCACGGGATTCGGCAAAAGTTTATTTTATCAGCTGTCTCCGATGGTCGCTAAGAAGATGGGACGCATTAAAAACCCTGTGGTTGTTGTGGTTTCTCCTTTGGTTGCACTCATGGAGGACCAAGTAAAGAAGCAGCACTTTTTTTACTACTACTTCCACTTACTGTCACTTACTGTATCGCTTTGCTCTGATTGGTTGTAGGTCTATCCAATTGATTGCAGAGTTGTTTTAGTTTTTTTGTCCTGGTTCACTCAGACACGCCTCATAATCAAAACCCTATAGAGCAGTATCAGACTCACATTCTGAATAGAATACGAGTATGACAAAGTCAGAAGACTTAGGCACTAAATTAGAACACCACCATCGTTTCAACCAAATGGCCTCTACAAAATCCCTTGCCTGAATGCACATAAAGAATGGGCTATATGCACGCATAAGTTCCGCATTTGACGTAAGGATGCTCGTCCATTTCCGGTTGTGTAGATTAAAGCGGAGGAAAACCGGAGAAAACGGGATTATGGCAGAGTCTTCAATATTTGCTGTCCTCCCGTCTTTGAAACGAAACGTACATACGTTTAGATGTAATTTTATATATAGTTATGTTTATTTAATATAATTTTAAAAAGAAGCATAAACACAACGAGGGGTGTCTGTTTTATCTGTTTTTGTGACTAACGTTTCATTAGTATAACTATGGAGTATAAAATTCAATATACATTCTCGGTATTGCATTGGACTCTATGATCGGCGGAAGTTATCGAGCATCCCTAATGCTTCACCGGAAATAACGCCGTGCATAGAGCCCATTTCTGATTTGCCTCAGGCTGTTAAAGGGACTTTATGTCTGATATCTCTGAAAACAAAACAAAAACAAAAAAGCACCCTATATTTACTCTAATAGAAAAGATTTACTGTAAATTAAAGTGAAATAAATTTAAGTATAAAAGAATTGTCTGTCTGGAGGATAGTGTACTCTTTGTTGTAAGCAGGATAATCAGTCTGCTGTTTTAAGGACTCAGAGTCCTTGTCAGATACAACCTGCAAATACCCTAACAGGGTGTCAAAGAACCTGTTTGTGCTGCTCCTACCAGTCAAGTTGCCTGTTGTCAGCATAGGACATACCATGCAATAATGTTTTTGCGTCATCTCGAACTCAGTATTGAGTGTGAACCTTTTTCACATTGCAGACATACGAAACTAAACCTTGAAAAAGAGAACTGTAGTTTTTTTTTTTTTTTCTTCAGGCAGTTAGCATTGTCTCAACCATGATGTGCTGTGTCTGAGAAGGTCTTTATGTCCTTTACTAAGCAAAAATCATGTTTTTGCAATTTGTGGAGAAATAAATATTAATAAAGGGCCTAAATAATTAGTATTACAAAAAGTGCTGCAACGATTAGTCGACTTACTCCACGTGATCGACCACGCAAATTAGTCAGTGGCAATTTTTTTTAGTCGACGTGTCGCATTTTAAAATTGACCGCATATCTATTTTTGGTCTCATGTCTCTAACGGCTCACTGTAATTAACACCTACTGGTTAATATGCTATCCTCTTCCTTCCCCCTCCCCCACCTTCACTGCTTTGATATGAAAAATTGCGGAGACAGGCGATGGTTCTTTCACACTGGGCTCGTTTGCTGCGGTTCGAGCGCGATTGTTCCCGGCACTCCCGAACCCTGGCAGGGTGTCTGCGGTGTTGTAAAAACTATTAAAAGGTAGGAAATGAAATTAGCCAAAATGAAGGGCATTAAAAAGTAATAAACGTCATCTGACAAGGTATTGAATTTTCGAACCCCCATCCAACTAGGCCTATGAGTTTCAATTTGTGTTAAGTGCAGGTCTTTGTTCTAAAATTTGCGTGGATTTGTTTTAGGGCTAGGCGATATATCGCATCACATTGTTATGCGCGTCTCGTCAGTAAAGCCGGTTCCTTGATTAGTAAACCACCTTAACCTGCTTTCAGATGGAGCAGCATTTACTACAAAGAGCCGTAGTTCGCTGACAAGCTGAGCCATACCGCATAAATTATCGCGGACATATCGCCAGCGATAATTTCTCGGCATGCACGCTTGCTCGCTCACTCTAGATTCCGGGAGATTTTGCTTTGAGAACTAATTTGCGTGCACCAGGGAGCCGCTATCAATATGACTGCCAGAACTTCCGCGAGACTTAGGATGTCGGCAAACTGGCTTTTTTGAAGCGCTAACGTTGTCAACCTAACTCGCTGGATATCCAAAAAACTTCCACACCTGTGACTTCAATGAAAGAGGAGGGGGTTCAAGTTCTGTCGATGGGTTTCCTGCATCTGCAGTTGCCAGGCTATCTTTTGAATGGCTGTAAGTTAGAGGAGATTGATCATGGACTCGCAGCACTTCAATATGCTTGTTTTTTTTTCCGGCATGGCAAGCCGAAGGGATGTGACATGGGGCATCGGCGATTACATTTTTTTTTTTTATTCGAAGTTCGAGATTGTAAATTAATTTCGAAAATCGTGACACCCGATTATATCAGTTATGCATTTTTGAAACGTAGGCTACATATTAAAAATGTGCAGAACAAAGAGCTAATTTAAGTAATGAATACAAAAATGTTTAGAACATGATTTGAAAGATTCTTAATATGTTTTTCAACAGGTGACATTTGGCCCTTCAAAATGAAATGCACACAACGAAATAACAAACAATGTTTAGATTAGACGACTAATCGAAAAATTAGTTGAAAGATTAGTCGTTAGAAAATTAGTCGTTAGTGGCAGCACTAGTTAAAGTAATGGCCAAAGTAACATGAATAATTGTCTTTTCCTTTACACTAAGAAAAAGATTGCACTATATATTTATTAAGGTGCAGGAAAAAAAAATAATTCACTGCAGTAGTAAATGCTTTTCTACTTGACCTTTTTTGAGTATTAATCCTTTTTCTTTATTTAGAGTTCAGAAAGAAGAAAGGAAACGTTACATGTTTTTGGCTTTACTACAGGTCCAGTCACATATTAAGAATACGCACCAGCTACTGGCAATCAGAGAAAATGCTTTGGTATTGTTTTCCTGTCTATGTGTGTATTGTTTGTGTGTTTTGTATGCCTGGGTGTGTCTATCTTTTATTCTTCATGTTTGAGGTTTCCGATAACAATCTGGACTTTAGTACTTCCTCCTATCTATCTATCAGCATGACTAACTACCCTGACCCTGTTTGTTCTTCCCACCCTGGTCATTGATTGCAGAAGCTGCATTATAGTGTGGTCATAAGAGCTTATGAAGTGTTATCTCAGCAGTTGGTCATAGACTTCAGGTAATCATTTATGCATTTTTAAGTCCTGCACTCACAGAAAATAAGTTAAGTTAATTAGGTTTAAGAGTTCATATTGCTATGCACTTATTGCATAAACCATCTGTCCAAAAGTGCAACAGGGCTGTTCCCTCTCAAGACATCATGGGTAAGGCCAAAGGTTAGACAGGATGTGGAAGCACTGCACATTATCTACATTGTTACCTACACTATTTTTGTCTCCAATTAAATCTAATTGTTAATTTCCTCTCTCCTAACCACTCAACAGAGTGGGAAACATTGTTCTGATCCCTTGCTTTGCATGTTTGCTAATGACAACACACACAAACACACAAGATTACTCCTCAGCCTTTGTAAGATGTTTCCAGGTCAGTCTGATTAGTGGTGGTGGCTCAAGGAGAGGAGGTCATTGGGACAGGAGGAGTGCATCCAATGGGAGGACTCCGATTGCGAGGTGTATGTTTTGATTGGATATGCCTTGACCTTCAACTAGCACCACATAATACCATATCAGCCAATCAGAGACGGGTTAAAAAAAACAGACAGGGACCTTGTCCAGTCAGGGTGCAGATTAAGCAGACTGATGGCCTTGTCTAATCAGAGGGAGAGCTGACCTCGCCTTTAATGTTCATATTATGCACACAAACACACATTTGCAGATGTTTTAGCCCCACTGAATCCTTGCATATGCTTTTGTGAAGTTTATAGTGTGTTTTTAGTGTGTCTGCTTCTGTTGATCATGTCATGCATGCTCTCTCACTGCAAGTAATCTTCTGGCTGTTAGTAAGGGGTTAAAGCCACAGGCACAGTGTTAGACAGATCCACACTACCTTATAAGGGCTAAAGAGAGAGAAAGGGAGAAATGGATCACTGAGAAAGATAGACAAAGTTTTTAGAGAGTAAGGGAAGGGGGGGGATTCAGACAGCAAGATTGATTGCTTACAGCAGGAAGGGAAGAGAGTGTTTCCCTCTTGTTTACAAGTTGTACAGCTGTTTGGGATTTTATTAGTTAGTCGAGCAGCTTTCTACTCCCTTGTGCTTTTGTGAATGTGTGTGTAGGGCCTGTTTACACCTGGTCACTTTATGCGTTTCCTCTGATCGGGCAGCTATTCGAGATGGATTTAAATCCAACCTCTCAAACCACTTCAGGAGGTGGTTTGAAACTCATTTCATAAGATACATAAAAAAGTAAAAATGCATCTGGTTGTTGAAGCCACATATGTAAATTCTCACGGTAGCTGGATATGACAGCTCTACCTCTGTCGCCACAGATATGACCTGTGGCAAATGAGTAGCTGAGCAAATATCTTTTCAGCAAGCCAACGCACAAACTGCCACAAATGAAACAAAGTTTGCATCCTGAAGCTCATTCAAAATAGAGACTAAATGATTTTACCAGTGCTCATGCCGCTTTCTCTCCTATTGCGGTCTTTGATCTTGAAATTAGCTGATGGTTAGAGATGACCCGATTCACCGGCGCGTGACCGGAACCGGACGTTTTTCACGTGATCAGTCAGGGGGTCAGTCTGACATATGCCGATTTTATGCCGGTCAAATCCACTCAGGCGCTGCATGGTTAACGTCGCAGAACATCAGTATCACACGTGCACATGTAGGAAACTTAGTGAATTACGGCCGTGTCACCCCTTAAATTACACCGCAAGCATGAGCGGTGCATATTTTTTTCAGCTTGCATGTTAAGAAATGAGTGCATTCACACCGGGAGCAGCGCGTGAGCGTCAAGCAGGAGCGTTTTTTTCTTAAAGTGAAGGCACACTTTTGATGAAAAAAAAAAAAGTGCCCCAAAATGCACAGAATTTGCATGTCGTGTAGTTCACGCCTTGTAGTGTTAACGCAGCTTTAGCTTTAGCATCTTGATTGATGCTGTCATCCAGGGGTATCGCTTATAATTGCTATGGTTGAAATGCTTAAAAAAACTCAAGCTTTCTGCACAAAATTAAGCTCTGGTATAAGTCTTCCTTTGCCGATTAGCTTTCCTTAAAAGTTGAACTTGAAAACAGCATGGATAGTAAATTGGCAATGCTAAATTAACAAAATTTGTGGTTTCCATAGTGAAAAGTGCTAGCTTTTTATCTGATTTTATCAGCTTTTTCCCCCGATTGTGTTCCTCAAAGTGAACAGAGTGAATTCATCTCTCATTGACTTTCTATGGTTTAGCTCTCTGTAATTTCACTGCTGGACCACCAATCACAGTGCTCGCTAGGCAAGAAAAATCCTAAAATGGAGAAAACGGATGTCTACACAACACACTGAATAGGCAAATGTAAAGGGTTTATTTCTTTTAAAAAGTTTGATTTTTTTTTTTTTTTTTTTTTTTTTTTTTTTATCAAATAATATAAATGTTAATAATATCATATACTACCATTCAAATGTTTGGGGTGAGTTAGATTATTATTTTTTTTTAACTATTATATATATTATAATATTATTATAAGACATGTTTCTCGAGCACTTAATCAGAATATCAGAAAGTGACTAAAGACTGGAGTGTTTGCTGAAAAATCAGCTTTTCCATCCCACAAATAAATGGCATTGATTTGTTTTATCATAGTTTGGAATAGTTGTTTATGCATGTTGCGTGAGAGAGAAAGCATGAACTGTTTGTAGTTTAGTTGCTGACTCTCACATGACAAGTGATTTTTGCTGTACCGTCACAGAGATGTCACACATTCTGTTTACTTTTAAAATTACTAGTCTCTCTCTCTTTCTCGCTCTCTCTCTTGCTAATATTTACCAGCAATGAGAGAGTGATAAGACTGTGTGTGCATGTGGATATCTAGAATGACATGGAGGGAGATAAGAAGAAAGGACACATTTCGGGTTTCTGTTGCTTGTAGTTACTATTGCTTATACTTAAACTTACAGATTTAAACAAACTTCTAATCCTAAAATATTAAAAACGGGCTGGTTTATACATAATTATGTAGGGATGCACCGATATGAAAATTTTGGCCGATATCGATAACCGATATATCTGCCGATAAACTTAAATCCAAATTTTTATCTAATTTTGAGAGCTTCATTACAGAAACAAAAGTCTCACAATTAATGTCTCACAATTAATCTGCCGATATGACAGATTTGTGGTGCATATGTTGTACCGAACTGTATTTTCATTTTTTGAAGAGATTTCAATCATGTTTCAAGAAATTCATAAACATAAACAGTGCTCAACAAGTGTCTCAGCTGAAGGGAATAATACATTATTTATCGGCTTTAATATATCGGCCACATTTTCTTACCAGGCCGATAATGTTAACATTAAAAAGAACATATATCGGCCGATACCGATATGCTGGCCGATATATCGTGCATCCCTATAATTATGTAATACCTCAAATCATATGACTTGCTGACTTTTTTTTAAGCAGTCATATTGAAAATGGATGAAAAAGTCCTATAGTAGAAGTTTTCACATGGATTATAATTTTTTCCAATCATATAGAATATGTAGACTACTGTTTTTGTAGACTAGTAGACTAAAGATTTTTTTTAATGTTTTTGAAAGCTCACCAAGGCAGCATTTATTTGATCAAAAATACAGTTCAACAACTGCAATATTGTGAAATATTACAATTTAATAACATTATTATTTTATATTATATTTCAAAATAAATTTAAATATTTAAAATTTATTCCTGTGATGGAAAGCTGTATTTTCTCCAGTGTCACATGATCCTTCAGAAATCATAATCTAATATTCTGATTTGCTGCTTAAGAAACATTTCTTATTATTCTTATTATCTTATTATCTTATTATTCTTATTATCTTAAACATTCAGCTCCTTAATATTTTTGTGGAAATTGTGATACATTTTTCAGATTCTTTGATGAATAGAAAGAACAGCATTTAAAAAATCATTTATAATTGTCTTTGCTATCAATTTTGATCTATTTACTGCATCCTTGCTGAATAAAATAATGAATTTAAGGTAGCAATAATAATATTTGTTATTATCGGTGTCGGCCACAATTTTCACATCGGTGGATCACTATATGATGCTCATGCTATATTAGACTTCAGTGTATCTTGCTATATTAGACTCTGTAGTGTATCTTGTGTGCTTCTATATTTGTGTGCTGCTATACTGCAAAAATGCAACTGCAAATGAAATGTGAGAACAATGCTGGTGGGAAAGATTTTCAGTAAATAATGTTATATATTTCAGGACTGTTTGGTTTTTAAGGAACATGATGATTTTGTAATTTTTAAGAGGTTAATCAATTATGGGAAATTATTTTAAAGCTACACTGTGTGATTTTTACCCCCATCTAGCGGTGTAAAGATATATGACCATCCAGTGAATATTAGTTTCTGTTCCTCTCAATTTCGATTTCGTTTTAACTCCTACGGTGGCCAATGTAGTCCAAGATTAACATGGCTTCCAGTTCGACCTCGTCCATGAATGTTAACTCAAACGTAAACGCGAAAGGCGAAGCTTGAATTAACGGGTATGTCCCTCTTTGGCTAATGTACTTTCAAGATGGAGCGTCAACATGGCGACCGACATTAGAACCCCTTACCCATATGTATTTTCAAGGGCATATTATACACTCACGAGAATACTTTATTACTTGAACGAAGTAAATATACATTAATGAGCACACATATTTTTGAAATAACTAAGTGTTTTTAGCTAAGAATAAACTAAAAGAGTTACACAGTGTAGCTTTAAATAGTTGTGTGTGTGTGTGTGTGTGTGTGTGTGTGTGTGTGTGTGTGTGTGTGTGTGTGTGTGTGTGTGTGTGTGTGAGAGAGAGAGAAATCAAACTAATTCTACTGACATGAGGGTGAGTAAATGTCAACTTTCATTTCAAAGTAAATTATGCATTAAAGATTCAAAATGGACCGACTTTGTATATTATTGCCCTCACCCATATTCTTTCCCTTTTCTTCTCTCTCTCTCTCTGGTTGTCAAGAGAGAGTGAGTGGGTGTGTATTTGGGGGGGATATTTGTTATAGTCTTCCTTGTATTTTGTTGTCATGGCAACTTTGTCCACTTGAAATCTCCTACACGTGAGGTTGAAGCACCCCATCTCACTACACTTCACGCGCTCATGCACACACTCATTTCTTTGAGTGCTCTCACAACAAGTCTGTGTATTAAGCCGCCTTATCTTGGTATTGCTCACACACAGTGTTAAGTAATTTGCAAAGAGGTGTAAATCTGAATGCTTGCTTAAGTGTGAATGCACATAATTCTGTGGCATTTAACGTGAGCATGTATTGAGTTTATTGCTGTAAGAATGCGTTTAAATATGATCATACATTTAGTTTGCGAAAATCTATGTTTGTTATAGAGCTGGCTATAGGTTATGAGCAGAACCAGCTCATTTTAAATTAGCTCATTGCTAATTTTACACCAAAGAGTTAATGGAGTGATGGATTGTAACAGTGCCATGGGAAAGGAGGAGGGGGTGCGCGGACCTGCAGGGCTCCTGAGAGTCGTGCTAGTGCACTCAGTTGTGATCGTACACACATAATTGCAATCTCCTGAAACTGGTACAGCCTGTAGGACAGGCCTTTTACTGACCTTACTGAATATTTAACACGCCCACACAGTTACTGAAGGGCACATGTGAAATTTAGAGACTAAATTTGATCGTTAACATTGTCTGAGAGTCTGCAGTTCTCAGCGAGCATAGGGGAATTTGAACAGTCATTAACTCTCTCTGTCTTTCTCTCCACAGCTCCTCCCCCCAGCAGATTTAACCGGAGAGTGTCGGGTGAGTTCTGTTTGACGTCATTGCACTAATCATGTGGTTTAAAGTGTGTGTGTGAGTGTCAGATAAGTGTTCTGCCTTTCCGTCATTTCCCCTAGTGTTTGTTTTATTGTAATTACTGTATGTGACCAGTATGCCCACTCATTCTGCCCCTTTCAATTGTGTTCCAGTAAAAAAAATCCCCTCTTGCACATTATCATATGAAGGAGTCTAGATATGCTACCTATAAAGACATATTTAATGCATGGAGAAGAATACTTTTCTTTCTTTTTTTCATAAGTGTGAAGTTAAGCATTGTCCATTCAGTCATCTCTGTAAATTAAATGCTTCTAGAGCAGAAGTTTTTAACTGGATCCCTGGAGAGCCCAAAAAGGGGTTCTATGTGGCTTGTGGAAAATTTGAGAGAAAATAAAATGTTTTACAAAAAGTTTGCCATACAAAATAAACATCTTCTCAATAGTTAAGATAACTAAATATTTAGTTTGTTTATTTGTTTGTTTGTAAAAATTAAATGCAAGTTGTTTCTTATATATTCTATTATATTTACTGTATACGTATATTTACGGTATATTTACTGTTCAAAAGTTTGGGGTCAATAAGATTTTATTTTTTTGATTGTTTTTGAAAGACATTGTTCAAGGCTGCATTTATTTGATGATAAATACAGTAAAAATAGGTATATTTTCAAATATTATTACAATTCAAAATTACTTTAAATATAGCTTAAATTAACTTTCTATTAAAATTTTAATATTAACTATTTCGCTTAATGCGCATTTGAATGGCACAATAAACCAATGCGAAGCGGCGTTTATCACAGCTTCGCGTCTAAAGCCTTAAAAAAAAAAAAAAGATGTCGTCTTAGAGGCCCCTAATTTTAATAACAAATCATCATTTCACCAGAAGTGAATCAATCAAAACTAACTTTAGCAGGAAAATAAAATTATTGAAGAACCGCTATAAAACCAAACCAAGTTTATCTCTGACATTGTTAAAAGTGAATGAATGAGGATGACTTGACTGTGATGTCAAAGCTGATTTTTTTCAGTCTTCAGTGTCACCTGATCCTTCAGAAATTATTCTAATTCTAAAATATATATATTTTTATATTAATGTTGAAAATGGTTGTGCTGCTTAATATTTTTTTATAAACTGATAAACTGTAGGGTTCTTTTAAACATATTTAATACAATGTTTATAAAACAGCATTTTCTTTAGAATATAAATATTTTGTAATATTATATCTTTACTGTCTTACTCAATAAAGTTATTAATTTCTTTACAATAAATCCTACTCTCTTTTGAAAAAAAAAAACAAAAAAACATTTTAACTGTAGTGCGGTATTTTTAAGCTTTTTTTTTTTTGTGAATAGCCATATACTTAAAATTGGATACATCAAGCTCTTTTTATTATAAAATGTTTTTTCTTGAATAGTATAATTGGATACATTTTGGGTCTTTCGAATAACCCTTTTTGAAATTTTTTGATTCACATGCATGTGGCTTTGGTGAAGACTTCTAAGTAATTAAATAGTCATTTGTTTTCATAGTGTGTGCGGAGGCATTTAACCCTGATGATGATGAGGAAGACTCTGAGCCGAGAGTTGTTCATCCAAAAACAGACGAGCAGCGTTGTAGATTACAGGAGGCCTGCAAGGACATTCTGCTGTTCAAGGCTCTAGATCAGGTACACTCACAAACACACACAGATATGAGGGCTATTAAACTGTATACAGATGTCATCCAGGTTGTGTGTGCAGGCCAGTCAGTCTGGTTTGGTTTGCATGTGCGACTGATCACACGTGCCTTACTTAATCAGTCACTGTTGGTTCATTGTTGGAGGAAATTATTGAACACACTGTTACTTGAACTGATAAGCACTCTTAATTTTCTGCTTATGTCATATAACCAAACACAGTTTTTCCCTGTTTGGTGCACACATAAACATGCGATGTTGACTGATTTAATTTTATATAAATAAAATATTTTTTAACTGTGGTAGTTTCACTGCAGTAAATTAAAAGACGCAACTTAGCAGAGAGTCAACATGGTAAAAAAAGTTACGTCTTTAAATTTATGAAGGTAGATTTGTGTCTTTATTATTCAATCAAAAAAAAATGTTGCTTCAATCAAAAAAAATATTTTCAATTAAAAAAACCTTCACTTCAATGAAAAAAAAACTTTTCAATCAAAGAAAAAAAGTATTTGAATCCAAAAATATATTTGAGACTCAAAAAAATACATTTGAACACTGCTTTTCTTTGATTGAAAATGTTTTCTTTGATAGAAGTCCGTTTTTTTTGTTTAAAGCAACCTTTTTAATTAAAGTAACATTGTTTTTTGATTGGACCATATAATGGGTAGGACATTTGTGTCTTTATCATTCAATCAAAAAAGAAGTTGCTTCAAACAAACAAACAACAGAATCAATACAAAAGTCACTTCAATGAAAAGATAAACATTTTCAAATATAGAAAATCATTTTTGAATGCAAATAAAATATTTGAGACTCCAAAAATTGCATTTGAACACCTTTTGTTTTAATTGAAAATGTTCTCTTTGATTGAAGTAATCTTTTTTGTGTTTGGGCCATACATGGGTAGGACATTTGTGTCTTAATCATTCAATTCCAAAAAAGTTGTTTCAATCAAAAAAAAACATTTTCAATCAAAGAAAAAACTTTTCAAAAGCAAAAAAAAAATTATTTACCTCGTGTATAAAAAAAGTATTGAAGAGAATGTGTGTTTTCGTTGTTTTTGTTTTTTATTTGAAGTGAAAAAAATTTAGAATTTCAAATTGTTTTGATTGAATCCTTTTTTTTTTTTTGAAGTGCAAAAAGTTTTGAAGTTCAAACTTTTTTTTGATTGAATCATTTTGACACAAACGTTCCGCAGTGGGCGGGTGCTTCTCTGTTGGTCAGACATGTTTGATTGACAAGTGTCTACACCAACGACATCTTTCTGACAAAAAAGTCATGTTCGCCACTCGCCAGCAAGTTTTACCCCTACAGGATATTATCTATTTATCATTTGATCTTGTGGCTCTAAGCATCGCGCCAGCCACACCAGCCACACGATCTCTCACTGTTTACTATCAGAAACTCCGATTAATACACGAGAGCACACAGACAGTGTTATCCTGCTCTTGTGTACGGGCGTCAGTTTGGTTTGGTTTGAAATGTGCTGGGGGACGGAGAGACGTATTCGGAAAAGCATTTTCAAAAGTGCTGGGTACAATGACGCATTCATTATTTTTTTTCTCTTTCGAGTAGGAGCCGCGAGATGTTTCAAAAGTGGTGGGTACAAAATCGACCCTGGCAAAAAGTGGTGGGGACATGCATACATATCTATGGGGACATGTCCCACCCGTCCCCCCAGCCACAAGATCTCTCACTGTTCTCATAGCCGACACTCCGATTCAGGGCCGGCCCGAGGCATAAGCGAACTAAGCGGCTGCTTGGGGCCCCCTGGCCACCAGGGGGCCCCCTAATCGAGGTTATTTTTTATTTTTATTTTTTTAGATGACTTAAACAAGTGACATAAATCAAAGAATGAATGAATATGACTGAATGAATAGTTCAAGACAACAAAATTCTGATTTAATGGTCAATATACCTGCCTACAAGTTACAACTGCTGCTCTGTCTGCCAGCGTTTAAGTCATACGCATAATCTTCTAGACACCTCGCGCGTGCATAGACAATTCGTGCGCAACTGCGGCTAGTCACGGTATCGGTTTAAGTTGGAGAAAATAGCCCGCAGGAGAACTTATCCTTCAAGGTGTAAGGGTAGCAGTTTGAATAAATAATACACATAGCAGTTTGAACTCTTCTCCACTTTATTATACCACACATCAGATCTCCAAACACCCGCGACACTCCAGTAGCCTAGCAAGTGCGCACGACCCATCTACGGCAAGCCCCGAGGGGAAAAATACATTGCATACACACATACAACGAGCGCCAGAACATCATAACCGGTATTATAGTAACAGACTGTGTTGATTATGTCATGTACTATATAACAAAGTCTGTTACAATAATAATAATAATAACAATAATAAAGATTTTGAGGATAGTTACTCTGTATTGAGACAGTTGAGAAATAGGCTAGTAATATTTTTAGTTTTCAACAATAGCTGAGACCCAGAAAGTTTTTTTTTTTTTAAATTTAGTTTTTTTTCATGTCATCACATTGTTTAGAGCATAATAAACAAATGGTAAAAAAAAAAAAAAAAACCTTTTTGAAAAATTATATTTTATTCATATGTAATACTTTGTCCTCTGTAGTGGACACCAGGACTCAGTTGTTAAAATTAAATGACATACAATGTGTAGGCAAAAACAATGGGATTTTTTTTCCAATCACCAATACATTTTGGGGTTTCAGGATTTTTTTGAACTAAAATTTGTATAAAGATGATTATCAACTATGTTATGAAAGATATAATGGAATTAATTGATTGGCATAAATTAATATTCCCATTCAATGCAAAGTATCTATACACTGTATCTAATTTGCACATTAATGTGTTCTTGGAGCAACATTTAATGAGGAAAGAAGTGTAAGCATTGGCGTAATAATAAGCAACATTTTAATAATAATATCTAATATGTCATAAGAATATTGACGTATAATTTATTTACATATTCACTTGTTATGTCTCCCAGAATGCCTGATAAACATGATTTATGTCCTGATGTTCTCTACAGTGGACATGAATGAAATCAATGCCCTGTAACGGAAAGTCATTTTTTTCATTTGAAACCCCATAACATTTTCATGAGATGTTGGTTGATGAAATACAATTTGAAAAGTAGTTAGATTTAAATTATAATTACAATATATTACCATATTTCAATAAGAGTGCTACATTTGATCACTAAATTAATGTTAGACATTTTTAAAGACCAAGGAGAAGTTGTTTTCATGGTGAAACCTCCAAACATCTCTGTATTGCCCTGAATGTGCTCTTTACAGGACATCCAGAAAAGAAAATGTGACATGCATGGTGTCAGAGAAATACACTAAAATATAATGTCCACTACAGTGGACAAAAGTCTATTCCTGGGTCCCAGGAGGATAGGCCAAAGTATCATTGCTCTTACGTTTCTAATTTCTCAGTTTTGTCATAATTTTAGCAAATAATTTATTGTATATGTTTTGAGACAGTTTTAAGACTGTTTTCAAACTTTTTTATTTAAGTAGGCATCTATTTTTTTATTAATACATAACCTCAGTGTATTCATTTATAATGTATCATTTTTGCGTGACATTTATGTCAATAATCGTCAAACACAGGTGACTCCGCGTCGTGGGAGGGGCCCCCAAATCAAATTCTGCTTAGGGCCCCCAAAAGGCTCGGGCCGGCGCTGCTCCGATTGATGCACGAAAACACAGAGACAACGCAACCCTGCACTTATTTACCCTTTTGTCATCTTATCTTATATTTTATTAGCTCGTTTGTCCCATAATGGAGCACGTTTCGTGGTGCGCCAGTCACAAGATTTCGCAATATTTCTCATAGTTGCGTGATTCTCCGATTGACATTCTGAAGAAGAATGATTTTGACCACTCCATTAAGTTTTTTTTTTAATAAAGCCTTTCTTTAAAGTGAATTTCGTTTTTAATAAATTGCATCTTGATTTTAATCAATGTTTGATCAACCAATTCCCAGGATTTAATAAATAAGAAGCAAAGCAAACATATAGGCATAGCAATAAAATCATGAACTTTTTGCTTTGCACGTTTCTCAAAGACATGATAAATAGGCTACATCTAGAAAGGTAGAAATGTCTAGCCTAATTTTAAACAAATTAATTCAAAACGAAAATAAATATTATTCTACTCTCAGATTATATTTAATCCATATGAAATGAGCATTTCTCTCGGCGCGTTCACTACTGCGAAGATGGCTCCAATACGGGCAAAAAGAGCAAATAAAATATAAGAAAAAATTACAAAAAGGTATAAGAGATGGATTGGACTTTATTTGCTCTCATCTGAGTGTCTCATGTAAACAGTGAGAGATCTTGTGGCAGGCGCGACGCTAGGTGACGCGCACGCTCCATTATGGACAAAAAGAGCAAATAAAATATAAAATAAGATGACAAAAAAGATACTTAAGAGCAGGATTGCACTGTCTGTTTTCACATGTGCATCAATCGGAGTGTCTGATGGGTGTAATAAGAGATCTTGTGACTGGTATGGCTGGCGATGCTTAGAGCCACGACCCGTTCGCATAAAAAGAGCGATTAAAATATAAGATCAGACGATAAATGGGTAAATGAGATCTGTATTGCACTATGTGTGCTTTCGTGTAGCTACCATTAGGTGTAAATGGAGAGATCGTGTGGCTGGTGTGGCCGGCGCGACGCTTAATAGAGCCATGCGAGCGCACTCCCATACGCATAAAAAGAGCAAATAAAATATAATATAAGATGACAAAAAGGTAAATAAGAGATGGATTGCACGTTATTATACGCGCTCCAATACGGGCAAAAAGAACGAATAAAATATATGATCAGATGATAAATGTGTAAATAAGATCTGTATTGTACTGTATGTGTGCTCTCGTGTAGGCCTACCATTAGGAGTGTCTGATAGGTGTAAACAGTGAGAAATCTTGTGGCTAGGCAGGTGAAAAGCGTTTGGTTAATGGTGAATATTGACCTATTGTGCGTACCGTTCTGTCGGGGAATATGCGCTGCATTTACTGTAAATATTGTGTAAGTTCGAGTGGCAGGCGCTATATAATGCAGTGCATATAAGGCACATATATCCGTGGCCGGTCGAGTAGCAGATCCCCCTGCCAGGCAAAGATTTTATCCCCTCTAAAAAAGCTGCTGGCGAGTGGCGAACATGACTTCTTTGTCAGAAAGATGTCGTTGGTGTAGACACTTGTCAATCAAACATGTCTGACCAACAGAGAAGCACCCGCCCACTGCGGAACGTTTGTGTCAAAATGATTCAATCAAAAAAAAGTTTGAACTTCAAAACTTTTTGCACTTCAAAAAAATAAAGGATTCAATCAAAACAATTTGAAATTCTAAATTTTTTTCACTTCAAATAAAAAACAAAAACAACGAAAACACACATTCTCTTCAATACTTTTTTTATACACGAGGTAAATAATTTTTTTTTTGCTTTTGAAAAGTTTTTTCTTTGATTGAAAATGTTTTTTTTTGATTGAAACAACTTTTTTGGAATTGAATGATTAAGACACAAATGTCCTACCCATGTATGGCCCAAACACAAAAAAGATTACTTCAATCAAAGAGAACATTTTCAATTAAAACAAAAGGTGTTCAAATGCAATTTTTGGAGTCTCAAATATTTTATTTGCATTCAAAAATGATTTTCTATATTTGAAAATGTTTATCTTTTCATTGAAGTGACTTTTGTATTGATTCTGTTGTTTGTTTGTTTGAAGCAACTTCTTTTTTGATTGAATGATAAAGACACAAATGTCCTACCCATTATATGGTCCAATCAAAAAACAATGTTACTTTAATTAAAAAGGTTGCTTTAAACAAAAAAAACGGACTTCTATCAAAGAAAACATTTTCAATCAAAGAAAAGCAGTGTTCAAATGTATTTTTTGAGTCTCAAATATATTTTTGGATTCAAATACTTTTTTTCTTTGATTGAAAAGTTTTTTTTTCATTGAAGTGAAGGTTTTTTTAATTGAAAATATTTTTTTTGATTGAAGCAACATTTTTTTTGATTGAATAATAAAGACACAAATCTACCTTCATATAAATTCACCTCTTAAAAACTTTTGTAATGAAAAGTTGTCTTGAATCTTCAACCCTAAATTTCAAGAAAATTGCCATTTATATGAAATAAGTTGAATGTCTGTCAAATTATTTTTTCATTCTTGCATTCATTTTGCACTTAAACGGTAGTTCACTAGTTGCATGTGGGTATCTTTTGGCATAGAACTGCATATCACTCTTTTGTCGCCCCCCTTCCTCATTCAGCATCGTGCACCATGAGTGTTGAGGTTTTAAGATGGCATGTCGAAGATAAAAAATAGAAACATGTCTGGACCCTCACACTTTGTTCCATTCTGTTGCACTCTGTCTAGATGTTGTGTGAACTATAAGAAACTTGTCAATATACATTTTTTATTAAATATGTAGTTTTGCATAAATCTGTACAATATTATTCAGAGCACATTTCCTTCATCAGACACTTTGTCTCTCTCTGGTACAGGAGCAGTTTTCAGAGGTGCTGGACGCCATGTTTGAGGTTCTTGTGCAGCCACAAGATCACGTCATTGATCAGGGAGATGATGGGGATAACTTTTATGTAATCGAGAGGTGTGTATTTTAAAGTGTTTTTTCAAATATTACCTTTCATATAGTGTGTAGTATAGCTGTTTTTGAATGTAAAAGGTCGGCAAAGTTTCAAAGATCAAAGTGCACAATAAATTGAATTGTATCCTAAAAGAAAGAATTGATTCTCACCTGCCGAAACCAGTTGTCAACAATTCCAGTTTTACTGGCTATGTAACAACATAACTAATTTCTATTATGCCTGTGATTATCATTGGCTACCTGTGAACGTCTACTTTGACCTGCACTCATACACTGTAATTGTAGCTGAGACTGAAACAAATTTGCATTTGTTTGGTTCATGTTGTCAACGTGTTGAGACTTTGCATGCAATTCAATGGGATGAGGATTCATGTTGGAATTGATACATAAAGACCGACCTCATCGTTACTGTTCTTATCACTGTCTATCAAGTGCTGAGAAAGCCTCTGGAGCTGAAATTGAAATATGGTAATAGGTGTTTACCTGCCGTGTAATTTCTCAACAAGTGCAATCAGGGCAGCAAATTAATGTCAATCTGCCGTCTCTGCTAAATATTCTGTTTAAAAGCAGCAGAATCCCGCTTTCATGCGACACACATACAGTAAACCCAAGTGTCGTTTACTCTGCTGTGCATAATAGCTTCAAATTAATAAAAAACACAATATATTTGCCACGTTCTGTTTTCTCTCTTGCGGCGTGCACGTCTGTAATATGGCGTAAGATGAACGCAATTGCACCAGGGTTCGATAGATTCAAGTTGAGTGTGAAACGAGTCCAAGGCAACAGTAAGCACGGAGAACAATCGTGCTCGGACCGCAGCAAACGTGCCTAGTTTGAAAGCCACCTGAATCTTTGAATAAACTGTTTTTAGAAAACACTAGTTTATTAATAAACAATTCCAATGTTTCATGCATAATCATTACTTTTGTCAGTTCTTTGTGGCAAGCTTTATGCATGCATTGAGATGCGGAATAGGCAATTAAAAACCGAAAACTTGTCTCTTTGTTTGAATGAAGCTTCCAGAAATTGTTGATTCTGGCGCGTCTCGTCCTTCTCTGCCCTTTCCATCGTGTTTTGTGGGGTGAGGCTTCTTCAAATGCTTTATTAATTGTTATAGCTGCTAATCTTGTTCCACCCCTCGAAACTGCAGTATGGCATGTAAGACATGTCGCCGTTTTACTGGCTGGTTGGTCCAGACTTATATACTGCCAAACAGCGTTCATACTGCTAGCACGCACTTTCTTCTTCGCTGCTCTAAACAGTGGTTGCTCGTGGCAACAGCACGACTTCCTGTGTTGCCACAAGCAACCACCGTTTAGAGCAGCGAAGAAGAATTGATCTCTGATTTGCTGCATTTAACAAAGCTATCGTGCATATCTAGTTATTGTTTGAGAACAGGGTATCGGATCGGTACATGGGTAGAAGTACTCTCCGAAACCGATGCCAGAATTTTTATTAGTATCGGCGGCATTGGATACCAGTATCGGAATCGGAACAACCCTAATTGACTTTAAATGCATGTAAACCTATTGTAGGAGAAGTCCAAAACAAAGTCTGGAACCTTTAAAATAGCATAATAGGGGCAATTAAACAGATTTATGTGTGCTGCCTGCCAGTTTGTGTATGGTGTTCTTGTGCAATGTTTTACTTATATTTCAAACCCTTATTTTAATCTTTGATTAATCTATCAGTTGTTGATTAAAAAAATCTGACATTTTACTTTACAGCATTTTGTGTAAAAAGTTTCTTTTTCTAATAATGAGCAAATGCAAAAAAGAAAAAATGTTATAAAAATGTAATTGCATTGCCTACTGTATGCACAGCGCATTACATGTTTAAACGTAAAGCTAAATGTAATGTCCAGTAACTAGTTGTTTTGATGAAAACAATTGAGCTCTGTCTATGGACATAAACACACACTCTTTGAAGCGAATGGGAACAGCAGCATCACTTGCTTGCTGTTAGGAGAGTTTATTTAAAATGGCAACATTTGCATTATTTTGAATTTTTAATAACACATTTACATATGAATTTTACAGTACTATTATGTTATATTACAGTAGTATCCCATGTCCTAGTGAAAAGCACATCTCAACCACATGAAACTGCATTTGACATGGCAACTTGGCCAAGCAAATCTAAATATGGTTATAACCTTCTTTGAACTGATTTTCACTACTGCAAAGTTACATGTTTGTCAATTATTTTCTGTGATTTTTATTTAATTATAAGCAGCCCTAATGTAGTTGATTCACTCAGTGTTTTGATAAAATAACTTTTTTTACTCTCATCATCGATTATGATGAGAGTAAAAAAAAAAAAAAAGCTCATTCCTATACATTGTTTATCTTAAACCATAGTGATGTTCCTCGTTTTAAATGTCAATACCTAAAGGTCAGAATATCAGAATGAAGTGTAGCAAGAATATAATTGCCACCACAGCACTAACTGAATGTATGTTTTTGTGTATTTGTAGGGGCGTGTATGATATTGTGGTAAAGACGGATTGTGTGGGTCAGTATAATAATAAGGGCAGTTTCGGAGAACTGGCCCTCATGTACAACACTCCACGTGCTGCAACCATCATTGCTACAGAGGCTGGAGCCCTCTGGGGACTGGTGAGTGTGTGTGTGTGAAAGAGCATGCCATACCCTGTGGACAAAGTGCTCTGTAACAGCGCCGCCTTGTGGTCAGAACACTGAACGACTGCTGCTTCACTTTTATAGTGCTTTCATAGCAATTATGAAATGACAATAAGTGTGACTGAAGCATAAATCCAGATCCTAATACAACTGAGTTTTCAGCTGAACGTTATGTCTGTTTCAGGATCGGGCGACTTTCCGTAGACTCGTTGTGAAGAATAATGCAAAGAAGAGAAGGGTGTATGAAATCTTCATAGAGTCTGTTCCACTGCTCAAATCACTGGAGGTGAGAGAATGATTGTAAAAACATTTATTCTGTTAGCAAATGTGTTGCTTTCTGGTTCTGTGAAAGAGTTTCAGGGTTGTATAGCTGAAATAAACATTGAAGAAAAACTTTAGGAGAAAGAGAAGAACATTGTTGCATTCATTGTTGACCGGAAATCATATGATGAATACTTACCCCATGTTTCATAGTTATCTGAGAGGATGAAGATTGTTGATGTGCTGGGTGTAAAATCATTTCATGATGGAGAGAGGATCATTATGCAGGTGAGCTTTGCAGTTGCCCCAAAAAGTAGGACGTCGTATATATATATAAATACAATGCCATACAGTGAACTCCCATAAAGCATATCTATACTACATGGCAAATCTCATCTGAATGATTGTTCATATTTAAACTATCGCCTATCTCTAAACTGCTAAATGGACTATATTTATAATAAACTGTAAATATTTTCATTATGATAAATTCATGTTCATTTCTGTAAAGTTTCTGTGAAAAAATGTGTGTATGGTGGAAAGTTCTATACAAAAGTAAATTGACTTAATGAGAACTTAATTATTTAATCTTATTTTCTTTCAAATCACACTAATTTTGTGTAAGTCTGTGGGCCGTGCCATTGAGAACCATTGAGATATCCTCTGTTCAGATCTTACATACTTGATCATGTCTAAAAGAACCAGCTCTCTCTCTCACACATACACACACACACAGCAAGTGTAGTTATAGCACTATAATAATAGAGCAGAACTGAAGATCAGGACTCTGACTTATGCTATTGTATCATTAATCATTATTATTATTGTGGACTGCTCTATTACCAGGGTGATAAAGCTGATTGCTTTTACATTGTGGAGTCTGGAGAAGTGAAGATTATGATGAAGAGTAAAGTGAGTTCTTTATCTTTCTTTTCTCTCTTACATTTGTTATATTGTACAATTTTCATTTTTTTAAAGGTTTAGGTTGTTTATTTGTTCGATTGATTCCCCTAAAATTGTAGCATACTGAGTCTGACTAGCTGGAGACTTCTGCTTAACCAATGGCTTAGGTTTGGGGCGGGACTATTTGTTTGGCTAACCAATACATTTTGCAGTTCTACTTGATGATTGTAGCCATGTAAAAACTTTCTTTAATTTTCCCTCATTAATGCCAACATTTAATTTTTTAAATGGTTCTTTCTGTGTCTCCCAGACGAAAGCAGACAGACAGGATAACACTGAGGTCGAGATCACTCGCTGCAGTAGAGGGCAGTATTTCGGAGAACTCGCTCTCGTCACTAATAAACCACGTGCTGCCTCTGCCTATGCTATAGGGGAAATCAAATGCTTGGGTAAGTGTCTCTGTGGGCATTTGACGTATATGTATGTCTTGAAGTAAAATGTGTGCCAAGTGCTCATACAACATCACATGACTGATGTTTATGTATTTCAGTGATTGATGTACAAGCCTTCGAGCGCTTGCTGGGACCCTGCAAGGAGATCATGAAGAGGAATATCGCCCATTATGAGGAGCAGCTGGTGGCTCTGTTTGGATCCAGCGTGGACCTGAGGGACTGAGACAGACTGGCCGTGCCTTACACACACACACACACTATACAACACAACACATAGGTTATACATTCGAAACATTTTGTAGGCACACATTCCTTTTTATGTGCACTCATACTCCATCAAACACACTCACACTTTCAAATCATACCTCACAAACACACACACACACACACCTGTTATTGCGTCAGCTGTTCAGTACGAAATAAAAGCATTACCAGCTCAACTGCTGTGACCCTGAACTAACCACAGCCTGGAGAGGACATATGCGCACATACACACACACACATTCACTTTCACCAAAAATTCCTAGCCAAGGACCCATCCTTTCTCATGGTCACTTGCAGTCACAACAAAGAAAAAAGAAAAAGAGACCAGATAAAAGAATCTATGTTTAAACAAGAAAAAAGTTGATATCTTTCAATAAAAAAATGCAAAAAAGCGCAAAAATTTAACGTTTTAGAGCATTTTATGACAATGCAAAGCTTTGATAAACTTGTTTAAATATGACCTGTTTTCATTCCCTGCTGTTGGTGCATAAAAGTTTTTTGCTGGTGGTATCCACAGTGACTCGTTCTCCTTACTTAAACTCCACATTGTATTGATTAATGTATTATTATTATTATTACATATTTTTGTTGAAAGGTTGCCTTGCTGTTACACCGCCCCCTAATTGGAGGATGCGAGGCCGAATCTAGTGCGAATTTTCCCCATTAGTCTTTCTGAATGAGTCGTCCTGAAAAATAAATAAAGCAGACATTTTGGTAACCTGCTAGACTCTTATGTTGTGAATGGTTGTGTGCGTGCGTGTGTGTGTGTGTTGGACGATGTGGTCTGTTATTACAGGAACAGTGCCATTTTAAATATCAGGAATCAGTTTTGTTTGTAATCTTTTGATTGGAAACACCATACAAGTGTTTTGGAATGGAGTGTTTTTTTTTCTTTAGGGCGTTAGCTGGCTATTGTTAGTTTATCACTTTTGAGGGTTGGCTAGTTTCAGCATTTACAGATTGTACTTTTAATAAACTTTGGATAAATCAGGGTGTCTACTTTTTTGGGGGGATTTATTTATTTTTTTAATGGGAAGTGTTCTGAAACACACTATCTTACATGGGCTACATTAAATGAGTTGATGGAAATGTGCCTTTATTGAATATCATTTTCTTTTCCCAACAATTACCAGAGAGTCAAATATTAAATTGACACTTTATTGTTTTCAAATTTCTAATGGGCTCTATTGAGTAACTGAGCCATTTTGTCTCTAGTTTATCACAGGTTAATTGTGTTTAGAAACAGTCTGGTTGCGTCCGACTGTGTGAGATTAAAATATTCTTCTCAAGAGACACTTCAAAACTCCTGCTCTTTTCTTGGCAAACTTCACTTATCGCAAAATGAAGGCCTGGAGTGAATGCCTGGTTATTTCAAAGGAACTTGTCACAAGTCAATTCTTTCTGAATTTCTATATTATTGTTTGCTATATGTTCACGCTCAAAAATATTTTGGTAATTCTCCTGTGCCATTTTGTGCAAAGAAATGCTCTGACAAGTCTTACCCAACTGGTTCCATTGTCTTCATCATTACTCCGAGAATGACTTACTGGGCTATGTAACACTAACTGTCAAGAAATGACACCTAGTTAAAGGTTTTGGTCGAAAATACTCACCTGTTAATCAAAAATGGCTTTTATCTTGACCAAAAATTGAGTTTTATTTGTGGTTTTTTTTACTTTTGATAAGAAAATCTTATTTTCCCCTATTAATATCGACAGATTTTTTCTTTTTATAATAGTACCAGACTTGCTAGAACATATTCAAGGAAGTTGAAGGAACATTGAAATGTCTTTAGGTAAAGAGAAATTGTTTAATTTTTTTAGAGTCAGATGGGGTGCTCCCACTCATTTATACTGTGTAGTACAACAAGGAAACTGTTCACTTGCAACGTTTCTGTCACTTTTGCAACAAAATGTAGTCATTTTCAGGACGTATCAGCTCCTCGGCATGATTCAGTACTTGCGGGGTCCCTGTCACAAGGTTGTCCTCCAGCGCCGTGTGTCCAGCCCTTTATATGTATATATACATATATATATATATATATATATATATATATTGTTGAATGACATAAGATGTGAAGTTTTATGTGATTATATATATATATATATATATATATATATATATATATATGATATAATTATAATTAAAAAACAAACTATATATATGGTAATAATAATATCGATCGTACAAAGTTATGTAGCCTACTGTAGGGTGTGTGAGAAGGGCAGATGTCTATGAGGGCAGACCTGGAGAGCTGGTCCAGTAGGTGGCAGTAGAACGACTCGTGCTGTTACATTTGCTCCACTAGAAGAAGAGGAAGACTGCTGATGTGACAGCGATAAAGTTTTCATTATGTAGGTATCGCAGTTTAGAACTCATATAAACTAAATCTAAAATAAATTGCATGTGTCTCTCAAAAGCAGTCGAACTTGAATCTTAACCGCTTGCTGTTTGTTTATCTGATCACTTCTCTGACTTGGCTATGTCGTGTTGTGCTCTTGACTGTTGCGGCATGCTGTTAATGTTGTTTTAAAGAAGGATATTTTAGCAATTCATTTTTATAAACGTAATACGATAGCACATAAGCTATTGCCATATTTCAAAATGTTAAATAAAACTCCCCTAAATTCTTGTCAGAGAGTCGCTTTGCTTTTGACGATGAATGACTCCCACGTTGGAGAATCAATGCTGGTGAATTTGGGACACTTATTTTTGCCATTGAGATGACCTATTCTTTTTTTTCTGCAATTATCCTGAATAGCCTACACCCCTACTTGAGAGAGAGGAAAGCTGTTTCCATCCAGCTGATATCAGTCTGAATGAAATAAATGGATCATATGGTTCATTTTAAAACCAAAGCTCAAGGCTTCAGCCAGCTCCTTGTTTCCTGTCTGCCATTATTGGCCAAGCTTGATCAATTCAGGTGTGTCTGATTATTGTTGCCGTGACTACTGAGGTCAGGCACACCTGAACTAATCAATTTGTCCAATAATGGCAGACAGGAAACAAAGGAGCTGGCTTAAGTTCAGGAAGTAGCGCAGCTGTGCATAAAGGCAATTGATTTAAAAGTAGCCTAAACCAGACGAAATGGACATGCAATTCCTTGGACTTGTTAAATTTCTTTAGATAGCTTTACTGCGCCTCTCACCATATTAGGGCCTGCAAACATTTATAGCACAACCCTTTCAAAAACCCACACTTCCCATCAGCATTTCACACTTGTCATGTTAAAGATAAAAAAGCTGTTGAAAGCTGTTTCCTTTCATTACTGATCTAGAACCAGTCTCTCCACACTAAAACCATAATAATTAATACCAGCTAAACTGACTCCAGGCCAGTGTTAAAGGAAGCTTACAGAGAAATGGATCGCTTAAGCCTCTTGTTTCCTGATTTTAACCCTCAATTGCATGAGAGATAGTTTTGAAACATTAACTGGCAGTTCTGTCTCTCCGAGCACCGCAGGTGAGGCTGGTTATTTTATTCTCTGTGTTTTCGTTAACAAGATAGCTTAAGTACCTGGGGAATCTGCCTAGCAGAAAGTTACAAATAAGTTAGTACCAGTGAGTTAAAGGCTGAGTAGTTAATGACGGCCAACCGACTAATGCATAAAGTTCCTTGTGGTGGGTGTTGTAAGGGGCATTTGTAACAAAATGTATGACCCTATGGTAAATCACATCCAGTTTTTAGCAAAATGTTTGAGGCAGTTCTATAAATGACATTGCCAAAGTCGAACATTGGAATGATAGTCATTTTTGCCAAAGCAAGTTTGGCAGCATGAGTGCAGGAGGCATAGATTTAAGTTTAGATCTTAATTTGTTAATGTGCGACTGGAAGGAGAGAGAGCTGTCTAACAAGACACCTAGCTATTTATATGTATCAAAATATTCAGACCCATCCAGCATGGTGATATTAAGTAGCCTATGTATGTCATAATATGTCCGATATTTTTGTGATTATCAGCCGAAAACCTTATCCCCTTGGTCAACCAACCATGCTTCCATTTGTGAACTAATCAACATAAAATAGAATTCTGTTCAATTTCAGCTGTTTTTTTGTGTGTGTGCTTATTTGGGGTCATGAACTGCTATATTAGTCCTATATATCAGTTTTCTATTGACCACTGCCCACCCTGCTCTTTAGGTGCATTGAAAACATATTAGATGGTTCCCAGCAAATTCGCATAGCTCAGAGACATACTGAATATGTGTCTGAACTTGAACACAAATTTCAAAGCTACATTTTTTTAATCTTATATATATTATTTTTTAGGCTAGTTCATAAGTCAATGTGGCGTATCAGGAATCACACATTCAGACAAACCCAACAGCCACACATCAAACCCACAGCTGTTTCTGCTATTTTAACTTCAGCTAAGAAAATGTGATATAAAAAAAAAACCTACTCATGAAATTGGTCATTGCCATTGTTTCTGCTCGTGTTTATCGCTTCAGTGCTCAGAATTACTTACAATGATTTTATCAATCTAGCTTTAGTCTGCATGTGAAAATGAAATGTGGAAGTGATGTTATGAGAACTGTTGAGCGTTGAAAACAACTGACTGTGGTTGCAACAAGTTAAAGAAATAACTGTAGATAATAAGTGATTGTAAATAAATCAAGTGGATGATACTCCTCTGTTCTGTGCATTGCACGGCACGTAACGGAGGAAAAAAAATGTAATGTTTGGGTGTAAAATCCCTTTAAATGGAAATTTGTCATTTACTCACTCTCACGTGATTCCAAACCTGTATTGAAATTTCTTCTGTGGAACACAAAAGGAGATATTTTGAACTAAAAGCTGTGTTTTTCTATCCAATTAAAGTCAATGGGGTCCAAAACAACATTCCAGAGAAGAAAAAACTTTAATCAAATATTACATAGGTTTGAAACATCACGATTTAGTTAGAAATTAACTTTTTTTTAATGAAGACATCTTTAAACTGCGAAATAACTCCTAAGCTGTTCAAAAGCGCCACTCCCAGTGTTGACCCCGTGTCCTTGGCGTGTGTGCAGGTGCGATGGCGACGTGAGCTGCGCAGTAGTTCGAACCGAACCTCTTCATGAGCGCTGGGACTTAGTGGAGGCGTGTGCTGAATTACTCAATGCCCAATGGCAACGCAGCATGGGAGCGCGAATTCACTCGCTCCGCCAGTCGAGCCACAGCTATCCTGTGTGTCTCCTGCTGCTGAAGGGGGAGAGGCGGAGTCAAGACGAGATGCTAATAGGCCACGCCCGCTTGTCCCGTGTTCTGGGGACCCGTAGTTTGTTTGTGGAGTCGGTGGTGGTGTGCAACATGCTGCGGGGGAAGGGGTACGGGCGTATCCTGATGGAGGCTGTTGAACGCTACGCCAAAGGACGGGGCTGCACCCGATTGTGCCTAACCACCCATGATAAGCAACACTTCTATGCCCATCTGGAGTTTGTGCTGTCCAAACCTGTCCAAAGTGTCGGGACGCTGGCCTCCTTCATGCCTATGGAGGTGTTGCACAAGTTCTGTAGAAGCACAGAGAACGAAGAGGAAGAGAGGAAGAGTGATGTTAAGTTGTTTAGCAGTCCTGCACCATCTATTTTACCACCTCCTCCTCCACCTCCACCTCCTCCTCCTCTACTTTCCTGTCCTCCCCCTATATCTGCTCCTCCACCTCCTCCATCTTGTCCTCCGTCATCCTGGGCTCCGGTAATTCAGACTTTGGAGCAAACGCCATACACAGACAACCGAGGCTTGCCCATCTTCTGGATGCACAAGGACATCTGAAACTCAGGCTACACTCCTTCAGTCTGTCATTATTCAGGGATACACAAACAGTGTTTACAGGTTCAAGGAAGATCCTGTTGGAACTGTATTGACTGTGAAATACTGTGACAATCTGAATCTGCCTTAATCAGAGTTTACTTTGTGTCAACTGTTATTTATTTTGTTTTAATGTTTTAAAAAATGATTGAATTGAAAGGTAAATCTTTTATCACAACCATCTAAAGGAAATGTATATGCTGAGATTTTGTGTTGCTTTCAAATGGTTATTTAAAAAATAAAAATAAAAACAGTATAACTTCACATTTTGTGCTTGTCATTTAGGACCACATTTGAGGTTGGGTTGTTGATGCGTGATATTTCTATGGGCATTTGCTTTTTATCAACATTGCGATTTTATTTTAAAATCCACACGACTGTTTAAAAGTTTGGGTTCAGGTGCTCAATTGGGGTCAAAGTCTCCATGCTCTCTGCTCATTTTAGAATACATTAAAACAGTAATATTGTGAAATATCACTACATTTAAAATGACTATTTTTCTATTTGAATATTTTTTTTTAGATTTAGATAAACTTTATTGTCATTATAAACATGTTTAACGAAATTAGGAAGTGCCTCCCTTTGTGCCGGATTATACAACAACTCAAACAGTGTTACTTATGACACAAATATTAAACATACAGTATAATACAAAAATAAATATTGTAGTAAGTTTTAAATATATCAGTAATAAGAAGTATATTGCAATAAATCTGTATAATATATATATATATATATATATATATATATATATATATATGAAGAGTTCAGATGCAAAAGCCTCTAAATGCCATTTGAAATTTTCTTCTAAAATTATAATTTTTATCAAGCTTGTATATTTAAGTTCAGTAATTTTACTTAAATGGCAATGAAGATTACCTATTAATTGTCATTTAAGTGAGAAAATTTCAAATGGCATTTAGAGGCTTTTGCATCTGAACTCTTCATATACACACACACACACTTCCTATATTTATAAATATATTTTAAAATGTAATGATATTTTATGTTTCAAACTCATATTGTGTAAAATAAGCCAGAATCCTTCATCCTTACAGTATAAACCTTCCATGTAAAATATCTCATGAGATGATAAAAATGATGTACAAATAATTATTAAAGCATTAGCAGTTTTAGATGGAGTATTTGTTCTTAATGATGGAGTTAATTTCTTAAACTAAATTCACAACTTGAATTGTTCCAGACTCAATATTATTTGCTGCAAGGTATGTCATTTAAAATGAATAACACTAATTGTGTGTATTTCACAGGCATGCATTTGAGATCTTCGATTCATCCCATCCTCACCTTAGCCCTGTCAGCCATTTTGTTTCTCAGCAGCCCTGTTCAGAATGTGGTTCAGGGGGCGGAGTCTGTCATCGGGAGGCGTGGCTTTTCAGTGATATGGAATATGCCCACAGCTCGATGTCAGCGTCGGTACGGAGTCTCCCTGCCGCTGCGCCAGTACAACATTGTACATAACTCACAGCAGAGATTTCAGGGTCAGAATATGAGCATATTTTATCAGCGTCGTCTGGGCCTCTACCCATACATCAACCGTCAGGGGTCAAAAATAAATGGTGGCCTGCCTCAACAAGGATTCCTAAAGGCTCATCTCTCATTGGCTGAGGCGCAGATCATTGAAGTGTTGAGACAGATGTTCAGCGGATTAGCTGTGCTAGATTGGGAGGCGTGGCAGCCCATATGGATGTGGAACTTCGGGACCAGAATTGCATATCGGAAATTTTCGAAAAAGCTGGTTAGGTGGAAACATCCAGATATGTCAGAGGAGGAAGTGAAATCCAAGGCGAAGGCTGAGTTTGAATTAGCAGCAAGAGCATTCATGGAAAAGACTCTTCGCCTTGGTGTTCGCCTCTGCCCAGAGGGATTATGGGGGTTTTATGGGTTTCCCGGTTGCTATAACAATCATGGCCAAGGACAAAGCGGCTACACGGGGCAGTGTCACAATGGCACAGCGATTTTGAATGATAGACTGGCGTTTCTATGGCAACACTCCACCGCCCTGTATCCCAGCATTTATCTGTGGCGTAAGCTGGCAGGACATACACATGCTCAACTAATGGTGAGACATCGTGTACTTGAAGCCCTCCGGGTGGCATCCCAGCATTCACTTGGCACTGAAGCACTTCCTGTTTTTCCCTACGCCAGAGTGGCGTTCACACACACATTAATGTTCCTGAATCAGGTACCTACACAAGAACACCCTGAGCTTTCCACATGGTGGTTTTCATTGTGAAGGTCAGAGCTCCGAGCTCCAGTCTTATCATGCATTAGTGGGCACTTCACCTCCACCCAGAATAGACACTGAAAGAGGAGGGGGTTTAGTTCTGAGCTTTTTCCCAGTACAGTAATAGTGACTCACTTCATCCTCATCTTCAAGTGGATGGTTCTCCTTTAGCCCAGATCCAAGCTCAAGTATGTGAATTTTTGGCTAATGAATTGTAAGTGCATGAGAATGCATTAGGCTACTCTACAAACATAGCATGCATTTTTGTTACTGTAACTAACGTCTGTACTCAAGGGGGCGATAGATTCAATCAAAGGTAATCTTTTAAAAAAAAAAATATTAACACTGTTAAATGTAAGTTTTAGCAAACTTTCAAAATGGTTATCCATTTAAAATGATAATTTTCTAGTCTCACTTTGTAAAAAAAAAAAAAAAAATCTAGTATCTTGAGGCCACGAGATTATGAACATAATTCAAAAACAGACAGAATATAAAATTTGTGATTCCTCAGTTCTGACCCCTTTTATTGTAGTATCATTTATTATATATTACCTTTTATTTTATTTAAATTTCTACTTAATTTTAGTTTACATTCTAGTAGTTGTCATTAATTATTGTTTTATATTTCTAAATGGTTTTAATTTATTTACTGTTTGCTTCATTTAATATATATATATATATATATATATATATATATTAGTACTAGTTTTTCCATATAATATTTACATTTTATTTTAACATTTTTAAGTAGTTTCCTTAATTTCAGTTTATCATTATAGTGCTTAACTTATTTCAGTTATTTGCAAAGCAAACATCTCATTTTCATTTGGTTTAAGTTTTTCATTTAATTATATTCATATTTTATTGTATTTCAGCTTTATTTCATAAACAACATTTCAACAACACGTGCTCTGACTCATTCTAAAGCATTCATACATTCGTTTCAAGCTTGTCTTAATTTAGGCTGATCTGACATTAAAAACTATATTACTGTGTGAAACTTAATCATAATATGTGTGTATCTATCTTTTCAGACGGATTTGGAGCACACACTAGGTGAGAGTGCTGCTTTAGGTGCTGCTGGAGTTGTGTTATGGGGCGAGCTGAGTTTCGCCAAGTCCAAGGTCAGTAGGTCAACCTGTGTGTGAAAGTTTATGGTCTGGATTTACCACTGTGTGATAACCTAATGAAATAAGTTCTGTCATATATACAGACTGAAAATGTATAATATTCTATATACATGCCTCATCATTGCTGGAGCTGTTATGATATACAGTATAATACATTTCTGTCTTTCTCCAGCGACAGTGCGCCCTCTTGCGTGATTACCTAGGCTCAGTATTAGGAGACTATGTCACCGCCCTGCAGGCCAGTGTGAGGAACTGCAGCGAAAGAATGTGTAACGCCCAGGGACGCTGTGCTCGTCTGGACCCTCACTCAGGTTACATGATCCCTCTACTTGATACCCATGAAGCTCTTAGCGACATGAGGTCAAAGTTCAAGTGCATGTGTTATAAAGGATGGAGCGGAGAACAATGTGACCAAAATAATTTCTAAGAACAGTTTGCAACCCATTTCATTTTTCATTTCTGTAATGTGACATTTATAAGTTAAGAGATGTAGAGTGGGACAATCAGGAATTGGTTAGATGGTTAAAAGTGGGTGTTACATACCAGAATGGAGTCAGATTTGAATATTTGCTATTTAGCTGTTTATTAATATGATCCAATTGAGTGCAACAGTTCTGGAAGTATTTTTCCCATTCATTTTTTCATTCATTTTTTTTGTTTACTGTAGGGATTTTTAAAAAAAGTGTTCAAACGTTTTTAGCTATTAACCAAACCAACATGCTACAAGATGAAGCACAACTTAATAATTTGAAGCAAAAAAAGTATTTGAAAATAAAGTTTCAAGACTGTGTACAACAGCTTTATAATGAGGAAAATAACTATAATCTAATGAAGCATTGTAAATTATATTATTGAAATAAAAACAAAGTAGTTGGATTTGGGAGACTTGGTTATACTTGGTCATTCGCAGTACTTTATGGATTTGGTTTAAATGTTTGTTTGTTTGTTTTTTGCCCTGATGTTTTTGTTTGATTTTCTGATTTAGTGGAGATTTAATCGCAGAATTATAAGCTATGTAGTTTTTCACCAGAAATCACGCTGTTAAAAATGTCAAAAACATACCACACTGTAAACTTTAACTTGTTGTACAAGTTATACAAATTCAAATAATTTTTAAGCCAGTTTAATGTACTGTTAAGTTGAAATTACTTATACATTAAAGTTGATTGTACTTTTCTTCTTTTTACACAGTGCATCAATTAACAAACACATAGCTTACAAAGGTTTAAGCTTTAAAGGTTTACAAGTTCCTTTGGGGAAAACAAATGGGTTTTTTACTTCTGGAACCTGACTGTTGTACCTTAAACCCCATGGCCTGAGTGACATAAGCAGAAAAAGAAAGTCATTTTAAAAGCACAGATAAATCATAAACAAAAAGACCAGGGACATAATTAAAAGTAAATTGGGTCAATTTTGATTTCATGTCAACTCTGAAGTGCAAAATGTAAGAGCCATGTCATGTAGAATTTCTTTTTTACTCTTTAATTCTTTTTAAATTATTTTTTTCTCATAAATAGAACATCATGGTCTATATACCTATTTACAGTCATTGTGCTCTCAAAAGCACTCACCATAGTGAATGTTCTTGCTCATTCAAAACATGATTTATGTCACAATCTAATATGTTTGTTTACAGTGATGGACTAATTAAAATATATTTTACATATCCTTTTTAAATTTCCTAATGTGGTTTTGTATTACCATTTGCTGTAGTGAAACTAATGTGCAAGTTGCCAACACGTGTACAAAAATATATCGGTAAAAAAAACAACAACACTTAAATCACTATATTATCTGTTTAAACTCCACAAACAGGACAAGTGAATGTTTTTGAGCAAGATAATTGACTAATGGATTCCAGCAGAGAAATAGAAGCCTTTAAGACAGAAAGTCACACACATTGATGTAAAGTTCTGGATCATTAGCAGACTCATAATCAGAGTTGATTATTCTTCTCTCAGTATTGTCACAGTGGAGAGTTGTTTCTGCTGTTGAGTGATATGTTCTTATGGTCTCTGCTCTGCTGCAGCTGTTGTAAGAGTTGGGAGATTTCCTCAGCTGTTTCCTGTTTCTGTTTCACCATCTCCAGAAGTGTGTGGAGAGCATTGCTCTGCAGGACTGGAGGGTTAGTAAAAGAAAACACAAGTTATTTGGTAAAATAACAGTTTAACAGGCCCTCTAAATTAATGTTCCAGGTTCAAATGTGTTTAAAAAGCTCAGTGGAATGAGGATTACCACAGAAAGTAATTTTGACAATTTAAAGGGAAAGTTCACCCAAAAATGAAAATTCACACATTCCATGTTCGTCATTATGTTGTGCGTCAAGGTCAAGCGTTAGTCTTCCACCGTAAATCGATGCGTCTGGCCATCTGCCGGAAGCTATTTTAGTCGATAAAGTTTTAGATATGGATATTTTCACTTCAGAAGGCATTGATTAAACCCCTGAGCCGTGTGGAGCACTTTTATCATGGATGGATGCACTTTGAAGGAAATATACAGCCTATCACTGCCATTATAAAGCTTGGAAGAGCCAGGACATTTTAAAAAAAAATAACTCTGATTCAATTCGTCTGAAAGAAGAATGTCATACACATCTAGGATGGCTTGAGGGTGAGTAAATCATTGGCTAATTTTCATTTTTGGCTGATCTAATCGTTACAGTGTTTCCCAACCCTGTTCCTGGCGGCACACCAACACTGCGTGTATTCTTTGTCTCCCTAATCAAACACACCTGATTCAACTCATCAGCTCATTAACCCATCTGATTATGAGCTGATGAGTTGAATCAGGTGTGTTTGATAAGCGAGACAAAGAATATGCGCAGTGTTGGTGTGCCGCCAGGAACAGGGTTGGGAAACACTGATCTAACCCTTTAACAACAAAAAACTTTGTGTTCAAAAAAAAATGTGTGTTCCACCAAGAAACTTTGCATTCCTTCACAAAATTTCTGAATTCAAAGTTCCTCAGGGAAAGAGAGAACGCAAAAGCATTGACATCATTTTTTCTACCATCATATTTTTGTCCCTTTAGGGGCTCCGTAAAAAATGCATAGTTTCTCGGGAGAACACAATACTTTTGCGAGAGAATGCAAAAGCATTGAAATATATTTTTTTCTCCCATCTCATATATTCTTTTTCATTATTGTGTCCACTTAGGGTCTCTGTAGAAGTCAATATTATTCCACAAAAGCAGTCTATGGATCTTAACTTATATTGAAGCCCAAACATTTTTTTTTTCATTTTACCCTTAAAACACAGTCATTAGCAAAACAAACAGATATTCTCACCTAAAAAACTGAAGATAAGAATGAGAATGAGGAGAAACGCAATGATGGCTGCACATGCTAAGAAATAGTGTCGTCTAGTGGAAGTGCAAATGTCATTCAGTCGGCTCATACAGGCTGGTTGACCTGTTTGATAGACAACTGCCCGATCTTGCATCTGGAGGTTCCCGTTGGAGGAAGGTGGTGGTGGACGGGGTGGCTGAAC
Source organism: Pimephales promelas (assembly GCF_016745375.1). Next base: position 48,124,580 of record NW_024121099.1, read on the forward strand.
ACCTGACAGTGAGAGGTAGCTTTGAGTTGTATCGAAACCAACAAGGATTTTAAAGTCATACAAATACCTTTGCTGTGCTGTTCAGAGTGTGTGCGGTGCAGGTCATTGATGGACTCGACCGAATGGAGCTCAATCTCGGTCAGGTCTCGCTCGCTGACACGAACAAATAATGGAGGAGGAGAAGGAGTGGACTTCATGATCACTCCCACTACAGAGAAACAGATAGAATGCAAACCTGATTTAAATATTCAAAAACATAAATAAAAAAAAACATCCCATTCTAAACCTTCATGACTTTCTTTCCATGAAATATTGCCCGCAAATACATTTAATAGGGACTGGCTACAGACACAGAAGCCCCATATGGTCCGTATGGCTTTGTCATAGGCCTATGTGAACTTTATGTCAGAAATTGAAGTGCTCCATTAAGCTATAACAGTAACTGGAATTTCATGGGACAATTGCAAGGAAACAAATTTCTTCAAAGTCTTCAAATTTTCTCCTTTTGTGTTTCCATTAAAGGGATAGTTCACCCAAAAATGAAAATGCTGTCATCATTTACTCATTATTTTGTTCCAAAACTATGCGTTTTATTTTTCTTTTGAACTCAAAAGAATTTTTTTAAAGAATATTGGTAACCAGACAGTTGATGGTAGCCATTGACTTCAATGTTATTTTTTCCTACTATGGAAGTTTATGGCTATAATGTCAACCAACATTCTGAATAAATGATGAAGTGAATAAATGATGCCAGAATTGTAAAATTTGGGTGAACTATTCTTCCTAACAAATAAAGGGAAGACATTTAGATGTGTTCATGACTACATATTCCAACCCCATGATGAATAAACACTAAATTGTGCCGTATCGTTTTGCAGCTTTATTTACCTATGTGATGTAATTGTGCTGTCTTTTTAACATAATTAAATCACAAACATTTTGCCAACTTTGATGCATGACTATCCATGTAACTTGTGTTGTTAGTTTTCAAAGCCTGGAAACAGCAGTGATATGCTCCAATGTATTGAACAAACAGGGACAATTGTTTGTTTGACACAATGCCACTCAAAATCTAGTCTTTTCAACCCCTTATTCCCTACACCTCAGATAAAGACAGTAAACACAAGTGCACTGCATTCACCAAACATCTCATCATATTACACTAAACCAGGACTCATTCGGATTGTGTCAGATTAATATTGACTGAATAGATTAAACTGAGATCGGGTGAATTCATGTAAACTTTTTGATGTCTGCTATGGCCCAGATACGTAACACATTTCTAGTAGGCTAAACCATTTTAACATGGTAAACTGATGCCTGTGCTGTGCGTATATAAACTTACCCTCAGACTGGCGTCATAAAACGTTAGAAGACCCCTGTTCGTGGTTGCGTTGTTGACAAACACTAAAGAAAAGGTAGAGAAAGCCGTTCAGATTTGGACGATCTCCTCTCGTCCGCCTGGCACCTCTACACACAGCTCAAAATCCCCTGGCCCAAAATAGCTACAGTCTCATGGACGAGAAGAGAGGTTATTTATAGATTTGGGGCCAAATAATCATTCAGTCACATGCAGGCTGTGTATATTTTGTGATACAGCACGAATTAAAACTTTGACATTAGCTAGCGTTAGAGAAAGATCGAAATCCATTATTCTTCTATTAGTATTGGGGTAGAATAAAAACTATGACAGAAATTCTTTCACATACTAGCGAATTAGTTCCCTACAACTAGAACGAGTTCTGATTCACATCGTGCGTACAGATTCATAGATAAAATAAAATAATTGTATGTTGCCAATGGCATATTTGTTTGTTTATAAGGGTCACCACCTCTTTTGTCACCTCTAATATAAATTTTTCTTGTCGGCTGTGGGAATTTCACAACCGCACGTGCACGTCAGGAATTCTAACTAGCCTACATTTCCCAGGATTCTCTGATTTCATACGGCACGCTCCTTGTTTTGCAGTGAAAGCAGAGATTCGAGTTCAAACGTGCTGAGGTCGTGTTCCCTGTGCTGGGTTTTGAAGAGTTGGTGCGAAACTAAACAAAACACAACATGCTTGCTCGGGCTTTTGCAAACGGACTCTGTTACCGACTTTCAAGGGAAACCACGCGGACTGTCGGGTTGGGGGGAAAGGGGAGGCAAAACAGACAAGCTTCCACAGAGGTATGCACGGTACTTGGCAAAAAATCATCAAAATCATCTGCTAACTACTTGTAATAAACAAGTCTTTGCAAAACCGTGAACAAAGACTAAAGATGTATAATGGGGAAGTTTGCATGGTGCATTTCAGAGTAATTCTTATTTTAAATGTATTGCTTTTAACAGTTCATGCACGAGGAACACGCATCTGCTGTCAGTGCGAGCTGCTGCGCTAATTAAGAGCACGAGAGCGTTCATCCGTTCAGGGTCCTCGCGGCTTTCACTCTGAATCACTGAAAAACACAACGATGCACTGCTATTCAAATAGGGTCCCTACGGAGTGTTCACTGCTCTCTCACTCACTCACTCTCTCTGCATTCTAAGTAGAAGTTCACTTCACTTCAGTTGTCAATATTTTATTTTATACGGAACACCCTTATGGGTACACCCCGTAACGTCATAAAACGCAGACAATGAATAGCGCAGTTTGAGTTTTTTTGTATGACAGATGTACATGCCATGGCCTGTTTAAAGTTAAAACTTAAATACGAAATTGTATTAGATCATGCTCTGCTATTCTTTCTGCCTTTGCTAGTTCGTTTCCAGTGATCCCATTGTGTTACAAATTAATCAAACATATTCCCTTTAGTATCTCAAATAACATGATCTTGTGAAAACTACATGTGTACTGTTTGCAAAAACTCATATTAAAATCATTTAACTGGCAATAGGGTGACGGGAGACTGAATTTTCTTGAACTTCTAAACAGTGTGTGACACCTAAAGTAATAAAGATAAAAGCTCAAACACACACACTCACACACACAGTAGATCAGATAGTGTCCTAGTCTCTCATTCAGACTTCTTAGTTGACTTTGGACTGGTTTCGTAAACTATCAATAGCTAATGTGGCCTAATGTGATGTGAGTGGCTGGACGCATAGGCAGGAGCCAGTCCTTGAGGTCAAAGGTCACAGTACTAGATCATAAGCTGCTTTAGTATCACACACATGATCTCTTATTCATTGTGGAATTTATTTTTTAAACCCATGCTGAACAACATATAAGATTTCATGGAAATTATAGTTTTTAAAAAACTATATTGTACTTTTTTATTATAATTAAATAAATGTTAACTGTCTTTGTCCTAAATGATTTATTTGCACTGCTTTTTCTCTGTATCTAGGTGGCACTGAAGAAGACCCCACTATATGATTTCCACAGGGCTCAGGGTGGTAAGATGGTGGAGTTTGCGGGATGGAGTATGCCTGTGCAATACAAAGACAGTCACATTAACTCACACATGCACACACGCCAGCACTGCTCCATCTTTGATGTCAGTCACATGCTGCAGGTCAGTGTGTAGACATTCAAAGGACTGCCTTTGTAGGTGTATGTAGACCAATCCATGTGATTTTTTTATTTATTTATTTACCCAATGCTGATTTTAATAGAGTAAAAAAGTGGGACATCTATCAGTTTAAAGTACCAATATTCATTCAATGTGTTGGATTTGTTGCTTTCTCCTCAGACTAAAGTCTATGGTAGAGACAGAGTGAAGTTTATGGAGTCTTTGATTGTTGGAGACATTGCTGAACTAAAAGACAACCAGGTATGATGCACACACAGTGGTAATAACCGCAAATTCAGTCACAATGAAATCAAAATGTATAATTCTTGTTTTTTTAATGGAATTTTATTTGTAATATTGAAGTATATGAAGAGTTCAGATGCAAAAGCCTCCAAATGCCATTTGAAATTTTCTTCTTTAATGATGATTTTTATGAAACTTGTATATTTAAGTTCAGTAATTTCACTTAAATAACAATTAATAGGTAATTATCATTGCCATTTAAGTGAAATCACTGAACTTAAATATACAAGATTGATAAAAATTATCATTCTAGAAGAAAATTTCAAATGGCACTTTGAGGCTTTTGCATCTGAACTCTTCATATATTATAAATGAATTATGTGTGCACATCATTATTTTTTCTTGTAACTTCCATGGTTTTTGTGGGTCTCAAAAAGGTCTTTTTTTATTTGCCCTTACACTAAGAGCTACCGGTACACACCAGCTTTACATAACAATACAACTTGCTTAGTCATCAAAACCATTTTTTTCCCTAGGGCACTCTGTCCCTCTTCACAAACACTAAAGGAGGAATCATGGATGATCTGATTGTGACCAAAACAGATCAGGAGTACCTGTATGTTGTCTCCAATGCTGGCTGTGCAGACAAAGACTCTGCTCATATGCAGGTCAGTAAAAGCTCATGAAAATAAAATGCCATGATCAACCAATCACAATCAAATGATGAGCATTTAAATATTTTTAATAATGACTGAAAATGTAATGTATGTATTGCAAAGATTATATTAACCGTAAACGCCACAAGAGGGCCAAATTCCTTAACATTTTTTTCACTTCCAGTTTTAATAAATAGTAGTGTGTATGAATCTGATTCTTTAATGTAGTTTAATGTTTATTTAGGATTAATTATGTGTTTTAATTATGTGTTTTTTGCTCAAATGTTTGTGTTTGTTTGTAGGCCATACTGCAGGAGTTTAAATCAGCGGGTCATGATGTAGATTTAGAGTTTATGGAAGAAAGTCTCATTGCTCTGCAGGGTAAGCTGTGGTTCTGTGATATACTGACCAAAATTACAAATGCAACACTTGTTTTTGCCTCCAATTTTCATGAGCTGAACTCAAAGATCTAAGACTTTTTTATGTACACAAAAGGCCTGCTTCTCTCAAACATTTTTCTAAATTGGTGTTTGTGAACACTTCTCCTTTGCCGAGATAATCCATCCACCTCACTGTAACATATCAAGTTGCTGATTAGACAGTATGATTATTGCACAGGTGTGTGGGTCCGTGCATTATCATGCTGCAACACAAGGTGATGGACGTGGATGAATGTATGATGTACATTTTCAGGCATTCGACTGATTGTATATTTATCTATATGTACCCAGGCCCATCAATGGCCCAGGTTCTGCAGAAAGGTGTGGGTGATGACCTCAGGAAGCTGACCTTTATGACCAGTGTTTTGACCACAGTGTTTGGCATCCAGGGCTGCAGGGTCACACGCTGCGGTTATACAGGGGAGGATGGAGTTGAGGTGTGTGTGATCTCCATCTGATTGTAGGACAACTATCCTGATATTATTTACTACCATTCAGAAGCACAACTGTTTTCAACATTGATAATAATAAGAAATTTTACTTGAGCACCAACTCTGAAAATTGTGTTTTCTGATAGTTCTGAAACAGTTATTTTAAATAACATTTCACAATTTTTTGTTTTAATGTTTTTTTGATCAAAAGTCTTGGTGAGCATAGGATACTTTTTTTTCCAAAAACACGACTATTATAAGTAATTAGAAGGCCAAATCTCATATTTTGTTTTTTCAATGAAGGAAATATTAGATCTGATCAAAAAAAAATTATCTAACATAAATAATTAGATAGTCTTAAAAACTTTTTTGGCAACGCTTGGTGTCTTTATTTTTTGTTACATACATGTAAAGTTACATTTCTTGTCTGTACATATGATTTATTCAGATATCGGTGCCATCTGGAGACGTTGTCTTGCTGACTGAAAAGCTGTTAGCCAATAGTGAGGTGAAGCTCGCTGGTCTCGGTGCCAGAGATAGTCTCAGGCTGGAGGCAGGACTTTGTCTCTATGGCAATGACATTGATGAGACCACCACACCTGTGGAAGCAAGTCTTGTCTGGACTATAGGTGCGTAAAGACTTTTATTTTCAGTTCTCATGAAAGTGTATTGGCTGTTAACATATTGGTTTGTGTTAAGGTAAGCGCCGTCGACAGGCACTAGATTTCCCTGGTGCTGACATCATTGTTCCACAAATAAAGGCAAAGACTCAGAGAAAGAGAGTGGGACTGATCTCCACTGGACCACCTGTCAGACAACACACACCCATCCTGTCAACTGATGGGAGGGTTATAGGTAACAAATGCATTTGTGTTTAAAGTGCCAGTATTATGCTTTCTCAGATATTACCTTCATGTATTGTGTCGTATAGCTGTTTGTGAATGTGAAAGGTCTGCTAATTTTCAAAAATTAAAGTGCACAATAGTTATTGTCTCTCAAAAGAAAGAACTGATTCTGAACTGCCTGAAACGAAGTTAGAATTTAGTCATAGTTTCTGCATGAACCTGTGTAGGTTTGTAATAAATTTGCATTGTGCCAAGTCTTCATTAGCTGCCCGCAGACAATGTCTACTTTGACCCACCATCGAGTTTGATTCATGACATGTTGAGAAGATGAGAATGCAAATTCACTTTGCATGCACTTCCATAGGATGAGGACTCGGGCTTGAATTAATATAGTAAAGATGACACCATTAATACGGAGTTTGTATCATTATGTAAGTACAGGGGAAGCGCTGAATTCTGATGTAGTAATGTTTTTTGACATGTGCTGTAAATGGTAGACCAACCATAACAGATTGGTTCATCATACCAATCAAAGCAGAGTAGGCTTATGGAAAGGAGCAGTTTAAAGAGTCCAAATCCTTTATTGAACTGTTTCAGACACTGTGAAAAAAGAGGGCATGCTGCAATGTATATTAAATTGTTAAAGAGAAAATGAAAGAGTTTTTTTTACCTTGGATGCATGTAAACATATTATATCAGACCTCCAAAACAAAATTAGGAACATTTAAAATGGCATAATGCCATAACAAAATCATCATTTACTTACCCTCATGTCTTTCCAAACCCATATGATGTTCTTTCCCGTCCACTTTATTTTAGGAGAGGTCACCAGTGGATGCCCCTCCCCCTGCCTCAAGCAAAATGTTGCCATGGGCTATGTGGAAACTGGCTTCAGTAAATTGGGCACATCAATCCAGGTGGAAGTGAGGAAAAAAGCAGTGCCAGCAGTGGTCAGCAAGATGCCATTCGTGCCCACAAAGTACTACATGGGCCAGTAGACCTAGAGAGGGTCTGTCGTAGATCTGTCTGGAAGTATTTAGCACTGGATTAGCACTGGAATGGAAACCAAAATTTGAGGTTATGTAAAGCCTGAGACACACGTCAACATTGAGCATTCCATAATGCAAACTTTAAACACACAATTTACTTTTGTGTTATTTCAAGTACTGTAAATTGCATTCCAGAACATTTTGCAATAATTGCACAACGGTATGGCCACTTCACTAGGAATTCAAATCAAATGGACTTTCTGGATGTGGGATAGGACCACTTGCTGTTAGTGTGTGTGTGTCTAACATAGAGCACTTAAAATGGGAGAATGTGGGAAGGTGAAATTGTTTTAAAGAGAACTCTGTAAGATTCATTTAAAAAGTTTTCTACACATCTGGTTCATTTTATGCCAGTGTACTTTTTAGTGTTATAGTTCTATGATAGACAATAAGATAATTAACAATATTAGTCTGAATTAGATATATACTGCGATATTAGAAAAGTGCCTAATTCCTCAGGTATAGTTTATTATGATGTAATGTCATCATCTTTTAATTTCAGACCACATCAGTGTGAAACCTTTCTGTCTGAAAGAACATTTAAATTCTGTTTGGGATGTGATTAAATAATACTATTTTATTTTATAGAATTTTATAAACCTTTACCTGATTGGTAACATAGTAATACAGTGATAATACTGTTTGTACTGTGGACTATGATTTAAAATAATTTATATTAAAAATAAATTATAATATATTAGATGTGGGTTATTTGCAGACAATAAGCTTGACTATTATAAAGGAACTGGGTGTAAAGCATGTAACGTTTTACGATGATTAATCTTAGTAAATTAATAAACAGAAAAAAAGTGGGTATTGATATTGTGAATAATTAACTTGTTAAAGAGTGAATGAATTTTAATGGCCGATGTTGTACACCGGTGACGTGTACCACGGTCTCATTATATGAGAATTACTAGCGACATAAAACCAAATGTCAGGGTATACTGACAGTTCTGATTAGCCTCATTGTTTTCAAGCAGAAAAGTTTACAAAGCTGTAACTTTTCTGCAGACTGTGCAATCCAAACATTTCTAAATGGCTGATCATTGTTGGAAATGTAGTTCTCAATTTTACCTTTGTCATAGAATAAAGCCAGTTGGAATTCCTACAGCGAACTACATTACCCCTAATGCCGAGCTCCTATGTGCTCCGTAGAGGAGGAGCGTGCCGGGTGTGCGAGCGTTACCGATGGGAAGATGGTGGAATCTGAAGCAGCAACGTGCACGATACTCCGTCCCAAACATTTCCAACAACATTTACCATCACAACCTGGTATTAGATATCGGTTACCCGGGGACAACCATAGATAATATATACTAAAACTAAGATAGAATTTTAAGTATTATTTTGATTTCGGTGCGAGATGCACCTTAAGTTAGATTGTGGTACCTGAGACGTGGGGCCAAACTGCACATCACAGTATTTTGATAATCTGGACAGGATTTCTCCACTGGGATTGTTTATATACAGGTTACTGTGTACAGTGTGTTCTCTATAATCTGTCATTTGGTGTTTGGAGCGGCCGTCAGCATGCCACGAAGCAAGAAGGGGAAACGAGGTGGGAACAGTTCGAGTAAGGGTGAGTTTATCTGTAACACCTGCTGTCATAGTCAGTAAAATAACACTATCACACGGCAAAATATATTTTGTCTTACACATTTATATTGAAAACAATATCATCGTACTTGCATAAACTGTGTAAAGAGGCGTTTTCAATCTCTCTTGAATTATTGTTCCTACACCGTTGGGTTTTTTTCTTGTAAGAATGAACCTCACTAATGTGTCATTTATGTTAAAACAAGAAAATAATGTAACCTTTTAAAATAGGGTGATATGTAAAATCAGTGCTTGGTTGGATGACATTGACCGGCTGGAAACTTTATTTTCTCTCTCTTTCAAAATATTGAAATAATGATGCATATTATTTTACAATTTTATCCAGGCATTACCCAAATAGCTTTGATTTAGTCTTCCTGATGTGGCTGTAACTGTAACCATTTCAGCACCTTACAGCTGAGCTTTCAAGAAACAGCCGTCAAAAAACTTGAATTATAAATAAACTAAATCAAATGAGTAAATAATATTTAAATATTTACCTATGACTGTTTAGGGAACTGTGTGTTCCCTTTACCTCAGAAGTAAGGATAGAAGCAGAGTGATTGACTGTCAGGGTTATTCAGTCAGCAGCATGACAGGTGAAGGCAGCTCATGCCGGCTCGTGTATATTTAGCCCAAGTGTTACGAAGCCACGAAAACCGGGCCTTCCAGGACCACTCACGCGTGGTGTATTACAGGAATTTTGGATTAAACATTGAAACGTTCGTCTCGAACAATAGGTCTTCCCTTTTTTTAAAAAACACTTTTTTGTTTGTTAAGTTCACGTGCAGAGCAGCGTCACGTGCAGTGTAAGCAAGCAAGCACGATTTGTGCGCGTGTACCTGCATTTATCTCGTCACCCAGGCATTCATAGAGGTAGAAACGGGTTTTTCTAGGGTGACCATATTTTGATTACCAAAAACCAGGACAGTCTGCCCGGCAAACAGATACTCAAATGATACTCGAAGTTTACTCAAAGATGCCTTATTAATTTCAGTACATTTAAAGTAGGTTATGCCTCCTCTATGGATAGAAAATTGACACAAAAATTCAAGACACAAATTCAGATAGATATATGTGTGTATATATATATATATATATATATAGACTATATATAATACTCTTCATTGTTATCCTGTTTTTCTTCCTCATCCTACTCATTTTCTCATCTATATTTTGCTGTAGAGCTGATCTTTCCCAGCAGTTGTTTGAAAACCAGGACATTTTCATCACTTTATAAAAGACCCTAGTCTTTCTCGTGACATAATTCACTGTGATGAGTGCTGAAGAGTTTTGTTTTAAAGTTGTCAAATCACTTGATTACATTTCTGTGTGTTTTGTCCTGGCTGGAAAAAACAAACAAAAGAGGTTAAACTAATCTTGTGTGGTTTTCTGGTCTTCACTGGTTTCAGGGATACTCCACTCAAAAATGAGAATTCTGTCATTATTTACTCACCCTCAAGTTGTTTCAAACCTGTATGAGTTTCTTTCTTCTGCTGAACACAAATAAATATATTTTGAAGAACGATCGGAATCAAACAGTTCTTTGGCACCACTGACTTCCAAAAGAATACTATGGAAGTCAATGGTAACAAAGTTCCCATTGTTTTTCAAAATATCTTCATTTGTGTTCGTGAGAAGAACAACTCATACAGGTTTGAAACAACTTGAGGGTGAGTAAATGATGACAGAATTTTCTTTTTTGGGTATCCTTTTAAGATTGTTGTTTGTAGAAAGCTGGTGGACAAAGTAAATTCCCATCCTAATCAGCTGAAAAATGTCACAACCAGCTAACCATGTACAGGGGTTGGACAATGAAACTGAAACACTGGCCAATGTTGGAGGTTTCACATCTATATGCCTGGCGGCCAATCTTCAGAGTGAAGCACAGGTGGATCAGTGATGGTTTGAGCTCCAATATCATGACAATCCTGATTGTATTTGATGGACACGACTCTGCCGAGGACTACCAAACCCTTCTGGAGGATCATGAGCACCTGATGCTCAAACCGTGTATCAGCATGATCATGCACCAACACACACAGCAAGACTTGTGACAGAAGGGTTTGATGAAGATGAAAGTGACGTTGAACATGCACAGTCACCAGATCTAAATATTATTGAGGTGTTTTGGAGAAGCGAGTCCACCAGCATCATATAGTGACCTGGACACTGTTCTGGAAGAGGAACGGCTCATAATCCCACTGGTCACTGTGAAGGACTTCTATCTGTCATTCCCAAGATGAATTGGTGCTGTATTTGGATGCAAAATGAGGCCCTCACCATACTAACAAATTATTGTGTTGTAAAACCAGGTGTTTCAGTTTCATTGTACAACCCCTGTAAGTATGACCAGATTGGGAGACCAGCACACCATTTTAGGTGTTTTTCAATATGGCTGTAATTTTGAACGATTAGGGAAGTCATTTGAGGCTACTGCAATAGTTACTGTTCTGTGTTGGCTGGTTATGTCCTGCAGTTAAACTTGAAATGTTAAACTGATCTCAAATAAGATCTGTGAGTAGTTTAATCTGTCTCTTCCTCCTGTTCACTGTGAGCAGGCTCACTTCGACAGGAAGTGCTTCAGCTGCAGTTGTCAAAAACTGTCCTGTCACGTCCAGGTAGCGTGACCTGATCTTGTTTGTGACCTCATGCCTCTCACCCCATTAATTTGTAATGAGCAGCAGCATGTCAATGTCCATTCATTTGTATTTGTTTACATCTCTCATTTCTCTAATGCCTTTCATGACTTGAGAACCAACATTCCCCACAAGCATCACTTCTGCTTCCTTGTGAACACAGACCCTATGGATCAGTGTTTCCCAACATGTTTTGGTCTATTGTACAACCACATCAGTAAAGGTCAACTACTTTTTTATTGGTACCAAGCCAGAAATGTGTTCCTTTTGTCTTCTATTTTACTGGAAATAATTTGTCAGTTTCAAAGCCTATTTTCTCACCAATTAGCTGCTTCTGTAATAAGCTCATCTTTCATGAGTTTTGGCTGTTCTTCCAATCATAAATAAACTGGGATGATCACCAAAATTAGTCATTTGCACTTTTTCAATGGTAGGATTGAAATACCAAAGGACCCTTGGCTACACAGCTCCACTATGTGACAAAGCTTCTGGAAAGTTCTGGAACTCAAGTCAAAATATTTGGCCAACTGTTCCTATCCTTATTTTGATTTTGTCTCAGATATGTTTTCCACCAATTCCAAACTATTCTGGAATCCTCCACATGAAATCCATCCATCATGAATGCACTACTGCTTCCCATCTCATTCCAGCTGATCTGATCTTGTTTTGCTGATATATTAGTACAGAAGTTAGTATGCACTACCATTTCAAAGTCTATTCAGCCATCACATTGATATTGATGAGAGATTTAATTTATTGTGGCCAGACTGTGAGCATAAGAGTCTTCATTTAAAAAAAAAAAACATTAGGAAATCTTACTGACCCCAAACTTTTGAACAGTTATGTACATTAAGCAGACCAACTTATAAATGAGGAATATCTTCACTAAAATTTTTCTCCCAAGTGAATCAGACCAATCAAGATAAATCATGATTAATTCAATCTAACTATATTATTTTGGATAATATCTAGTAAAGTAGTATAAAAGGCAGATAAATAAGTTTCAATATTGATTTTTTTTCAAGAGCATTAACTATATGAACCTACCTTTCAGAGATTAGCCTGATTCGGGAGATTCTTGATCCAGAGTGGATCAGTGAGGAGACACTGATTTAAAGAGGATGGAGTCTCATAGCACCCACTGGATTATTGATTCATGTTTTTCTTCACTCCATTTTAGGTCATTTTTAATCATGATACTTCCATGCTATGTACTTAAGGTCTGCTGCTGGTATCTCAGGGAAAAATAGTTAGGCAATTGTCTGTCTCTCTGACGAATGTGTGTTTGAGAGACACCCCATTGAACTTTGGCTGCAGTTAGAGCTTTGTTTCTTAGATGTGGCTTAGGGTTCCTGAGTTTATATGTGAGTGAAAAAGGTCTGTCTTTCTATTGGTTTCCTATATAGTCAGACTGTTCAAACTTTGTCAAAAGGTCAATTTAAAATCAATGGTACACTAGATTGTTAAAACAAATGGCACGAATTGGTTTTGCAATCCTACATGCGTGTTTGTTTGTTTTATCTGAAGCACTGAAGTGAATCATTGTATATAGGATTGTTTTAGGTTAGGTACATGAACTTTGTTGACAGTTGAAACATACATGATCACACTGACCCATCTATCCCCCTAACCTATAATCATTCCCTTCTGTGTTCCCTCTTTTATTAACTTAAACCACTAAACTAATGTTCAATGTGTATCTCTCATTCTTGTCTCTCTCTGTTTCAGGGAGGAATGGGGTGAGAGGCGATTCTGGTGTGAGTGATGACGATTTAGCGTCTGATGTTCTCAGTCACTGCAGCAGCACCAGTGAGTGCGCATCTGTTGTAGAAGAGGGCACAGGTACATGCACAATTACAGTTGCATAAATGCACAAACTACCGCAAATATGAATTGCCCCTAGCACATCCACACATTGATTCTTTGTGCAGGTGAGGCAGTAGATGAACAAACTGCTCAGGAAGAAACAGAAGACAAACTAAAGCAATGCATCGACAATCTGATGGACAAAAGGTATCAATACGCTAAAATACAACAGTCTGAAATTACACAATTACTGAAAGGCGTATAAGCTCTGCAGCTGTTTCACTCTGTTTTTTATGTTTCTCAGTGCTAAGACCCGTCTGTCTGGATTGGAAAGTCTGCGCTTGGCGTTTTCCTCCAGAGTCCTGTATGAATTCCTGTTAGAGAGACGTTTCACCATTAGTGACTGTCTGGAGAGGAGCTTGAGGAAAGGTTGGAATTAGTACTGATTTTATAGTATATGCTTGTCAAAGGGATACTCCACATTTTTTTTGGAAAATAGGCTCATTTTACAACTCCCCCAGAGTTGGGTTTTACCATTTTGGGTTATAGCCAATTTTCTGATATTTAGAAGAATATCAGTCACCAGACAGTTTCTGCTCCCATAGACTTCCATAGTATATATTTGTTTCTACTATGTGGAGTATACCTTTAATGTATGTTTTTTTTAATCAAAACTCATGTTTCATTGTTTTGAATGATTCATTTTATTTACTGTTTTACATAAATATTTGATTATCTTTTGTGAATTAGTAAAACGGGATTGTAAAAATTTAAGTAAAAGCACTGTAAAGATGATAAATGATTTTATTTTACATTATTTTGCATTAAAGGTGCCCCTAGTATGTGCTTCATAGTTAAATACCAAGAGTTCAGTACATGGACATGACATACAGTGTTGTCTCCTTATTTAAATATCGTTTTTGAAAAACACCCCTGAAAAATAGGCGAATCTCCACATAACACCGACTGTGATGCAACAGTCGGGATCATTAATATGTACGCCTCCATCATTTGCATATGCCAGCCCATGTTCAATGACAGGCGGAACTGCGCAGCTGAAGATGGGAATGTGATGGGAATAGATCTAAATACTTTAAAAACATCTCACGATTCGTTAATCTTGATGTAATAGTAATAGCTGTTGTAAAAGTATTCGGGATTTTCACATGTAATGCATAGCTATTTCATATGCAAGCATGTTAGCCAATCACAGCAGTGGCCGGTTCCACTGAATCCCACAGCTTCAAACAGAGCGTTAAAATCAGGCTAGGAAAAACGCCTTGTTTCGAAATTAGGACTATTTTTGATCTAAAAAAACCCCCACTAACATTATAAGGGTAACCCAGAAAATAGTAGAAAATAGTAAAAAATAATAAAATAGCGCCATTCTAGGGCACCTTTAAACATCTGTTTTGTTGTACTGATGCTTGCAGTGTGTGATTATTTATGTGGAGAGAAATCCCAAGCTGCGCATGGACATGTATCTGTTGTTTCTTCCACTTGAAAAATGAACTGAGTTGACTTGCTGAGTAAAGTCTCATTCCCTCAAGGTGGAGGAGAGGAGCAGGCGGCGGCTGCAACAGTGGGTGCTCTCTTGTGTGGGCAGCTCGGGGGGGGAGTCGAAGGTGAGGAGGGCTTCAAGATGCTCCGCCCCATCCTCAGCTCCATCCTGATTGACAGCTGTGCCAGCCTTTCAGCGCGACAGAGTGTGAGTGATGCCTCAAAATAGGTCCATAAACTCTTAAGGCCAATTTATACTTCTGCGTCGAGGGTACGCCGTAGTGCATGGCGTTGGCTACGCACGTAGGCGACGCCGTTGTGAGCATTTATACTTCTGCGTTCAGGTCTTGGTTGCTCTGCAGTACTGCTCCAAAACGCTAGTTGGCGGCGGAGGGTTTTAATGTTCCACTGTGTTTAGGTTCCTCACGGCTAGGTTACTACAAGCAATATCGACTGAAAGAGAGCTGATCATGTTGGAGTTGGAGCTTATTGAGGTGGAAAAACAGTTACGTGCGGAAGGTACGTGCGGAAATGCGTAGGAGGAAATGCGATGCTACCAAGCCGACCAATCACCGATCTTGCGGTCTGCGTCGTCGCGACGTGTAGTTACATTTTTGAAGAGGTGCGCGTCAGGCGACGGTGAAGGGTACGCGGTATGGGACGCGTCTGTGCGTATGCTACGCCGTCCCTACTGCGCGCACCCTACGCAGAAGTATAAATTGGCCTCTATTAGATCTATTGCTTTGTCTTTTAAAATGTGATTAACTATATATCTATCTTTTGTCAGTGCGCTCGAGCTCTAGGTATTTGCTGCTACGTCTCTGCCTCAGACGATCCAGAGGTACAGTCAGATCTCGTAAAAAGCTTATTAATATTTATAGTCTGCATGTTTGTAGAAGTATCATCTGTCTTTTTCAGGACCTGATAAAATCTCTTGGACATTTGGAGAGTGTGTTTGTGGCTGCATATCCCCTGGGTGATGGCACTCTGCCCTCTGTCAAAGCTGGGACCCCTGCGCTCCACAGCGCCGCCCTACAGTCTTGGGCTCTGCTCTGCACCCTCTGCCCTGCGTCACGCATCGACACCATTCTCAGCCAGTGAGTTTGACATGCAAGAAAACACATCTTTGTATAAACTCTACAAACTTAATAACGAGGGCAAAAATATCGGTAATGCTTCCTTTTACAGTACAGTACTTACAGTGTACTTACCTAGAAAGTACTGGCTAATATAGGGTAAGTACATGGAACAGGGGTAGGTTTAGGGGTAGGTTCAAGATTAGTACTAGTTATTACCCAGTAATTGTAGTTACTAAAATAAGTACATAGTATTTACATGGGTAACTGGACTGTAAAAGGAAGCGTTACCAAAATATCATATCACCATTATTTTCAGGACAATCACTATTATTTTATCACAATTTTTTTCATGTTGGTTTTACTATTTTGCAAGTGACTGAGCAGAACATCCAACTAATTTCCCTGTTTTAGAAATGTTGTCTTACAAGGTAACAAAATATAAAACCATTTAGGCCAAAGTAGGGGTGGGTGATTATTTTATCTTTGTTATTAAAAACAAGAACAAAGATGCATATTACAAATACAATATACAAATGAAATAAAAACCTTTTTTTCACAGTAGGTGTATTTAACAGTAGTATACAAGAAATTGAATAAACAAATGTAAAAACGAACTTCAGCATATTCCTGGATCTCTAATATAAAATAATAGGGTTAGGCTTCTAACCAACATCCTTCTGTTATTTGCAAAAAAAAAAAATTACTTGAAATTTTAGCTGTAGAGAATAATTAAAAACAGCTTATACAAAAGAAAAATACATGATCATCTGTAGAGAGCACAGTCAAAATGTAACTTTTTGTGACTGGCATTGCACTGAT
>NW_024121099.1:48141680-48242754 GCF_016745375.1 Pimephales promelas
TGTGATGTATTGTCCAATTATTATTTTGGACAGACAAAATGAAACCCTCCTTTCAATTAAATTAAATGGTCTCATTAATGTATGGAGAACGAAAGTAATAGATTCGTTCAGTGAACATAATCACTAATTTAGTAATTTCACACGCGTCTTATGTAGATTATTAGCCTAATATTATTTTTTAAAGCAACATATGACATAGATTTCAGCCTAGATTCCCCTAGAGAGAGTGAAGTGCTAATAGCGGTAATATGGATTTTTGTCAAGAAATAATTAACATTTTGCAAAAGAAAACCTCAATAAGGTTAATTATATAAAGTAGCCTAATACAGAAACACACCGTTCACCGCTCACTTTCCTCAGCTGTAGTAGGCAGTGTTGGGAAAACGTATTTCGTTACAGAATAAATGCCCCAAAATGTCATTTGTAACGTATTCCATTACATTAGCTACTCAATCTGAGGGATTACATCCGCATTGAATTGCCTTTTAGAAGTGTAAGAATTGTGGCCATCTAATTCTGTTTACTAAACTG
Organism: Pimephales promelas; assembly: GCF_016745375.1. Next base: position 48,142,212 of record NW_024121099.1, read on the forward strand.
GGCTATTCTGGTGGGTGCGGTGATGCGGTGGTGACGCGTGTAACATGTGGCACTGCCAATAAAGCACCTTAAAGCTGTCACAAAGAACCGGCAAAAGATTATGAATAGGCTATGTAAAATATAGCAAGAAGATATTTTAATTGTTTATTAATAAACAAGTGTATCTTTGTCAGTGTGTCGGCTGAAAACATGAAGTTGACAATGCTGACTCGCGATCTTCGCCGTGAACGCGCCAGGATTAATAATCTAGCCTACAAGACGCGTGTGAAATGACTAAAGTAGTGATTATGTATACACTGAACGAATCTATTACTTTCGTTTCGTTCTTAATAATGAAAACATTTAATTTAATTGAAAGGAGGGTTTCATTTGTCTGTCCAAAATAATAATTTGGACAATACATCACAGGGAAGAAACAACTGTATATTGTTTGATTTGTTCATTCATTATTTTATTACATTAACAGTTACGCTGACTGAATTCCAACAAAATTAATGAATAAGTGGGACCCTTTCAATTAAATGAAATGTTCTCATTAATTTACGGAGAACGAAAGAAATAGAGTCATTCAGTAAATGAAACATTTTTACAAAAAGTAAAAGCAACATGATGGCAGCTTTCAGCTTATAGATTCCCTTATCCTAGAGTGGAGTTCGTTACTACTAAGTGCTAATGTGGATTTCTGTCTATATAATAAACATTTTCCAAAACCTCAATAAGGTTAATTATAGATAAAGTTGGACAGAAACACACCTGTTCACCGCTCATTTTCCCATGGGCAAAGGCGAGCAAATTGATCCCTTATCTTAGCGCCATCTACTGTTCTAGAAGAGGAAGTTGTTCCACTGTATTTGTGAGAAAATCTGATTCTGCCTGGACGCGGAAAAATAGTGCCAAAAGTCACGTGACAGTTTTTCGTACTTGTAGAATTCTGTTTTGTAGTTGTAGAATTCTGTTTTGTAGTTGTAGAATTCTGTTTTGTACTTGTAGAATTTTGTTTTGTACTTGTAGAATTTTGCTTTGTACTTGTAGAATTTTGCTTTGTACTTGTAGAATTTTGTTTTGTACTTTCAAAGATTTTAGTTTGTACTTGCAGGATATTTTGGTCATTGAAGAAATACGTTTCTATGTATATGTAAAACATACTGTATTTGTTTGATAGGTACGTTTTTTATTTGCAGAACAATATGCATTAGTTTGTGAGTGATGTTTTGTATTTACAAACCACACTGAGTTTGTTTGTGAATCATTGGGTGTGAGTAAAACACGTTTTGTTTGTGTGTGAGGTTTAGGCACATACTTCGCTCCATAAGTGATTGACTGTCAGGGTTATTCAGTCAGCAGCATGACAGGTGAAGGCAGCTCATGCCGGCTCGTGTATATTTAGCCCAAGTGTTACGAAGCCACGAAAACCGGGCCTTCCAGGACCACTCACGCGTGGTGTATTACAGGAATTTTGGATTAAACATTGAAACGTTCGTCTCGAACAATAGGTCTTCCCTTTTTAAAAAAAACACTTTTTTGTTTGTTAAGTTCACGTGCAGAGCAGCGTCACGTGCAGTGTAAGCAAGCAAGCACGATTTGTGCGCGTGTACCTGCATTTATCTCGTCACCCAGGCATTCATAGAGGTAGAAACGGGTTTTTCTAGGGTGACCATATTTTGATTACCAAAAACCAGGACAGTCTGCCCGGCAAACAGATACTCAAATGATACTCGAAGTTTACTCAAAGATGCCTTATTAATTTCAGTACATTTAAAGTAGGTTATGCCTCCTCTATGGATAGAAAATTGACACAAAAATTCAAGACACAAATTCAGATAGATATATGTGTGTATATATATATATATATATAGACTATATATAATACTCTTCATTGTTATCCTGTTTTTCTTCCTCATCCTACTCATTTTCTCATCTATATTTTGCTGTAGAGCTGATCTTTCCCAGCAGTTGTTTGAAAACCAGGACATTTTCATCACTTTATAAAAGACCCTAGTCTTTCTCGTGACAGAATTCACTGTGATGAGTGCTGAAGAGTTTTGTTTTAAAGTTGTCAAATCACTTGATTACATTTCTGTGTGTTTTGTCCTGGCTGGAAAAAACAAACAAAAGAGGTTAAACTAATCTTGTGTGGTTTTCTGGTCTTCACTGGTTTCAGGGATACTCCACTCAAAAATGAGAATTCTGTCATTATTTACTCACCCTCAAGTTGTTTCAAACCTGTATGAGTTTCTTTCTTCTGCTGAACACAAATAAATATATTTTGAAGAACGATCGGAATCAAACAGTTCTTTGGCACCACTGACTTCCAAAAGAATACTATGGAAGTCAATGGTAACAAAGTTCCCATTGTTTTTTCAAAATATCTTCATTTGTGTTCGTGAGAAGAACAACTCATACAGGTTTGAAACAACTTGAGGGTGAGTAAATGATGACAGAATTTTCTTTTTTGGGTATCCTTTTAAGATTGTTGTTTGTAGAAAGCTGGTGGACAAAGTAAATTCCCATCCTAATCAGCTGAAAAATGTCACAACCAGCTAACCATGTACAGGGGTTGGACAATGAAACTGAAACACTGGCCAATGTTGGAGGTTTCACATCTATATGCCTGGCGGCCAATCTTCAGAGTGAAGCACAGGTGGATCAGTGATGGTTTGAGCTCCAATATCATGACAATCCTGATTGTATTTGATGGACACGACTCTGCCGAGGACTACCAAACCCTTCTGGAGGATCATGAGCACCTGATGCTCAAACCGTGTATCAGCATGATCATGCACCAACACACACAGCAAGACTTGTGACAGAAGGGTTTGATGAAGATGAAAGTGACGTTGAACATGCACAGTCACCAGATCTAAATATTATTGAGGTGTTTTGGAGAAGCGAGTCCACCAGCATCATATAGTGACCTGGACACTGTTCTGGAAGAGGAACGGCTCATAATCCCACTGGTCACTGTGAAGGACTTCTATCTGTCATTCCCAAGATGAATTGGTGCTGTATTTGGATGCAAAATGAGGCCCTCACCATACTAACAAATTATTGTGTTGTAAAACCAGGTGTTTCAGTTTCATTGTACAACCCCTGTAAGTATGACCAGATTGGGAGACCAGCACACCATTTTAGGTGTTTTTCAATATGGCTGTAATTTTGAACGATTAGGGAAGTCATTTGAGGCTACTGCAATAGTTACTGTTCTGTGTTGGCTGGTTTTGTCCTGCAGTTAAACTTGAAATGTCAAACTGATCTCAAATAAGATCTGTGAGTAGTTTAATCTGTCTCTTCCTCCTGTTCACTGTGAGCAGGCTCACTTCGACAGGAAGTGCTTCAGCTGCAGTTGTCAAAAACTGTCCTGTCACGTCCAGGTAGCGTGACCTGATCTTGTTTGTGACCTCATGCCTCTCACCCCATTAATTTGTAATGAGCAGCAGCATGTCAATGTCCATTCATTTGTATTTGTTTACATCTCTCATTTCTCTAATGCCTTTCATGACTTGAGAACCAACATTCCCCACAAGCATCACTTCTGCTTCCTTGTGAACACAGACCCTATGGATCAGTGTTTCTCAACATGTTTTGGTCTATTGTACAACCACATCAGTAAAGGTCAACTACTTTTTTTATTGGTACCAAGCCAGAAATGTGTTCCTTTTGTCTTCTATTTTACTGGAAATAATTTGTCAGTTTCAAAGCCTATTTTCTCACCAATTAGCTGCTTCTGTAATAAGCTCATCTTTCATGAGTTTTGGCTGTTCTTCCAATCATAAATAAACTGGGATGATCACCAAAATTAGTCATTTGCACTTTTTCAATGGTAGGATTGAAATACCAAATGACCCTTGGCTACACAGCTCCACTATGTGACAAAGCTTCTGGAAAGTTCTGGAACTCAAGTCAAAATATTTGGCCAACTGTTCCTATCCTTATTTTGATTTTGTCTCAGATATGTTTTCCACCAATTCCAAACTATTCTGGAATCCTCCACATGAAATCCATCCATCATGAATGCACTACTGCTTCCCATCTCATTCCAGCTGATCTGATCTTGTTTTGCTGATATATTAGTACAGAAGTTAGTATGCACTACCATTTCAAAGTCTATTCAGCCATCACATTGATATTGATGAGAGATTTAATTTATTGTGGCCAGACTGTGAGCATAAGAGTCTTCATTTAAAAACAAACCATTAGGAAATCTTACTGACCCCAAACTTTTGAACAGTTATGTACATTAAGCAGACCAACTTATAAATGAGGAATATCTTCACTAAAATTTTTCTCCCAAGTGAATCAGACCAATCAAGATAAATCATGATTAATTCAATCTAACTATATTATTTTGGATAATATCTAGTAAAGTAGTATAAAAGGCAGATAAATAAGTTTCAATATTGATTTTTTTTCAAGAGCATTAACTATATGAACCTACCTTTCAGAGATTAGCCTGATTCGGGAGATTCTTGATCCAGAGTGGATCAGTGAGGAGACACTGATTTAAAGAGGATGGAGTCTCATAGCACCCACTGGATTATTGATTCATGTTTTTCTTCACTCCATTTTAGGTCATTTTTAATCATGATACTTCCATGCTATGTACTTAAGGTCTGCTGCTGGTATCTCAGGGAAAAATAGTTAGGCAATTGTCTGTCTCTCTGACGAATGTGTGTTTGAGAGACACCCCATTGAACTTTGGCTGCAGTTAGAGCTTTGTTTCTTAGATGTGGCTTAGGGTTCCTGAGTTTATATGTGAGTGAAAAAGGTCTGTCTTTCTATTGGTTTCCTATATAGTCAGACTGTTCAAACTTTGTCAAAAGGTCAATTTAAAATCAATGGTACACTAGATTGTTAAAACAAATGGCACGAATTGGTTTTGCAATCCTACATGCGTGTTTGTTTGTTTTATCTGAAGCACTGAAGTGAATCATTGTATATAGGATTGTTTTAGGTTAGGTACATGAACTTTGTTGACAGTTGAAACATACATGATCACACTGACCCATCTATCCCCCTAACCTATAATCATTCCCTTCTGTGTTCCCTCTTTTATTAACTTAAACCACTAAACTAATGTTCAATGTGTATCTCTCATTCTTGTCTCTCTCTGTTTCAGGGAGGAATGGGGTGAGAGGCGATTCTGGTGTGAGTGATGACGATTTAGCGTCTGATGTTCTCAGTCACTGCAGCAGCACCAGTGAGTGCGCATCTGTTGTAGAAGAGGGCACAGGTACATGCACAATTACAGTTGCATAAATGCACAAACTACCGCAAATATGAATTGCCCCTAGCACATCCACACATTGATTCTTTGTGCAGGTGAGGCAGTAGATGAACAAACTGCTCAGGAAGAAACAGAAGACAAACTAAAGCAATGCATCGACAATCTGATGGACAAAAGGTATCAATACGCTAAAATACAACAGTCTGAAATTACACAATTACTGAAAGGCGTATAAGCTCTGCAGCTGTTTCACTCTGTTTTTTATGTTTCTCAGTGCTAAGACCCGTCTGTCTGGATTGGAAAGTCTGCGCTTGGCGTTTTCCTCCAGAGTCCTGTATGAATTCCTGTTAGAGAGACGTTTCACCATTAGTGACTGTCTGGAGAGGAGCTTGAGGAAAGGTTGGAATTAGTACTGATTTTATAGTATATGCTTGTCAAAGGGATACTCCACATTTTTTTGGAAAATAGGCTCATTTTACAACTCCCCCAGAGTTGGGTTTTACCATTTTTGGGTTATAGCCAATTTTCTGATATTTAGAAGAATATCAGTCACCAGACAGTTTCTGCTCCCATAGACTTCCATAGTATATATTTGTTTCTACTATGTGGAGTATACCTTTAATGTATGTTTTTTTTAATCAAAACTCATGTTTCATTGTTTTGAATGATTCATTTTATTTACTGTTTTACATAAATATTTGATTATCTTTTGTGAATTAGTAAAACGGGATTGTAAAAATTTAAGTAAAAGCACTGTAAAGATGATAAATGATTTTATTTTACATTATTTTGCATTAAAGGTGCCCCTAGTATGTGCTTCATAGTTAAATACCAAGAGTTCAGTACATGGACATGACATACAGTGTTGTCTCCTTATTTAAATATCGTTTTTGAAAAACACCCCTGAAAAATAGGCGAATCTCCACATAACACCGACTGTGATGCAACAGTCGGGATCATTAATATGTACGCCTCCATCATTTGCATATGCCAGCCCATGTTCAATGACAGGCGGAACTGCGCAGCTGAAGATGGGAATGTGATGGGAATAGATCTAAATACTTTAAAAACATCTCACGATTCGTTAATCTTGATAGATGTAATAGTAATAGCTGTTGTAAAAGTATTTGCGAATTTCACATGTAATGCATAGCTATTTCATATGCAAGCATGTTAGCCAATCACAGCAGTGGCCGGTCCCACTGAATCCCACAGCTTCAAACAGAGCGTTAAAATCAGGCTAGGAAAAACGCCTTGTTTCGAAATTAGGACTATTTTTGATCTAAAAAAACCCCCACTAACATTATAAGGGTAACCCAGAAAATAGTAGAAAATAGTAAAAAATAATAAAATAGCGCCATTCTAGGGCACCTTTAAACATCTGTTTTGTTGTACTGATGCTTGCAGTGTGTGATTAATTACGTGGAGAGAAATCCCAAGCTGCGCATGGACATGTATCTGTTGTTTCTTCCACTTGAAAAATGAACTGAGTTGACTTGCTGAGTAAAGTTTTATTCCCTCTAGGTGGAGGAGAGGAGCAGGCGGCGGCTGCAACAGTGGGTGCTCTCTTGTGTGGGCAGCTCGGGGGGGGAGTCGAAGGTGAGGAGGGCTTCAAGATGCTCCGCCCCATCCTCAGCTCCATCCTGATTGACAGCTGTGCCAGCCTTTCAGCGCGACAGAGTGTGAGTGATGCCTCAAAATAGGTCCATAAACTCTTAAGGCCAATTTATACTTCTGCGTCGAGGGTACGCCGTAGTGCATGGCGTTGGCTACGCACGTAGGCGACGCCGTTGTGAGCATTTATACTTCTGCGTTCAGGTCTTGGTTGCTCTGCAGTACTGCTCCAAAACGCTAGTTGGCGGCGGAGGGTTTTAATGTTCCACTGTGTTTAGGTTCCTCACGGCTAGGTTACTACAAGCAATATCGACTGAAAGAGAGCTGATCATGTTGGAGTTGGAGCTTATTGAGGTGGAAAAACAGTTCACTTTAGTGAAATTACTAAAACTGAAAGGCAGAAATGACAGAAGACGTCGGAGGAGATGGTACGTGTGGAAATCATAGACAGTGATGGAAATGCGTGAGAAGGTACGTGCGGAAATGCGTAGGAGGAAATGCGATGCTACCAAGCCGACCAATCACCGATCTTGCGGTCCGCGTCGTCGCGACGTGTAGTTACATTTTTGAAGAGGTGCGCGTCAGGCGACGGCGAAGGGTACGCGGTATGGGACGCGTCTGTGCGTATGCTACGCCGTCCCTACTGCGCGCACCCTACGCCGAAGTATAAATTGGCCTTTATTAGATCTATTGCTTTGTCTTTTAAAATGTGATTAACTATATATCTATCTTTTGTCAGTGCGCTCGAGCTCTAGGTATTTGCTGCTACGTCTCTGCCTCAGACGATCCAGAGGTACAGTCAGATCTCGTAAAAAGCTAATTAATATTTATAGTCTGCATGTTTGTAGAAGTATCATCTGTCTTTTTCAGGACCTGATAAAATCTCTTGGACATTTGGAGAGTGTGTTTGTGGCTGCATATCCCCTGGGTGATGGCACTCTGCCCTCTGTCAAAGCTGGGACCCCTGCGCTCCACAGCGCCGCCCTACAGTCTTGGGCTCTGCTCTGCACCCTCTGCCCTGCGTCACGCATCGACACCATTCTCAGCCAGTGAGTTTCACATGCAAGAAAACACATCTTTGTATAAACTTTACAAACTTAATAACGAGGGCAAAAATATCGGTAATGCTCCCTTTTACAGTACAGTACTTACAGTGTACTTACCTAGAAAGTACTGGCTAATATAAGGTAAGTACATGGAACAGGGGTAGGTTTAGGGGTAGGTTCAAGATTAGTACTAGTTATTACCCAGTAATTGTAGTTACTGAAATAAGTACATAGTATTTACATGGGTGACTGGACTGTAAAAGGAAGCGTTACCAAAATATCATATCACCATTTTTTTTTTTAGGACAATCACTATTATTTTATCACAATTTTTTTCATGTTGGTTTTACTATTTTGCAAGTGACTGAGCAGAACATCCAACTAATTTCCCTGTTTTAGAAATGTTGTCTTAAAAGGTAACAAAATATAAAACCATTTAGGCCAAAATAGGGGTGGGTGATTATTTTATCTTTGTTATTAAAAACAAGAACAAAGATGCATATTACAAATACAATATACAAATGAAATAAAAACCTTTTTTTCACAGTAGGTGTATTTAACAGTAGTATACAAGAAATTGAATAAACAAATGTAAAAACGAACTTCAGCATATTCCTGGATCTCTAAGATAAAATAATAGGGTTAGGGTTAGGCTTCTAACCAACATCCTTCTGTTATTTGCAAAAAAAATTACTTGAAATTTTAGCTGTAGAGAATAATTAAAAACAGCTTATACAAAAGAAAAATACATGATCATCTGTAGAGAGCACAGTCAAAATGTAACTTTTTGTGACTGGCATTGCACTGATACACACTGTGACTGGAGGGCAGTAGGCTACAGTAAACTTTTTTTTTTTACAGCATATCGATGTGAAAACTAAACAAAGAAAGCAGCTCTCATACAAAAATATAAAATTGGCCACAATGAAATTATGCCAATTTTCCATAGGTTAGCTTTTAAGAAAGAGGGTGCCGTTCAGATTTCGTGCTCGGCCATCATGCGTCTCTGTTATGTGCATGCCACAGACTGTCTGGGCACTGCACTTTAGAGTTTAGACTTTTACGTTCTGTCAATATTACGTTATTTAAAATCAATTTTTGACATTTGTGAATCGATTCCGAATCGTCCACGTCCGCATAGATTCCTAATGAAGGGGTAAAACAAAGTAAAGAGTTTTAACAGAAATATAATACCAGTTGGCAATCTAACCTAAATTCGAGGTTGTGATAAAATGGAGTCAGACAAAAGCTCAAAAGAGAATGAAATTATTTTGCCACACGGAAAGACAGTAATGCGTAGAGACCTTCACCCGTTCAAACTCGGATGCCGACATTGGGCCGATATAGACAGGTTTACGCATCCAATGTTTTTATGTAATACTTTATCTGGGTGTTGTCACATGGCTTTTTATTCACCCAAATAAGAATACAGAGAGTCCAATTTGTTTGTAATATAATCTTTCTCTTTGTCTATATTTCAGCCACTTGCCACGTCTGCATGCGTGTTTAGAAAGCAGTGATGTGGACTTCAGGATCGCTGTGGGAGAGACCATCGCTCTGCTGTATGAACTGGGCCGTGACATCGATCAGGTGTGTATTGTGTAGTGTTGAATAGGTTTGAGTATCAGGATGATGGCAGCGTATATAATATGTGTTGTGCCTCAGGAGTTCGAGTATGAGGACTGTGATGCATTGTGTGACAGTCTAAAGAGTCTAGCGACTGATGGAAACAAACATCGTGCTAAAAACGACCGCAGGAAACAGCGCTCAATCTTCAGAGAGGTGCTGCACTACATTGAGGTGAAAAGGAGATCTGCTACTGAGGCTTTTTATTTTTAAATCATGTCAGTTAATTATATTCAGATATTTTATAGCTACATTGCATACGGTTGAGCCAGGACTGTCATAGATGATTCTGGTTTAAAAATGTTCATACACCAGACCAATCATTCCCTTCCATTTTCAGAATGAAGATTTCACAGTGGAGAAGATCCAGTTTGGGAATGAGGCCATCTACATTGATGGCTGGATGCGCCACAGGATTTATGATGCCTTCAAGGAGGTGCTCGAGTCTGGAGTCAGACACCACCTACAAGTGAGGAGGACCACTCACTGTTGGCATACATAACACTATGTAGTACTGGAGACAAATAGAGATTTTATTCCAATTTATATTTTTAAAATGATCTTAAATGGTTTCTTAAAATTCAAATCTGATCTTTTAATCTATACACATAAAAAACAAATGAGAAAATCATTGTTTAATAGTGCTCTCCAGCAGCAGTTCTTAACAGTTTTGACTCCAATGCCTCCCCATTGTCTAGAACAATATTTGAAGGCCCCTGTATATAGATTAATAGTTTTCCTCTGGTACATAATAATTAAATAATTAAATTTTCTGTTAAAATAATAATTAAAATGTGCAAGTTTAAGAATTCCAGAAAAGCTGAATCTTTTTCAGAGATCCCCCTTCTTTTTAACCATTGATTTTTACATGACTTTTTCAGTTGTTTGTGTTTCACTAGACAAGAATAATTTACCTGTCATTTCCATATATATACATTGTTGGGTGTAATTGCATTACTAACTAATTATATGTTAAAATGTATTCTGATGTAACATAATTCTTCAGTCATTTCAAGAATAAATCATTAAATTTTCTATTTTATTTATTTGAAAAAATTAAAACAGCCTTTTCATGGCAATTTTTGTATGGTTCACCTGGTCGAAGTTGATGAAAGTAATTAGTATTGAGTAATGCAATACATTTTAGAGGGAGTAATTAGTACAGTGATCTAATTAAGTAATCTAATTCATTATTAGTTTGTTAGTTTTTTAGAGTAACTTGTCCAACACTTAGATGTGTGTGTATATAAATAATATTAATAATTATTATTATTTAATGCATGTTTTGTCTTGTCTTCTAAAGGCCCCTTTTGAAGCTCAGCCCTTTTGCTGAGCTTTCGTAGTGTGCTCCAGGGCCTGTGATAGATGACCACTGCTATAAAGTGTTTATTATAAAGAATTTTTGTGTCTGTTTGTGTAGTTTAATCCTTTGCTGAGGGATATTTTTGGACTTGGACCTCCTCTTATCCTGGATGCATCTGTTAAAGCCAGCAGGATCTCCCGCACCGAGAGGGTAATCTCTCGTCTTTTCATTTATTAATGTAATAAATTGCACGTACTGTAACACTTAACATCATAAAAGTATTAGTTTGCAGTCAGATTCAGTTATTTTTTGAACTATCTGTCAAGACAATTCATGCAAATAAAAGCAGCACCCTTTATTCTAAATTTAAGTTTTTGCACAGATATTTATGTAACTTTGGGCTTGTCTCTTCACAGCATCTGTTCAACTCTGCTGCGTTCAAAGCTCGGACTAAATTGAGGAACAAAGTGAGGGACAAACGTGCCGATGTGATGTGAGGATGAAGGCGACAAAGAGAGAGAAACACTACATCCTTAAAATCCCCTCGGCTCACTTGAAATTATAGTTTGACATACTACCAAGCCAGAGACTTGATAAAATTTGCGTGCGACTGATTGTATGTCTGCCAGTGTGCGAGTGCAAAGGCCGGGTGTGTGTATGCAGTGTTTTTATTTAACAGCACAGTGTGATATGAATCTAGGAATTCTGCAATTAAACAAAACATGAAATATTGTACCTTTGTAACAACCTTTTGTAAGGCTGTATTAAGCTTTTCTGTTGAAAACTGTTTTACCACCTCAAGAGTTATTTTTATCATAAACACTTTTCACAAACTTTTTATAGTTCTGCAACAAAGAAAGAGGCCAAGAAAAATGAATTCTTTGTAGTTTTTCTATATGAATTTTATAAACGGACTATGCTGATGCACCTGTGATCTCATGATGCAAACAATTGAAAATGCATCTTGGACTGCAGTTTTCCTGAGTTAGTGTAGACGTTTGTTAAACCTTTCTCACTGCCACTAAATCATCTGTTTTACATCATACTCATCTGCTGAAAAGTGTGGGGTTTTTTTTTATTGGCTCCAAGTGTGACACAGTAAATTAATATTCTTATCCCCAAGCTTATTTGTGCCTATTTAGATCATGCTTCTATCATTTGGTTGAAATAATTTCTAAATATCAACCTACCTTGTCCTGACTTTTTTTTTTTTAGTGAAAGTACTGTATGCAACAGCCAGACTTTTGAAGAGAAATAAATTATGTAATTATCCTTAACAGAGTTGCAATTTTTTTTGACAGAAAAATTGTATTTGTAGTAGTAAGACATTATGGCAGGCTTTCATTAAACCAAAATACAGTTAAAATTCATCTCACATTCCTGGGTCTCCCGTTTCAATTGTATAGCTATCGTTAAAATGCGCTTGATAGTCCATTTATATATATATATTAGGAATGATTTGAGTGTGATGGTTCAGCACTCTTGTTTTGTAGCTCTTTATTTTGAAAAGCCATTTACGACGTCTCCGCTCATGGGAATCTCGCGAGATTTTAGACCAAACAAATCGGGCTCTGACTAAAATGTTCAGGCATACAAGTCAACATACAGAGGTAAATTATAAAGTTTCTGCATACTTAACAATAAGGTCAGATCTATCACCTTGAATTGTGTCATGAACAAATAAGCAAACGTATTAAAATACAGAGTTTGAAAAGCTACAGGTGAGTAACGGTCTGATGCAGCGATCAACTGCAGACCTGCTAATCGGCCCCTGGCTGGAGAAGTCCATCAAAGGATCAGCTGTTATTTCAGAGAGTTTTTGTAATAGATGCATTGTCCCGCCTTATACAGATACCAATATACCTTTAAACGTATTATTTTGGGGGCCTGTCCACATTTTGACATTCATTTTGCTTTAAATTACATAGATTTAGAAGTTGAAATTCCCTTTTTTAATTTATAAAAATGCAGATTCAGATAGATTTGGTGCAAGCAAACATAATTTTGGCATGGATTATTTATCTAAATAAATAAGGTTTTCATGTAGGCTACATAGCCCAGTATCAGGAGACACATTAAGGTGATGTTTTGTTCTTACATTTTCACTTCTTAGCTACACAAAACAATTTTACGAGGAGAGGAGCAGCCAACTCTGCAGAGATGTGAAGACTGTTGTTCCTTGTACCACTGCCCTTTCTGTGTGCCTGAGATGTTCAAACCCACCATCAAAAGCAAATGTTTGAAACATTTACAGGGTCACAGAAGAAGAGCAATACGACACAAAGGTTAGTATTAAATAATTTGTGTGAGAAATTACATGCATATTGAATGTTGATTACCTAAAGTCTCAGGTAGTGACATCACAAGAATAAATTATTATTCTTTGTTTTTACTATAATGGGTCTATAATAGAGGACGCCTTTCCTTTTTATTCTCTTCCAGAATTCTTCATTTTCAAATGTCATTTAAAGTGCCGAACTGGTCCACACTTCCACTGTGTCAGCTGCACATCCACTTTTGTGAGGAAAGATGGTTTTCTAAAACACCTGGCAATGTGTGACAACAAAAAACCCAAGATAACAGTTGTGGAGTTGAAATCAGAGAAGAATTCACCTGCACCAGACCTTCATCTGACTGCATCTGAGTCTGGCAGCTCTGTGGAGATGGACCGTGATGGACACAATAGCCGGATCTCTGAGGATGCTCAGAAAATCAGACGAAGAAAAGCAAACTTTGAACAATACTTGTGCCCTAAAATGGTACGTTTTTTGTTTTGTTTTTGTTTTTTACTTTTTTTTACTGTTTTTTTATGTATCTTATGTATACACCATTGTTTGGAGTCAGTAAAGTTTTTTTTTTATTTAAAGAAAGTAATACTTTATTCAGCAAAAGGAGGCAATTGACAAAGGTTGACAGGCATTTTTACAAAAGATTACTATTTTAAATAAATGCTGTTCTTTTCAAATGTCTATTCATCAAAATCCTTGAAAAAAAATGTATCATGGTTTCCATAAAAATATTAAGCAACACAACTTTTTTACACATTTATGTTTCTTGCGCACTAAATCAGTATTATACATAGAATGATTCCTTAAGGATCTGATGTATATGTATATACCGGTATGTATATATGTGTATATATATATATATATATATATATATATATATATATATATACATTAAGGTTGCGTTTTACACAACAATTATGTCAGGCCAGTAGTTAGCAATGTCACTTTGTAAAGAAACTACGCGCCTATTAAGCGAACACAAAATATGCATGTATAAGAAGTCACCATATTCACAGATTTGCATTTTTGTTCCACGGAGACTGTATCCTTTTAAGAACTTGCACTTTGAAACCCGTTTCCAAAAGTTTGTGTTTTCAGGCAACCAAAACTCTGTTGTTGTGTAAAAGAATGGGCAAAATGCAGAAATGGCAAAAGTCGTGTAAATGGTCCTTAAGACTAATGCACTGAAAAGATTCATTTAGATGAATCATCATAAATAGATAGCAGAAAAATCATTCTTTTAAATCTCATCATTTTTTTGAAGCTGTGGAAATGTATATAAACATACAAAACACTTTTCATCCTGTGCATTTGCAGGCTGTAAGTGAGGAGACATTGAGCCCAGGGCCCACTGATTCAGAGATGGCAGACCAAGGGTCCACAGGTGATAAGCCTCATCAAACAGAAAACATTCTGCAGAATTTTGCTTGTCTTGACCGTCCATTTCCAGTGTGACAAAGGAACGAAGTGATATCAGGCACAGAGATAAGAATATTTTTATTGACTTGTTATTTGATCTTAGTGCCAAAATAAAGACACAAAGCATTAAGGCAAGGCTCCACTTGCTGAATTAAACAACATGATGAGGGCATATATCATTAGAAATATTTTTGAGCATTTAGGATCAATCTGAGATGTTATAGGTGTTTTAAAACGTATTTAATATTCTAAAATCAATGAGCAGATTAGGCTGGAAAAAACACTTTTGCCCATTCATGCAGTCTGAATGCGTCAATGCTAGTTGCTGAAAGTTAGAGCCAGTCTACAGATTTTGAGAGGTCAGAGTCAGAGAATTTTGCAAAAAAATTGCTAAATGTATGGTGGGGACCGAATAAATGTTTTTTTTTTTTTTTTTTCCACTTCAGACCATTAAGTGTTTGTTACTTTAAGATGAATTTAGAAAATTCATATTTCAGGCAGGTTTCTGTGCGAGTGTGTTTCAGAACAACATGAAAGGTGTGTGATAATCTGTCGTTCAGCAAGTGAATGCCTACTGTTTTAAAAATCTGTTTTTAAAAGTAGTGCAGTGCATTCCACCCTTAGAGTTGGAATAAAAAG
This sequence comes from Pimephales promelas, assembly GCF_016745375.1. The sequence continues at coordinate 48,157,371 of NW_024121099.1, forward strand.
CAAGTTTGTATAGTCATTTTCCCCCCTGTTGTGCTATATCCAAATGAAATGACTTTTCAAACAGTGAAGAAATGTATGGTGAGACTTTTTGGATTGTTTAAATTGTTGTGGTTTGCTGTTATGTCATGTGAGTGACAGGTTGTCCCACCTTGACACCAGTAAACAGAAATTATTTTGATGAAAGATTATGAAGGCACAACATTTTTTTTAAAAATGTGCACGGATTAATAATTTATAATAATGAACACTGCAATGTTCTTTAAAGAAAATCCCCAGTAATTGTCAATTTTGATTGCATGGTGACTTTAAATCTGATTCTTCGTAAGTCTGGCTAGCCAAAAAACAGAACTATGAAATCCAGTGTGTAATGTATAGTGAGTCTTATATATTAGCATGCTCTGATCAGAGACCTTAATATTTTTACTCTCTTTAATCTCAGGTGAAGGAAGGATTATGGAGGAGCAGGTGAGAGCAGATGAGCCATCTAAATCCCCAGTGGATGAAGGAGATCCTTCAGTGCTAAATCTCTCTGTAGTGGATCACAATGTCACAGAAACCACTGTCTCAAATTCTGCGGCCAATCCTCATCCTATGGAGGCTGATCTCGCCGTAAAGACTTTGGTAAATGAGATGTTCACTGGGCACACACCTGTTGAAAGCACCATCCCACAAAGATCCAGATCCGACGCACAAGATCTGTGTCCTTTCTGTGGTTTAATGCTGCACAGGAAGAATCTGCAGGTGCATTTAAGAAGGAAGCACCCAGATCAAGTTTTAAACCAGGAGAAACCTGCCTCTGTACAAGTGAAACACCCAAAACAACAGAGACTCCCTTTGCGAAAACAACAGAAGGTGAGAGGAAAAATTCATCCTTTGCAAAGTTATTCTGCTTTTTTTTTTTACTCTTTAGAGCAGAGTTTCCCAAACTGTGGTTTATGAATTCCTTGGGGATTTGTTAATGGACAGTTAAAATAAATAATTTAAAAATAAAAACAAAATAAAACACTTAAAGAGTAACTGTCATGTGACCATTTACTGACATCAGAGAATTGTGAATGTGCATAGGCCTATGTATTGTTAAATTATTGAAATATTAACTTAAAATCTTTGTGGGGTAAGCCCTTATTTTAGTTCAAAGGGGTTCTTCTGAACAAACAAGTTGGGAAAGCTGCTTTAGAGTAAAGGGACAGTTCACCCATTATTAAGTCATACAAGTTTTTCAATGACATAACAGTGATGACAGATTTTAATTTCTGGGTGAACTATCCTACAGTGGCCCAGTAGTGCACAACACAGTGAAACGCAAACACAAGTTAACACAACGAATCACCACAATACAACAGAAATGCTCACAAGCGTGTGCCTATATTTTTATGAACAATATTTTTCTTATGGGAAAACAAAACAAATTTGGGGCAACTTGCAGAATCATTTCGCTGTACGTTTCTATTGACTCAGATGGTGGGTTAAACATTAAAGCAAACATGCAGGCTTTTACTAGTGGCAATGGACTAAAGAAACAACTTTGAACAGTTTTTACTGTACCAATATGTTTTTATGAACCCTTGAAAATATTGGCGGCCAATAAGACCAGAATAAGACAGAAGTGTCTGTCTCTGTCTGCGTCCATTACAAGAAACGCCTACTATCACCTATGAAAGTTAAACAGTAGGTGGCGCTGTGGCGGAAATACGCCTGGAGTGAATGGCCATTAAACATGAAGAAGAAGAAGAAACGCCTTCCAGCAACAACAACGTTCCCACGGCCGCTTCAACGATAGACGCGCGAATTCTATGTCGTCAAGATGGTTCAATGTCGAGATGAGAAAGTAAGTTATTGAACTAAATATTAGCTTTTTTGTCTTAGTTGTTGTTGATAAAGTGATACGTCATGTGGAATTTTAGTTTACCTAACGTTATGTGTGTGGACTGCTCTGCAGTAGATGTCAACTATGTCTCCATTCAATTTAAGTGTGTTTGGAATGGTACAACTGTAAATAGTCTTCTTTATCCCCGGTTTGTGTCAAGAGTTAGACGTGTCTTAATACGTTCATTAGTATTGAAACCCTATCTTCACACAAACGTTTGTAAATTAAATGTTCGTCTTTTTGGTTGTGACTATTATAAGTAATGTGGACTTTTAAGGAGTTCCATTAAATATTTAATTTATTTCTAGTTTCATGTTACCATCCGGAATGAGGGAAGTATTCCTGGACCTATTTCACTTGCTGAAAATGAGTACAAATGCCTGTTTTGTAAAAAGACTGGAGAGTATCCTGCTCTGGTGGCACATGTACAGACCCACGAGAGGCCTGTTGTCAAGCATGGAGGTATGTTTTATTTTTATTTTTTATAGTAATGCTGTGAAATGTTATAAAAGCGGACAAAATCATGTTGTCTCTGAAATGATTGTCTGCATGTAAAAGTATGCATATGCATATATAAAAGTATTTTATGATATTTTTCTCTCTCTTTTTTTTTTACAGGGTATAAAATGTATAAATGCTACCTGGGATGTATAGATAGTGGACACTATCACTGCTGCTACTGCGGTCAAATAATAATTCGAAAAAACGTATTTATTAACCATGTGCAGAAGTGTGCATCAACCAAAGTTCACAATCCATCTACAGAACCTTCCAGAGAAACCTGTGCTTTAAAACCAACTAACTTTCCATCGTCCCACAGCATCTCAACTGTATCTGCCACATGCGATCCTATCCCTAAACCTTTAGCCACTCAAGGTTTACCTCGAGATTTGACTTCTCCACCAGTCGCAAGCACTTCTGGATCTCCCATTATTTCTGCGCCATGCATGGTTGACCACAGTGCCTCAGAAACAGAAGATTTTTCTAGCACTCCGCGTACACCGAGTTCCTTGACAGACTTGAAGACTGCTGTTTTACGTCCTACAATTGAAACGCCCTCGGACAATCAAGATATTGTGTTTGCCAACCCAACTAAATGCATCTCCACCAGTAACAAAAAAATACTTAAGTCTAGGCTGAAGCGAACAATGTGCTGCTTTTGCAACAGGATTTTAAACAAAAAAAACATCAAAACTCACATTCAAAGACGTCATTCCTTTTTTACTCCTGATGTTAATATAAATCACCATCGTCCGTCAATGTGCATTGACCACACAAATGGAATTTCTGCTTTTGGAGGAACAGTCACTGGACCAGTAAGACCTGTACATGCTCAGAAAAATACAAGGGCACATCTCCATAAAAGGGCCTGTGTATTAGAAAAGATTTGAAAAGGGCATACGTGCAATTACTGCATTGAGTTTTTACAGAGAAGTTGATCAGTGAGCCTATCCATTTCATTTATCTTTGGTCATTAGTTAAGCGTCTTATTTTTATTGTTCATTCTTATTTCTACTAAAGATGAGACATCTCTCAATAGGGAAGGTCTATCAGAGGTTATCAGAAATAAGTGGATTTCTGATCGTTCATATACTAAAAAAAAAGATGTCACCCACCTCATTTTACTATAGGTTGGGGAGAACGTTGATTTGGTACAAAAAAAAAATCCTGCGCTTTTGAAAGAAAATTCAGGCGATGATATTGTATTTGACTCCTTTGCAAATTTATCTTGTGAATAATAATAGTACTGACAAAATTTGTCTATCCACCCATTTGAAACGTACTGAGTGCAATGGTCTGTTAGTTGTTATTACTACTATTATTATTTAGAAAAAGAAAAAAAAAAGATTCCAGCTATTCTTCTAAACAGACGCACACAATTTTCAGTCAGCCAAGTCATTCCACAACACTGTTTCTTGGCTATATAAAGGACACATTAAAGCTAAAATTGGGGCTTCATAATAGAGGTTATGGTCTAACAAAATCCAAATTTCAAACAGCTTTTAACCAATCTTTTAATTGTACACTGTAAATTTGTATACCTATAAATCACTTGGCTTATTTCAAATGCAATAAGTGCAGCTGAAGGGTTTATTTAAAAAATAAAAAAGTCAGTACACTATTTATTAATTTTTTCTAAATTAGGATTTTGTTAGACCAACCATCAACCTCTAATATGAAAATATGGCATAGAGATTAGTAGGGTATTTTTGTTGTGTTGTCGCTTGTTTATGCAGTTTCTGGTTTCATTCTGCATTTACATATTTGTATATCTGAAATTCCTTTTCATCTGGACCCACGGGTTCATAAAATAGATAAGTAGATAAATAGCAACGTTGCAGTTTATGCAGCTAAAAAAAGCCAATATCATAAAAAGGCAGCAAACCCAATACTTTGCTCCTGATACTATGGGTTATATTATTATTCTTAAACACAAGCAGTTCTTAAATATTGGCGAAGTCAAAAATAAAGAGCATGGTGTCAAAAGTGTGATGAATAAACCGATCCACCCCTCATAGCCGCAGAATGGATGCGTCCGCAGAGAAAGCTCTCTGACCGCTGTTGAAACATCGGCCCCCTTCGACACTCCAGCGATTTCCACCGATCTCACTCTTCTGTCACGACGGTCCACTTTCACTCGAACGGCGCAGTTCATCGTTGTTGACATGCGTTGGGGAGGAGTGGCTGTTGTTATTGTTTAGCCATATTTCGTTTGCGCCTTTCTGGCCCATATTCATTGTTAGGTGCGATCGGAAACGATGCTACTTTTTAACGGTTATATTAACGTATATTTTATGAATATGTTGCTTTATTATTGACAGCATAAACATTTTAATGAGCTTACCGGAAGTGTATCGTTATCATAACGTTATACAGGCCAGTGAGATAAAAAAAAAAAGTTATTTAATGGGGCAAGAAATATTGCCTACATGTGGGACAAGTAACTAATTAAAAATTAGTTACATTACATGTAACAAGTTTTGAATACTGTTGTGTACTAGTATGTGACACATTATGTACTTCAGTTTATATACTCTAGTCAGGGGGCTCTAAAGTATAAAAAAAATGGGTTATTAACAGTCTGTTCCTGCAAGTACAGTAAGGCTGGTTCAGGTTTGGCTGCTCATCAGGCTTGTTTACTCATGTTGTTTTGGGTTTCATGTTGTTAACTTGTAGTTTAATGTGTTTGTGGTTTCAGGTTGCAATGGAGAGCACGATCAGAGATGTGTTCAGACATTGTATCAGGTTTCCTGTGCCCATTTCGGCCTCTGTGGTCACTGAAGAGCTTATGGACACTGCCACTGACAAGCGGTGCATTACTGTATTGGCCCGTGAGTTTAGTGGAGAGTTCTGTTGTTTGTTTGTTTTTTTTTATGGTGAATTTGCGTAGTTTAGAGTTTTAACACTCTTTCTCTGTAGGGTGGAGTCAGTGTGATTTGGAGAGAGGGGTGAAACTGCATTTCTCTCAAAGATGGTCTCTACTGTGTACACATGACACAATAGAGCATGTTCTTCCATCTGGAACAAGCTCACACATAGAGAAAGAGTAAGTTATATATATATATGTGTGTGTGTAACTGTGTATATATATATAATATGCACTTATGCAGATATTCATGTGTCCTCAAGAGGTAAAAAGAAAGATAGCTTTGACTACAAGTAGACAGCACGCCTGTCATCAAAATTCATCTCTCACTCAGATTGCTCAGCTGCCAGTCTCCTTCTGGGACTCTTCAAGCTGTCATCCGAGAGGTAGCAGAACATCAGTACCTGGAGGTAATGACTGATATCTATGAAATATATATGGAAAATATAAAATATATTAATTCTCTTTGTTTTTCTTGGTAGGTTTGGGGTCAAAATGGTCTGGAGAATAGCTTAGACCTCATAGCTCTGAATAAGCATGGGAAAGTGTACGAAGATGGTAAGATAAGAAACACTTTTTTATTGTCTGTGTTACAAAACAAGAGTCTTGAATCATTAGCCCGTGGGCCGAATATGGCTAATTGTGAACAAATTACTATTGAGCTTGTTTTTTTGTTGTGAATCAGGCCTATGTCTAAAATGAGGCTTTAAATCTAAAAACTTACTCACTCACTGGACCATAAGACATTTTCAGTCATGTCTCATTTGGGATGAACCAGGAACCTTTACATGAGGTGCACTTCAGGTTTGTGAGAGTTATATCAGTCTACAACTGTAAAACAAGAAACTTCTCTCTTTTGTGTTTTGTGACTGAATGGAATCTGGCTTATGGTACAATGCTGTATAAATCTTCATTGATGTCTTGCTCTGGAGGCAGTCATATGCAAATGTATTTGCCAGTATGATGTCACGGGTCACCCAATATCAGAACAAGCTGTTTTTGGAGGTTGATTAAATAAATGCTTTGTTAATATTTTGGAGGATGTTTTAAGCTATGCTACTTGCTGGATGTTCAAAAGCCTTATATGTCATAAGATTTCTCAATATCTTTCAAAATAGACAGGTATATTGAGTGGTTCTGTAATTTGGATATTAATGGTTAATTTTAGTGAATCAGTGGCTTTTTTTTTGTGCATCATTAGCTCAGTTTGCATGCTTGGCCTGGTCACCATGTGAAAAGAAGTTACTGTATGTGGCTGAGAAGAAGAGGCTGGAGCCGTCAGCTCAATCGTCATCTGCATCAGTCAGTGAGGATGGAGGGCTAGTGTTGCTTGAGGAACAGGTGATATGTCTGTCTATCAAATCTTCTCAACTGAGCTTATCACATGTGTAGCTTTGTGCATTAATAACTGTTGTAACTAGATGTTAAAAGAAATGCATTTGAGGTTTTAAAAAGCTTGTGACATTTCTCAGGATAAGAATGTGTATATTGAAGACTGGGGTGAGGGGCTGGTGGGTAAAAGCTGTCCAGTCTTGTGTGTAGCTGATCTCAATAAAGCTGCTGTCATTGTGTATGCTGGCATCCCTCCTAATATATCACCAGGACAGGTGAGACGGAGATATCTCACTATTCTTATTTACCCAATTGATAATCGTTATGTTATGCCATATTGGCTTTAAATGGTAGATGTTATATCAGATTCAGTAATCTCAAATTCAAGTGCTTTAAATAATAACTGAACTATTAAATACTCCTCCCTCTCTCAAGGCGCTGTGGGGGCCTAATGGAAGGGGTGTGGTGTTTGTGGGCCAATGGAATGAGCCATTTAGACTGGGTCTGAAGTTCTGCTCAAATCGTAGGTGAGAGGCAGAGTTAGAAAAAGCTTCAATCCCTTTAACAACTTGATTCAGTTATATTTACATCCTCAAGTGCTACTATTTAATAAGATGCTTATCTCAGTTGGCTTACTGTGCCAAGATTTTAAAATACTATGTTTTAAAATATAATATTTTGTGATTTTTCTTTTTTCAAGATCAGCTCTCTTCTACTTGAATATGAAAGGGAACTGTGGTGAGATTTTTTTTTTTTATTTTTTTTATTTGTGTATATATATATATATATATATAAAGAAATGATTGTATGTATGCACTTTTATAACCTCTTTTTGTTCAATTTGACCCTTGACCTGGTCAGAGTGCTTGTCATCTGACAGCATGTCTGTGTCAAGCCCTCGGATGAGTCCAGACTCGTGTTGGATCGTCTACTTACAGGGCCAGGTCTTTGGACCGCATCATCAGTGCCTGAGCATGATGTTGGTAAGAATGCAAATAATTGTTTAACATATAATGTAATAATATTTCACCTAGGAATGTTTTAATGAAATGCTAAACTTTAGTGTTTTGTTTAATATTTATTATATTATATATACTCAACTGGTCAAAAGTTAGGGGCCAGTAAGGATAATTATTATTATTAAATTTTTTTTTAAATTAAGACCTTTACACGGCAAGAATGTGTTAAATTGATTAAAAGGGTTAGTAAATGCTGCTTTATAAACTTTCTTCTCATCAGAGAATCCTGAAAAAAGTGCATCATGAATGATTTCCAAAAAACAACAACATTGATAATAATAAGAAAATCAGGATATTATAATGATTTCTGAAAGATCATGTGTCACTGAAGACTAATGACTGCTGAAAATTCAGCTTTGCCATTACAGAAATACATTTTTCATATTTTACAATAGAAAACAATTATTTTAAATTGTATCAGTATTTCACTACTCTATATTTACTTTGATAAAATAAATACAAAATTGGTGAGTATAAGAGACGTTTCAAAATTCTTACTATCCCCAAGCTTTTGAACCGCTGTGTGTGTGCGCGCGCATTTAAAATTATATTATGCATACTCTATTTATTATTACATTTATTAAACTATTTTCTCTGTTTTTGTTTGTCCCTTTTAGTATGATATGAAGAACAAAAGCACTTCAGTTTTGGTAGATGTGGTCAGGAGAGCAGAAAAGGGTACTTGGATAAAAAACACATGCACACATTGAAGAGTGAGTTCATGTCAGTTTAATTTGTGTAGCACTTTTCACAATGTTTTCTTTCCTCACAGGTCAGTTTGCTGGTATATACGAGTCGTTGCCGTCTCATTGCTGGTCTGCAGACAGTGAGAGAATCTTCTTCAGCAGTGCCTGTGAAAACAATAAGGTTAACAAATACATAAATGTGCATGTAGCTGAGGACAAAAAAATACAGGTGCTTTACCAAAATAATAAAAAAGTGCAAAAAAGCTTGCATAGAAACCTGTGTGAGTCCCTTGTCTTCACAATGTGGATTCTGAATTTCTATTTCCTGGTGTTAAGATTTTGTGATTTTTGCTCCACCTGTTCTTTTAGGCAGTTTTCTCAGTCAACAGAACCACAGGAAGAGTCTCACAAGTGTGCGGGCTGGATGTGCTAAGACTAGGTAGTGTGAATATGGAGTGATGTCATGACTGCTTTGACTTCAGGCTGTTTGTTATATTTACTCTCAGTGTCATTGCATTTGTGACTTCAATTCTGTATTTTTGTGTTTGGTAGATGATTTCGGGAGTGTGCAGCTGTTGACAATACAAAAAGAACTGATGGTGATGAGCTGCTCGTCTCCAAATCAGCCACCCTGCCTGGTACAACCACACACACACGCACACACTTAAAATAGTCACCTTCACTGAAGATACTGCATGACACAGCTTTGTGTGTTTTCTGTAGAGAGTTGGCTTCCTCTCAACATTTGATCAGGCTGAGGATTTGCAACTTTGTAATCTGGGTGGAGCAGATGTGTATGAGGAATTTTATTGGCAGCCCATGTTGATCACACCCTCGTCTCAAGAAGAGAACCATCAGTTCTGTGAGTAACATGGATCTATCATTATATATACAGCCGCTACTAGCAATACTTCTTTGTGATTTTTCTCATTCCTCCTCGCTGCCTCTACATAGCTGGACTGAATTTTGGAGCAATTTTGTTGAAGCCTTACAGTCCACAAGAGAGAAGAAAAACTCCTCTAGTGGTGAATATACATGGTAAGGCTGGTTCTTCTTTTATTTCATTTTAATTCAAATTTCCCTTTCTTCAAATATCTAAGAGATGTTGCCACAGTTATTCTGGATTTAGTCTGTTTTGTTTTTTCTGTTTCTTGATGTAATTGATGATGGTGAGATCAGATCATACCTGCTGTTGTCAGACTCCTTGTGCATACATTACTACAATTGATGACAAAAGAAATACTGGATATGTAAACTGATATTTCCTAATGACACACTGCTGTAAAAGATATAAATAAATGGCCTAAAACCATTTTTTGGGTGAAAGTACTGATGTGCTAAATCACGGTTGTCTGAAATAATCACGTTAAACCAAATAACTGCAATCAAAAGGTCATTCAATATTCACAAAAGGCCTAGTTAATGCTTGAATAGAGTTATCAGATTCAAAAATACCTTGCGCACATGTGCAGTGCTATGATGCATATGTTTACGAGAGCCCTCTTATAGTAAAGTTTGTGCTAATGCTTTGTTTGGAATACATAAATGTAAATTGTACTGCAAAGTTTAGGGTTCATGTTGTAAACATAACTTTCAGAATCTGAAATTGGTATGGACTAATTCGGATTGTTGAAAATTACTGCATGTAAACATACCTAAGCCGCATTTTAACCGAAATTACCTGGAACAATTAGTCCCAGGAACTTTCCCTGCATGAACTCAAACAATCGGCATGTTCAGCACCCAAGTCCCACCCCTGAAAATATTTACCGGAACTTCATTTAGACCCTGGTTCCTGCGGTGTAAACATGCGGAGTACCACCTAAAGTCCCTTGTTGGAAAGTTCCTCCAGTGGAAACGCAGCTCTAGTAAAGTATTTCTCTCTGCAGGTGGTCCTCATTCTCATTTCGCTGCTGACTGGAATGCCACAGCTGCTGCTTTAACCAAACTTGGCTTTGCTGTTCTTATGGGTGAGTGTTCATATGTCAATTCTTGTTCCTGTCACAACATAAAAAAATCGAAAATGTGCACTGAAGTATTTTTACATTTTGTGTGTTAAAGTGAACTACAGAGGCTCCACTGGTTTCGGTCAAGATGGCATAGAGTCTCTGCTTGGAAATGTTGGCAGTCAGGACGTCAAAGATGTTCAGGTGTGTATATGCACAAATAACATGTGCCTGTTAAAAAAAAGTATTGCATTAGCTTGTTTGTCATTCTTTGTGTCCAGAGAGCAGTGTTGTGCGCTTTGCATAATGAGACTACTCTCGATCCTGATAGAGTGGCAGTAATGGGTGGTTCTCATGGTGGATTCCTGGCCTGCCATCTGGTCGGTCAGTATCCAGCTTTCTACAAAGCATGTGCAGCACGAAACCCCGTCATCAATGCCGCCACGCTGCTCGGGACCAGTGATATCATAGACTGGTAATGTATCATGTTTACATTCATTATTACTAGGGCTGTAAAAATGGTTGAAAAACTACATTCAAATTTTATACTTAAATATGACTAATATTGAAAATTAAAAGGCATAATTTCACTTTTGTCTTGTCTCCTGAGGCCACAAGGGGGTGTAATGAGCTAAATAAGTGCAAGATGTGAGAAACAATAGAAAAGCAGAGCAGAAAAATGTGTTTTGTGTGAAAGGCTTGGTTATGGTTTCGACGTAACCAAGATCTTTTCTCTGTTTAGAGTCAATTTCTGCAATGGTTTGAATAAAAAAAAAATGCAGCAGCATTGCCCTAGTGAGTTCAAATGGATAGGCTAACAAAAACATTAAAAAGCAACAACTCTTGCATCATCATCGTATATCATCATTGATTAAGAGGACACAATTTTTTTTTAAATGCATTTTTTTAAATAATGTACACAGATAAATTATTTATGGCAACATTCCTTTAATATAAAAAAGTACATTTTGATTTGGGTCTTTAAAAGCATAGAACCAGTTTCTCTATAAGGGTTAGTTCATCCCAAAATTACTCTCCCTCATGATGTTCTTACGCCGTAAGACTTTCGTCCATCTTCGAAACACAAATTAAGATATTTTTGATTAAATCTGAGCTCTGTCTCACTCCTCCATAGGCTTCCGTTGTAATTTAAACTTGACGGCCCAGAAAGTTATTAAAGACATTGTTAAAATAGTCAGAGTGACTACAGTGCCTCAACCATAAGTTTATCAAGCGACAAGAATACTTTTTGTGCTCAAAAAAGCCAAAAATAACAGCTTTATTCAACTTTATTCCAAAGGTAACTGTAATGGTGTTGTGTGTTTGTACTGCCCCTACAGGAGATATTCCTCTGTTGGGCTTCAGTATGCTTTTGACCAGTTGCCCACATCACAGTCCCTCACTTCCATGCTCGAGAAGTCACCTATAATACACGCTGCACAGGTATACACTGACACACATTTTATATATATATATATATCTAAATACTAGGGATTTCACATAGACTTCTATTGGTTTTATGTACAGATAGTTATGAATACTGAACCCTAAAACTTACTGAATTTTTGCGGTTTATTTTTAATTTTTTACAATTTTTTACAAATGAGGATAACCCTAAAAGGAGGTTTTTGGATTATTTCTTAGGTTTTGGACTCTTTGGAGTACAAACTTGTCATAGGAAAAGTGATTAATTTACGATAACTTGTGTTGCATAATAAGCTTAAGGTTTATATATTAAACCTTAATGTGGTCTGTGTACGTGTGTTTAGATCCGAGCTCCTGTTTTGTTAATGCTGGGCGGGAGAGACAGGAGAGTATCGCCTCACCAGGGTCTGGAGCTCTACAGAGCACTTAAGAGCAGGAATACACCTGTCAGGTACAAACACACAAACAAACACCATCATTTAATATACAAACATACTGAATACTCATATTATTTGTTAATAATATTGATAGACCAGGCTGATTTAAACAGTCAGTATTTGCCCATTTTGAGATGATTGGTTTTGGCCATTAACATATGTTATTGTATTATCAAATATAATTTATTCCTGTTGTGGCAAAGGAACATTTTCTGGATAGTTACTCCAGTCTTCAGTGTCGCATGGTCCTTCAGAAATCATTCTATGCTGATTTGGTGCTCAAAAAAGATTTTTTGTTATGATCAATGTTGATGCTTTTTTCAGGATTTTTTGATGAATAAGAAACATTTATTTGAAATAGAAATATTTTCTAACATTTATAAATGTCTTTGCTGTCACTCTAAATCATTCTAATGTAATAAAAGTATTAATGTATAAAATTATTAATACAAGCGCAGTATTAATAATAAAATATTAATAAAAGTATTAACGTAATAAAAGTTTTAATGTATTAAAAAATACCACTGACTCTTCAGCCTGCTCTTTCTATCTCTCTCTCTCTCTCTCTCTTTGTCTGTTTCTCAGGTTGTTGTGGTACAGTGATGAGGGTCACTCGCTGTCTAAAGTCAACACTCAAACTGACTGCTTCTTCAACATTGCTCTGTGGTTTAAAGAACATTTAAACTGACATTTCTCAGAAGCTTTTTTTATTTCTGTCTGCACAATATTGTGACATTCTTGCCAAAACTGTAAACGTATATGAATGCTGCACTGAAGCTAAATGTACATGCCATGGAGGTCACTGTCCTTTAGGGGGCAGACATGTCTATTAAATCAGCACTGCTAAAATAAGGGGTCAGATGCCAAAGCATGGAGTCTATAAGTTCAGAAATCTGAGCTCCTGTACTGAGATACTGATAATCTATTTCTAAACATCCACAGTCTTTTGTGAGAAATTTGCTCTTCATTCTTATTTTAATGGATAGTAACATGGCAATATTTTTTAGATTAAATCCTTTTGACTTTAAATACATTGACTTTGTGATCGTTTGCAGATTTAAATTAGTTTGAATATTAAAAATTGTACATTTCAGACAGGAAGTACACAAAAAGAATAAAAATCTATTTTCTAGTTTCAGAAATGTATCTGCGACAGATTCAAACATTCCATGTTTATAAACACGATACAAGAGAGAAATGCGTGTCATTTATTTTGGACAATGTACATGCACTTCATCCAGGTGTGCATGCTAGCTGTAGTGGCTGCCGTAACAGCTCAGATATTTAAGACTCGTGTCTATTTCATTTACAGACGCTTAAGAAAGATCCTTCCTTCAAAGATTTCTTTGTTTCATAGTTTTAGCAACATTCTTGTCCTTTGAACACTTAATCCTTAAATCCCCTTTGACAGATTCATTCAGCTCTTGTGTTTCTGTCGTGAATTCTGTTTTTTAAATTATTATTTTATTCAGATTATTTTGGTTTGCCGTTTGTGGTATGTTGAGCACCAGCCAGGTTTATGTTACAGTGTTTTTAAAAGGCCAATTTTAGCATGAGGTTTTTCAATATGCTGGGAGTCTCAGGGGGCAGATTGCTTTATAACCTGTTAAGATTGCTTTGCTAATGACCCACAGAGAGACAGAAGTAGAACACAACAGGTCATCTGAGACCACTGCCAGTGTGTGTGTGTGTGTAAGAGAGAAAGAGAAAGAAAGGACTGTATTATTATTCACCCTTTGATCGAGTTTGGTGTAGGTGTCTGGGTCTTGTCAGGTCAAATATCATTAGGTCTTTTCTCTCTGTCTCCGTCTGCTAGAAGACTTATAAGGGAAGATTAAAGAGCAAGGCAGAATTTGAGAATAAACACAAACAGCAAAAAAGCAGAAAATCATTGCCAGGGGGCGAGAAGCAGATTAGAGGAAGTAAGGAGAAAAATCTGAGTAGTTTTAAGGTCACACTGAGTAGAGGGAGACGGGGCTAAAAATGAGCCACTGCTTTGTTGGTTTGATGAGCTCTGTGTAACAAAAACACAAAACGTAGCTTTATCTGATGGCTCAAGCATTTTTCCCGAGAATCCTGGGACTTGGGACAAATCCAGTAGGCCTGGGGTATGTTGATCAACAACCATAAATATAATGTAGACAGAATCTGTGATAGTGCACTGAATCGATTTAAGTTGTCAAAAATACTATAGCATAAATTTGTTATACTTTGGTTCATGTTGCCTCAGTTGCTTTTAGTCATTTACAAGTTACACATTTTCTGTGATCTTTCAAACTGATAAATGGATATGGATATATTGGCTGTTCTATTTTATTTTCGCCTGTTAAAAAGAAAAAGGATACAAATCAAACTGGAACAATTTACAGAACTTATTGGCTCATCTTACCCCAGGCCTGATGTTGTTCAAAACTAGTGGTCACTGCCCATCCCATAAAAAGGAGCCCACCCATTAGAAGGCAAATAAAATTGACCTTTTATCATAGTTTTTGCATATTTCTTTCATGGATTATTGTTTGTTATCAGTATATTTTTGCAATGTGCTGTCTGTCATATGTAGACTGTCATATGTTTCTAGGTAATTTCTGTTGCCAAGAGATGAACTTATTTTCTGATATCTTAAATGTTTATTTAAAAGCAGTTGTTTTATTACTATTATAGTATTTATTAATATTTTGAATGATCTTTTTTATGTTTAAAGTAGGGCTGTCAAATGATTAATCGCGATTAATCGCATCCAAAATAAAAGTTTGTGTTTACATAATATATGTGGGTGCACTGTGTATAATTATTTTGTATATATATATTGTTTTGAACAACATCAGGCCTGGGGTAAGATGAGCCAATAAGTTCTGTAAATTGTTCCAGTTTGATTTGTATCCTTTTTCTTTTTAACAGGCGAAAATAAAATAGAACAGCCAATATATCCATATCCATTTATCAGTTTGAAAGATCACAGAAAATTTGTAACTTGTAAATGACTAAAAGCAACTGAGGCAACATGAACCAAAGTATAACAAATTTATATATATATAAATACATTAAATATTTATATGTATTTAATTATATAAAATATTTATATTTATATATAATATAAATTATATATAAATCTATATACATGAAAATATTTCTTAAATAATACAAGCATGTGTGTATTCATATATAAAATAATTATACACAGTGCACCCACATATAGTATGTAAATCCAGAATTTATTTTTTTGGATGCGATTAATCGTTTGACAGCCATAATAGCTTTCATTCTCATTTTATCAGTGTGCTTTTGTAATTTTTTTTATTTTTATTGGTCATCAATATATTAAAAAAGACCCATCGTACTGCAATGTAACTACATTTCCTGCAGTCTCCCATGAAGTCCTTAAGACTAATACTGTGGAAAATTGAGCAAAAGGGTAAAAATACTATAAAAGAAAGTATTAGTCCAGAGAAAGTAATGGTGAGTGCGAGACAGAACGGACCAGTCATAGCCATTAAGAAAAGAATATGCTGCTTGTGTGTGGTTATCAGTGTGTTTAGACAGAAGGCTTGGGATGGGATTAGAGTGAGTAGAGGAGATTAAACAAGAGCATTTCCACCTGCTTGTGATTTAGTGTTGGATAGGAAATGTGATACTGCTTAGTGTGAGGGATGTGAGTTTGAGAGTGTAGTAATGTTTTCAGGCTTGCACATAGGACGTGAAGAGTGTGTTTGTGTTTATGTGTTCAGGGGTCCAGAGGCTAATAGAGTTTTGGGGTAATTAGCACGCTGCTGAAAGCCATTAATTCATCTCTCCTTTCCTCCCCAATGCTTCCACTCGTGGGCCGGTCCGCAGCGTTCTTTTCTTAGTTGTCACTGTTATGGATGAGTCCATTAGCTGCCCCTGGCAGGGGAGGTGATTGGTCAGAGAGTAAACCGGGTAAAAAGGGCAAAACTGTCACCAAACAACTTAAACTTATAGCATCACCACTTTACTTGATGAAATGTGTTTAACACGCTCTCTTTCCCTTGCTTTTCTCCCTCCATCCTTCAGATAAACTCACATGCCCACTCCTTCATATTAGAGAGGCTCGTCTCCTCAGCCTTCCTCTGTCATCTTTTCATTCTATCGCTCGCTCCCTCTCTCCCTTCTGCCGGTTTGCCATGTAACTCTGTCGTTTCTTGGGAGGGATGGAGCCGGAGAATATTTGTTCACTTATAAAGAACTGACATTTCCTGTCAACGTTTGAGTGTTATGACTGGGCATTGGGGTGAGACGGGGTGCTGAAACAGTGAGTTCTGCAAGTAATAACATATCCAGCAATTCACCAAATTGAAATACACAAGTGAGCAAAGAAAAAATCTTAAACGTTTACACAATTGTTTGCAATTATTATTATTTCCATATTTAATCAAATTTTGTGTTTAAAACAAGTAGTCAACCAAACTTTATTGTCAGCATTTACAATACTGCTGAACTGTACATATTGTACATCTGCCATGATACAGTATTCTGTATCTTTATGCTGTTTATATAAGTGAAAATAGTGTAGGTCTGTTCTAGCAAACATGGAATAAATTCATATTTAATCATTTGGTTATTAAGACTTAATCACGTTCAGTCACATACACACTTGATTTCTCCAAACACACTGCCTGATCCCAGACTATACAACCTGCCTTGATATACAAATTAAAATGTGCTGTGTGTACTGTGTAATTATGATTACACTAAAAGCTGTTCTTCGGTGTTGTTAGTTTTAGATTTGAGTCATTAGATCACTTTTTTTTCTGCCCTTGTCTTCTTCAGACTCTTACCATGAGCCCCTGCCGTTTAAGTGCTTATTGTAGTGGGATGTTTTTCCCTCCCGTATCGAGCCCAGAGGATGCGCTTGTCCAATACTAGATGTTTTTGGCTCTACATGACAAAGTTTCTCTTAATA
Source organism: Pimephales promelas (assembly GCF_016745375.1). The sequence continues at coordinate 48,174,368 of NW_024121099.1, forward strand.
TTTACACAGCCTGAAGGTAGGATATTTCTCTCTATATGGTTTAGTTATTAAGTGCATACTCAAGGGAGATGGAGAAATTCAGCAACTCTATAGTTTAGGGTTCAAACCAAAGATTTTGGTTTCCAGCCCAGATCTCTAATCATTTTTTCCTGATTCTTAGAAATTATTTCCAAATGTACCATGATACGATGGTGTTAGATGGCAACACCAATAGTACTCAAGACATACCATTGTAGTGAATGATACTATATTCATGTACCATTGTATTTACTTACTACCTAATCAATGGTGGCACTTTTTTGTACCTTCTGTTTGTCACAACCTCCACTTTCACGCATAAGTGAATCCATCATATTTTTTTTTTTGAGCTCTTACCACCCATATCATTTTATGGGGCATTCTTTACAAATTGTTTTCAGCATATATTTAAGTTCAATGCCATTTGCTCAATTTTAATTGTTTTAGGCTGATAAACAGTCCTAATGAGAACAAACTTAATCTCCCTGATTCCGACCGCAGTAACAAACAGAGACGGACCTGCTGTAATATTTTCCTCATGTTCCTGATCACAGACCTGCAGGAGTTACACCATAATCCTAATTAAATCCCGAAAAAGCTCTTGGAAAAACGACTGTTTAACACATGTGAAGTCAGACCACTGTTTAGATCACTTTAAACTTACTTCATTTAAACTATAATATACAAGATAAGTAATGTTCTATGTACTTTAGCCATGTAATATGTATCCTACCTACTTGTTATATTCACTGCGGGTGAGTATATGGTATATATTTATCAAAAGTTAAAAACTAGTGCCTGAAGAATTGCAGTTGTAAAACATCTAATACTAGATTTAGCATTTTGTCATACTAGTACTAGTACAAGTATTTTGTATAAACATGTTTTTATATGGTTATGGTAGGTTTAGGTATGGGGTAGGGTTAGACTAGGAGGTGCCTTCTGCCCCATACATATCTGCGTGTCATTTGACGCTAAAGGGTTCCATGTGCGTTGGATGTCTACGCTTTGGCAAAAGCGTCGTATATGACGCCTTGGGATGAGAATGCGTTGTATATATCCATATATGCACACTTTTTTGCAAAACTGAGAGAAAAAAAAACTACGCTTCACGATATTTTGAAGAAAACTGTATCGATTTGCATGTTTACTTAATTTGTATTATCATTATTTAAAATATGATGTATTATTATGTATTACAGTCTTTCGTGGATGAACAAAGTGTACATGGTGCATATTCCAAGCAGGTTTCCCCTGTAAAATTACCCAGACATCACTGCTGCTCTCTCTCTCTGCAGGACAGCTTTGAGATAAAGTAAGTTGGGAGTTTTAGGGTGAGTTTTGTGATTGGTTGTTCTAACAGATTTCAGTAGCAGCTATGTTGTTTTTGCAGGGGGGTTATAAATATCAGTGTTGGAACGTTTTTTGACGATTCAGAAGAGAGCTTAAAGTACTGTGTCAGAGTATTCTCAGAGGGTTTCAAAGTTGTTTTTTCTCTAAATGCCATCGGTCAGTGTCAGACTGCACATGTGCTGTATGTTTCTATAGCCTGATTCTACACACCTCACCAAGTGAACACACTTCATCAACGGTTAAAAGGTCCTTCACTGAATTCAATATACCCAGCCTTTCTCTCATATCCACTTCATCCTTTCTCTTCCAGCAGTTTTTCTATACTGAACAACAGATTACTTTTCCCTCTCAACTCCCCCATCACTCCTATTGGATCAGCTCTTCTCAACCTATAGTGCTGCTTTCCTCTGATCAGTGAGGGTCTCTTCACTCGCTCACTCTTTCTCTGATGAGGTGTTGTGTCATTAGACTTGTGTTTCCCAGGAGACCGGAATCTTGGAGTGGGTTCTGGAATGTTACTATCTGGATAGAATCTTTATAATCCCAGGCCTTCCTGTCCTGAGAATATCATTAGCCTAAATAATGCATGCAGTTTGAGTTTGAGTTGGAAGTTGGAAAATTGGAAGATTTCATGTAGAATGTACGCACCATATCGTTTATTTGTAATGATGAAATGAAATTGAAATGAAATTTTGATATCAGACAATATTGGGTATTTAATTTTTTAATGCTTGTTTGTGCTATTTTTATATTTCGATTATATGTGCCATCATTTAAAATTCACTTTGAAGGTACAATATGCAGGATTTCTGCAATAAAATATCCAAAAACCACTAGGCCAATGTTACACATTTTGTTGAGTTGATTACTTCCAATATCCCAAATGTTTCCAACTATTTGTAAATCGTGAGAAAATTGCGATTTTTAACCAAGGAAACGGGGCTTGTGAGCAGGGGTGAGGAGTCGACAGTCAATGACGTCACATCCGCGTTACCCCCGGTTTCCGACAGGTTTGACCTCGTACGTACTGCAATGGTAACCATGGCGACAGACGTGGACAACTAGGTCGGTTATGCTCATTATGCGTGCTCGACAGCGTGAGCGTCCCTAGCAGGGTTTTGTTCAAACATTATGGACCATGGCAAGCAGACTTTGAGACAAAAAGAGGACTAAAACGAAGATCAACATCTTTCGAGATCCCAAGAGCTCCACGTCCGCGACTAACTTCGACTTAGTTTAATTTCTCTAATAAACTGACTTGTGTGAGTAATTCAGTGTGTCGTTCGGTATAATTAAATGTCCTTATTCCTTTATATCCGTGGGACTCGCGTTGCGTGTGGCGCTTATATACGTCTAGCAATCGCGCCCTGCTTCATACTACAGTCAAGTTTAAAAACACCCTGGTCTCATAAATGAACCGAATGAACCAAACCTAATAATGTAGCCTACTTGCCTCAAAGGCTTGAGAAATATAAAGACTATGCATCTTTGAAAGCACAGACAGGAGTCAAAGGGCTAACCAGACTAAGCGTATTGCTTGGGTTATTCTGCAGCTGTCGGGGGTGATAGAAACTGTCGGATGTTCATTGCTGGATCAGGGAGATTGTGCAGCCATGCATCAGCTATCCTTTGGAAGTGAAGAAAAGAAAAAAGGTCATTTTGTTTTTATCTGTGATTTAATAAAAAATTACGTGATCAGATCACAGATCAGGGAGATTGTGCAGCCATGCATCAGCTATCCTTTGGAAGTGAAGAAAAGAAAAAAGGTCATTTTGTTTTTATCTGTGATTTAATAAAAAATTACGTGATCAGATCACATTTGATGAATGTTTTTTTCGATTTAGTTTAGCAATGTGGGGATGACCCAATCTGGAACACATGGCAAAAAAGCATATAGACCAGATTCGAACCGGAAGTTGGCAACTGGAGTCGTCGTCATGGCAGTGTGCATTGTTTAGAGCAGAATAAGGTGGATACAGAGGACCTCTCTAGACGGAAAAGTGGGGCGGTACCAGCAGCTCATTAGCATTTAAAGGGAAACACACTAAAACTGTGCATTTTGCACAAGCCCAAATGTGGCCATTTTAAAATGCTATAAAAATTTATCTGCGGGGTATTTTGAGCTAAGATTTCACACACACTCTGAGGACATCAAATATTTGTTTTACATCTTGTGAATAAAAGGTCCCCTTTAATATTTGCTAACACTTTATTTTGATGTTTCTCATCAGACATTCTATTAAAGTAACTTTGCATGTACGTCAGCTTATTCTACTAAGCCATAAACTAAACCTAACCTAATGAGAGTTAGTTGGCATGTAGTTGCAAATTAATGAGAGTTATTGACATGTTGCAAAGTTAGTTAATAGAATCTCTAATGTGGACTATCGAAATAAAGTGTAACCCAATTTTTTTTTCTAAGGGAGTGTTTACATTACATCAGTCTGTTTAATTTAGTTTAAGTTTTGGAGAGAGGTCGGAATAAGGTTATGAAGTAAATTACGACTTCTTTAGATGGAAGAAACATAACTAACATTATAAATGCACTCCAAAAAAAAATTATGAAAAGTTTATGACCCCTTTAAGACATCGCATTATGGTGTCAGCTATGATAAAACTATAAGAAAATACAAAGATCTGGATTTGGCTTGGTGCCTGTTTAGTAGGGTCTCGTCTCTCTCGATCATGTCTCACTGCTGTCCCACAAAAACACTTTTCTCTCAGCAGTTCATATACCCATACAACGTTGAAACGAGAATGTCAAAGAGAAAGCGATGGTGGATTAAAACATAATAGAACATAATGATGGTTAATCATAGAAAGATGCACCCCTTCCTTCACTCATTCAGAACAGCATTTCTAATAACACCCGTCAATTCACTTACCGCCCCGTCAAGCAACCCCTCGCCTTAATAAATCAGTAGGCAGAATGAACAACCACAGCAGAGACAAAACAATGTGTTCTCAATTAGCCGGTCTCCTGAGGAGCAGGACATAGGGTAGGAAAACGGTGATGGGTGAGAAAAGGGATGTCCTGAAAAGAGAGAGGCTGAACGAGGAGATGGAGACATGATGCTTTGCCCCAGATGGTTTATGGTTAATGGTTTAATTATCTGCTTTTGAAGCTTAACAAAAACCGTCTGGAACTAAATGCTCATCCCAGCTAAAGAAAGCGAGACGGGACATCTGACAAGCTGATCTCTCTCTCGCTGTGCAATTGTCTGCTTCGTTGATCGGTTAAAAACAGGAAGTGGGCCGGTGCCTATATTGTCTGTCACTCACACCCGCTGTCTTGCCTCTTTCTCTTTCTCACTTTCCTTCTTTCAGCATAATCCACCATTCATCGCTCCATTCAACCCGAAATCCCACATTGCACGGTCATGGACACATAGACACACACTGCGTTCTCATTAAAACATGTGCTAGCACAAACACAAGCTGCATGCTTGTGAATACATTCACACAAACACATCATAGAAGACCCCAAAAGCCATTGAGATTATGGCTGGCCCCAAGCGCACACACTGCACACCTCCATGGGATTCAGCTTTGAAAGAGATGCCTCTGCGCTCACATCACTATTCAGTTTGTTTGGTGTGGGGCTCAAAGGGAGTGAAACTCTTTTGTGTGTGTGCGTTCTCTGTCTTTTGAATAAAAGCTGAGGGCAAACATTACTAAGGCATCCATTTGTGATCTTTAACCTATAGCAGAAATTCACCAGGGGATGTGGTATTAGAGAAAAGGCTTTGAGATTTTCATACTGAGATTTTAGTGATGGTTTTTTAAAAAACATTCTCTCACTTGAATGCTTTAAGACTTTAAGAGATGCTCGTTTTTACTCATTTGCCAACTACAGTAGCATTAAAAAGAGAAGGCACATCAAATCTACTGAAGAGTGTGAAGCGATGAGTAGCACACAGGAGGATTTTTCTGTTAAAATTGCTTAAGAATAGACTTTTTTTTCAGTTATTTGAAGCGCTTGGAAAAATGAAGTGTAAGATTCTTGGGTTTTTGTTAAGCATTAAATTGAGTCATGTTGTTTTGCCATTGTATTGCATTCACCTAACTACATATTCATTAAAGGGGTCGTGAACTGGCTTTTTAAATTTTATTATATTGTTGTCTGAGGTCAACTTATGATGTTTGCTTGGTTTTTACATAAAAAAAAAACATCAAAATGAATAAGTAATAGGCTATTCTGAAACTTACAGGATATTTTTTATAGTAGGATGACCTCTTAGATGTCAAAAGCTCAAGGAAAATTTGATTTCTCAGTTCATCACCCCTTTAAATCTTTTTGTATTCCATAGAAATTCAGCTTTGGAATGACTTGAGGTTGAGTAGATGACAGAAAGTTCATTTTTGGAGAACTATCTCTTTAAACCTCAGTTTTAAGGAATATAAAGATTTACACAGACTCTGAATAAATCATTCTGTGCTGATAAAGTGTTAGTTTGAGCATGTATTAGTTGTGAAATCAGTTTCAGATATCACAGCATTTCTCAATCATTCCTTTGCACACACATTCCAGTACATACCCATGTCATCTTCATAATTCATGGATCTCTGGTTTGTCTTCCTGTCAGCACAGAAAATGTGGCTTTGTGTTTCAGGTTAATTATGTGTGTGTGTGTGTGTGTGTGTGTATAGAGACACTTGTTTCATGCTCTACTGTCACACAGAGAATGTTAGGGCTAGAAAGTCTATCAAATCAGGCAGCAGTTCTTGCATTGACTCGGTATAGGGGTCATGACCCTTGACTTTGGCGTTATCCAAGTTGTCGTCTCCTCCCCAGACAGAGCACAAACCTGCCATATACACAGGGAACAACTTTGCAGAGCTTCTAACAGACAGTGGCTCTGAAAGACACGCATACAGCAAAATCAGTTATATAGTTATAGATATTGCAAGTAAATTGTTATGAAACTATATATGGCTGATTTAAATGTTGATTGGTTTAGGTAATTTCTGTCACCTATCTGACCCTGACAACCAAGATCTTGCTCTCTTCCAAGATGTTTTTTTTTTTTTTTTTCCTTTTTTTAAAGCCATAGAATATCTTTTTATGTATGCACAGATAAACTTTTCAAATATACAGCCTTGAGGTGAAACAACTAACGATAATGCCAGACTGGTAATGGAAAATAAAAGATAAGATATTTGGAAATGTGTTTATGTGGGAGAGGAATTCACTGGTAAATGTTCACGGTTCTCAATTTTAAGCTTGTTTTAAAGCATTACTCTAGATTAGCTTCGAATGCTGCTAATTAGCAGGTTTCCCCGTAGCACCCGTCTTGAAGAAATATGAGTTATATGCTTGTTTTTGTTAGGGTTTTCTCGATAAGCAGTGCATGACCACATCACAGACATGCCGCTTGGCAGCACTCCACAACTCTGCTGCTTTACAACCCATGCGTGCCCTCAGATCTACACGGCAAATTCTAGTCTCAGAGAGAAATAGAGCTCTACTTTTAGTATTAACACACAAAAATGTAAATAATGTCATGAGTTACTCACCGCTTTGTCACCCTAAACCTATTTGACTTTCTTCCAGACTGAGCTTGTTGCGGTTTGAATCAATTCAGACCGATTTTATTGGCTGATTCATCAAAAATATCCCATTCAAAAGAATAATTCGCTTACCAATTGGATATTGCTGCTTCTATTTTCTGTGCCCCATAGAAGAAAGTAAATCATACAGGTTTGGAAAAACATGAGGGTCAGAAAATGATGACAGAAGATTCATTCCTTTTAGGAACACAGTTTGCTGTACACAGAGATGAATACGGCCAGATGGAAGGTGTTAGGAAGATGGATAAAGCTGGACTGTATTACTGGTTTCTAGTTGATGGCATTCCTTCTTAGTTAATATTGCTTTCTCTTACTTCTTTCATTCAGACTCTTGAAACCACATCCCATGGCTCGCTGCATCACTCAGCACACCCTCCGTCTTTCCTTTCATCTCTCCATCTCTCATCTCCTTATTTCCCTCACCATTATTTTTGGATCTATTCTGTTTTTTCTTGACTTGTCCTCTCTCTCCCTCTCTCCGTTTCTGTTCAGGCGAGCTATAGGGAGACGCCCAGTTCCTTCATGGAGGTCCGGCTGCCCGTGGCTCTCCTCAGGGTTACTAGGCTCATGAGTTTCTAATGTTGGAGGTCTTTTTTCTCAATGATGATTGCTTTGGGGCCACTGAGTGTTTCAGGGTCCACTGAGCTTTCTAGGGGCCCCATTCTTGCATGAACCTTACCCCCTGCCCCCCCCCCCAACACACACACACACACACACACACACACACACAGTCTTCCTGACTGCTAAACACCTGTTTGTAATTGCTTGTGTTTTAATATTTACATCCGTGAAGGTGTTTTGGCTTATTGTGGATTTAATACAGTAGTTTAGATTTGGCCTGTTGTCTGTTTTATCCAATTTGTCATTTTCTGGACTGTCTTTTTGTCTCTTTGTGTGCCACACAAAAGTTGAGACCAGCTTTGTGCATTAGAGAGATTGTGTAAAGTCAATATCCGTTCATTGAGTTGCTTAGGAGAATGAGATTTGGCCTTTATTTGAAAGTAGTTGGCTACAGAAAGCATGTGAAGGTGTTTTGAATGCTGATAGTGAACATATTGTTTCCCTGTCTTATCAAATAAGTTATTTGCCTTGAAATACAAACAATGCCTGATCTGTTTGGTATTGGGTTGTTCTTTCTCTTTTGATGTTTTACAGAAGTTTTCCCCCATTAAGTTTCATTGTGTTTAACTGAAGGTCAAACTTTTCCAAGAAAAGAGTGAAATGTACCCAAAAACAAACCTCTTCTTTCTATCACTAACACAATTGTTCTTCAGAAAATTTAGGGGAAAATTTACTAAATCATTTTGTTAGTAGTATTGTAAAAACCTGCATTCTATTGACTAATCATCTGCAATTCAGTGTAACCAGGCACAAATACGAACGCTTCACTGTATAGAGCATCACAGTCCCACCCACAGCCGGTGCCGGAAGTAAGAATTCAAAGCTTCTATCACAATAAGCTAAATCAAGCTTATTGTGATTTGCTGTGGTGTGTAGTAAAGCGTACTTTAGTGTACTTCTTTGCACATTTTGGTTTGAAAACCACTGATTTAGCTCATGTTGTTGTTGATGTTTTTCAGTTATTATTATTATTGTTTTTTGCTATTGTATGCATGAACATTGTTGCTCTTATTCATATATCTAGTTCTTAAAGTTCTTCAAATGCAGAGATGAGCTCAAAATTGTATTTCTTGTGTGTGTGTGTGTAAGGAGGGAGGTCTCTCACTGGAAGCTGCAGGTCTGCAGAGGTCAGTACACCTCAGTTAAAGGTGTCATCATCGGGACAACAGGGAGAACAGGGAATACGACAACAGCTTCACGGAGATGTTATAAGAAAGCTGTGATTGGTGGTTTGGGTTTACAGAGAGCAGGTCACAGGGTCAACCTCACTGGCTATTAAGCACACACTGTTTTAGAGGGAGCCTACTATGGAAATAGTTAAGCACTCAGGGAGTGAAAGCTAGTTCATTTAGAGACTGAGCAGAAAAGAAAGAAGAAAGCCTGACTTTGTCATACTCATTCTAGTCAGAATGTGAGTCTGATACTGCTCCATAGGGTTTTGATAATGAGGTGTGTCTTATCGTATCAAAGTTGAGCTGCAAAGTTTTTTTGGAGCTACGCAAAGGTGTCAACAGAACTCAACTACAGGCACGCTAAGAAGTAGTAAAATAATGAGTGTTGTTTCTTTACTTGGTCCTCCATGAGTGCGGCCAATAAACCACAACGACCACAGGGCTTTCATTGCGTCCCATCTTCTTAGCGACCATCAGAGCCAGCTGATAAATGAAACTTTTGCAGAATCCCGTAGGAAGGACAGTGAACACATCTTTCCGATCGACAAATGCCTTGATTGCAGTTCTCTGTTCGTCAAATAAAGTCGTTATTTTTGTTTGTTTTTTCGCACAAAAAGTATTCTCGTCACTTGATAAACTTACAGTTGAGCCACTGTAGTCAAATGGAATATTTAAATATTTTCTTCAATGACTTTCTGGGCCATCAAGTTTCAATCCCTCAGGAGCCCATGTAGCAGTGATCCACCTCTCAAATTTAATCAAAAATATCTTCATTTGTGTTCCGAAGACGAACGAAGGTCTTACATGGTTGGTACAGCATGGGGGTGAGTAATTAATTACTTAATTTAAATTTTTTGGTGAACCAACCCTTTAAAATGTATGCTGACAATTTATTTTACAACAAACGCGATAGTGGAATCTATACATCTCAATTCTCCAGCTGTAGTCATCTTTGAGGGAAACCAGTTCAACCCAAGCGCTTTTTGAGAAAGTGATGATTACGTAACTGCAGATCATCTGGCCATCATTGTATAAAACCCACCCTGGCAATTTGATTGGCCCGACGATTTCTGAACCAATAATAATTACTCCTCAATGAATCGAGTCCAGACTGAATTTCCTAACCAACGAAATGTTGTGCGCGGGGTTCAGGTTGACATCCAGGCTAGGAGAAAGAGATGCTTGGGGTCACTCATATGTTTGCCATGTGTGAAGAAATAGAGACGACAGTCCTCACGAAAAAGAAGTGTTGTTTTTGTGTTTTAAATAAACGTGAAATTAAAACCGACCCTATTTACTTTCTTAATATGCTAAGAATTACTTTCTTAACAACTCCAGTTGTTTTTATGAAGGATTCTTTAGTGCATCAGTATTCTTTCATCAAAATGTAATTACTTTCCCCAACTTTTCAGCTGATGAAATGAATGGCCAATTTTTTTCACCACCCCACCAAATACCAGGCAGTCATGAATAGACCACTTTTCATGATAGAATCAATTCCCCATGGAGGAAATTAAGCCCCGCATCGCATGGTTTAAATATGCTGTTTTACTCTGAATTACATCACATTAAGTAAAACGGATTGCAAATAACATTTCGTGTTGACTTCAAGTGAGCTAGAGGCCATAACATTTTTTTTACTTCTTCCAATTTAGTTACATTTATCAAATGTTTACTTTCTAGGCATGATCAGCTGGATACATTAACTTATTGAAAACAGATATTCATCTTTTTTAAAACCTTTTTTGAATAATTCCAATGTGTTAACTTGTGTTAACATAAATTTTATTTATTTGCATTGATATGCTTATTATCATTCATATATCATAGTACAGTATAATAAAATATGTGAAATATTTTTTTATTGTTATTAATTATTATTTATATTATTATAACACATTTATTTATCTCGGAATGTAAATGTGTTAAGACTTTAACAATGAAAAACAATGAGATTAATCACAATTATATGATTAATCAATTTTTTCATCTACTTTATCACATTTTCATCATCTACTTGCAGCCCTAATAGTATATTTAATCAAAAATTTCATTTTAAATTGCTTACCGGTATGTTTGTAATTTTCTTTATTTGTTGGTTGAATGGTTCAAAAGAGATGAAAGAGAGAAAAAGAAAAAAAATGCGAGTGGAGCTTTATCACTGAAACTGTATATGTGTGTGTGAGCGATGTGAAGTGGTAGAGGGGTTAGGTATGATGGAATGTTCCCCAATGTGTTTGTATGAAACATTTTTCAGGTTGGTTTTTGTCGAGTGAGTGATGTGTGAATGAGATTGGAGACAGGATGGCTGTGGAATGCACCGCACTGTCATTGCAGGTGCCTCTCTCAGAATACATTTCTGTGATGTCATGATAACATCAGTCCTGCTGCCACCGTGACAATGGCACGTTGTTAACCCCACCCCCAGACCCCAATAATTATCCCGGGCTAGATTGTGATTGGAGGGGTCAGACTAATGGGGCACCCCATGTAAGGAAACCACAGAGATAAACTCATGCCAGACTGAATTACTTGCATACACACACTCACTCACTCTATAATTCACAGTTCAGACTCAGCAGGGCTCCAGCGCAGGCACATAGGATGAGTAATAATTACATGGAAATGAGACCTTTCATTTAACAATGTCAACTGTCCCTTTGCCCTCTTCCGCTCACTCTTTCATTCTCTTTGTTTCTCCATCATCAAGATGAAGTGAGCTGAAATGCAATTCTTTCAAGAGCATGTGCCCATGTGTTCAGCATGTCCCAGAGTGAGTGTGTGTGACTGATCGACTGTGGTGAAAGCGACCTGCCAAGCCAAACCAAACCGACATAAATCTACACTTAACCACAATGGCTCCTGCGATTACAAAAAGCTCTGTTTCAAAACCTAGTGTGCTGCCTACGTCTCATATAAACTGCTGCCTTGTTCTGAGGCAGCATCAACCTTCATGATAGCTCTTAATTGACCAATTTAAAACACTTTAAATACCACACTTTTACCACACAAATGGCCTTTTTAAAAAATTCTTATTCAAAAAGTCGTAACTGGATATTCCGATGAATCATTATAGTCCGCTTAAACTCCGCCCCTCACCTTAAACTGCCTTCACTTTTGAGACCAACACTCACATCTTAACATCCAATCAGCAACTGATGCATCAACGTCCCTGCCCCATTTACTTTTTTTATAATCTGTTTCATTGGATGCGTCACAATGCTGAAAAAAAAATCTGTTGTTGCCGTTTTAACGCAACATTATTACATGTTACATTACATTACATGTTAGCAGCAGGTAGCTAAGCTAATAACAAGAAAGCTTTGTAAAAAGCATACAAATGCGTAGCACACATACAATCAAATATTTTGAATTACACAGAACTCATTTTACGCTTTTTTAACAAATTAATATTTATAATTCAACTCATCCAACATCTTGCCTTCAATGTTTTCTCTGTCCACTATGCAATCTAGGATTGCCTTCTTCAGGAGGGATTTGTGTATTTTTTACTTAGAATTTGGCTGTTTACTATTTTAAATAAAAAAAATAGAAGCTTATTTAAAGGGGCTATGTAGACTCTTGCTATTAGTGACATCGGTGGCCGTTAATTGAACTGCAGACAGCAACTTATTACTTGTGTTTGTGCTGCTCGCACTTAAGTGACTGAAAGTGATTCAAGGCCACGTCAAGCCACTGCATGTTGCTGTGCCGCCATCTTAAGAGGATTGTCCTCTGATCTCTTGTTTTGTTTTTGCCTTGAAATGAAATATTCACATTATTCATGGTATCGATTTGCAGGGAAGAGAAGCTATTTAACAATTTGATGTTGCAGAATTCCATTCACAATGTATTCTATATTTATTTCAACACACAAGCAAAATCTAATTCCTAGAAGCTTGTGAACAGATTTGTAGTGGCTGTGTGCAAATTATGGTAATTCACAAGCCAACCAATGTGAGGCAAATACTCTCAAAAGTATAATGTTAATTATTATTATACTAAACTCCAAAAAAACACTCAGCAATGTGATTATTTTGAGTGATAGGCAGTTGGTTTTAATCAGTGACATCATTTATAGATTTTCTATTTATGTAGTTTGATTATAAACACATTGACAATATTGTACAGAATGACACTTTCGGCATTATCCTGAACATTGTATAAGCATTATGTCGTTGAATAGAAGAGATGCTTTCAGGAGTGAGCGTAAATGTCGCTTTTGATTTTCCCGGCAAAATGGCCAGAGTCCTTCACATAAAAATCAGTCTACAGGCTTTCATAGACAACCTAGGAAGTTTGGGAAGGTCTCACTTTTTTAAAGTTTATTACAAGCTTTTTACATATTGGCAATAAAAAAAGTGATTAATAAATTAAAATATTTACTACTAGCCCCTTTAAAATGGGATTTTCTTATCCTCAAAAGATACATGTGGTGTTGTTTTAGAATTTGGATAAAATGTATCAGGGGTGCACCTATGATTCCTTGAAATTTTGCTTCCTTAGGCAGCTCACCACGTTTTGGAATTAAGCAAAAAATGTGCTGAATGGTTGATGTGAGTTTGTGAAGGTAGTTCGATTTCATTGGTATAAGTATGTGTTATTGCACCATAATTTGATATAGTGTTGTGGAATGTTTTAAAGTGTGAAAGTGTTTAGACATTTCACAACACAAAGAATTCTAATGAAGCAATTAAATTACTTTCTTAGCAAACTGTCTTGCTCTCTCATTGTGTAATTATGCATGCATTGTTTTATTATAATCTAATTACCCGTTCTTATCCTCCAAATACACTCATGGGTGCAGTCTGGCGCTGATTTTGTTTGGCTCTGGTAGATAGCCTGGTGTTTTCATTGTGCGCTTTATGTCTTTGAGAACATGATACTGCATAGCTCTAAATTGAGCACATACACAATATCCTTCTGCTGACCTGGTACATGTCAAATAAGAAACAATAAGTTTCCTGTTTTCCAAAACTGTTTCATATTTTCCAAAATGGATTTCTAAATAATTCCATATAGTCTTGTCTAGTCAAATTTGTTTGTTTATATGAAAAATCGTGAGAGAGAGACAGACAGACATGAGCAAATGAAAAAAATATATATTTGAGAATAATAAGGACAGCAAGTAGTTGTTTTCAACTGGTTTTGCCACTTAACCCACTGTCATATGGTGTAGTTATGGGACAAGATCAGCTAATACCATGGAACCATTTACATGATACTCCAATTATTTTTTATATTTCTCAGTATTAGTTATATTTCTTTTTAATAATATTTCTATTTTTTTTTTTTTTTTTAGTATCTAGTACTTAAACTTATTTATTTTTGTTTGGGTCCAAGGTAAAATTTCTAGTTTATATTTTCTTCTAATATTTACATTTTATATTATTTTAGCTTGATCTCAGTTAGGCTACTCAAAATCTATTTCAACTGCACTGCACTTGCACTGACATTACCATGGTGTTTCTGTAAAAGGGTTGAATTTATTCATGATGGTTTACATAGGCTAGCAGTTACCATTGACTTGCGCTAGCCTAGCACCGGCGAACTATGCAACTGGAACAACTGGTGAAAATTTTTGAAAACTGTCTCCACTGATAAATAACACTAAGGGTAATTTGGAAATGAGGCCCGATGTCCAAAATTCTGAACCACCCCTTTGATCAAACTGAATTTGCAGACTGAGCAGAAATTAATGTAATATAGGCGAGATTAAATTAAATGCTCATGAGGGAGTTTAATGAATAAAGGAAGGTAATAAAGGAAGTTTTGGGAGTGATAAAGCAAAGGTTTGGAGGGCACAAAGTGGGTGGAGACCACATACACAAAAGCGCCCTGTTTCCCCCCCCTGCTGAGGCCCAGAGGGCAGCCCAGGGTCAAGCGCTCTCCCTGGGGTATCTTCTACTCTAGCCCCAGGCTTCTGACAGGCCTGTGGGAGTTTTTGGAAGGTCCTGAGAGAGGCCAGACCCCTTTACACCTCAGAGACCTTCCTTCACCTGCTTTCTCCCCCCCCCCCTCTCTCTCCATCTCTCTATCTCTTTCCTCTCACCTCACTTCTATTCTCTCTATATTCCCACATATTAAATTACATCTGTTCTTTACATTCTGATAGAAATGTCTAGTGAAAAGAGAAGATATTTGCATATGGGTCAAGCATGTTTCATCTGTAAAGGTTGGATGTTTAGCATAAATGACGTCTGTTGGCTTCAATTTTCATGGGTTGGAGTGAGGTTGCTGTTTACAGCACTGCAAAACCATGTTGTTGAGTACATGGAAGTGTTTATGTTGTTGATTTTTTTTCCCCCTCCACAAATGTCTTACTTTTTTGTCTGTCTCTCTCTCTCTCTCTCTGTGTGTGTTTGTGTGTGTGTGTGTGTGTGTGTGTGTGTGTGTGTGTGTGTGCACAGGGGCGTGTAAATGTTTGGCCAAAGGATTTGATTAGAATCAGATATGTGTGAGTAAAGGTCAGCAGATGGGAAAGTAATAGGACACATACAAGGAGGCTAAGGGACCATAATGGGGATTACGTTTTCTTCTAATACAATCTTCAGGTGGAGAGGTTTGAGCGGACAGATTGTTGATGTTCACTGTGTTCATTGTTGTGTTTGTTCCGGTCTGATGTGATCTGGCTGTGTTTGGACAGAGTTGTGCAGATGGAAGTCCTCACAGCGGCCTGAGTTTAAATCACGTCATAAACTCTATAACCCAAAACTACACCAACTCAATCAACTACTATATCAACATTTTGCCCCTAATACAATTTTTGTGAAGTTTTGTAAGTGTACTTACCAAAGAGACAACAGTGTCAGTGAAGTGAAGTATGAAATATGAGGCATGTGATGTGTGCAGAAAACAAAGATAAATCAGGGTAAATATCACTTCACATACATTTTTAATATTTGATTGTATAAAAAAAATGTGTATCCTATAGGACGCATTAAAATGAAATAGCTTTACAAGACAAGAACTGTTGTGCCATCTAGATTTAAAATTCAACAGTATTTCATCAAAATTGTATTATGTTCCAAAGAAGTAAATAATCCAATGCTGAGGTGTCCAAGTCCAAGTCTGGTTTAATCAGAGACTTTGAGGGAATGATTTGGATATAGCTCATAAAGGAAAATGTGCATGTTATTAATCTAGCCATGAGATGAACTGTACTTTCCCATCTTAAATAAAACTGAGGAGCAGAGGTACTGGCCCAGGGTGAGATTAGATGTTCTTCAAACACAAAAGAGACAGAATTATGAGGCTGTAAGATATTATGTGTTACAGTTCTTAAGTTTTTATGAACTATGAGGTTTCTGTGAAAGTGTGTGCAGCACGTGTGTAAAGTGTAAGAATGTGTGTTATGCATTCTTTAAGATGTGATTGCTGAGGGGAGGATGGATGTGTATGTGTGTGTGAGATGGTGGTTTGTCGGCTTTGAGAAGGGAGTGCTGAGAGAGTGAGAGTGCTCATTTGTCATTGAGATTTGTTTAATTACAGGCTGTCCTTCTCTCCCTCATCCCTCCATCCTCAGTAATCTTCTCCTCCTCATTTTCCTGTGTAAATCCCTCCCTCCATGATGGAGGCTCCGTCTCTCCTTCAAGGGAGGGCAACATTCGGCTGACTGAAATACTGGAGAGACCAACAAATGAGTAGGAGTGTGTGTGTGAGAGAGAGAGAGAGAGAGAGAGAGAGAGAGAGAGAGTGAAAGAAAGAGTGTATGAGATTCTTGAGCACATGCAGTGATTCCTGAGGGGTTTCATTTAGGGATTTGTTCAAATGTGCTTGTATACTAATCCGGAACTTGACCATTAACAAAAACAGAAACACAATCGCAAAGAGCACACTCACGTAGAATCTTCCACCTCATCTCTCTCTCTCTCTCTCTCTCTCTCTCTCTCCATGTGCAGTTTTGTAAACACACAAACGCTAAACGCTCCAGCAAGGAAACACAATCAATTTGAACACAGATTTATATTTACATTCATCATACATACATTTAGACGTTTATTTTTTTTATTATAAAGCATTTTACAAAAATGTTTAATTGTAGCAGTTGTTTTGATTTTAGGTATTATGAGTGAAAAAATATGAGCAGATTTTGACCTATTTTTAATTAATCTAGGATAATGCTGATTTATAAAAATACTAGCATTCATTGTTAATTAAAGTTTGGTTTTAAAGCAAATTATTTAATCGAGAGTAATGAGAGTAATGTTTCTTTCTTTTAATAACTTTTTCATTTTGAATGTTGGTGTGTGTGGTAGATATTTATTTTATTTTCAGTCAGGAGAGAAATCCCAAACCTGGACAAAATTCGCAAGCTTCTGTCTCTGTAGGGATGTCAAACCACAACATCATGTGTGATTTCCTGTGATATGTGCTATAGTCTGAGGTAAACACTCAATAGAATCCATGTCTACCATTCCTGACAAGCCAGTCCTACTTCTCACTCTTTTCTTTCTTTCTTCTCTCTGTATTTTCAGGCTAGAGACTGAACTTTCTGGTTGGTAATAAAGGATCAGTGTTTGTGGAGTGACACAGGGCAAGACGTACAGTAACTGTGAAGGATGCAGCAAGGTCCTGTGAGAAATTACAGTTTTTGATCCTCAGTCGCTTTCATTTATCCAGTCTGTTTCCCTCTTTGAGTTTGTCTCTCTGAAGGGGTCTGTCTGTGATGTTTATAATATAAAGCTTATGAAACTCTGGATTGCCTCTTTTCACGCATTGTGTCTCTTTTCCTTTACTTTCCATCTGACATATCTTTCAGTCATGCTGTTAAATGTGTGTGTGTGTGTGTTTCCAGCATGGGTGTGGCCCTCTTCAGTTAAACAATACAAGTTTGCGTGATCAGGAAATCTCCACTGACATCGGCAATTGGACAAAACAAGCTTGACCTTTGTACACTCAGTGGGCTGAAAGAGGAAGGAAATGTCAGATTAAGTGCATGTGACCTGTATTTAATCTGACAATTGTCCTAATACATATTTATAATGTAAACTGTCAAAATCATTTATTGTCATTAAATGTCATCATTAAGTGTCATGACTATTTAAACTGATGTTTGAGCTAAATTGATTTTGAACGCAACATACAGAGGATAGGTTGCACTATTATTGTCAAAAAGTTTTCCACAAAATATTGTGGAAGAAATCATTATATTTACTTAATATTATTATATAACTGTCACGGGAGGTGTATGCAGAGGAAAACGAGAAGTCGAATTTCCAATAACAGTAAACTTTACTTACAATGATCAACTCACAGGGTACAAACAGGCAGACATAAACACTCTGGTAAATACAACTTGTAACAGACACCTTACGTAAACAAGAACACAGGTGACCCAGATAATGAAGACGAACAACAAATGGGTGATTGAGGGAGTTAGTTCAGGTGTGGAGACAAGGAGGATTCTGGGAAGTATAGTGAAGACGAAGACACAATGGTGCAGACGACGACTGTGAATATAAATGTCAAAATTATTGTTTAAAATCTTTTAAAGCTTTGTAAAGTTATACTTTGGAAATAGCTTTAATGTTTACCATTATTTTAATGTATGTTTCATTATTTTAGAACAGGATTTGAACCAGAATAACTGTAGCACTAGATTAGCATTACTGTGTTTTTACAAGTTTTTGTTTTTATTATTTTATTTTTTGTTGGTCCTATCTTGCCCTTCCCTGCCTAGAGCACAGGGAACTGTCATTGGTGCCCCTTTAGCAAAAGAAGATGTATGACTGTTGTACAGTATGTGTGTTAACTATGGAGTTTAGATATTTATCTTTTATTCTAATATACATAGAAATCCATTCTGCCTGTATATAAGTGACATATGTATACGTGTAACAAGAACACATCTCTCTATAAAAGCATTCTATTTTTTTAATCTTGATGAGTAGTCAATGTCAATGCTGATTGGTTGATGCTGCTGTTTTGGAAACTAGATGATTTAGAGTTGTTTAGAGTAAATTTAGAGTTGTGAGGAATACCTCACCTTCCCTCCATTCACCAACTTTCTCTCTCTTTCTTTCTCAGTCACTCACTCACTCACTCACTCCGCTGTGGGAATGAGGCTGTTATCGTTGTGGTGATTTGTGCTGATTATGGATGTGGAAACAGAGCGCACACAGTAGATTACTTCCCTTTGCAACAGCTGAAAATTTGTTCCAGAACATCAGACACACCTGTGAGTGTGTGTTGTAAGGTTTGTTGAATATTTCCACAGCCTTTTTCCTGTATTACCTTATTTTGTGCAATGCGTGAGGAACCACACACACAAACACACAGTCCCTAGAATGAGGAGGGTGATGATTTGTGTCCGCAGCAGTCATCCATCATATGCTAAACTAAATACACATTACACATAAACATACTCACAGCCTACATGGTATTTTATTTACCTGTGCTTTTGCCCTGTTGTCCAGTAAAAAGATATATACCGAATAAGTTTTCAGATAATGTTTTAATCTAAATTTCTTTTCTTACCCTTTCTTGTTTTAGTGGGGTTAATGCAATGAGGTTAAACTTTGAAATTTGGGTAAGAAAATGACTTAATTCAAGATTTACAATATGTACAATAAGTCTTAATGTCTTCTACAATTTTGCTTCTTAAGTTAAAACATTTTCAGAGGGGAAAAAAGAGTAAGAAATATTTATTTATTTTAGTGTACCACTCACATTCTATTTATGTTTGTGTTGCTGTTGTGCCTGCATGTAAATGATTTATCTAACCCTATTTCTCACTTTCTCTCACACATTTGTTCACGACAGTCAGAAGGAAATAAATTAATAATAATAATAATAATGAAAAACATAATCATGAATATAGCGACAAAGCAGAAGCAAGATCAACTGTACAAACATTCCTGAAGAATTATGTTATTTTCACAAAACTAAAATCAAGTGAAGATGAATTAAGCTCGATAAGGTAAAATCCTTTTTGACAAAGCAAATCTTCTGTCAGCAGTAAATATCATTGAAAATATCTCAGAAAAGTCTCACACTAGAAGAATAACAGAACAAGCCCAGAAAGGAAAACATATTACTGTATATCTGTTTAAGACTATATAGATTATCATAGGAGTCTTCATAATGCACAGGTCATATAAATTAAGCTAAGGTGAGTTTCTGTGGAGTTTAACGTGAACTTATCTCCTAACTCTGCCATTAAATCAGGTTTTGCTGGGACTCTAGGGAAGTTTTGAAGGCGTGGTTCGAGGTGAATGATGTCCTGACGTTTGTATGGCTTTAGGGGTTTTGGAGATGACAGATAGATTTGTCTTCACAAAGGAGTAAGCTGTTTAAACAGATGAAAGACAGTGCAGAGGCCTCGTCTACTGCCTAGTGTGTGTGTCATGTTTGTGTGAACGAAAAAGCTTTAATATGCACATAGCTGTTAGTATGTATGAAGAATACATTTTGAGGGGAAGTAAAGGTTAATACAGTTTCTATTCGTGTGTGGTTCAGGTTTCCCCACGTTATGAGATGGCAATGTCCTTGTGATGACATTTTTTTGATCTCCATCAGGAAACCACGTCTTAAATAAAACAGAATGATGTTTTTTGAAAATTTAAAGTGCAGAAAGTTTTCTGTGATGGGTAGGTTTAGGGATAGGGGATAGATATACAGTTTGTGAAGTGTAAAATCATGCATTAATCATGTCCCCATAAAACATGAAAACCCAACGTGTGTGTGTGTGTGTTAGTCTGTCTGACTCCTTCACTCAGTATGAGTCTGGGATTTGCTGCATGTGGAAAAATATCTGTAATGTGAACGTTTAAAGGTCACTGGCTGCAAGGTGAACGCCAATGATGCTATGCCAACCTCCTGATGCTTATTGGTCAGCTGCCAGATGATTGCGGGAATGCTGCTGGGTCATCCCCACATAGTGTTTGTGATTGCTGGGCCAGCGCCATGTAAAAGAACATTTTGATCAATGGCCGCTGTTGGAAATACCAGATTTTGACTGCAGGATCCATGTCAAAAAGCCAAAGTGTGAGTGAATGTGGTTGTGATGTACATAGCAAGATAAATTGCTTTTTATTAAACTTACAGTACAGGATGTCACTTGCAATGGTACTTTTATTGAGTATTGAAGTTGAAAAATGTACAAATCATCTGCTTCAATATATCGCACAGGTTTTGACTTTCTCATCCCTCTTTCTCACTTACCCTTTGTCCACAGGTAACACAATTCCTCTTGAAGAGGTTATGTGGTTTTAACCTTTGACCCCATGACCCTTGTTAGTGGGTCCTCGTTAAGTTGTGAAACGATTGGCTGTTTGTGGTTGTGTGGATTTCGGTGGTGATTGTAGTTCAGCAACTGAACCATTCAGAATGTTTTGCTTGTAGGCTTTTGTAAGTGTGTGTTATGTGTATATATTGTATATGTGTGGTTTTGGCTCTGGCTAATCTACTCATCTCTGGGGAATCTGGACCCTGGACTCTGTTGAGAGTGTGGTTCATGTGTCCATTCTTGCCTATTATGAGTTTGTGTGCACAAATGAAAAGTGTGTAGTTAATTTGATCATACTGTTGAGATTTGTATGTCATATAGGTTTAGAAAAGTTGATACATTTTAATAATACTTAATACCTTGCTGATTTTAAGAAGCCTGTGTTTTTTGGATAGTAGCCATATACTAATGCATGTGTGAATGCATCTAATAGACGCAGTGTGTGTTCATGTGTTTGACTATAAAGTGCCCTGCTGTGGCTGGTTTGAGAGGGTAATTGGTGGTAATTGGCAGTAAATGTCCAGGAAGCACAAAGACCATTTCAGCTTTAATCTATAAACAAAACTGCCAATACTTTAACTATGTGGGTCCAACGTATAAATTACCTCTTTGTGTCGGTGGATGAATGACTGTGTATATGACATAGTTATGTATGTGTGTTTATGTGTGCATTTGCCTATGGGACCTATTGCCTTAAAAGTCACACTAAGGGATTAGGACCAGGCACCATATGGAAATAGGAAATTAGCCTGAGGCTGTGTGTGTGTGTCCAGAAGGCTTTGTAGAAAGCGCACTGGTATTTCCATTTAGACGTTAGGCATAGTGCAAAGATTCTTGACAGGAAACAGGCTTGCAGTGGACCTATGCACTAGGTTAGGGAATGACTGTGTATATTTATTTGGAAGAGAAAGAGGCATGGTATCCTCATGTTATTTAAAACATTATGCGTTAATTTACTCACCTTCATGTCATTCCAAACCTGCATAAATGGCTTTCTCTTTGGAACACAAAAGAACATATTTTTATTGTTTTTGGTTATATGCCTGAAATAAGGTCTGTGGTTAACACAAGCTCAATATATTTTCATGATTTATTCTACAGCATAAAGGACATCAGTAATAGCCCATTTGTGATTTTTTTTCTCTTTAAACTAAATTTGCTAACCAGTGGGCCACATGACACTAGAAGTTTTAAAACACATTAGATGTCATCATAATGAGCAGGAAAACTCACTGTTGTGTTTAAACTCATACTGATACATGGTACATTTCAGATAAAGATTGCAAGAGTGTTTGGAAGGTTTAGAGGTGGTGACATTTGAAGTCATGCGATCCAGGTGTAGTTCTTTCATAGTCTAACCGTATCTTATACTTTAACAAAATTCATAAAATATTATAATACGTTTATTAATAAGAATCATTGGTCACAGCTTATTTTCTGCTATTATCCAAAAGTCAATGAAAAATCTTGCTGGCCTTTTGTCGAGGTAACCAGGATGATGCTAACTTTTGAGTGGCAACTTTTATAAAGTTATAATTTCTATACATTTCTACACAAAAATGTGTCTATTGTGGGTCAGCAGCCAATCAGAAAGAAAAACAAAGCATTAAATGTCATGTGAAGCAAGTGTTGGTAGTTAATAGTTTCTTGTTTTGCGGCCAAATTCCAGCCAGCATTGTATTGTTCTCTTTAGTCAACCCATACGACAATAATCAAAGTGAATAAAATATAATAAATGAAAAAGGAATGGGACTCTTTTAGAGAGGAGGTGGTCTGGGGCTCTGGTAAAGGGGTTTGGCAGCTGGTATACAGTCGGTGGGGCAGACTGAAGTTTGGATCATTATTAAGGGTCTTTTTGAGGAGGCTAGGGGAGTTATGAGAAGGTTTAGAGGTTCATTGGGGGCAAGTGTGCTCCTTTAGAGAAGGTTTGGGAATCAAACACTTATCTAAAATAAATCCCTGTGTTTTAAATAGGAGGAGGCTGAGAGAAAGGTATTTGTATAATATAAAAGCAGGATTAAGGTGAGGTCTGGTCTTCATTGGGTTCAGACAGAGTAGCAGAGCCTAATAAAACCCTCTTGATTGTCTATAAGCTTTATAACACCCTCATTTCCTCACACACAGATGGACACACACAAACACATAGACAAACATTCTCTTCATGATCTTCAAATGTTTATTTAGTGTGCTCAAATTAAAATAGCGCAGGCCAGCTTTGTTCAATGTCTTTACTGTATACATCCACACTGAGGCATATATCACCATTTTATGTGCATTCCCACAAACACAGATATCCTCTCGGTGGACATCTGCAATGGCTTTTAGTAGCAATATAAGTCAATGTGATTCATTTGTTATGTTGCTAAACTTTGTGTGGGGGGTGATTTAGTCAATACATTAATTGGACACACCCTAATAGTTTTGGTGACCATTGAGTTCCATTGTATGAACAAACAAAAACATTTCCTAATATATATTTATATGTCCCACAGAGAGAAAGAGAAAGTAAGTTATACCAGACATGAGGGAGGGTGAATGATCACAATTTACATTTTTGGGGGAACTATCCCTTTAATGACTACATTTTGTTACACAAAGCTATCGTATGACTATAGAAGACTTTGAATATAGTATGTACCACTTTTATTACTTTTTTTTATGGTGCTTTTCTGTCCATTTAGAAAGCTTTCATTGTAATTGCATGGAAAACAGTTTCCTTCTTTATTCTTTCCTTCTTTTGTGTTCTGTGGATGAATGTCATACAGTTAAAGGGTTGACATGAGAGAGCTATTCAGCTACTAAAACATTTTCCACGCAAACTTTAGCTGTGTTAACAGTTAAAACTGCAGAATTGGTGATGCTGGTAAAGACTCCAGAGGCCCCTAAAAGCCAAAACACAGTAACCGGATCAACCACAAAACAACTGAAATAAAGCCAGGGAAAGATGTAAGGAAGGAAACAAGCTGGGGAGGAGGAAACAAATCTTTTCATCCTTTCAGTCACTAATTTCTGTTCAAACTGAGCACATGGTTCTAAGCTCTGTTCTGTGGATGGTTATAGGAGTGGACAGGGATAAAAGAAAAAAGAAGGGTGGAAAGAGGAAAAAAGTTCAAAGTGCTCAGTCTCACAGGTTTGGAAGCAAGAACGTGCGCACACACACACACACACACACACACACACACACACACACACACACACAAACAACCATTACAAATTTTGGGGATCAGTAAGAGGCTGCATTTATTTGTTTTTACAGTTCCAAATGTTTTTATTTTATTTTTTTATATATTTTAATATTTAATTTATATGTGATGGTTGTGATGGTTAAGGAAAGATTTCCAAGATGGTTAATACTTTTTTTTTTTTCAGCAGCCATTTATCCGGACTTCAGTGTCACATAATCCTTCAGAAATCATTCTAATGAATTAAGAAACATTTCTTATTATTACATTTTGAAAAATAGAAAGTTCAAAAGAACAGCATTTATTTGCAAAAACTGTTGAACAAAAGCTT
Organism: Pimephales promelas; assembly: GCF_016745375.1. Next base: position 48,198,845 of record NW_024121099.1, read on the forward strand.
ATTTGGTGTCCATTTTATAGTAAAAACTTCTTTTATCTAAACATATTTAGATATACAAGAAAAACGCAATGGAAGACGATTTCAAAATATCTAAATATGTTTAGATCTTCACAGTAAAAGGTAAAACTTTATAAATACTGCTAAATACTGGTCGTTTTCTCACACAAACTGCTTGTTTCGTGTCTTAGGCCATCAATGTGTACTTACATTCACGAGTCATTAAATCATGTTTAATTTTGACTTCTCTGTGCATGCTCTTTGAGGTAGGCCCCGTAAATCTCCATTATATGACTGATAGACAACACCGGTTTGACCGAAAAATATCAAAATTGAAATACTGTGGAAACAAAGACACCTACATCTTGGATGCCCTTGAGGTAAGCTAAAACATATCAAAAATTAATTTCAAAGTGAACTATCCCTTTAACAGGATTGAATGATTTATATGTAAGAAAAAAATCAGCAGAGTATTTTGAGTCTCTTTTACACTTATTAGAAAAAAGTGAGCTTGTGATACCGCCGACCCCAGAGGGATATTAAGGCTGAAGATATATTTTAAACAATGTTTATAAAACATATTTACCTCAATGTTTGTTTGTACACTACACATTTCAGGATAACAGCAGACAGACAGAGTAATGCAGGCTATACCCACAAGCTTCTCCTGAAAGACATAGCCGTTCCCATTTTGTCGGACAATCTGTTGTTTATGGATCACAACTTAAGTAAGTATGTCTTATTTTTTTAGTCCTCGCTACTGCTTACAGGTAGCTTCTGGTGAGTAATTGGCTTGTTTTACCACTGTAAACATGAATCTCTAATATTCAGCTGTTTTCACATTAAAAACACATCTTCAAACCACACGTGCATTCACGGTTCAACAGACTAAACATGGCCATTGATTTGCACAAACTTAAATATTTATGCTAACCCACTTTTCTCTGAAATCTACGTTCACACACCTGCAAACATACAGACCGGCACTCAGAGCCACACAGTTACCTTTAAACGTGCACATTGTTGTGACAGTTATGATTTATGTGCTCCAGGGTTTTGAGGGTAAACAAATGAATGCAGTCAGAACGCGCAGGAGGTCAAAAGCCAAAAGTCACAGTCAATGAAAATGTCACTATGATCATCTGTGTCAGGGTCACGACCATAACATGCTTGACCAATCATTGCGAAGCACCAGGCCCTTTGCAGACCGCATTGAAGAGAGGCCATAGAGCTTCATCACTAATCTCATTATACAAAAGAGTTTCATGTTATCACCTCTTCAAATTTACAATTCACAATTCAGGGTGTCATTGTACTGAAGTTTTGGGTTTGAATCTGTTCATTAATCTCTCTACTGGAGGTTCAAGTTCTTGTGTAACCAGCCATACGCTATAATTTCACCCTATTCTGGAGACTTCCCCTGTTAATCTCTGCCATCATGTCCCATACTAGAAACATATGCATGCAATACAATATATACAGTATATACACTCACATATGGCTGTAAGAAAGCTTGCAATGAATTGTTAACGAATAAGTGTGTGTGTGCATATGCTTCCATGCTTGTTTACTCATTGTTGTAGCTGTTATCGGTCTGTTATCAGAAATAGCTTGAAGTCAGGAAAGGGTGGGATGACAAGTATACTGCCTAAAAGTCTAATGAGAAAAAAAGCAATGGAAGAGAGCAGAATGAGCGCTGTGTCAGAGGTCACAGTACAATCAAGACATTCTATTATTGACCTCTTTCCTCTTCATAGTGTCAAAGGTCAAGCCCCAGTACGGATTTGGGGATACCTCAAATTTCATCTGTCTAGCAGGTGGTTTACACACTTTGGTGAAACAACTTTTAGCTTTCTAGCCTTTTCATTCTAGTCATCTCTTTATCTCTCTCTTCTGTTCCGTTGATCTGAAACCATCTAACCTTCAGGCAAGTTAAAAGATAAGAGGGTATTTGAGATTTTGTTCATCATGTTTATCAGATTCACAAACTACACTGGACGTGAAAAAGCGACATTTGCAAATCCATTTTTCTATATGAGAAGTATCACGAGTGCTTGGAATACATCATAAATAGAATGAGGCATCAGTTTACTGTCTTGAGTTTGTTATGTCGTGGGACATCTACTGTAGGTAACATAACTTTAATGGGTTCTATTGTCTTTTGTTGCATCGTGCCGCTCTTGTTGGTGTTACACGGTGTTACTGATTTAAATCTGCCATCTTTAGACATGTGTGTGTATATACATATATATATATATATATATATATATATATATATATATATATATACAGTATATATATATACATACAGTATATGTTTGTATGTAAAAAATTTAGGCTAAGTGATAAAGAAAATTACATGCATACAGATGCATTACTGGTCTACATAATAAAACATCTATAAGGCTAAGAAAGAATTAGAGGAGGTAACAAGAAAGGCACATGCACCATCTTAAATTTGTTCTCTCGGCCCACCAACAAACTGGCTGTCAGTCTAAATCATTGCCTGAAACCTTCTGTATATTTAGACGTGAGCTGCTGTGTTTGGACATGGAATGACTGAGTACTCCTTGCAGACTTTAAATAAGAAATGTCCTAGACAATAAACTAAAAATCTGTTAAAAAAAGGTTCTAGTACTTCAGACAGTTTGCACTTGGCAAACAACCACACTGTGTCCAAAGTTTCTCCCTATATAAAATACTCTCTCTCTCCAATCACCCGGTGCTATAACAGTAACAGCTCTGGAAGTGGTATGCTGACATCATGCACTAAACAGCTGCATTTTTGCCATTTGATTGTCCTGATCAAAAAAAATCCCACAGAGTTTAGGTGAAATCACCTCCCCAATTCAACCCTTGAGTTAATTAGAATCCTCAAGTCGCAACAATAGTGCCAAGTGTCAGGTCAAGGGAGAGGTGGAATGTGGCCTGCTATATATTCTGACCCTACAGTCAATAATGCTAGACTTTTAAACAATTTGGAACTGCATTTTACTTGAACAGTTTTATTTGCAAGTAAAGTGGGTCAGATCACCAGATTTTTTTTTTATTATTTAATTTTATTTTATTTTTCAAATTTATCACTATAGTGGTATTGTTTATTGTTTGTAGGCTAATACTGGTTTACTGGAAATGGATAATATAGCTAAAATTTTAGTTATTTTAAAAATGTCATACATAAAGCAAAATGTATGTTAACTGTATCAAATAGACTAATATTTTCCATTGACTTGAAGGTTTTTATGACTCTCTTCAATACAGAACAATCTAAAGCTGTTAAGACATCTCTGCTGTTGAAAAGGATTCTTAATGTTGGCCTATTAGATTGATTTTTTATACAATTTTTTAAATCTTAATTTGTTATAGATTCAAGTGTTTTTATGACTCTATATTATTGCAATAGCAATAACAATAGGGGATATAGACTCTATTCTCCTATTGTTATTACTATTGCATGCAATAAAAAAAAATAAAGGCATCGTAAAACATCCATGAATCGAGTGACCGCACATCTTGTGAAGAGATGCAATCTCTTTATATGATAAAAAATCTAATTTAGGCTTTGAAAAATGATTGACATACGCACACATGGAAGGTTAAACATGAATGCGTTAAGAACCAGTGAGGTTTGTTCTGACGCATGACGAATGCACATGCTACCGTGTTTATTTGTTGCACATGCGTGTCGATCATTGTTTACTGAATTCATTTATAAATAACCCATGGCCACCAAAGCACTTTACATGTTGCCTCATATTCACCCATTCGCTCATTCATTCATACACTTCTGAAGACTTGGATAAAAATGCTGGATTCATACATTAATTTTACAACCCATTTACCTTTTAGTTTTGGTTGCCTGCAGTGGAGTGCTTAGAAGATTAACCAAGTCTTATGGCCATATGGGTTTGGAACGACATGAAGGTGAGTATGAGATAATTTTCATTTTAAACTTTAAACCTTTTTTAAGCTAGAATAATTTATTATTGGACATAATCTCTCTCCAGATTAATCTACATAATTTCAGTGTTTTGTGTTCCTCCCAGTGGCGTTCCTCTACAGATGTAATACTAAAGATATGTTGTCTTTATTTTTAAGGTAGGTATAGCCGCCTAATATTTTGATGTTTGCCCCGTGAAGCTGCATGGGAAGCGCTCGTGCCGCCTGCTGTTGCTGTGGTAACCTCATCTCGCGACCGCGACTAGTATACTGTTCAGTTTAACGCTCTTACTAACTTTACTGAAAGGTTGTTTGAAAACGCTTATTTAATAATATACGTATGTAAAAATAAAAAAAATTCTGAGAACCATTACCTTACACACTTGATACCAATACAATAAGAGGAATTGGACTGGAGTGACAGGCGAGGACCAGGGGATCGAGACGCTGAAAGGGCGGGGAGGGTGTTTATCAGGACTGAACGAAGTAGGCTACACAAGAGAGCGAGGGAGAGAGAGAGAGACACTTGTGCACTTGAACTGAGGCTCTGTGGGAAAATAGCGCACAGGGGCATATGCGAGCGGCTCGAGCTTTAACCTGAGACCTGAGATCCCACTCGGGTCCAGCTGTGGGTGTCCAGCATCTTTTGTTTCTGGTTTTCGTTCAAGCTTTTATAAGGGGAAATAGCCTTGAGTCTTTACAGTTTGAGTAAACCTAAAGAAAGGTTCATTGAAAGTGATCCATTCAACATGGAATTACCGGTTCTGGTTTTAGTGGCGGTGATCTTGCCTTTCGGGACCAGCACTAAACTGAATGTGCCGCGTCTTCGTCTGACATACAAAGGTAGGCTAATGTGTTTAATTTATATAGCTATTTTATTCATTTTTACAAACCGAACACAAAGCCAACGATCTAATGAAAATGAATTACCCGACTATGCGGAGAGAACTCGGTAAGTAGCTAGATTAATGATTGTTGGTTTGAGTGTTAAAGTTAATGTTGCTCGGTTCATCTTGTGTGTGAATTAGTCCACATAGGCTAGGTTACAGGTGCGAGTGACAGGAATGGCAATCAGAATCAGGAACAAAATTATATTTCCATCATTAGTAGGCTATCAAAGTGATTGATATAAAAAAAAAGTGATATCAAAAAAGATTGTCACTTATAGATTTTTCTAATGCAGTTTTTACAGTGTGTGAAGAGACTGCACAGAACAATGTTTCCAGTAAGCTGTTTCCCCTGTAGCCTTTTGCATTTATATTGCCCTCTCCACGCATCCTTGTTTTTGCACATTGAGTATTTTTAAGCTTTGCGCACAGCCCCACTGTGACCTTATCAGATTCAAATCTGAGCGCCCTGTTCAGCTCGTTTACAGCGCCGTTTCCGTCTTTGCATGGCATTGAGCTTCTCTAGAGATGTTGTGGCTTATCTTTTTTAAACTGTGGGAAAAAGCTACGTCAGGGCTCCGGGCTACTGTTTCAGCTGTTATCCAAAACTCCGGGATCCTATTCTCCTGGCGCGCGCTCACAGTCCCGCGGTCAGACAGCGGTGGCTTTCTATAGCATGCATTGTGTTTTATCATGCAATGCCATTTATACGCGGAAATTAGTTTTTACGTGCATGTGATGCAGTTTTCGTGTGCAGTTGATAGCAGTTCATTTGCGTGTAATGAACACATACCCACACCAGTAATTCTACCCAAACGTACACGCTCCCACTGTCCCACACCACTACTAAACTAACCAACCCATGCGAATTCTATGCACGTAAAAACTAATATTCGCGTATAAATTGCACGATCAACATACGTGCGCATTTAGTGTCATCGGGTTGCAGTTTGCGCTTCTTCTTCTTTTCTTTTTTTTTTTTTTAAATCGGACTTTGCCTCTCTATTACAAGGTTTATAGAATGCAAGGAGACTGTTGCAGAGTGGCCTGGGCGAGTTTGACATGCTTTTGCAATTAGACGCTGCAGCTTTAAAATTATTAAATAAATAGTTCATACAAAAATGAAAATTCTGTCATCAACTCACCCTGATCAACTCAATCTACCCTGACAAATTAGATGTTAAATTGCGGTCCGTTGTTCGGCAAATGTTTGGAATAGATTGATTCCATAGGAATCAATTCACTTGTTTGTGAATTTCGCGTAAAGGCGAAAGAAATCAGAAAGTTGCTTGGTTTGAAAGCGATTCTGTGTTCACTGTGATTCATACATCGCTATGTTGTTTTGTTTTTTTGTATGCAAAATTTCTCTAATGCCACCTTCATGTACAACTTCAGTCTTCAGTGAAAGTTAATTTAATGGGAAAATGCAATGAAAGTGAATTGTTACTTGGCTATGAGTCCCTATTGGTTTAACAGTTTAAATCTTCACATTTCATATAGGTGTTGTTTCAAATGTTTTTTTCGAATGACGTAATACAATTTAGAATAACCACATAATAAAATTATTTGGAATAACCACATAATAAAAAATTTGCAGTTAACCATAGAAACAGACCAACAGTGGGTCTTTCGGATAGTGCAAACTAGCAATTGGGTGTTTGATATATCAGAAAAAGTCATTGTAAACCTTTTTTTTCCCCTATGTGTTCCTTGAAAGAATAATTAAGTCATGGGTTTGGAATGAAATATGGGTGAGCAAATGATAATTTAATTTTATTTTGGGTTTAGATAAACTTTGCTTAACCCTAATTTACCTGGAGGGTAGGCCTACATGGAACAAGGTGGTGGCATCAGGAAGTTGGTTTGCATTAAGTGTTTATCAGTGCCTCAAAAGTTCTTTTCATTAATGATTATAAGCTGAGTGGAGTGTCCAGTTTCCCTCCAGCGGTATGAGTGCGTGACTAGAGTGCATCTGTGCAGAGTTTAATGCGGTCATCTAATGCTCGCCCAGTCCCTGCATGGAGCTCTGATTGCATGTAATCGGCCTGTGTTCTTCTCCGTGGACGCGCTATTAACCTTGATAATGATCAGCCTAGAGATACAGTTGGACTATATATTTAGATTTCACCACTGACGGTTAATGCCTGTTGATTATTCTGCCAACTGAAAAGGCTAAAGCATGCTCAAACACTCATCAAGCTGTCGAAGCAGTATGGATTGGTCTGGAGGGAGCATGTTATGTTTTGAATGGGAAATGAGGGATGGCCTGTATATGCCAGTAGCTGGGCATTAAGTGTGGATCAGTTGTGTGTGCTGATTTAGGAGAGGATAGTTTTTCCAACCAAGCTCCCTCACTCACTTTCACACCCGCATTCATATATGCACACTGGTACACTTTTCTCTTTTATGGTTGAACATACACAGAGACGCAGAGGTGGGCGGATCTGTGTTTGTTTTAGTTTACGTGAATGAATTAATGAGTTTATTTTTTTTAGCGTTGCCCAGATGTTTGTGGAGGGTTTTGTGAGGTCTGGCTAAAGAATCTGTCACTAAAAGAATGTTTGATGATTCTTTGGTTTCGTTCACATTCTCTCACTCCCTAAATATTCCCAGCTCCATGGAACCGTTTGTTTGAAGGCCACGGAGTTTCATGTCTGTAAGATGGATGTTGTGAAACTCTCCCATGAGATTGGGGTTCTAGATTAGGAATTGCTCTAAATATTAAAGGAGCTTTGAGGGATGTTTGAACTGAAACTGCCAGACTAGTGACTGAATTGGACACGCTTCCTCTTACCAAAAGGCCAATTACAAAGATACAGTTGTGCCTTTGAGAATATTGTAATCAGAGACGAATCAGGAGAACAGCAGCTTGTAGCAAAATATCCATTATGACACCAACTAACAGTTGCTTATAACAGCTGAACATGGCATTTAGCTTGAACAGTCCGCATCTCAGATTCTGTCATATGGCCAGCTTTAGGAATCTGCACAATGATTGAGTGGCAGAAAGTGCGTTAAAGTCGTTTGGTTGGCAAAGCAAAGTAGCTGCATGACTTTTTTTTCCCTTTTTACAGATATATCAGAGCCTAATTCAATCAAATCTGTCAAGTAATAGGAATATTTTTTGCAATCCCAGAAAAAATGATCTCACAGCACCTTCAATACTGTGTGGTCAAGGGTAGACTTTTGAAAGGCATATGCCTTATCTTTCATATAAAGATAAATATAGTTTATATAAAGTATAATCTATTAGCCTGCACAGTTTTTGTGTAGTTGATCTGCAATCTTCAGAATGTGAAGCATTATAAATACACTTCTTTCAAAGCAAGCTCTCAACCGTAAGGTCAATTATAGTCACAAGTATAGCCTACTGTACATGCCAGACAAAGACGAGTTACAATTGCATTATAGGTCTGTAATTGTGCGATCAAGTTCGTATTTATGGGTGGGAACTGGGAAGTCATAATTACGATGCCAGGTACCAGGTTCAATTTATTTCTACTACTAGGGGGCGCTTGTCTCAAGTATAAAAGCATTGGTTACCCGTAAGCCAATCTCATAACGTCTGGTTATTAATTGAAAGCGGCAACCTCCCCGTCTCTCTCTTGAAACCACGGAGGTGAATTAAAATGCAATTCATCGAGTGGCCACTTGAGGCTGGCTGCAAAAGCGAGTCAAATCTATATCTCACCCATGTTAAAATGTCTAACTTCACAGCAGAAAAAAACATGTTTACAGCCTGGTGGCAAATAATTGTTTTGGTCTATATCAATAATTTTGCCCTTCATGACGAATGTGAGGGGGGTGAATTTTTTTACAACTCCGTTTAAATTATATTAAGCCTTAAAGTTCTGCATAATTAAGGGCGTTGCCACTTGAGTGACAGGTGCCGCTGCTTTTACTGCTAGTCGTTTGTCTGCTGGCTGTTAGCGTCACCCTCAGCTGTGTTTGTGCTTTTTTCCGGGATTATTTCATACAATTTAATTTAATTTACATGTATTATACCTACACCCCATGCACGCCATCGGATTCTGTCGTTGTCGAGTATGGAGAGAAGAACCAGCGCTGTATTTCCAGTTGTTTCCCTCGCATGCACTAATGGTTGTCTGACAATTTCAGTGCTAATTATCTGCGTCCATGCAATAGATGCACACCCTTGAATGAGCGCGGATTTCTAGTGCATGTACTTGAACTTCTGATGTAATATCTTATGTTTGACCCATCTGAGAAATTGAGAGGTGGCCAAAATCAGATTTTCCCACCTCTTTGCCCATTTTATTTTATGTGGTAGCGATGAGAGGTGATACGGTGCCAAGATGGCGACCACCAAGATGCCAAGATGATGTCCACTTTAGGCTTCAAAAAAGCTCTTCAGAAACCTATGGGTGACGTCACGGATACGTCCATATTTTTTTTTTACAGTCTATGGTTATTTGCCAGCTCAGTCGCATTCAACTTGTATGATGCGAAAATGAAAGTTTTGCTACCTCCTTAACCTGATCCTCCATGAGTGCAACCAAGGGGGACACGATCACAACTATCGTCTTGCCGGCCTTTGGCCTCCCCAGTTTCTCGCTGATCGGTAATAGTTGAGAAATTGAACTTTTCCCAAAACCCGTCGGGAGTAGGTCCACAACATAACTTCCATTCAAAATGTTTAACAAGCACTCTTCTTGCTCGGGCTTCAGTTTACAAATGCCGGGAATATTCTCCACAACAAAGAGAATTGCATCCCGTGTCTCCATATCCACGGTCGTTTTCAATTTCCCTAACCTAAAACACAATCTTAAATTCGGTGCTTAGCTTCAACGTCAAGTTTCTGCCCTCTGTTCGTTTATTGGCCGGCTGTTTTCAGGCCGGAGGAAAACTGAGAGACATGTCGATGTCTCAGACTGAAAACAGAAGCGAACTGAAATTGAGCAGCTCATTCCAAGTGGAGCTCAGACAAAATATGGTGTGTTAAGTAGGAAAAAAAAGGGTGGGCAAAACTTGAGGAAATGAATATTGGTCTGAAGGTTTAGGTGAAATGCATAGAGTTCAGACACACACTGGTATACACACACAGACAGGAGACAAGAATTCAGTGTTTGTGCTGTGTAAAATGGATGCAGGTGGAATTTTAATGAAAGCACACATTCCCTCCATCCTTGTCGAGTCAGTCAAGAGTTTGCGGTGTAACGCGACTGAACAATGCAGCATTGTGGCGGTTTCCTCCTGCGTTGAGGGACGTTCACAGCTTACCGCAATTGGGTCACAAGCCCTGGATTTGATCAGACGCACTGATAACGACCACAACAGCTGCTGGTCACTTAAACTATGATTTGATTTTTTAACCTCTTAGCTGATGACTGTCCTGGGAGCCGTCACACGAACACATGCACACTTAATTGCAGCTATAATGATCTCAAGCACACTGCACAAATACAGCTGCCCTCTGTAAATGCACACACACTAACATATGGAAACATGGCTGCTGAAAGGGATCGGGGTTATGAAGGGCAAAGAAGAAAGGTGTCAGAGAAAGTAAAGAATAAATGGAGGTAAATAAAAGGAGGAATGGTGTGGACTGAATTAATTTCACCCACTGTCATATAGATTGTGTGAGAAAGAATCTTTCTTTTATCCTTTATATGTAAACAAGTCTTGGAGTCTGTGTGCGTAACCATAAAACAGTGTTTTGTCTAGCTGGAGTCTCATTGTGTGCGTGTGTGTACAGAGGGGAAGGCAGTGACTCTCATGGCTGCTGTCCAGAGGGGTTTATCTAAACCCTCACGTTCTGATTCTTGCTTTGGGGAGAGAGGGGAGCAAGAGAGGCCAAGGAGCAGGAGAAAACAGAGGGACTAAAAGAATGAGATTGACAAAAGGAACGCTGAGAAAATAAGCTAGAAAACGTGGGTTTTAGGGGGATGAGGGGCTTTTATGAGTTTACCAGGGAGAGCTAGTGTAGCTGGATTTGCCCTGCAGTAACGTGAGTGTGTGTGACAAATGAAGACAGACAGGCAGAGACAGAGAGAGAGAGAATTAGAGGAAACAGCGCTACTATGATACTATAGAGAATTACGTATTTGAACATATGCTATCAGTCAATGTTTGGACACATGTACTTATTCTTGTTTTTATAATAGTGAAGTCATCAAAACGTATTAAATAACACAAACAGAAGTTTGGGGAATAAGATAAGGCCTCATTTTAAAGAAAGCTAGATTCCTGATCTGCACACTCCCAACTTCGTGAGCTGTAGTATATGCTGCATGGGTAGTTACATTTTTTTCCCCTTCAACTCATATTAAAAAACATAACATGTATATTTATACTATAGTACACTACAATACACCGTTTAAAAGTTTTGGGGTCAGTAAGATTTTTTTTATCACAAGTAATTAATAAGTGACATGACATATGAAGGCCAATATGGTAACCCATACTCAGATTTAACCCATCCAAGTTAGTGCACACACATCAGGATCAGTGAGTAGTGAATATTCACACACACTGCAAACCGTGGACACACACACAGATGTGATTGCCTTACTCAAGGGCATTTGAACCTATGACCTTCTGGTTACCAGTCTGGCTCTTTAACTATTACTTACCCTTTAATTCATCAGGGATGCTATAAATGAATCAAATTGACATTAAAGACACTTATTATATTATAAAATATTATTTAAAATTAATGATGCTGTTAAATTCATCAAAGAATCCAAAAAAATGTATCATGGTTTCCACAAAAATATTTAACAGTACAACTGTTTTTCAATTTCAACAAAATCGAAACGAATAAGGAATATTTCTTGTGCACAAAATCTGTTCACAATATTACAGTTTATATATAAATATAAATATATATAGAAAGATACGATTTAACACATACAAAATCAGTTCACATTATCACTGTTTTTACAATCTTACCATCCTCTAACTTTTAAACGGTTGTGCTCATAGTGTAAAAAAGAGTTTGCCTCCATGATAATGAACATATTCAGTGAATTTGAGATGTTTTAGATTGTTTTAGTATTAACCTGCTGTGAAATGTTAACATACTTTATATTTGATATATTATGATAGACTCTGTGTGTGTGTGTGTGTGTGTGTGTGTGTGTGTGTGTGAGTGTGAGAGAGTGTGAGAGACAGAAAGAGAGAGAGAGAGAGAGAGAGAGAGAGCAGTTCTTAACATTGTGTATTCTCAGTGCCTGGGAAGACACCAAGAGATCTTCCTGTCGATGTTCAACTCTGTGAACGCTCTCCCCTGCTGTTCACTGCATCAACTATAATCAATTAGTTCCACTACACAACTGCTGACAGAATCAGCCCAAAGCCCCCAAAGGATTAACCTGATACTGATCACACACACACATATGATAAAGTACATACACGATGTATTAATGTATCTGTCACCAGTGCGGAGAACATGATTCACTTTCTATGCAGACATGTTTCCTCCTGAGGGTTATGTATTCATTTATTACATATTTATATATCCTTTCTCACTTTCTATCTTTTTATCTTTCTATTTCTCTGTCTCTTAATCACATACAGACGCACAACCCTTTAGACATGAGAACAAACGCAATCCTTAAGGCAAACGGCCCGTTCGGTTTTATCACAAGACCTCTCCCTTCTTCCATTTTCCTTCACTTCATTACCAGTAAGTGAAATCTAAAAGGCAGGCCAAGCATGTGTGTGTTATTAATGGTTTGTTTAAAAAGTTGGTGGTGTGCCACTGTGTAGAAAGCCCACTGATGTAAGAAAAAGGAAAGGAATACATTTTCTACAACATGTGTCAAAGCAATTCCAACAAACCCTGTAAACTCTGGTTTGCATTTATTTGGCATTTCTCTACTATTCATCATCCTCTTTCCTCATTGATTACGCAAACACAGATGTGATTATAAGCTAAATGACTTTAAGATCATAGGGTTTGAAGAAAAAAATGTATCAATTGAACAGGCCTTATCTTTATGAGGTTTGTGTGTGTGTGTTGTATGAAGCCTAATACCTGTAGAAAACATCCATTAGCATTTACATTCATCTTAATGGAGAAGAAAGATGATTTGTCAGCAGATGAAGTTATGACATCCTATAACTGGCCTGCTCTAACCAGACACCTAAACCCTTGTTTGAAACTAGGTCATGTGTTCTGACACCAACAGAACACTACATTTTTAGTTCTGTTCCAAAGAGTTACACATTTACTGGCATCCGTATAGTCTCTTACTGTCACACTGGAGGAGGACCACAACTCTGTGTGTATTAGAGAGCGGGTTCAACTCAAATCTCTGCGTAGTGTCGTAATATTTTCAAGTTTGATGGCATTAAATTGGTGATTGTGGACTGTTATTTTAACAGAAATGAGTATTTAGACATCTACAGGAAAGAGCCCAGACTACCTTTGAAATTTTCACCATACTCTCTGAGCGTGTCTGTGAGACACACTTTTACTTAGGAGGAGGTGGTCGATACAGCCCGTAAAATTTGGTAATGTTTCTCACCCTCTTCCATTCCGTGCTTTCGTAATCCAGACGAAACGGCATACTAATATAATCTGACAGGGGGACTGTCCCGATACCCACACGGTATTGCAGTCTTGACAACTTGAGAGCATGTACACATGGAAGGAAGTTAGTGCTCAAGACTGTCCCAGATGAATGCCAAAGCTCAGTGCCCTTAACAAACATTAAATTCACACTCTCTTTTGCCTCTTTAGAGCTTTATTTGTATCCCATCATTGACCATGTTCAGGAACTTACATGCGTTTTATCACTTAATTAGCAGAATCAAAATGATGATGTCTGATAGGGACCTTTGTGTGTGTGTGTGTGTGTGTGTGTGTATATATATATATAGGCATTCAAAAATCTAATTGTGTAAAAAAACAGTTTTGTTCTGTAGATTCAGAAGCAGTGTTGATAGAACATTATGAGTATTGTCAGTAGCTTATAAAATTAAGATTAAATACATTTTTTATTTTTTTGTTTGTTTAATATATTGTTATGATTAGTAGTTGGTTTGCCTTTATTCCACTACTGTGTAAATTTTCTTCCTCATAAGTACTAAATGATTACTAATGAAAAGCTTTTTCATCAATCCAATCACAAGTCGACAACGCAAAATGCAGGTGTAAACGGGGTCTAAAACATTTTCTCAGCTTGTCCACTGTGGACCACTTTAATAGTCGAAAACGCATTTGACCAGATTGTAAATGCTCATGTGGTCGAATGTGTTTGAACAACTCTGACAACTGACCTGGAGTGTAAACATAATGAGAAGTGTGCGGTAGCCAGAAGGGATTTAAACTTTGTCGGCTACACACCTAAGTTTGGTTGAAGACAGAACTAAGCATGTGAAAGCACATAAAAACGTACTGAGCACCATGTTCTCTCATTCCTGATTTCTAGCACGTACTCACAGTGTTGGTCTAAGATATTTTATAAGAGAAAGAAATGGAAAAGACTCTTCTTCAGAATTTCTTCAGATGTATGTGTTTCTGTTACATTTAATTGTCTTCACATGTGTGTTTATGGGGAACACAGAGTGGATTCATGACTTATTGAGATCATCTGCCAACATTGTACTCTAGCGTAGAGCACTAAACCGCAGGTTACCTCAGGGCCTCGCTGCAATTACTGTTCCTGTTATGTACCCGCTGGATGAGACGCCTGTTAAATGACAAATAACCAGTGATCTGTGACTCTGTATATGTGCTCTTTTTTATAGTAAGAGAGTATCTGGGTCAGTATTTCACTGTTTGGACTATGTGTTCTGGAAACCAAACCCTTAAAAGCTTTTATCTCTTCGTGAAACTTGCACGCAAGATCTTTCCAATAAAGAAAGAGCAAAACTCTTTCTCCTTTGTTCAGCTTGTTAGTTTATTTGAGGTTTATATCAAAATACCTCACACAATGTCAAACCCCACAACTGTGTGTTTATGTAACTGTTTGAATATATCTTTGCCAGTGATTGTTAAAATTGGAGTCTTTTGGTAAACTCCTTAAATGGCCGAGAGCGAGTTTTAATTGATTCGAGGAGTGTTGTGGTGGTAGTTGTTGCATGGGAGTGTGTGTGTGTTTTTATAATTGTGGTTTAACATTTGGCTTTGTTTTTTGGCTTCTGTTTGTGCTCTTTTCAGCGGTGCCCCATTAGCGGCTTTAGACGCGTGCCACCCTCTCAACGAGGCCTCATTCCTTCTTCAGCTGCCCTTTCTTCACTCCTCTTTTCTGTCCAACCTCACATTTATAAGAGAATGTGGAAGGAGTGTAGCGCCTTTTCAGGATACTAGAAAACGATAGCAAGAGAATGTGTGTAGTTCAGGTATTCCCTACATTATGCGGACAAAATGTACTTATCTTTAGTTTAAAATGACAAAACCAGGGGATATTCTTATCTGGGATATCTTTTTTTTTTAAATTCGATTTAAAAAAAAATTCCGAAAAGTTTGGATTTGGGTTAATCTGTATAGTTATAATTAGTTTATAAAAACGATAGAGTCCATGATATGTCCTCAAATAGGATAAATTGTCACTAACCCATTATCACATTCTGTTATCCCGAACTCTCTGATCACACACACACACACAAATACACACTCACTTACAATTTAGTAAATGTGGCTAATTCACGTGAACAACTTGAACATGATATGAAATCTGCATGGGGAAATCTTTCACTCTAAGACAAAATCTATAAATGTGGGTAATCCTATTAAAATGACTGGATTTAGCACATGACTTTATTATTATTTGTGATTTATGATTATTTGCATTTTTGTCAATACAACTATTACTCAGTGTTAATGCATTGAGATGTTCAACAGAAAGCACAGTCTCTTCAAGAAAGTCACTGCCAAGTTTGGTTAAAATGCCTCCACTATACAAAAAGTACTGACGTAATCTTGCAATCCACAATTTTTTGACCAGCAGCTTTGAACAAATAGTCACGGCAATAAAGCACAATTAAGTTTAATAGACAACAAGAGATAAAGAAGGATTTAGTTCTCAGAGGACTCCGATAATTCACAAGTGCTTCTCCTGCTGTTCTGGATTTAAGGACATACTAAAGTCAGTCTCCTTTGACCAGGAGAGAAAGATTTATTGTATTTTTTTCTGTTGAAATGTATTGTTCACTGTCATGTCATTCATAATTCATATCTCTTTCTCCCTTTCACACAGATCTGTTGGCCACAAACCGTACCTCCGTTTTCAGTGGTTTCCATGGCGATCTACACTTGTCGGCTGTGTTTTTGGATGAATATCATGACAGGCTTTTCCTGGGAGGGAAGGATGTTCTCTACTCACTGAGACTGGATCACACACATGATGCTAAAGAGGTAACTGACACACTGTCGTTGCCATAAGGTTAAGATAATATGCTGCCACAAAAAAGTGTTATAGCTCTGAAAAAGTGCAAGTGATGATGTAGCTCATGTTAGTGAGAGTAGGTATGTTAGTGAGAGGTATCATGTTATTCAGTTTCTACTGGAGACTATTATCTACAGACAAAGATAAAATCAGAAGACGCTTATGAATGTCATTAAAAATGTCATTAAATTAATATAAAGGTAAATTCTAAACCTACTGTACATGAGCCACTGCCGCCCACATAAATATTTAAATAATATTCAAACAACTTAATGGGGCTAATTCTGGCTAATCAAATTAGCACGTTTATAATTGATCAAGTAATGTTTAAGCATCAGGTTTTTACTGTAAAATGTATTGAGCTTTCAAAAAACCCTGTAAAACGTGTTTATGTATAACAACACACTGAGCGTAGCATGGCACAGCGATTAACTAGGACATTTTAAAAAATGGCACTTCATCACAAAAAGGAAATTTTGGAGAGCTTCCTTTCACAGAAAGCAAGACAAATATGTTTAAAGGGATACTCCACTTTTTTTTTGGAAATAGCCTCATTTTACAACTCCCCCAGAGTTGAGTTTTACCGTTTTCGAATCCATTCAGCCTATTTTCTGATTTTTTGGAAGAATATCAGTAACCAGACAGTTTCTGGTCTCATTGACTTCCATAGTATATTTTTTTCCTACTATGGAAGTCAATGAGACCAGAAACTGTCCGGTTACTGATATTCTTCTAAATATCAGAAAATCGGCTGAATGGATTCGAAAACGGTAAAACTTGACTGTTAAACTCTGGGGGAGTTGTAAAATGAGCTTATTTCCAAAAAAAGTGGAGTATCCCTTTAACTTTATCCCAAAACTGTTTACTTTTTCACAAATATAAAAATAAACACATACGAAATTTTGTTTGGTAATACTATAATCCAATTGAACACCCATTAAAAAAGAATTTCTTTGTATTTTGTTTCCTTTAGAAATCTCATCCATCAGAATGTTTATTAAAAATCACAGAAAAACAGCTGTTCACAAACACACATTAAAGTCATATAAACTGACCTCACTTGTGACAAAGACTTGTTTAGACCACACTTATAAACATATAAACACGTAAATGGTCTTGCTTGATTTTACAAGATCAATGTTTGGTACCCTTTTTTGTGGTAGAGTTTATAAAATAAGTTGTGAGTTACGGGAACCGCCTCAGTGTGTGTAAATTGGTATTGACCTAAATGAACTGTAAAAGCAGAAGTGCTTTTGGTGTCTCAAGGGTTTGGCAGGTTTTTTTTCACTATGCAATTATCTTTATGTGTGTGGCTGAGGTTAATTAAAGCCTCTGTTCATGTGAATATGTTTTGACTCAAGTCACTGGAGCCTCAACAAATGTGGTTGTTTTCGTATGTAATCTCCAAAGAACTTATCATTGTGTGTGGCCTTGTTCAATTACATGAACAGGAAGAGGAAGTGCATTGCCATGGTGACAGACACATGGGAGTGGCTGCCACCTCTGAGGTTATGACCCCTTGACCTGTTCTGCCTTGTTAGATCCTTATGCACTCTGTAAGGCCGCTGTGCCACCACTGGCCACTGAGTTTTCACATTTAGTACATTCAATACTGAGAATTTAAATGCATAAATTAACAAGGTATAGAAAAAGTAATTAGCCTAACAAAATGAGGATGTTTGGATGTGTGAATTTACGTGTAAAAGATTGTTTTGCAGATGCTATCAGTAAAGCTTCTCGGTGGAAGTGGAGAGTACCACAGAAATCAAGCAATGATTCATGATATTGTTCTTTAAGCGGAAAAAATATTCAACCCTGATCAGACCCTTCTTCCTGTCTTTGCACTTGGGCATGTATTTACTGTTTATCCCGAATCACCTGCAGCCTTCATCATGGCTGAATCATTTACTCATTATTTCCGTCTGTAAATCTTAGCTGCAGTGTTTCACCCATGGTTAATGGAAGATGGTAATCTTAAAATGGTGTATCCGGAGCAAATTAAGAGTGAATGAGTGAGCCAGGACCATTTTCTTCACACCATGTTTATATAAAAAAATGTATTACAGTATAGTGTTTTATGATTAATAATGACCTTTTAGGTCAATATGACCTGAGTGACGGTAGGCTAACATAACTATTTTTAGTCCAGTTACAAAGTGTCATGAAGAATAAAGATGATGACTAATTAAGAAAACAGGAAATACCTTTATGCACAGGAAGGATGCTGGTTAACATCATTGATTACAGGTTCCGGATTTAGACAATGTCAAAATGTGTAAGAGCTTGAAAGGATACATAAAAAACTAATGACTCACTAATGATTTAATCATGTGAAGCTCTTCACACTAGCTGGATTGAGGAGCAACATTTTTTGAATGATATTTACAATTTTACAAGCAGTAGAATGACTTTGTAACTGTGTGATACAAAAAAAGTCCAGACAGTATTTACATTTAATGCATTACATTGACAGACATATTCACAGTGACTTAAATAGCATTCAAAGTGTACCTCAGCCCCCTGGAAATTTAACCCATGACCTTGGCATTGCTAGCTACAGGTACATGCTCCAGGTTTGAGCTACTACAGGATCACGATTTAACATGACTCTATTTTATTTGAATATGTTTCTGACAGGACCACTATCTTTAAATATGATTGACAATTAGCACACAGTTAGGATTGGCCTACCCTATCTCACGACCAATTCGTACGAATTCGTACGAGTGATTAAAAAGTGGCTAATTCGTACTAATTCGTACGACCTCACTCGTGCGAATTCATACGATTTGTCTAAACCCACGTGACGGTTATGTTTAGGGGCGGGGTCAGGGGTAGGTCATTCGTACGAATTCATACGAATTGGCTAATTCGTAAAATATGTACGATTTAGCAAAAATCGTACTAATTTGTACGACTGAGGTCGTATGAATTGTTACGAATTAGCCACCTCGTAAAATTCGTACGAATTCCCGTGAGATCGGGTTGGATTGGCGGTATGGTTCTGTTCTGGGCAATAACTACTTGCCCATCCATGTAGCCTAGAAGCAATAACCCCCCTTAGGGTAATAGAACAGAACCAACATGAACGTATTACAGATATCATTAATTAAAGTACAACATAATTCAAGAATTTAGTCTCATTTAGAGGGGAATCAGAATGCCAAATCCTGACTGATGAGGGGAACTGGGGATGGAGGAGGGTAAGCTCCTGAGAAACGTGATGATAATACTGAAGGAGGCATCGTATACCTATAGGTAGTCGTGGATCAGCTGAGAGTCAGCTGATGCGAGCTTGACTAACTAAACCTGCCAGTACTGACGCTATGCTTAATTTTTGTTAGAAACATGATCTTCATGTGTGACTGGTACATACTGTAATATGTTTGCTTCAATACTTCTTTTAATAAAGTGATACTGTTTATCTAAACACACAAATTGCTTTTTAAAATTATGTTCTGTAAAGTTTTGCTAAAGGAGAGATATAATGCAATCATGTTTGCAGAAACAAACCCAAAAGTGTGTGTGAGGTCTGAACATGACAGTCGTTGTGTGCCAGACTGTTAATGTGTCGGGATGTGCAATCTCTGTATATATATATTTTGATAGAGGACCCAGCAGATGAAATTGTTTATTTCTCAAGCATTCATAACATCGGAATATAGGTTTTTGTGAATTTCACACTCTCAGATTTATTATTTTCATAACTTTGTTTTTATTGTTGACACTCATGGGAGCAGCCAAAAAAAAAAATGTTTTTGTCACACACCCACCCTCGGAGGCATACCCCTCATAATGAGCAGAGTCAAATGTAAGTAATTTGTAGCTTGGTTTCCCAGAAGAGTGTAAACACTGGCTCTGTGAGACTTCCAAAACATTGCAATGTTTAATTGAGTGTACAGACACAGCAACATCAGCTCAACCAATGGCTCAAGACTGTCTGTTTGGCTGACCAATGGCAGTTTATTGGTGTTTAGAAGGTTCTTTATTTTTGCAATTCCATTTAAAGCTGCAAGTGGCACAGATGTTATTCACTTCAGCTTTAAAATCAGAACTGTATTGATATCAGAAATTGTGATCATCTTTTCTCCACTGTTGTGATGAATATTCGAGTGGAACAGAGCGTGAACAAAAAAAAAATAATAATGGAGGGCGGGACTTGATTTTGTTCTTCTAGAATTGATTGAATCATTGGATTGTTGTTGTTTGCTAATTGCTGTGATCTCATTGCTGAAGATATAAGAAAAAATTATGCAACCCTGCAAGATTTGCTAAAAAAAGAACAATTGTCCAATTTGATTTCATGGTGGCTTTAACTGGTGTCTGATTTTGTAATTCTTTGGATCTTTAGAGGCTTAATTAGTCTTAACAAGTAAGTGGGTGTGGGTGGGACAGCGCTGTGCTTAGTGTGTGTTTAATTTATGAGATGATAAATTTCATCTGTTTTTCCTCTTAATCTTCAGATTCATTGGCCTTCGTTGCCTGGGAACCGTGAGGACTGTATTCTCAAAGGGAAAGATCCTGAGGTGAGTGAATTCCTGGTTCTGGTTCTGAACATCAACAAACTCATAAGTCGGGTCAGTGTGTCATAGTTTCCAAAGTTTTTTGGGGGGAAGCTGGGATACTTTAGATGTCAGGTAATTTAGTGAATATCCTAAATCCATCAGGTGACAGTAAAAATCATCAAATGTTTGCTTTGGACCCTTTGGTTAGTGTGATTCTCAAACTTATTTCATGTGGTTCAATCTGGAGTCTCAAATGAAAACATCTGTCCATCCTCAGCTATACAGTACTGTGAGTGTACTGCAGTTGGCGTTATGACTGGAGAGTAGAAGCCAAACGCCCATAAATGAGATTTGATCCACTAACTTATTGTTGTCTCGCTTCCAACCAAGTGTGTGTGTGTGACTCACGAGTCTCTTAAACCTAATGACCGAAGAATGCTGTCCCAATACACAGAACGTAGTTATTCTCTCGTTTTTTAAACTCCTCTTTGCTTTCTCTTTCTATTTCTGTTTCTTGTTCTTTTTCTTCTCATTCAGCCTCTCCCTTTTTTCTTTCAGCATCATGAATAGGTTAATTATGTTTCAAGTTAAAGCTTTCCTGTCCTCTATCCCCAATGGTGGAATGTCTTTAACACACACACACACATACTGCATCTGCTAGTGTTTAGTATGTTTCACTCATAAAGTGGAAATGTGAGGTGCCTCCATAGTTACATGCTCTGGTGACTGTCCCGACAGTATTGTTTGATGTGACAGGTGAGTGTGATTTCACAGCGTTGTTTTAATGACTCTGTTCATTGTGTGAGTATGTGTAAGGGAAATTTGTTTTTCATTTATGCTGTAGATAATGTGTAACACTGAACAAACAGAGATATGAATTGAGTTTTATTTAACACAGAACACAGCTTACACATCGCAAAAATGTGTCTATACATGAATATGGGATATTTTAGTTTCTTTTTTTTAGCATTAGAAAGGCAAATCCTCTTTTATATGAGAACTATTAGTTCTCTTACTCTGTAAAAAAATATTGTTGGTTTAACTTAAAAAATTAAGTAACCTGCTTCCCTTAAAATTTTAAGTTGATTGAACTGGAAAAAGTGAGTTGATACAATGAAGGAGATTGATTTAATCATCAGAAACTCAAAATAATAAGTTATCTGAACTAAATAAAATTAAGTTGATTTGACAAAAGAAAAAAAATGTGATAACAGATATTGAAAATATTTTTTTACAGTGTACGAGAGGTTCTCTCATATTGCGTAAGTTAGCTTACGCTACGGGAAAGATTAATCTGTTCGAGATTGAAGCCCAAAAATTATCCTTAATTTTGCATTCATTAATAATATGCAATAATATTGCATTCATTTTGTTACAATAATAGGCTACTTTTATCAGCTTGACGTTGAACTAATGCTCCGTACCATGATGACGTTACATTTGTGGTGTTATTTAGCATAGTGCATTTCACTAACTATTCGTGTATCTTTCATAATCAGCAATGTCAACATAGGTGAATGTATAATATGATTACGAAAAGGCAGGCAGGTCGTTTTTGGTTGTTATCAGACTCATGTCGTTAGCTGCAGTGCTGTCGCAACGGTCGCATAGACTGTATGTAAAATGGAGAGAGGCTCCGGAGCGCGCATGCACGTCACATCCGATGGAATTCGCAGAAAATCCGACCCGGAGACATGACATAGAAATAGGAATACTGGCCTTCAGAGGCAATTGCAAAACCCGACAAGTGGATCATTGTAATGTGTAATTACGACCCCTTCACACACAGGCAATAAAAAAAAAGGTTTCAAGAAAAGTTACATACAGCACCTTTATTGAAATATTTGCTTAAAATTTTACAAATAAGTGTTTTATCACAAATTGGATTTGTCCCAAATATTGATAACAGAGCTACAAAAATTGTATATAAATTATAAATTTACTATTTATATTTATGTGTTTGTGTCAAATGAAATTGTTTTGTTATATTCTCTAAGTTACTGACAACATTTATTTATTTATTTTTGAGGCTCTGTTTTATGCCTTGTTTATGCTAAGTGACTGGCACATTGCTGCTTTGGATCTCTCTTGCGCGCTCAGCCCTGCTGGTTAACATCTGGTCGCAGTTTGAGCATCTGCCTGCATCTTTTATGACCCTTGACCTTTCGTTCATTTATGCTCCACTGATTTTGACCCTGCACAGTCAATGAGACTGCATACAGGTGGCCATAGTTAAGAGTGCATGTTGATAGTGTGTTTGTGTGTGTAATGTCTTCCTCTTTCTGAACCCTTCAGTAATTTAAAGTTAAGAGCTTCATTCCCATGTTGAAAGCTCTGATTGGGCTTCAGTGAGTTTTAAGTAGGGATCATTTTCTTTATTTTTGTTCGCTCTTTTTCTCTGATCCATTAAAATTAGCTGATTCCTGTAACTCAGATTTTAACACTCCAGAGAAACATCAATCTAACTCATACAAAAATCCTTTGATTTCCTATGAGCACAAACTGCATTTGATGGGTTTAACTGGTTGTCCAATGTAAAATACATGTGTTGGTATGTTTGTGTAAATAATTGTGTTGTAATGATCCAAATTGTACGCTTATTTGCTACCAAAACCACCAACATTTTAATATGACCTCTATCTTTGTGTTTTTGGGACAGACGGAGTGTGCAAACTTTGTGCGTTTGCTGCAGCCTTTTAACCGCACTCATCTGCTGGCCTGTGGAACTGGAGCTTTCCAACCTGTGTGTGCGTATGTGAACGTCGGACACCGCGGAGAGGTAACAAATGAGCTAATACTCCCTCCCACTACTTCACACCTAGTTTGTTTGTGTATGCACATGAGGAGAATCTAATTTACTTATGTATATCAGAGACCAAATTGTTTAAGGTCAGAGGTCACCCACCAACAGACTGACCCTAGATGTCAAGACTAGATTATGAGAGAAGATACAAAGCACAAAACACACACACACTAATTCAGAGGATTCAGAGCAGAGGATAGAAAAGAGAGAAATAGCTTGCGTGTGTGATACAGTCATATGAATCTTCTGGCATTGGACAGAATACAGAGTGAGCTGCTCTTACTTCCTTTGAGGTGTTTTATCTTATGTGTCACCACAGGGCGTCAGAGTTGTCTGACAAATAGACAATAGTACATTGTGCAACTGAATTGGCACAGTTCACCAAAGGTTTAACTTTAATCTGTTTTTGGCATCACTGGACTCACCCATACGTCTGACATCACTGACAGTAAAAACTACTCTTATACTATTATTACACATTAGTTGAAAACTTGCTTACACATTATTTCAATAGTCCAAGACATTCTACTAACTAGTAACTTTTCAAGTACACATCAACTAACTCTCATTAGAGTACTAGTAGACTGTTAGGTTATGTTTAGTAGAATAAGTTGATATGTACTTGCAGGGTTACATATAGTCAGTAGAATGTCTGTTGAGGACCATCAAAATAAAATGTTATCAGATATTAAGCAGACAGTCTACTAATCCTCTAATGACTGGTAGTTGACATGTAGTTACACATTTACTTATAGTTAGTAGAATGTCTAAAGTGGACTATTGAAATAAAGTGTTACAAAATCTCATATGATACAGCCTAGAAACTCAGTCAGATGACACTATTTTATTTTGTAATCGGAGCAGTATTTATTTGCAGCAAAAAATATTTAAAAACTTAATTAGGATGAATTGAAAAGACATTGTTAAAGGGATACTCTTCAGGATTTAGCATTAAGCTTTGTATTAGTAGAAAACATGTAGTATTTTTGAATTACCATGCTTTCCACCCTCATATCCCCCTGAGACGAGAGATTCATGTATTTTTTGTCCGGAAAAAAATCCTCCGATGACGCAAAAATCATAATTTTGCATCATTGGAGGATTTTTTGGCTAAAAACTACAGCCAATAGTAGGGGCTGTACCGCATGTTTTTAACCTGCCCATACAGTGTAGGATCTCACAACAGTAACAATATTGAATATATCTTTGGAAATATTAAAAGGGCCTTGGGGTCTCGAATACCCCAAACAGAACATGAGGATTGTAAAAAATAAACAATATATTGTTTCACTAGCAAGAGAAATTCATGTGTCAACTGTAGTTTATTGTTGAGTTGTGAAATTGATGTGAATGTTCTGACTTCTTGTTGGCAGCATGTGTTCAGTTTGGACCGTACCACAGTTCAGAACGGTAGGGGGAAATGTCCTCATGACCCCAAATTACCCTTTGCAAGCACCTTCACAGGTACAGTGCCAATGTGTCAAGTTTCTATGTAAAAGTTCATGTCATTACATGTTTGTGTTGTGTGTGTATTTTGGCTCTTGTGTGTGTAGGGTGGAGATTTCTGCTTGTCAGTTGTCAGAGTTTATGGGCCTTTGTAGATTGACTGCTCTGATGGGGGAAATTTGAGTTGCTCTTCAGGCCAGGTTTAGTGTTGAGGGGGTCTTCTGTGTGTGTGTTTGTGGGTGTGTTACAGTCTTCTGGGGCATGGACACATCTCCCAGTGCTTATAGTGTTTGCCTTTACAACAATGCACAATCTTGGCTTTCTTTGCTTGTCATTTTGCCAGATGCGATAATGTTTTTAAGATTGCGTATTAGTGAACTTGGAGATCTTTCACGCCCTAACATACACGCATTTCTGTCAGATAATTCATGGGTAACAGGATTTTTTAAAAGTATGTGTTCACACAAACACATGCAAATTATAAACATGTAGTTAAGTTTAGTAGGTACAGCAGTATTATAAAAACTTCTAATCTCAGAAGTAACGTGTTTGTGTGACTTTGAACAGCTATAATTGATTGTATATCAGGACTCAGCCGATTTATAGGTGTGTGAATGTGTTTTTTTTATAATAACATGATTTAATGAAAATGTTAACATTGGGGCTTTTTTACTTTTCTTATCTCTCACATAAGATATTGAGAATTCAGCTGTCTGCAATGATCTTCAATGCTCTTTTACTCTCTCTCAGGTGGAGAGCTGTACACCGGTCTTACTGCGGATTTTTTGGGGAGAGACTCTGTGATTTTGAGAGGTTTAGGAACTCGCTCACCCATGAGAACAGAGACAGATCAGAGAATTCTTCACGGTACAAAAAACTTGATATTGATTTTAATAAACATTCTTAATTCTTATGTATTTTATAGCTTTTTTCGGGTGGAAATGATGGTGATGGAAATGACAATTTAACATTTTTGAAAAAAAAATGTATGACTCCTTTGTCTTGCTAAAATGAATTTCATAGTTAGCACCATGTGTCATAAATACACAAAATTAAAGAATATTTTCATACATATTTTTTGAACAATTGTTAATTTGAAAAGCTTGATTGGAAATGAAATACTTTACTTTATTAGTGGAAAACTTGTATTGAAATGGTTTTAAAAAAGTGTTCCAAATAAAATAAAATTCCAAAATTCCAAATAATAGTAAATAAATAATAGCAATTTTAATAATTTTCAAATATTCATAATAAAATATCATATATTCATAATAATCTTTATTTTTTTTATTATGTATTTTCATATTTTAAATCTTGGGACATTAAGTGCTCATCGTTTATGAAACACCCAAACATTCTTAAAATGATTTCTTATTGATTTGTAAAATCTACATACTACAAACAATCAGATCGGTATAAGCCTTATAATAGTGTATGTGTTTGTGTGTGTGTGTGTGTGTATGCAGAGCCCAGGTTTGTTGCGGCCCACCTCATCCCTGACAGTGCAGACAGAGATGATGATAAAATTTATTTTTTCTTCACTGAAAGAGCAACAGAGACCACAGAGCGAGACGATGAAGGAGCCATACACACACGCATTGGGCGATTGTGTGCGGTGAGGCAAACCACGACAAACACCATATACATACATCCAGGCACAAGTAGACCAGTATACTGTAATGCAATGCTCTTGCCTTGTTGTCAACCCCATAAACACAGCTGTTGGATGGTTTACATGCCTCTGAAACACACACACACACTCACCGATTACCCCAGTATCAGTGCACACACATACACACCGCTAACACACAAGGGTCTGTAGAGTAAGGGGAGCAGTACAAATCCCTCTCTGTCATTCAGAGGTCAGTGTTCAAAGAGCCGGGTTCAATCGCACATTACTGTCACTTTGACTGCTATTCATTGTTCAGCTCTAGCACATTCCCAAATCACACACACACACACACTTAAACTGCAGAGAGGGTGATTATTTCCGCATATACAGATTACACAGATTTCAGATCCTTTACACCACCCAGCTGTTTTCCTTTTTTAGGATCTGTAACAATCCTTCCCTTACAGTGCCTTAATCTCCATAACTGGGTGCTGCTGTGAGATATTTTGTGGAACTCTTCTTGTTCCCACGGGAACAGTTAGAGCTGAATGTTTATGTATAAACAGTATTCAAATTACAGGGGTTAGTGGTCTGTGACCCCTTTAATTAAACCAGTTCACCCAAAAAAGTCAAATTAGAACCGTCACAGACTCAATTTAGTAAGTGATTGTGGGTGGAAAGCATTCTATGGATGCACTGTGGCACCTTTCGTATACTAGTTTATTATTATTTCATAAACTTGGGATACGCTAATTCTAATCTTGCATACTACTTAGGATGGATCGTATACAAATTGAGACGCAGGGATAGTTTGTTTTACCCAGAGGTCAATGTGTGTGTGTGGTCTGGGGGTAAATGATACTGGGATTTGAGTTTTTGCCGATCTGTTAGACTTCAGAAGTGAATTCAACGCCTCATGATTTATTGTTTATGTGATTTCAGAGTGATGTGGGTGGGCAGAGGGTTTTGGTGAATAAGTGGAGTACATTTATTAAAGCCCGACTGGTGTGTTCTGTTCCTGGACCTCACGGCATCCAAACACACTTTCACCAGCTGGGTGAGACCATAAACAAACACACTCCCTCAGCTTTTTATATACAATATTATGTAAACTTGAAATCATTTTGATCTCTTACGCCTCTTTTGTGATGTTTTTGTCGTGCAGAGGATGTGTTTCTTTTAAGGACCAAAGATGAAACCAATCCAGAGATCTACGCAATATTCAGCACAATCAGGTCTGTCTCAAATCCAGAATCTGTTTATCTGTGCATTTCCTTTCTAAAGCACTGTGCCGTACTTTAGCTCACCAACTGCACTGTATTTTTTTCATTCATTTTTCATCTTTGTATAATTTTTTTAATGCATTTTATATTACACTTCAATGTCTTTTATATATATATATATATTACGTCTTTAATTCAATTTGAAAGTTACTTTTCATTATTTATTTTAATGCCTTTGTATTTTCTTATTCATTGTTTTGTTCTTAAATATTTAAATATTACTTAAATATTTATTTAAACAAAAATTAATTAATTAAATTTAAATTAAATAAAAAAAAATTAAAAATATATATATTTGATATATATATATTTTTTTTTTGCCATTGTAAAGAATTTAAATTGCCATTGTGTATGAAATGTACTATATAAATAAACTTCATCATTTTTAAGGGCATCAGTTGTTAGTTTAACAGAACATTTTCTCTCTCCAGTAATGTGTTTCAGGGCTATGCAGTGTGTGTCTATAGTATGGCTGATATCCGTGAGGCATTTAATGGTCCATTTGCTCATAAAGAAGGACCAGACTATCAGTGGGGACCTTATGAAGGAAGAGTCCCTTATCCACGACCAGGAGTTTGCCCCAGTAAAATAACAGCCCAGCCTGGCCGTGCCTTCCGTAGCACACTGGAGTTTCCAGATGTCGTTTTACAATTTGCTCGAACGCACCCACTAATGTGGCGCCCCATTTACCCCTCACATCGGCAACCACTGCTGCTCCGCACCGGCGCCCCCTACAGGCTGACACACATCACTGTAGATCGCACACAGGCCGAAGACGGATACTATGATGTCATGTTCATCGGCACTGGTAAGGAGCGTCATCACTTTACTTAATTTTTAGGTGTATTTGTAACCGTGGTTGAATGATTGAATAACTGTAACCTTTGACCTCTTCAGATATTGGGACAGTGCTAAAGGTTATTGTACTAGGAAATGGTAACGCTCTCACCAGTGAAGAAATCACACTGGAGGAAATGCAGGTTTTCAAGGTCTGTGAGCTCAAAAGTGTGGGACGTTTTCTATTTGAATATTTTAAAATGTACTTTATTCCTATGATGTCAAAGCTGAATTTTTTTTAGAATAGTTTTCAGTGTCACATGATCCTTCAGAATTCATTCTAATATGCTGATTTGCTGCTCAAGAAACATTTCTTATTATTATCAATGCTGAATCCTTTGATGAATTGAAAGTCCAAACGCATTTATTTGATTATATTGTAATAAATTCAATGTCTTTACTGTCACTTTTGACCAATTTAATGCATCCTTACTGAATAAAGTATTCATTTCTTTAAAAAACTCTGACCCCAAACTTTTGAACAATAGTATATACTGTATTTGAGTACCTTTAGATCTGTTTCTCATATTTATTTATATTTATTATATATTATCTCATATATTTATCTCTGCAGGTACCCACTCCCATAACTTCCATGGATATATCTGTGAAAAGGGTAAGTTCATGCATCATGCACACTCACTGTACTGTTCCAGTAAATTAACATAACTGTAGTTACATAAGCAGCACCATAAATTCATTTTCCACAAAATTCCCAAAGAGGCTTTTACTTTGTGTGTATATGGTTTTTTGCACCAAAGCATTAAACATTCATGCAAAACAACCAGTTGCTTTGTTATTCATCATAAAGCAGGTGCTTTATATCCAAACCAACAGACAGTTCACTTACCTCATGGACAGTACTGGAGCCACACGAGTTAAAGAGAGTTCACCCAAAAATGAAAATTGTGTCAGCATTTATTTACCGTCAAATCATTCCAAACTGTTTTTTTGTTGTTGTTTTTACTTTCGTGGTATTCGAAAAAAGGATTCACTCTTAAACACATACAAACTAAAGTGCCTCAAGACACATTTGCACCAGGTTTCATGTCAAAAATGCCAAATGGTGTTGGTTCTTGTGTACTGAATTTATTAAATAATTGAATTATTATTAAATAATGACTTAAAGGTGCACTTTGTTGCTTTTGGTTAAAAAACAAAACTGCATACATTTTGTGGAGGAACATTGTTTTGGTTCTGCTTGACTGTGCAGATAAATATGACCCTTCACAAAAGATACAACTTTACAATTAACTCCGAGAGTTTCATATACTCACTTGTTAGCCCCATATCCCATTTCCTTATCGCTTTTACAACTCCATTCCCAGAAATGCTGGTACATTTTGTCAAATGCAATAAATTCAAAAATCTGTGATTTGTTCATCCTTTTAACCTTTATTTAACTGACAAAAGTACAAAGAAATGATTTCTCTGACCAAGAACTATTATTTTTTATTTACCACCGTGTAATTTTTCTTTAAATTACACTGTTTAAAAATTTGGGAATTGGCCATACTAACTGTTGCATTTTTGCAAATGGAATTTTTGCCAAATCTGGCCTGATACAAGACATCATCTCAATAAGCCATGGTCGTTGTTGTCTGATTCGCCTTTTAATGATGGGCCATACATTTTCAATAGGAGACAGATCTGGACTGGAAGCAGGCCAGTCAAGCACATCCACTGTATGGTGTAGAATGTCAGGCCTGGCATTAAATACTATATTTTCACAGTGTTATGTATGATAGGTGGTGAAAGGTCTAAATTCCTTGCATTCTTGCATTGAGAAATGTGTTTTTATTTTAATTGCTTGACAGTTCTCGCATGAAATTTGGCACAGAGTGGTGAGCCATGACACATCTTTACTCGCAGAGACTAAGACTTTGCTGGAAGTTCCATTTAT
Organism: Pimephales promelas; assembly: GCF_016745375.1. The sequence goes on from NW_024121099.1 coordinate 48,229,414, forward strand.
ACCACATATATCAATATCACAATACCCTCACCACACCCAGTTCACCTGATAATTGTGAATTGTTTAACTTGGATATTCTAGTCTTTTTATTTTGCCTCTGTGCCAACTTCAAAATCAAAATTTGTTTATGTTAACAAAATACAAGTTGTTCAGTGAAAACATTGGAAATCTTTTCTTTGTACTTTGTAAGTTAAATTAAGGTTAAAGAGAATAGAATCACAGATTCTTGTTTTTATTGTATTTTACAAAATGTCCCAACTTTTCTGGAAATGGGATTGTACATCATTTCAAATCCTCAGTTCCAGCAATCTTAGAAAAGCCAAGCCAATGTTTATTCTCGTTTTATTATGAGCTCTATCGTGTTCTCTTTTTAGGAGTAGACTCTAGTCTGTTGCCATTTGTTTTAAACGGGTGATTCCCTGGAGGTTGGAGATGTCTACCTTTCTCGATCGCTTTGACAACTATGCCACTCCCACAGCATACACTCATCAAAGTGGCCAGCTTTTCTCTATTTATTTATATTACGAGACATGCACAGGCGAGCGGCGCATGTACGCAATTTACTGCGAAAGCCATCCTGTCAGATCGAAAATATAAACACTTATACTGAATAAGGTTAAAAAACATATTTTGGAAGAAGGATTGATGATGTATTAACTCATTGATGTAAATTTAGTCAATTTTGAACAAACAAAAGTTTTTGGTCAGATATTTTTATAGTGCTCTTTGTTCATTTTTGGAACTTGACACAGCACCAGTCCTTCACTTTTGTTTTATGGAAAAGAGCAGCCATGACATTCTACTAATCCCCTTTTGCGGTTCACAAAGGAAAGAAAGTAAATGATGACCGAATTTGTTATTTGGTTGAACTGTCCCTATTTTGCTCAAAGAAACAACCAAAACTGTTAATGGTCTCTCTCCCTCTTACAGCAAACGTTGTTCGTGGGTTCACAGACGGGTGTTGTCCAGGTTCCTCTGCACCGCTGCAGTATGTACGGTAAAGCCTGTGCCGAGTGCTGCCTGGCTCGAGATCCATACTGTGCCTGGGACGGACACACCTGCACTCGCTACCTGCCAAACACAAAACGGCGTTACCGGAGACAGGACATCAAACATGCAAACCCAGCACTGCAGTGCATGGACCAAAACCTCAGTGGTAAGAAAGAAGGAGAGAGGTGGCAGCCTCCTTAAGTGAGTGCAGCCATGCAGCATGAATGTCAATGCACCAGTGGCTGCTTCTGACAACTTCAATTTCAAAGAGCTCACTGATGTGAAAGCATAAGAGAAGAGCAATTCCTCCGGAGATTTGAAGTTAAATTGTTTAATCATTTGAATTAGAAACTTCAATACACCTTTGAGCTTGTTCTAATAGGAAGATTAATAGGGTTTGAAGGGCAAACTGAGATAAACTGTGAAAGACAGGGCCTGATAGAGTGAGGGATGAACAGACGGATCACTCTCCTTCTCTCATCACAGAGGAGAGAGAGAATGGGAGGAAAGAACAAAAGAGGTGTGAGTAAAGAGCGCTTGAGTGTTTGCATGCCAAAGGTGAGGATGTTGGTGATGAAAAGGGATTATGTATGTGCACTCTTATCCAAACACATACGCAGTGGAAAATCCCTGACTTGCCTTACTCTGAACCGTGTTGTGTGATTTTCTTTGTAGTGGAGGATCTGGATCTGACCGAAGAACGGGTTATTTATGGCACTGAGAACAACAGCACCTTCCTGGAGTGCATCCCTCGATCACCACAGGCCACTGTCACATGGCACATTCAGAGAGATGACCACTTAGAAGAGGTGAGAGACATACAAAAGGATTAGAAGATATCTACAAGGACGCCAAAAAGTATTCAGACACTTAAATATGTTGAAATACCATTGCATTAGATAAGGGTTTTTAAACTATTTGATCTAGGGTTCTCTTTGTGAAAGACACACTGTTTCTGGCTCCGTTTGAAATGAATTTCAAAAGTCTTGTATGTGCTCTCTATTAATTTTTAGACCACCTCTTTGGTCATTTTTTCTTCATCGGAATGGTACGAAACTTGGTTAAGGTTTTGGCACTTGAGTCAGTAGTTCTTCAGGAGGTATGACAAAATTCATTAGTTATTGATTAACTATTACTTAACACAATCAGAAAATTCTGTTCCAAAGTAGCATTAGAATGAACACACACTGGCCCTCATTTATCAATCTACCTTAGAAACGGGTGTATATGTTGGCATAAGATTATGCTTACACTCCTCTCACCGCCTGATTTATGAAGATGTGCGTACCTTTGAAATCCAGGTGTACGCAATTCCTGCCCTTGATAAATCCCGCGGCCGAAAACGATCGTCATTAGAATAACACGCCCCTAAATATTCAAGTCTCCGCTCCCCCCACGCCCTCGTTTTACGCCATGGACACATGGAAGACGGCAAAGTAGAAAAACTTCTCCGAAATGACCTATCACAATGCATTATTTTACAGCACGTCTTTTGAATTAGCATTCAATTTCGAATCACGTCACATGTATAATAGTGATGATGTGATGTGAAGTATTCATTCACATTAATAATTGCATGACAATTTGTAATAGTATTCTTCTTATTATTATGATTTGTATTAATGATGCTTATTGTTATTTAGAAGAAGGATGTCGTTATTATTATTTATATTATTATTATCATTTAAAAGAATTTTGTCAGTCTGAATTATTTTTTGGTCATTGAAAGCATTTCATTAGGCTACCGAACCCAGTCCGTGCGCACCTGCCGGGGATAATCCTGAAACGTCAGGGTAAAGCGGGCTCGCAACTGAAGGAATATATGCTTACAAATCAAATGCTTTGGTAAAGTCACACAAATTAAACATTGAAGTCCACGTTACACAAAAATAAACACTGAAGTTTATAATTACTATGTTGCTTTTTTGTTTGTTTGTTTTACAGTGGGTCATAATATATAATATCTTTTAGTTTGTCAGTGCGTTTTGTGGTGTTAGGAATTCAAAACGTGTGTACACCACCTCCTGAGCTGGTGTAGGATTCGAGCATGCCGTACGCCCACGTCCATATTGATAAATCTCAACCTCACTGTGGTTTTGAGTGTACGCAAGGTGTACGCTGGAAATTTGGTGTACGCACTTTTGATAAATGAGGGCCACTGAGCAGACATCAGGCTGTAATGGTTAGAAAGTACTGTGTTACAAAGAATTAAAGATGAACAACAAAATTTTAATTTTCAAAAGCTCACAATGTATTTCACATTTAAATTATTAACCAATTAATATACAGTTTAAAATGAATACATTTGGACACAATCTGTATGTGAAATGCCCATTGTGGCGAGCAGGATGAGGGATGTGAGGCCGGTGGCGTGATTACTGATGAGTGACATCTCGTATCTCTCTCAGGGCCTCGGCCTCGTCCTGCTCGCCACACCCATTGTTATATGTAGGTGTGTTTTTACTTTTAAGACACTTTCAAATATTTACTGAAAATAACTAATTGTTAAAGGTTCTCTAAGCGATGTGGGGCCAAAACATTTTTTGTCACATACATCAAACGTCTCCTCACTATCGGCTTGCTGCCTGTCCCCTAAACGCACTGTAAAAAAACACGGTCTCTGTAGACACCACAGGCTCCACAAACGGCAACAAAAACAATCATGTCTCACCCGGACCACGAAACCTAACAAACAGTGTTCCAGCCAATCACTGGCAAGAAGTATTTGAGGGTGGGTCTGGGGGGTTAGTGCACGTGCACATGAAGGGGGTGTGTGTGTGTGAAGGAGATAGAAGCATCAGAGGGAAGTTTGAAAAATGGCCGACACACGACCAAAGAGACGTCGTTCTGAAGAACAAATTAAAAAGAAGATGGAGTCGGATAAAGGACGTGCGAAGTTCCGAATTTACATCGGTAGCAAAGCTTTTGAACGATGGCGAGAACTCCGGCTGCAGAAGGGCTTCCAGTCCGACATTCAGGTTGCTCTGTTTTTGCTGGACAGGTGGGTAACGTTAAATTGTTTTTTTTTCTTCTAAATTGACGCTTTATGTTCGCCAAACCCACACAAGGATATAATTAGCTAGAACTATGCACGTTCACAATTATTTCAGGAAGCACGGAAGGGAGGGGGAGGAGATGAGATGCGGCGGAGGGAGGGTCTAGCTAGCCTCCGATTTGTTTGAAAATATTCAGAACGTCAACAACACCCAGGATCGCTCAGAGAACCTTTAAGCAGTCATTGGGAAAGAAAAGTTAGCATAATTTGTTTGCAGATCCCATTTTGTTTCTCTAATGCAATGAAATGTATTCATTTTATTTATGTATTAATTTACTGTATTTTCTCTTTTCCTCTCTGTTCAGGTGGTATTAGATGAACGTATAATTAAGACAGATGATGGTTTGTTGTTCCGGCGTGTGTTACGTCAGGACGAAGGTATCTATGTTTGTCGATCTCGGGAACACGGATTTTCGCAAACACTCTCACGCTTCTGGTTGGACGTCTTACACGCCGATGCCCTTTCGGACCTCCTGTCACGTGACAGCAAATATAAAGTGTGGTCACCGTGCCCCGCCAGCACAGCCCCTGCCAACCGTGGCCCAGCCAGGGCGTGGTTCAAAGACGTCTTGCAGCTGATTGGTCCTTCAAATTTGCCGCAGGTGGAGCAGTACTGCGAACGCGTTTGGTGTAATGAGAAGCTAAGACGCAAACACAAAAGCATGATGGACAAATATCGGCAAGCGCAGGACTCTGCACGGAAATCACGAATCCAAAAGAGCACGGGAGAATCCCGAATCCGCTCTCCACGGGACGTCAACACACTAGAATAAAATACAGACCCACGTGAAGCAAAATGGACTTCCAATGGAAAAGTGGACTGGATTTTTAGATGCCCTTATACACACACATTAGCACTTGCTTTTGGTGATGTAAAATAATGTAGGTTTTATGTCTAGCAGTCCAAGCTCTCTCCATGTTAATTAGGACATTCTTGAGCGTCCTCTCCAAATATTCCCGTGACCAGGACAGCCGGTCCTCATCACTTTACAGTAGACCGTGGCTAATGTTATATGTCTCACTTAAGAACTTAGCAGCTGCAAAACCTTTTTACTGGAAAAAATGAGGGTGGACAGGATGGGACTAGTAGACTGGAGCGCTGTCACTGCTATAACAGGTGCCAAAAAACATATATTCATTTAAGATTCTTCTGGCAGTGATACGACTGGGCCATAATGCTTAGATACTTTTCCTCAACCGAGAGCTATGGCAGTGCTCAAGAAAACTCAGCTTGTTGTACATTACATTAAGCTGTAAACTATTTTCTGGTAACTAAATCCTAGGTTGACGACCGTTGAGACTTCAACAGAACTGATTTTGTTCTTAATCAGCTGTAAACACCACATTGTGATCATGAGCTATAGAGCTTTGTACAGGGTCAGTTTCATTTCATTCTTTGCAAAGTTTTGGTAACACTTTATAGTAAGGTCTAATTCTTAAGTTAATGCATTAGCTATAGTATGAAATATCAATGAACAATAATTTTACAGCATTGTGTGTTTTTTGTAATATATATAAAGACGTTTTTGACATTGTATAAATGAACATTAATTTATTATGAATGAACATGAATTAATGGTATATTTATAAATTAACATTAACCTAAATTCATAAATGCTGTAAATACCGTTTGTTGTTAGTTCATGATACTTAATGCATTAATGTTATTACGCAGCTCACTGGAATACTCGACTCTAATTGGTCAATCATGCCATTCAGTGGTCTGATTTCTCTTAACCCTAAAACCGTATTCTGGACAAATGTGGGCAAAATAGTTTTGATTTATTTTTAAAAAAATACTTCCCTTGATCTGAGCATTACAAGACTTTCCCTAAGTTTGCCTCCTGAACACACTTTTTTTTTTTTTGACTCGATTCTACAATGTTAAGTGGGTGAAAAAAAAGCCCTCCTTAATCTTGTATTTGGGTCAAAAATGGGCACCCATAGAAATGAAAGGGAAAAACTGTAATTTAGAGCATTCTAAAATAAGCCAAAATAAGACACCAGGTGACAAAGTCACTTCATCTTTAGCTTTTAGCTCTAAGAACTTATTGGAATGATATTTTAATGTAGTTAAAATAAATAAATAAATAAAACCTAAAAATAAGCATAATTTACATAGAAAATATATGGCACTTTTTGAAGTAAATAAGTTAAAAATACCCCCAAAATAAAAAAAATAAAAAAAACACGATAAATGGATAGACCAAACTTTATCGAAGACAGTGATATAACATTTATAATAAATAAAAATTATCATCACACCCGAGTCCTCTGTGCCCACATTTGTCCACAATTACAGGATTAAGGCTATAAAGTGAATACGGTTTGAGGGCTACTCTCTGTTGTTATACATAACTGAAACTGGCATCATGCAGACTCGCTCTTTCTTGTTTCTCAAGTTGTGTCCAAATGCCCAAGTAGACACTGTGTACTTATAACTATCTATTACTCTTCCTTCAAGTGATTGATTTTTAGAAGGTCTCAAGGTGCATCCCAATTTACTGCTCTTATTGTCTACTGGAGGGGGAGAGGCTAACAGACTCCAATGCTGGATGAGAAAATAACTGGATAAAATTCATAACCTAAACAGTTGAGTGCTGTGGATAGTATAAACGCATAGTGTATAGTACGCATTTTGTCACATGACTATAGAAACAGGTGTTATCTTGCGTGTGAGTTATCAATTGTATTGAAAATGAACTCTGACAACTTTAGTTTTAATATTACTGCAAGGCCGTTGCCGTATTCGTCCTTTTTCTATGCCGATTTTGTACAGCATGTTGTCGTGGACTTTTTTTTTTTGTTAAGATGCTATTCTGGTAAGACTATAATTTAAACTCAATATGTCATGTGCACGTATTTATTAAGTGAATAACCATGTATTTTAACGACCACCTAACTGTACATTCTTCATGAATTGAACCTTATTATATTATTATATTATAAGTATTACAATGTTTTAATCATATATAATTTAGTTGTTGCAATACTAGACAGCTGATTTGATGTTTTACCATTCATTGACGCAAAAGCTGTTCAGCGGCTAAAGTAACCTTGATGCGAACATCTGTGTCCTTTCTCGCTGTTCACATTCACTACTGTGTACATCTATACGAAAAACTCCTGCATCACTTGAACCATTTATTTATTTATAGTTAGAAAGGTCTGAGGGGAAAATGAATGCTTTCTCTAAAACATTGCTGTCTGTACAGATCTTTCCTGAAGATGGAGAGAAAGTGTTTGGCTTACAAACTTTCTCCAATGTTTTTTTTTTTTTTTTTTAGAAACTTAAGGAGAAAATTCATTGAACCTCTGCAAATCAAGCAAAAGAAACAAGCTCACTTAATATAATTTTATCTGTTCATTGCCCTCACAGGACTGACTGCATAGACTTGCACTGAAACCGCTTTTTGTGAATGGGTACAGCAAAACTGCTCTGATTCTTCATTTGTCATTAGCTTTTTAATGTAAACACAACATTAAAACCATAATCTGACTGGAGTGCTGTACTTTTAATAACATGAACAGAATCTTTTTCACTCTTTTTAAACATTGATTGTACTGATTTGTGCTCATTTCCGCTGTATACAAAATACAGCATAAATGCAGTGTTTTAACCAGTTGTTGCAGTCTTCATCTGCACCATTCTGTCTTCGTCATCTTCACTACACTTCCCAGCGTCCTCTTGTCTCCACACCTGAACTCACTCCCTCAATCATCCACCTGTTCATCGTCCTGATCATCCGTGTCACCTGTCATCACCTTGTTAGTGTTCATTGGTATCTGTATTTAGTTCTCTCTGTTTCAGTCTGTGCTTGTTGGTTCTTGATTATGTTTCATGGATGGTGTGTGTAATCTTCTGCCAGTCTTCCTTGTACCTGTTTTGAGTAAATGTTTTGTATTGCAGCTTTGCGTCAGCCTCAGCCTGTCTTCATTCCACGCTAAACTGTGACAGAAGAACCGACCAAACATGGAAACAGCTCTCTTGAGGAACACCTGGAGGTTTTCCTGGATTTGGTACCTCAAACAAGTTTCCCAGATGACTGCCTCTGCACATTTCTACGTGTGGGACTAAACACCACTGTAGCGCAGTTGTCTGAGGGAACCACCTCAAGAAAGCTTTGCCCAATATGTGGAGTGGGTGCTGGTATCCTGCGGATCATCCTTCACTGTCGATGACGTCACCAGCCCCACTCCAACACCTGAGACCGCCCAGCCAGAGTCTCGTCCCGCCGAGACCGCCCAGCCCGAGACCGCCCCGCCAGAGTCTCGTCCCGCCGAGACCGCCCCGCCAGAATCTCGTCCCGCCAAGACCGCCCCGCCAGAGTCTCGTCCCGCCGAGACCGCCCCGCCAGAATCTCGTCCCGCCAAGACCGCCCCGCCAGAGTCTCGCCCCGCCCGAGACCGCCCCGCCAGAGTCTCGTCCCGCCGAGACCGTCCAGCCCGAGACCGCCCCGCCAGAGTCTCGTCCCGCCGAGACCGTCCAGCCCGAGACCGCCCCGCCAGAGTCTCGTCCCGCCGAGACCGTCCAGCCCGAGACCGCCCCGCCAGAGTCTCGCCCCGCCCGAGACCGCCCCGCCAGAGTCTCGCCCCACCCGAGTCTCGCCCCGCCCGAGTCTCGCACCGCCCGATTTTTGAAAAAAGGGTCTGAAGGGTCTTCACCGCCCGCCGTGGCCGCCTGAAGGATTTTCACCGCCGTGGCCGCCTGAAGGGTCTTCACCATCCTGGCAACTCCCTCAGCCTGGTCCGCCCTGGTCAAGCCCTCAGCCTGCTCCACCATGTCCACGTCCTGCTCCGCCCTGGCCACACCCTCACCCTGCTCTGCCCTGGCCAAGCCCTGGCCACGCGCTCAGCCTGCTCCGCCACGTCCTGCTCTGCCCTGGTCACGCCCTCAGCTTGCTCCGCCGCGCCCTCGTCCTGCTCTGCCCTGGTCACACTCTCAGCCTGCTCCGCCTTGAAGGCTTCCTGCTCTAATTCAGCCATGCCCTCATCAGCCTCCAGGGTGCGCACCCCCTGGAGCAGGAAGCCTCCAGCAGGCTGAGAGCGTGACCAGAGTGGAGCAGGACGAGGATGTGGAGGAGCAAGCTGAGGGTGTGACCAGGGCGGAGCAGGACGTGGCGGAGCAGGCTGAGGGCGTGACCAGGGCGGAGCAGGACGTGGCAGAGCAGGCTGAGGGCGTGACCAGGGCGGAGCAGGCTGAGAGCGTTGCCAGGATGGTGAAGACCCTTCAGGCGGCCACGGCGGTGAAGACCCTTCAGGCGGTGGTTCCCCAGACAACTGCGCTAGAGTGGTGTTGTTCAGTCCCACACGTAGAAACGTGCAGAGGCAGTCAACTGGGAAACTGGTTTGAGGTACCAAATCCAGGAAAACCTCCAGGTGTTCTTCAAAAGAGCTGTTTCCCTGCTTAAGGCACATTAGTCCTACTGCAGGGAAATCCATGTTTGGTCGGTTCTTCTGTCACGATGTAGTGTGAAATGAAGACAGGCTGAGGCTGACGCAAAGCTCCAATACAAAACATTTACTCAAAAACTCCAAACAGGTACAAGGAAAACTGGCAGAAGATTACACACACTATCCCTGAAACATAATCAAGAACCGACACGCACAGACTGAAACAGAGAGAACTAAATACAGATACCAAATGAACACTAACAAGGTGACGACAGGTGACACAGATGATCAGGACGATGAACAGGTGGATGATTGAGGGAGTGAGTTCAGGTGTGGAGACAAGAGGACGCTGGGAAGTGTAGTGAAGATGATGAAGACAGAACGGTGCAGACTAGACTATGACAGTTATATAGTCAGTGAATAATTTTTCAATGATTATTAAACTTTATGAATTAACTTGTTGAAGCCGATTATCTTGCAGTTTTTAAAGTCTTAAACCGTCTTCATTTTTACCATATTAAGGCTTATAGGTCAAATATTTAACAATTTAATTAATGGGGTCTTAATTACAACAATAAACATTTGCATGTTATTTCAGCCATACTGAGGTCTAGAGAGAAAGCCTTTTTACCTGGCCCACTATAGCTGGAATAAAGTCCTGCTCGGATGTATTACAGTGGCTGCTTTCTGTATAAGCAAAAGAAAGATTAAAGTATAATTTCTGCAATAATGTGTTTAATTACCCACCAAATTGGTATCAAAAATGAAGATTATGCACTGGGGAGAATATTTAGACCTACCTTGCTGAATTTGAAATGTCCTAAATACATGGAAGTGTTAAAAAATATTAAATAAATGTCATAGAAAGGATAAAATTTTACTTTCCTACACATGTTGAGACATTGTTACTACATTATTTTTTTTATTTAATGTTCAAATTTTGGCAGATAGAACCTTATAATTCTAAGCGAAAAGTGTGTGTGTGTTTTTTTTTTTTTTTTTTTTTTTTTAAGAATTAGAAGGTTCTATCTGCAGTATGTTTAGAATACATTTAGGGTCCCTGTTATTTTCATGTTTGAATGAAACTTGTTCCCCATATAAATTTTCCTATATGTAATGCAAAAACTTTGAAGTTCAATATCTTAAAACTGCTCAGAACGCAGATAGAACCTTAAAATTCCAAGGGGACGATCTTCTGCCAGTCTTCCCTGTACCTGTTTGGAGTTTTTGAGTAAATGTTCTGTATTGGAGCTTTGCGTTAGCCTCAGCCTGTCTTCATTCCACACTAAACCGTGACACCAGTGTGTCAGATATAGTTATGTGTTATTTAAAGGTGATTCTTGCATGCAGAAAACTCCGACCTCTGTTTGGTTCAGTGATACATAAATAAAAGATTTCACAGAGAGTTTTATGGGTTTTTGCTGCACACCGGGTCAGCTCAGAGCGACCCCCTCTTAGCGGGACCCAGGGGTTGGGTGTGACCCTTCAGCGTTACAGATATTCCTTTTACGATGGTTTATCATTCTGAAAAGGTCTTTTTCTCCTGAGATTGTCTTTGTCAGTGCTCAATTTAAAAATGACTCCATTCAAGTGAGGTCATATGTTTGTGTCATTAGTCATTACGAGGCTCGACATTAGAAACAATCGGCTTTGCTGGGATATATTTCTGCTGGAGAACAGACCACAATAAAAGAGCTATAAAATCAGTGAAGAAGTTCATAAATTAGACCCAGCCAGAACCAAAACACCAGCTAAATGAGGCCCAAATGTGCGTTTATATGTGATGGAGTTAGCAGGTTGATGCGGTTACGTTGTAAAACTGTCAAACTGGGCCATCGTTTCGCTCTCAGTGTTAAATAAGTTAATTGCAAAGTCATGTATCTCTGTTTTTATTTCTACTTGTTTTTAGAACCCAGACCTGAAGAGTAAACTTTGTCACAACTCGCCTCACCTTTGGTGCAAGAGACTATTTACCCAGAATAACTCTGGATTCTGATAGAGGGACATGAGACTTAGACCTGGGTGCAAAAATGGAGGCTCTAGACCCTTCCAGAGCTGAGATATCGAAACTCAAAATTTCGACCCGAAAAAAAAACGACAGTGTTACCCCTTTCGTTTTTTTTTTTGGGAAAGAAATTAAGTTTCTCCAATCTTCTCAAAACTCTAGATTCTGATACAGGGCCATGATACTTTGACCTGAGTGCAAAAATGGAGGCTCTAGACCCTTCCAGAATTGAGATATCGAAACTCAAATTTTCGACCGAAAAAAAAACGACAGTGGTACCCCTTTCGTTTTTTTTTTTCGGGCGAGAAATTAAGTTTCTCCAATCTTCTCAAAACTATGGATTCTGATAGAGGGCCATTAGACTTTGACCTGAGTGCAAAAATGGAGGCTCTAGACTCTTCCAGAAATTAGATATCGAAACTCAACATTTCGACCCGAAAAAACCCCCCCACAGTGTTACCCCTTTCGATTTTTTTTTTCGGGCGAGAAATTAAGTTTCTCCAATCTTCTCAAAACTCTAGATTCTGATAGAGGGCCATGAGACTTAGACCTGAGTGCAAAAATGGAGGCTCTAGACCCTTACAGAGCGGAGATATCGAAACTCAAAATTTCGACGCGAAAAAAAAACGACAGTGTTACCACTTTCGTTTTTTTTTTTTTTTTCGGGCGAGAAATTAAGTTTCTCTAATCATCTCAAAATTCTTGATTCTGATAGAGGGGCATGAGACTTTGACCTGAGTGCAAAAATGGAGGCTCTAGACCCTTCCAGAGCTGAGATATCTAAACTCAAAATTTCGACCCGAAAAAAAAAAAAAAACGACAGTGTTACCCCTTACGTTTTTTTTTTCGGGCGAGAAATTAAGTTTCTCCAATCTTCTCAAAACTCTAGATTCTGATAGAGAGCCATGAGACTTAGACCTGAGTGCAAAAATGGAGGCTCTAGACCCTTTCAGAGCTGAGATATCGAAACTCAAAATTTTAACCCGAAAAAAAACCCGACAGTGTTACCCCTTTCGTTTTTTTTTTTCGGGCGAGAAATGAAGTTTCTCCAATCTTCTCAAAACTCTAGATTCTGATAGAGGGCCATGAGACATAGACCTGAGTGCAAAAATAGAGGCTCTAGACCATTTCAGAGCTGAAATATCGAAACTCAAAATTTCAACCCGAAAAAAAACCCGACAGTGTTACCCCTTACGGTTTTTTTTTTCGGGCGAGAAATTAAGTTTCTCCAATCTTCTCAAAACTCTAGATTCTGATAGAGGGCCGCGAGACTTAGACCTGAGTGCAAAAATGGAGTCTCTAGACCCTTTCAGAGCTGAGATATCGAAACTCAAAATTTCGACCCGAAAAAAAAAAAAAAAGACAGTCCCTTTCGTTTTTTTTTTTTTGGGCGAGAAATTAAGTTTCTCTAATCTTCTCAAAACTATGGATTCTGATAGAGGGCCATGAGACTTAGACCTGAGTGCAAAATGGATGCTCTAGACCCTTTCAGAGCTGAGATATCGAAACTCAAAATTTCAACCCAAAAAAAAATGACAGTGTTACCCCTTTCGTTTTTTTTTTTTCGGGCGAGAAATTAAGTTTCTCTAATCATCTCAAAACTCTGGATTCTGATAGAGGGGCATGAGACTTAGACCTGAGTGCAAAAATGGAGGCTCTAGACCCTTTCAGAGCTGAGATATCGAAACTCAAAATTTCAACCCGAAAAAAAAACGACAGTGTTACCCCTTTCGTTTTTTTTTTTCGGGTCGAGAAATTAAGTTTCTCTAATCTTCTCAAAACTCTGGATTCTGATAGAGGGGCATGAGACTTTGACCTAAATGTGCAAAAATGGAGGCTCTAGACCCTTTCAGAGCTGAGATATCGAAACTCAAAATTTCAACCCGAAAAAAAAAAC
>NW_024121099.1:48242767-48284897 GCF_016745375.1 Pimephales promelas
TTTCGGGCGAAAAATTAAGTTTCTCCAATCTTCTCAAAACTCTGGATTCTGATAGAGGGCTGTGAGACTTTGACCTGAGTGCAAAAATGGAGGGCTCTAGACCCTTCCAGAGCTGAGATATTAAAATTCAAAATTTTCGACCCGAAAAAAAAACGACAGTGTTACCCCTTTCGTTTTTTTTCGTTTTCGGGCGAAAAATTAAGTTTTCTCCAATCTTCTCAAAACTCTGGATTCTTGATAGAGGGCTGTGAGACTTTGACCTGAGTGCAAAAAATGGAGGATCTAGACCCTTCCAGAGCTGAGTATATCAAAATTCTAAATTTCGACCCGAAAAAAAAAAACGACAGTGTTACCCCTTTCGTTTTTTTTTCGTTTTCGGGCGAAAAATTTAAGTTTCTCCAATCTTCTCAAAACTCTGGATTCTGATAGAGGGCTGTGAGACTTTGACCTGAGTGCAAAAATGGAGGCTCTAGACCCTTCCAGAGCTGAGATATCAAATTCAAAATTTCGACCCGAAAAAAAACCGACAGTGTTTACCCCTTTCGTTTTTTTTCGTTTCGGGCGAAAAATTAAGTTTCTCCATCTTCTCAAAACTCTGGATTCTGACAGAGGGCTGTGAGACTTTGACCTGAGTGCAAAAATGGAGGCTCTAGACCCTTCCAGAGCTGAGATATCAAAATTCAAAATTTCGACCGACGAAAAAAAACGACAGTGTTACCCCTTTCGTTTTTTTTTTTTCGTTTTTCGGGCGAAAAATTAAGTTTCTCCAATCTTCTCAAAACTCTGGATTCTGACAGAGGGCTGTGAGACTTTGACCTGAGTGCAAAATGGAGGCTCTAGACCCTTCCAGAGCTGAGATATCAAATTCAAAATTTCGACCCGAAAAAAAAACGACAGTGTTACCCCTTTCGTTTTTTTTCGTTTTTGGGCGAAAAATTAAGTTTCTCTCAATCTTCTCAAAACTCTGGATTTGATAGAGGGGCAAGAGACTTTGACCTGAGTGCAAAAATGGAGGCTCTAGACCCTTCCAGAGCTGAGATATCAAAATTCAAAATTTCGACCCGAAAAAAAAAACGACAGTGTTACCCTTTCGTTTTTTTCCGTTTTCGGGCGAAAAATTAAGTTTCTCCAATCTTCTCAAAACTCTGGGATTCTGATAGAGGGCTGTGAGACTTTGACCTGAGTGCAAAAATGGAGGCTCTAGACCCTTCCAGAGCTGAGATATCAAAATTCAAAATTTCGACCCGAAAAAAAAACGACAGTGTTACCCCTTTCGTTTTTTTTCGTTTTCGGGCGAAAAATTAAGTTTCTCCAATCTTCTCAAAACTCTGGATTCTGACAGAGGGCTGTGAGACTTTGACCTGAGTGCAAAAATGGAGGCTCTAGACCCTTCCAGAGCTGAGATATCAAAATTCAAAATTTCGACCCGAAAAAAACCCCACAGTGTGACCCCTTTCGATTTTTTTTTTCGGGCGAGAAATTAAGTTTCTCCAATCTTCTCAAAACTCTAGATTCTGATAGAGGGCCATGATACTTTGACCTGAGTGCAAAAATTGAGGCTCTAGACCCTTCCAGAGCTGAGATATCGAAACTCAAAATTTCGACCAGAAAAAAAAAACGAGTGTTACCCCTTTCGTTTTTTTTTTTTTCAGGCAAGAAATTAAGTTTCTTAAATCTTTTCAAAACTCTGGATTCTGATAGAAGGCCATGAGACTTAGACCTGTGTGCAAAAATGGATGCTCTAGACCCTTTCAGATCTGAGATATCGAAACTCAAAATTTCGACCTAAAAGAAAAACGACAGTGTTACCCCTTTCGATTTTTTTTTTTCCGGGCGAGAAATTAAGTTTCTCCAATCTTTTTAAAAACTCTAGATTCTGATAGAGGGCCATGATACTTTGACCTTAGTGCAAAAATTGAGGCTCTAGACCCTTTCAGAGCTGAGATATCGAAACTCAAAATTTCAACCCGAAAAAAAACCTGACAGTGGTACCCCGTTCGTTTTTTTTTTTTTTGGGCGAGAAATTAAGTTTCTCGAATCTTCTCAAAACTCTGGATTCTGAAGGAGGGCCATGAGACTTAGACCTGAGTGCAAAAATGGATGCTCTAGACCCTTTCAGAGCTGAGATATCGAAACTCAAAATTTCGACCCGAAAAAAAAACGACAGTGTTACCCCTTTCGTTTTTTTTTTTTTGGGCGAGAAATTAAGTTTCTCCAATCTTCTCAAAACTCTAGATTCTGATAGAGGGCCATGAGACTTAGTCCTGAGTGCAAAAATGGAGGCTCTAGACCCTTCCAGAGCTGAGATATCGAAACTCAAAATTTCGACCCCAAAAAAAAAAAAACAGTTTTACCCCTTTCGTTTTTTTTTTTTTTTTTTTGGGCGAGAAATTAAGTTTCTCCAATTTTCTCAAAACTCTGGATTCTGATAGAGGGCCATGAGACTTAGACCTGAGTGCAAAAATGGAGGCTCTAGACCCTGAGCTGAGATATCGAAACTCAAAATTTCGAACCGAAAAAAAAAAACGACAGTGTTACCCCTTTCATTTTTTTTTTTTGGGCGAGAAAATAAGTTTCTCTAATCTTCTCAAAACTCTGGATTCTGATAGAGGGCCATGAGACTTCGACCTGAGTGCAAAAATGGAGGCTCTAGACCCTTCCAGAGCTGAGATATCGAAACTCAAAATTTCTACCCGAAAAAAAAAAAAAAACGATTTTGCGTTTCTTTGATCTTCTTGAAACTCAAACTTACTGTCCATTCTAACGGTCAGGCACATTTAAAAAAATTCCTGATTTAAAACGTGCAATTCTACAGTCGATTTTTAACTTTAATTAATAAGTTCAATCTTTCTATTTTACATACAAACTATGAAATACTGGTAAAATTATATACAAAATGTAAATACATCTTAGAAAATGTTGCTTGCTTCTGTGTTTGGAGTGAAGTGAGTTTTTTTTATATATATATACTATATAATTACTACATGCAGAGCTTTACTGGCATTTGATTGGATGACAAACGTCCAATCTCATGGACTGCAGGCTTTAAACTAGGTGAAATGCTCCAGAAGTTAAAAAAAGGGGGCTGACATGTGATGTCCATTGTAATGGACACAGATCTGGTTAATTTAGGGTCACCTCATCCCAAGTCTGCCTGACTGTATCCTGTTCCAACACAACTTCAAATTTATCTCTAACACAAGCTTAGCACACACAAACACTTAAGTCATTAAGCGAAGGCTGTGGTCCTGCGGAAGTGTGTGTAAGTAACTGCTCCAAACAGTGAAATAGCAGCTGCAGGAACTATCATCATTGACGCACACTACTGACCCACTTCCTGTTTAGAAACATGAACAAACACCCTCATGGTCCAATCGGGTATACCTGTTTACAAAGGATATTATTCCCCAGCCACATTTAGCACTCTAGGCTACTGAGCAGCACAGCTGTATAGACATATTCAGTCACTCACCTTACAGAAAGATGCACACTGGCAAAGTATGAATGGAAACACCAGTGCTCACTCACAATCAGTCAAGGGGCTTCATTACAGCCACTTTAGCACAGGTTAAGGGCCACACATTCTTTCTCTCTTTTTCGGTCCAGTTTCCCACATCCCTTATAATTAGATCCACAAATAATATTTTCTTAAGCCTTATTAACTCTTAAGTAACTCATTTTCATTGTTTGGGCAGGTTGTGTTTTTCTATGCCGCTTGTACAAACTCACCTTTCTCTGCTCATCTTGTATCTTCTCCTCCGATGCCACGGTTTGTTTTTCCAGCTTCTGATATACTCTCTTGCTCTGCCTGATCTGACTTATGTGAGACAAAGCAAAAGACGGAAAATGAAATATGTGTGGAAGAATAGCTAGTGAGACAGTCTGTCGACACTGAGACAATGCTTTCTTAACCCTTGTGTGGTGTTCATATTTTTGTTATTCAGCCAGTGTCCGTGGGTCCGCTGCATTTTGGGGTTTTTATTCAACACAATCAAACTATTTTATGTTAAAATACTCAGCAGATGTTTCCTTCATCCCAATTACAAGCAATATAAACAGCATATATGGTTAATATTTTCTCTTTACCTTTGTTAGATTACATTTAAGAATTAATGGCAGAGGGTAAAATGTGCGGGAACATGAGAGCAGACGGTGGCCGTGCTTGAATTTTGCAGCAATGTTGTGACCTTTTGTGGGATCGGCAGGAGCAGAAACACAAAATTCACACTCACATACTGACAGGAGGAGGACAGAGTAAAGGTACACAGGACCTACAGTTTCCACACTCTCACTAGTCTCACTAGTAATAATAGCCAATTGAACATCCTGTGTGTAATGTAAATGTGTGTGTGTGTGGGGGGGGGGGGGGGGGTACACCCACTACTCACTACTCACTATATAGCGTACTATATAGTGAGCTCGCCATTTTGTAGTGCTGTCCGAATGTAGTGATATAGTCCACTCAATGTATCCCAAAAAGCATTTTGAAAAGTAGTGTACAACCAATGGTCACTAACCCAAGCCCTACATACCATCATGCATTGCGCTGATCGTAAAAATAAGTTATAATCATGTGTGGAGTAGCGCATTATAACAGAAATGGCCAGAAATTACTTTTAGTCTTTAAATTTTGGAGTAAGCTCAATATAATGTAATGTATTTATTTAAAAAAATCTATTTAGCCAAGAGACGATCGAGTAGTGTCCGAAAGTTGTATTTATATTATGTTGGTGAGCTCACTATATTGTGCTCTACTATGTAGGGGGTAAAGAGTAGTGGTTTGAGTCGAGATTTCGGACACCGCGTGAGTTTGAAAAAATTATTAATTGGCCTTATGCACAGCTGCACTACTTCCTGAACTTAAGCCAGCTCTTGTTTCCTGTCTGCCATTATTGGTCAAATTGATTAATTCTGGTGTGTCTGACCTCAATCAGACACACCTGAATTAATTAAGTTTGGCCAATAGCAGACAGGAAACAAGGAGCTGGCTTCAGTTCAGGAAGTAGTGCAGCTGTGCATAAAGCCAATTGTATAATTTTTTCTTTTGATAAAAAATGAAAACTGGTCCAACAGACCCGAACACCATACAAGGGTTAAATCAACACCTCTAATGAGAGCCTGAGAGGTTAAGGAGTATAGTGAAGGGTTAATTAGGCCTAATTAGCATCATTAATCATTACAGCTGTCACAGAAATACAGACAATGAGAGACATTACTACCAATTAGCAGACGGAACGATGTGTGGCAAGTTGTTGCGTTTTATGTAGTGCATTTATTGCAATAAAAAAAGAAAGAAAAAAAAGCGTCATCTGATGTTTAATTTTATGTTTAATTTAAATCAATCTCTCCCCGTTTTAAAGTAATGATATATATATATACATATATATATGTACAGAAACTACTTTTTCAAAACAAACCTTCTATTGAGTTAAAAGTGTGACAACACAGCAGCGCACTCGAGTGGTGAGATTGCGCTAATGCACACAGAGTTTTATCGCAATAATCATTCTTTCTCTTACCTCACACACGCTCTATCAAAACTAAAACTGAGTAATTTTGAATTAATTGTATTTTTTATTGTGTTAATCATTTACAGTCTGATTCAACAATCCATAGAGAAAATACCCAGTGTCCATGTCAACTTTGGCCTTTGACCTTTGACTTGTCCATGAAACTCACACTCTTCCCCAATGTACAGAAATTCTAATATTTAAAAGCACAAACACACAGAGCCTATCTCACATTAACACACACACACACACACACACACACACACACACACACACACACACACACACACACACACTCAATTTCTCTCTCTCTCTCTCTCTCTCTCTCTCTCTCTCTCTCTCTCTCTCAAAAGCTGAGAAGCGTCACAAAGCAGAAAGAGAATAGTTGGAAAGGCTGTTATCGTTAAAATGACTCAGAATGTGATTTTAAAAAATGGAGTGTGTCAGGTTAGGTCTTTATGTATTCAAAATTAGGGAAAGAATGTCAAAATATACACACATGATGTTCTCATATGATATTCTCCTCATTACACATAGGTCAGTTTTTTTCACAAACCACAACAACACATTAGCTTATCGATCCATAAATATACGATGAAAATATCAGATACTCTCGCAGAACAGTTTTAAAACATAGTATTTTCATTGTAAAACAAACAAAAACTCGACGTTTAAAGTCATGCAAACATTACCGTTAAGTATAACTTTTAGACAAATACTACCACATGATAACCCACCAGTTCTACTCAAAACATTCTTACATCCGTTTAAATGAATCGGATTCGGAATCTTTTAATTTAATGTCAAGTTTATCTCATCCGACACAGCAGAAACCACAAACACCAGAAGAGAGCGCCATAACAACACAGAGCGAGGCCATCGGGTCCACTATAACTCCTGCTCGAGCACCATTCATTTACCTTGCAGAACAGTCTAAAACACTTTAAAAAACTTTAATAGCCTTAGAATGCTTTCAATTTCTGACTTTTTGTGGTGGTGGATATCAATTACCACATTTTTAGAGTCGCGACTATAATAATAGCCTATGGTATTTCCCCCCAGGACGCTCCCTGGTAAACTTGTAGAATTTGGCTTTTGGAATCGGTATGATTCGCTGACACAGCTATTTGCAATGCATCAAAAAAGAAATTTGGCTCAAGCGTCTGTAAACATGCATTTACTGACTAATTCAACACTCCTTTTCCTCAGAGACAGAATAGTTCATTAAATCAAAATGTGTTATTTTAAATATTCATCTGAATTGTCTGAGTTAGAGCTGACAACATTTTTCTTGGACACTTTTTCTTGTTTCTCGTCTTGAAAGATGGCCTTGGATCTGTGTTTTCTCATTTAACCCATTATGTACTAGCATTCGCTGTGCTGTTACAGAATGATGCTCACAGAATGCTCATTTAAACAGTGAATATGGTAGAGCTGTATAAAAAGCAGGAAAATCTCACTCTCAAAATCTTACACAGACACATTCAAATATACATAACTATTCTGGCTTTCAACTGGTTAGTTCTGAGATTAGACCTAAAAGTATCTAAAAAGGTTTCTCTGTAGATGTCCTTGCTGTCTGGGAAAATACATTACCCATAATCCCCCTATACATTAATGCTGTGTCTATATCAGTCTCATACAATACATAATCAGAACACCTGACACATAACTTAGTATCTCAAAATAATAATTCACCTCCTGCCAAAAATGTCAATTTCGCTGACCACGTTTAAGGTATAGAATTACTGTCAAATGAAAAAACTTTTACTTAAACACTCATGGTAGCTACAGCCTTACCAGGTCACAAATGTACAGTTTTTTTTCTCCTTTTTTGTCTTTTGAGCTTGAAATGTTGTGTTTTAAGTCTTCAAGCAGTGTTCAAGCAGTGAAAGAACAAGAAGAGTGGTGATGTTCATCTGGTGCTGGTGAGTCAGGGCCAAAGTGATAGCCAGTTAATCTAATCTACAGAACACATGTAGCACAAACACCCAGATGAAGACATAGAAGAGTATACATGGATTTACTCAATGCGTGTCCACAAGAGCCTGTGTTTACTGATTTACGCAGCACATGCATGTCTTTGCGTCTCGAAGATTTTCCGGTTACAACTCAATGGGATTTTTTTGGACCGCGACCTTGAGTTTGTGTTAGTATTTTAGAAGAACTGGATGGAGCATGGGTTTCTGGAGAACCATCAGGAATTGGAAGGTTTGGAGTAATAGATGTTGACGGGAGCGGGATTGAGGTCGTGGGGGCACTAGATTGAGTCTTCAGACTGGAGATGAGGCCAATAGAGTATATAGAGACTAATAACAGGCGGTGGAGTGTCGTCACAGGGGTAATAAAAAGCTGAACAGGCAATAAACAGTCAATGAATGAGATGCTGTGTGAGAATCTGTCCACCTCCAGTGGTTCTTTTGCTCTTCCTTTCTGTCTCTCAGTCTCTCTTTCAACTCCACCTCTCATCCCTCGCTACTCTCCAGCGCTCCGCGGCGCTCTGGGTGCGGGTCTCCCATCGTGCGTTCTGCGATTTCGTCCTTTCCTCACTTCCTTCAGGTGCTTCCACTTTTTAGAGTGCAGCGGGTCGTGAGCCGGCGCCTCATTGGCTGGACCTGGCGCGGTCTTCCCTGATAGGCTGTGCTTGCGTGACCAAACTTGCTCGCAGATCTGGTCAACTGTGTTTACGTTTGGATGATCCATCAACTGCATGAAGTCCCTGTACCACAGCTTTTGATTGGTGGACTGCCCGTGATTGGTGTGTGCATGGCTGCGAGGGTTAGGGGCGGAGGGGGCGGGGCCAGCCAAAGGCAAAATCTCCAGCGTGATCGCAAGGAGGTTCTGGGTGAATCCATGTTCCATTGCATGGCACTGATACACACCGCCATCTCTACGCATAGCTCGTCTCAGCAAAAGGCCTCGCTCGGTCTGCAAAACACGATCATCTAGACGAACCTGTGAACACACACACACACACACATATACACAATTAATGCATCAAGCATCAGTAGTGATTACACTGATAGGCGAGAGAGAATGAAAGTCATTAATTTCAACAAAGACACACATTTATCATCTCTTATCAATGCTGTCTGCATCCGTCTTTCTCATAATAACCCACATATCTACCTCAGCCTGCCTCTCTCTCCTCTCTCTCACCTCCTCCCGTGGGTTTTCCGGATGCTTCTGATAGGTCCATGTAATCTGGGCCTGAAGTGATTTTGGGATACATTCCAGGAAGGAGCTGCTTCCATCCACAGCGTACAGCCTCTTCTCCAGGACACGCTGCTTCTGATGGTCTGCAGGACACACACGCAAAACACTGTTATACTTCTCAGCCATGGTCAGTCTAGTTACTCATATTAGAAATCATTTTGCTTCCGAAATTTACGCTGTATATCAAGAGGCGACACACACAACACAGTAACACATTGTTTATCATACAAAAATGTTACCAAAAAGTAAACAAAAATGTCCATAAAACCAAACACTGAAGTACATGGACTGCACAGGCTCGACAATGTGTAAAAAAGGGATGCACTGATATTAAAATTCTGGTCAACAGCAATAACACAATAATTATTTAAATGTTATGGCAGATTACTCCTCTAAAGTTTAGGCTGCATATTCCCTCTGGGCACCTTGTCTGTTTTGCAGCCTTTTACTCTGTACTTTTATGTGTGCATGTAATGTATGTATGTGTGTAATGTATTGTAGTTTATTTTTTTATTCATATATTTTTATTTTTTGAATTTATTTATTTTTTCTCCTGTCAGTGTGTGTAGTCCGAGACATTGTTTGTTTTGTGTTTTAACTTGAAAAATCCTTTAAAATAAAGTGAGAAAAAAAGGGGAAAAAATATGTTATGGCAGATAACTGATAAATAGGCAATATTAAAATTCTATGCTAAGTTCAAAAGTTAGATAAAAAAAATAATAATAATAGCAAAGCATAATTACTCCAGTCTTCAGTCTCACATGATCCTTCAGAAATCATTCTAATATGCTGATTTGCTGCTCAAGAAACATATAATTATTATCAAAGTTAAAAACAGATTTCTTTATTTGTTTTTTTGTTTTTTCAGGATTCCTTCATGAATAGAAAGTTGAAAAGAACTGCATGTATTTGAAATTAAAATCTTTTGTAAAAAAAATAAAAATCTTGCTCGCAGAATAAAAATATTAATTTCATTTTAAAAACTCTTACTGACCCCAAACTTTTAAATAGTAGTGTATTTTATCTATCGTACTTGCAGACTTGTGACCAAGCAGTTTAGAACCATTGCTTTAATTCACATTTGTGTATGAATAACAATAGTGAGAACAGAGAAATAACTCCTCTTAGAGGCTGAGAGAGGTATTGCAGTATTACCTCCAGAGCAGAGAGCATTAGGATCCCCATTCCTCACATCCTGACGCCGGAACCTTCTACACAAACATAAACATATATAATATAAAGAAAAACCTTAGCAAAAAAATACGCCATCAAGTTTGACTGTCTCTAAATGCATCTATTTTGCAATTTGAATCAACATGTTTGATTAAAGCCATTAATAAAGGTTTTACCGTTTTGTGTTTGGCAGGTAGCGTGTGCAGGTGTGTCCATCCCAGGCACAGTACGGATCTCGAGCCAGGCAGCACTCGGCACAGGCTTTGCCGTACATACTGCAGCGGTGCAGAGGAACCTGGACAACACCTGTATCTGAGCCGATGTACAGCTGTTGCTGTAGAGACAGAGAAAATGATCACATGACTTACTAATATGCTGCATTCATGTGATTCTTTAATACTGTTTAAAAATAGCAGATATTTGATAAAAACAAAGACTCGTTCTCACCCGTTTAGAGGAAATCTGCATACTTGTAATAGATGAAGAATCCTGCAATAAGAATGCAGTGCAAGAGTATGTTGGTAACACTTTACAATAAGGCCCCGTCAATAACTAACAATAAGCAATACATTTGTTGCAGTATTTATTCATCTTTGTTAATGTTAGATAATAAAAATACAACTATTCATGTCATTAACAAAGACAACTTTGATTTTAATAATTAACTGAGATTAATAAATGCGTTAGTATTTTTATTTGTTAGTTCGTGTTAACTATTGTAGCTAACTAATATTAACAAATAGAACCTTAAAGGGATACTTCCCCCAAAAATAAAAAAATTAGCTCATGATTAACTCACCCTCAACTGATACTAGGTATATAACATCCCTCTTTCAGACGGATACAATCGGAGTTATATACAAAAATGTCCTGGCTCTTCCAAGCTTTATAATGGATTTTTTCATCCATCTATGATAAAAGTGCTCCACACGGCTTTGGGGTTAAGAAAGGCCTTCTGAAGTGAAGCACTGTGTTCGTGTAAGAAAAATATCCACATTTAAATCTTTATCGACTAAAATAACAAGCTTCCAGCAGACGGCCTACGCAAGTCGACTTGCGCCAAAACAGTAACCATGTAGGAGTATCGTAAGCTTTGACGCCTCTTGTGTTTCAAATAAACAGCTGGGCAACAAACTCAAGCTCCCTCGACATTTCTCTTTAAAAAAATTTAATTTTAGACTTCTAATTTGTGGCTAGTGTTTTGTTTTGCTCTATCCTCTGTGCTTCCACATTTGTCGTAACATTGTGCGTCAAGGTCAAAGTTTTAGATGTATAATTTTCTTACACAAACGCTTCGCTTCACTTCAGAAGGCCTTTATTAACCCCCTGAACCGTTTTGAGAACTTTTATCATGGATGGATGCACTTTCATGGACTTTCAAAAATATACAACCGATCACTGCCATTATAAAGCTCGGAACAGCCAGGACATTTTTTAATGTAACTCCGATTCATCTGAAAGAAGAATGTCATTCACATCTAGGATGGCTTGAGTGCGAGTGAATCATTGGCTAATTTTCATTTTTGGGTGAACTAACCCTTTAACCAGAAAAAGTAAGCATTAATCATTTTAGAATGAAACTTTATTTGATGCAGTAATATTTTTTTTCCATATGAGAACATCAATAAATGCATGTTTTGACTGATTTAGCTCACTTACAGTCACAAAATCCCCACATTCCTTATCTCACCTTAAAGACATGAAGCTCCTCCAGCAGAAGATCCGTGTTACTCCAGCTTCCCTTGGGCACAGAGATCACCTTCAGCACTGAGCCGACATCTGCAGAGAAACATAGAGGGGCTTTAACCAGGGCTGTGACTAGTAAAGACAGTTTAGTCTGGACTCTAGATCCTTTTTATCAATTTTCAGACAGTATTCTACCTGTGCCGATGAACATTACATCATAGTGTCCATCAGCTGCATTGACACGGTCTACGGTAATCTGAGTGAAGCTGTATGGTATTCCAGTACGCAGGAACACTGGCCGACCCCCCAGTGGAGTTACTGGATTAAACATTAACGGATGGTGCCTTGCAAACTGGATTACGTTATCAGGGAAACCTTTAGTTGACTCAAAACTCCCGAAGGTCTTACTGGGACACTAAGAGAGAAAGAGAGAGACAGAGAGAGAGATATCTGTAGAATCCGGAAGCACAACCCATTCACATGATATCAATAGTCTACAGAGGTCAGCAAGTCCAAACCTATATTTACTTTCTAACATTCACACTACACTACACTTTACAATGCTGTCCAAAGTTAGGGGTTAATAAGATTTTTTTATTGTTTTAATAAGAATGCATTAAATTAATCAGATGTGACAAAAAAAAATCATCTATTTCAAATAAAGTACTTTTTTATTTACTTTCTATTCATCAAAGAATCGTGAAAAAGCAAATGTGACACTGAAGACTAGAGTAATGGTTGCTGAAAATTCAGCTTGGCTATCACAGGAATGCATTCTATTTTTAAATATATTAAACCAGAAAACATTCATTTGAAACAGTAATATTATTTCACAGTATAACAGTTTTGAGTGTATTTTTGATCAAACCCATTAAAAAAAAATTACAACCCCAAACTTATGCATGAGGCGTATGAATCTGTTCTCACCATGCCTGGTCGTGGGTATGGCACTTTACCCTGGAAAGGAACCCACTGATAATTGGGTCCTTCTTTATGGGCAAAAGGCCCTAAAAATGCCCGCCGAATGTCATTCATGGTGTAGAGACACACTGCAGAACCTTGAAATACACTGCTGTAAGACAAAGACACACACACACACACAGAGACCATTAACACGTTACAGTACAAGGAGATCAAAATAGTCACACAAACGCTGAATTCAGGTATTTGGGTTTAATTTTGTGTTCCACTAAAGAAAGAAAGTCATACAGGTATGGAGTAACATAAAGTTTAGAAACCGGGTGAGCTAACCCTTTAAAGGCTGTATCAGCGATTTCAGTCCCAAAAATAAATGATCACATTCATCTAATCTTTCCCAACGATCTGCTAGCTGCCCGCCCCATAAGCAGGCGGTCAAAAAAACGTGACGCCCAGTTGACCTGGTTTCGTTGATAGACGCTAGCTTCTTCTTCAGCTCCGACTTCACGTGCAGCCGTACACGAGCGCAAAACCTCACAACACACACCCCCTATTGGTGAATTGTTGGAACACTATTAATTTTGGTTTTGAGCGGTTGGTGAAACCAATTGTTTTTGTGTGCAGATCTCAGAGCCTAGGCTGCCTACAGAGACATTTTTTTTGATGGCCTGCTAATGGGGCGGGCAGATAGCGGATCGTTGGGAAAGATTCGATGAATGTGATCATTTACAGTATGTTTGGGCCTTTTTTTGGGCCTGAAATCTCAGATTAAACCTTTAAACAACAGCCTTAGATGAACTCTGACCTGGAGGTGGTAAAGACGGTGTAGATCAGCGGGTTCTTTCTATCACGGGTCTGCAGCAGGAACACATCCCCTAAAGGTCCAGACAAAGGTCAGCAGGCAATGAAATGTAATTGTCAGTTAATTCAGCGTGATTTTATCCTAGTGTCTGTGTGTGTTTCTGAGTGTTCTTACTAAGTTCATCAAAATGCGTTTCAGTGCCATCATTGCCTGGTACAGAACACACAAGACGAGCCTTCAGAAAGGTCGTCCACTTGTTTACTAGACTGCGCTGTCCTCCCATATCATTCTGTAACCAAAAAAAAACATGCATGTTAATTTAAATCAAGATGATAAACGGCAGCCAATAGCCATTAGACTTAGTGATAAATGATCGGCTCCTAACCCTGCAAAGCTGGCCAATCCGGGAATATGTAACCTTCCCGAATCCCTGAGCTTCTACAGCAGTTTCTCTGAAGAAGAAGAAGACTTTATCATCGTCAGGATTCTCACTCTCGGGAACACCAAATGCTGCAATAAACTTGGGCTCTGAAACACACATCATCAGCATAGGGCATATTGCCATTATACAAAAACAGAGATGCACATAAACACATGGGTCAATAGCAAATAAGAGTATGCATGATAAATAACAGGAAAAAAATTATGTTTTCTTTTTAGAATTTCATCTTTTTAAATGAGACTTTTTGGACTTTCTTATCACAGAGGATGTCTATTTAAGTCACTGAGTGAATTGCATTTTTTTAAATGTTTTTTTTTTAAATAAATCATACACAAACGCACCATTGAGCCAGCGAGAATCGTGCTGTTCCGTTCGTATGGAAGGCCTTTGTCCCATGCTGCGAAATATTGTAAAGTCCCGACCCATCAAATCAGTGGCGACGCCGGCATAAAGCTCATCACCTGTATGATCAAGTAGATATGGTTACTGATTGTTCATGATGTAACAGTGTCTTTTAGGTGGGAGATAGAAAGATGAACAGTGGC
This sequence comes from Pimephales promelas, assembly GCF_016745375.1. The sequence continues at coordinate 48,257,060 of NW_024121099.1, forward strand.
AGCTAACCAATCAGAACAGATGCTGATGTGTGGCGTGGGTCATATGGACTTCTTCCTTTCCCATCTTCTACCAGAGAGGGATCGATTCTAAACACATGATCCTATAAAGACAGAGCTAAATATTACTGTATGTAGCTGTGCATTTGACCATCAAGAAAGACAAACTGGGCCTTTTATCACACAAACTTATTCATATGCATCCAAACAAACACAAACGTACCTCTATCTTCTGTCCCACCTCCACATAAGCACAGGTGGGGTGGAAAGCCCCAGTCCCACAGGCGTACAGGTGAGTCCGATTATAGTGGTGAAGCACTTTCACATAGTTTACACAGTCCGTCTGCAACACATGCATGCACAAATCAATTTTATGAAGGACATGTTTTACATACTTTCACCAGTTCATCTGTGAGACAGGGAGACTGCCACCATCTGGATTGACTATCAGTAGCACAGAGCCACAGGCAGACGAAAACATTTTCGGTTTATCTCTTAAGGGACCTCGTATGGGGCGGATCATAAATGAAACGTCATTGCATTACGTATATCCTCGACGACAGTCTGACATGAGCACTGACCTTTGCCTACTCGCTGTGATCCCGGATCTCTCTGTAATCTCTCACGCTCTCTCTTTCACACATAAAAACAAAGACCCATCGACTGTTCAACTGACATCCATGGACACGTATAGTCTCTCTGTTTCTCTTTTCCTTTGTGAATGTGCTCTCTGGAGCATGTCACATTTCCCAGAGTGCCTAGAATCACTACGACAACATTAGCGAGCGGGAACATCCGGGAGAGGCGGCAGGGATGAAGCATGGCCCGAAAGAGAGGAATGTGAAAGAGAAGAGACATCATGAGGCAAGAAGAAGGATGACATGAGACTTAAAAAGACGACATGGGAAGAGGAGGAGATTGAGATGAGACAATAAGAGACAGCAACAGACAAGCAGAGAAGATTTAAGTCAGGAAGATAAAACAAGAGCTAAGATAACCAAAAACAACTAGAGAAAAGACTAGACCAGAGAAGAGAAGTGAAAATACTGTATGAGAGGAGAAGACCAAAGTTGTGATGACAGGAGAAGAGTACAAACAAAAGATGAGTTAACAAGACACGAGTTAACAAGAGATGAGAAGATTTGAGAAGAAAATGGATGTGAGACGAGATGAGACAAGAAGAGAAGAGAAAAGGCAGCAACTGACAATCAGAGGCAAAATAACCATAGACAACAAGAGAATAGATGAGATGACTAGAGAAAAGAAAAGAGAATTTATGTCATTTAACAGACAGACAAGATGAGCGATGAAAGGGACAAGATGAAAAAGAGAAAAGACACAAGATGAGATGAGACAAAACGAGAAGAGAAGATGATTCAAGAAAAGAAAATTCAACAAGGGTTAACCAAAGACAATCTGCCCAGAGAAACCAGGAGAAGAGACAAGATGAGACAAAAAGAGACGAGAAGAGAGAGCGGAGATGAGATAACCTTAAAGAGGAAGAAAAGAGACTAGATGAAATTAGAAAAGGAGAAAAAGAGAGAAAGGGAGGAGAGGAGAGGTAAAGAGAAAGGGAGGATAGGAAAGGAAAGGAGAAGAGAGAAGAGGAGAGGAGAAGAGAGAAGAGGAGAGGATAGGAGAAGAGAAGAGAGGCTTAACAAGACTTTATTATAACATTAACTTTTTCCAAATACCAGATTTCTTATCTGATCATACAATCCAAAAAAGCAATAAAAAATACATATACACAATAATTATACTTCAATCATTTTTAAAAATTGAAAAACCAACATGTCATCCAAAACCTCACACAAAACTCCTTCCACAGACCATATTTCGGCGAACCTTTGAATATCATTGATCAATTGAAAATATGTGTATTCAATTTTAATTCTAGCAGTCACCATGCCTTTAAAAGCATTTTCTGCATCTACAGTACCTATACCCAATAACTTATTTTTTCGAGTCTTCCAAATGGCGATTTTAGTCATACCCAACAAAAAATTGAATATGCATATTTTTCTTCCGTTATGAAATGTATATTTGGGACCACTTATAAAATATTGATCAGAGATAACTTCACCAAAACCTTCAAACAAACGTTTTAAAACAATAAAACGACTGCCTAACCTCACGCAATAAATAAATAAGTGGTCAACTGTCTCATCAGTTCCACAAAGAGAAGAGAAGAGAAGAGGAGAGAAGAGGAGAGAAGAAGAGAAGAGAAGAGGAGAGGACTCTCCAGTTTCAGAAGCAGATGTTCCTGCTGTTTGGACTGTAATTATGCCTCACTCCATCTTCTCTCTCTGACTAACTGTGGGCTTTCAGCAGCAGAATGAACCCTGAACTGAACATCTGTTGAAATGTGCTCAAGAAACACTCACACAGGCACTGAACTTCAGATATTAGGCACTTCTCCTTTAAGTTCCCAAAGACAAAGTGACACTGACCCACTGTCCCCTGAAGGACTGTCCCAAAGCAAACCAGTTGAAAAATAACTTAATTGTGTATCTATAATAATCTATTTAATGAAATATTTACAATCTGCATTTCATCCACCATATTAGATTTTACTCATCACAATGCATTCTGGGATGCTAGAAAATGGTAAAAACAAAATATCTTAGAAGACAGCATAATCATGCCAGCTTAAAGGTTGTGTGTATGTTTTCGTGTGTAACAGCTCTGCTGCCTCTACAGAAAGATGTGATTGACATGTGCCCTCCTGCTATGCTTAAACCCTGCACACAAACTCACACATACACACACACATACAGAGCTTGAGGAGAACAAAGGCCTCTCTTTGAGCTTAACGCACCCTGTGAAGAGTGTGTGTGTGTGTGTGTGTACGCTGTACGGAGGGGGTGGCGGAACAGAATCATAGAAGACCAATTAAGTTGCTGACAAACTGTGTTTATACAGGAAGGGGTCTCTCCCTTTCTCTCTACCTCTTGTACACACACACACTGGTGCTTCTGTTTCGAGAGCTTTACGGCCCTCAATAAGGAAAGGACGTGTTAGGGATGTGTGTGAGCATGTGTGTGTGTGTGTGTGTGCTGACGGGCTCTTTGAAGTGAGCCCACGAGACAAAGAAAAAAGACAGAAAAAGAAAAAAGAAAGAAAGACAGAGAGAGAAAGAGACAGAGTGCAGAACAAAAGAAAAAGAGCTTTAAAATGAACAATGTCTCTCAGGAGGAATAAACCGTATGTGTGTGTGAATTTCCTGCTGAGACGCGTGCAGTGAACTTTCAACTTTGACCTTATTAGCCTGATCACTGGATCCCTTTGTGATTGTCCACATGTAGTAATCTACTATCAACACTTCACAAACACACTTTGTGAGTTTGTGAGACACTGTTAAAATGACAGTAAAGGAATTCATTCAAAAATAATTTGATTCAAATTTAAGTCATTACTCACAAATAATCTTCTTCTCTTTAAAGTTGATGATTTTGTCTAACAGCCGAGGGATCATTGAGTCAGTTCACTGAGTTGAACTTGAAAATCAAAGTTGTATATGATTCATGTTGATGCGATTCACAAAATGATTTGTTCACAAATTGGACTGATTTGATTCGCCAGTTCAACTCACTGACTCAGTGATTCAATTGCAGAGTTTCTCAAGAGAAGAGTTCATTTCAGTCTCTTTATATGAAGCTAGTGTGTGGCTTCAGAAGATGTTATATGACAGAGAATGAAAGAAAGGGAGTGAGAAAGAAGTAGGACATAAAGAGACTGAAAGACAGAGACCCGAGATTAAGGGAACTGAGTAAATTGAAAGAAATATTGAGAGTGAAATCAGAGTTTAGACTGAGACTGAACAAAAGAGAGATAACATGAGAAAGTGAAAGGTCAGGGGGAGAGTCTTAGGGAAAATCTTAAGTCTTTATTCACGGAGGTCTGGTTCTGTCCCCGTCGTCCTGTACACACCTACATGTAATGAGGGTCAACTCACAGGTCAGTGCACTGAACAAAGTCTGTGTGTGTGTGGCAGATCTCATTGTCAGCTGACCTCAGTCCCACCATAGAATGAACCCCAACACACACATTTTGAAGTTACACAACCTTCCACGCCCTTTAAAATAAAGAGAACATTCAGACAGACACGGTGTCCAAAAACATCCCACACACATCCGCTTAACAATCCAGATAAAACACACACAAGCTACAACATACATGAACTATGACCTTTTGACAAACATGCTCGATGTTACAACATAAGTATCAAAGAGATACTGAGAAAACTGCAAAAGAACCATGGTAATGGAATTAGACAATAGATGACGATACATGACTTCAGAAATCATTCTAATATGCTGATTTAGAGCTCAGGAAACATGTGTTATTATTATCAATGTTGAAAACAGTTTATGTTTTCTTTTATGAATAGAAAAGTTAGAAAAACAGAAAGTTTAAAAGAACAGCATTTATTTGAAATAGAAATATTTTGTAACATTATAAATGTCTTTACTGCCACTTTTGATTCATTTAATGAAATAATAATTTAATAATAATTTAATAAAATCACTAGATTTATAATAAAATGTCCCAAAAACGAACTAAAACTAACATTATTACAATATACAATGCTTTTCAGATATGCAAATAATCATTAATATTACGAGAACATTCAATATTCTATAAATCTTCTTTGTGGGCCCCTTTAAGTACCCCACAGACCCCTGATAGAAAACTTTGGCTGTGCATTGATTTCTACATTGATATCTGTAAATGATGGAGCCGTTTAGGAGAGCTGTGTGATAGCAGTGCTAATTGCCTTGTGTGTGTGTGTTTGTGTGTAAACAGCTCATAGGAGAGATGGTACAGATAAGCGTGTAAACCAGATATGTTAATGACCACAAGATCTGATTATTGCAGAGACTCACGTTGATATCTTTCCCGGCCCAGTTGCACTCTTCTCTCCAATCAACAGGCGCTGGCCAGTAGATCTGACAAACAGAGAGAGTTCAGAGGTGAGGAAGAGTTTTTGCTTAAGGTTAGGATCTTAGTTTGCAGGGTTAGACGTGTTTAGTAGCTTGAGGGACATTCTCGCTGAACCCCATCAAAACACGTCCAGGGGCGATGGACACATGCACAATACATCCGGACGTATCCTCCCGTAACCACACCTGTGTGTGCTTGTGTGAGGCTAGAGCTATTGCACACAGTGACTGACAACTCTCACAAATCATTCCTTCCTAAAGAAATAAAAATCCGTCATTCTGTCATCGGTATTGGCCTGGGCCACCATAAAACATCTGGTGTGATTTTAAAGGCTGATTGACTTAAATTACACACAATAAATGCTAAAGCTTCTTCACTGATTCTCTAGCACAAACACACAATCACGTGTGGGCGGCAAAAAATACAAGTGTAAACAGGCTTTTAAATATCCAATCGTGTAATCACTTAATTTGTCAATATAAGTAGGTCCAGTTTATGCTCCTGGACTACTTCATTAGAATAAATGTATGACAGATATAATATAGAGAGCACAGGAGTGAAAAAAGCTAGAAGCAGATTCACAAAACATACCAAACAACAAAGTTTGTTGAACATCTGGGACACGAGTTTTTTGATCCTGGAACAACATTCCTGTCCGAAATTATAGTCCTAACCCTATCCCTAACCTAACCCTACCCATAACTTCTCTCTAAAATCAGAGGGAACAATAGGAGAATAACATTGCTAAAGAAACACCTAAACATGGCTGTAAGCCTAAACTTGACATAAACTGTAAACCTGTCCCTCAAATCTGAATGTTGATCCAGGAACATGTTGTGGTGAAATCAGATCCTTGTAAATAACCTCAAAATTTAAGATAAATCTCAAAAGGAAAGATGTTGAATGAATTTATTGTATTGTTTTTAAATATTAAGCATAACAAAACAGATATTATTACCATAATATTGTAGTGGTATATAATATATAATATTTAGTATATGAAAATATAGATACATAATATATATATAGTCTTAAAATATCTATGAACACTTTAAGAATTGCAGAATTAGTTTTCAAGAATTGCATTTAAGAAATATCTTACAAACTTGTGAACTTTGTGACTGCATCCCAAAGTGAGTTATGATTGACTTTGTTAAAAATAATGATTGACTTTGACAAACAGAATGGAAGATGTTTCCTTTAAGCAATGTGCTCTACCTTCTGTTCCTGTTTGCTGATGTTGTCGAGGCTGAGAGATAAAAGAAAGTTACGAGCTCCAACAAACAGCCGTCCCCTCTCCTCGTCCAATAGGAGAGCTCCGAAACAACACGAACGCTCTAAGTCAAACCGCTTAACGCCGTTAAACTGCTGAAGATCTGGAGAACACACAAAAACACTCAAATGTAAATCCAAACACATGGATACAGACATAAATGTGTACATACAAGGTTTCATCACCTTTATAAGACAGCTTCATCCGGGGTGAGGAAGGTGAACTTCCGCTAGATGAATAACTGATGCCGATCAGCCCGAGGAGGACCAGCGAGCTGCATATCATCATCGTCATCATCTTCTGAGGACCACCAGAACTTCTTATCAGTTATAAACAGCAGACAGCTGCCACACAGATGGTTGACTGGGATGCTGGTTGTCGTGGCAGCTGTTGCCGTGGCGGATCTTAGTCGTCCTGCTTGTTGTGACAGTGATGCTGTGGATGTGGAGTTTCCTCTCTACAACGAAAGCTGGACATCAGAAAAAAAAGTGTTTAAGACTTTTCATTTCCCTTTCCTAACTATTTTTCAATGCTTCCTGACCCCCTTTTCACCCGCTCCTACAATACATTTGTCTGATAATAGCCATGATATTTCAGATATGCAGACGCACACACTCACACATGCTTTATTTCAGTAGCAGATGGTCTAAAGCTACTGTCCTATCTGAGATGAGGAGGGAGAAATCTGATCTCATATCACACACACATACACATATGAAGCATTCGGTTTTGTAGAGCCTTTCATTTTGGTCTTTTTATGGTTCTGGTCCAGGTTCACTGAAGGCACAAACTGAAAGCCAAGATCCACTCGGTCAGAACACCGTCCAGCTCTCATTTCAGACCAACAACATCTATTTGCTGCAGTGTGCGTGTGTGTGTGCTTGCTTACTGCACTAGGTCATATTCAGCATGTGGAGGGTAAGGAAATACTGAATTAGAGGAGAGAACAAGAGAGGAGCGGTCTGACTTTATACAGTATCATTTTGAAGCATATCATTCAGATAAACTGCAAAAATCGTCAACCACTTAGTCAAAACAGTCAGATATTTAATCACACTGACGTATTTACACATTTCTTGATTTTAATGTTCTCACTTTATCTCATATTTTGGGTTTAAGACTGTGTGTGTGTGTATGAGTTCAGTATGTAAGATTTTAAGAGGAAACTGTATGGTCATTTTATAGCATTTTTGTCCATTCAGTCCTTTTGTCGAATGCATGCCAAAATAAAACACGATTAAAAGATTAAAAAAATCTTTACATTTCTTTCTGCATCTCTTTCTGACGTTCAAAAGACATATTATTGCTGTATTTAAGTACATACAGTTGTTGTCATAAGTTTACAACCTTTGCAGAATCTGCAACATGTTAAACATTTAAAAAAAATAAGAGCGATAATAAAAAATTGCATTTTGTTTTTAGCTAAAACTGCCCTTTATAAGCTATTTCACATAACAGATGTTTATATAAAGTCCAGGTAACAATAAACAGTATTAAGCACACATGAGTTAATTCATTTGTGTAAATTTAAGTCATAACTTTGTCTTGTGGAAAAATAGCTTATTCGGGGCAGTACTAAAAAATGTATTTTAAGATCCCTATCAACTCTCTTCAAATATGAACATTTTGAAGATTACACAGGGGTATGTAAATGTATGTTCACAACTGTATACATGTGTTAGTTTTAGGTTTAAGCTAGATGATAGAAATATATATTTAACTCAGTTTAAAAATAAAAGAAGTTAACTCTAAACGTCCCAATATGATCTGTATGTTAATATGAAGACAGAGATAAATGATAAGTGTTATAAGAGGATAATACAACAGAGAGTGATAAATTACAATTTTTGAAAATCTGCTACATCTCCAAAACCCTGTTAGCAACACGCACACACACTGCAGCGTTGAATTTTAATAAGTGTTAGTGAGCATCACCAGTAAGATGAGAGGAGACCTACTGACTCCACTGAATATAGATTTTACCCCGGCCCCACACACACACATACGCAGTTTGCACATGCACAGCTAAAATGTACAGAATCCTGAAAAACAAGACTTTCCTCCAGCGTGTGAACTTTTTCAAAATGTATTTTAAGGAACAAACCGAACCAAATATAAAAGTGCTTTGTTCTTTCTTCCTCTCTTTCTGTTTCTATCGCTGTGAATAATGGAACTATTCACACTGGCAGACAGCAGAAGTCTCATAATAAAACACACATTGACACACACACAGTCCCTCTGTAGCACTGTCACACTGATTAGCTGTGCTAATTTACTATAAACACACAGTTAATATGAGCTACCGCAGGCCCGCATTCGAGTACATCCAGCAAGATTCACACCCCCCATCCTGGGAGATTTATACAAGAGTAGAGCAGAAAAGTGCATCCCAGCGCCCTTCACATCTCTTTAAGCAAAGAGCCTGTGCCAACGCAGCAAATCATACATCATCATTACAGCCAAGGCTGTAGCAGGACACACTTGCTCACTCGCTCGCTCACACACACAGGAGGGAGGCTCTTCCACAGGAACCAGGGCTTAAAACCAGACTAAATGCTGCTAAATCCAAAATAAACAAACAATAATTAACCTTAAGACCTCAATGTCACAATGACAACACCAGACAAAACAAGCCAAATGAGAGAGAGAAGGAGGTAACTGTGTCATAAGCCTCTCGGTTCATGACGCTCAGTGCAAGCGAGACCCTGAAGAGAGAGAAAGAGTGAGAGAGTGAAAGAGAAGAGGAGAAAGGAGTCGATTGTTCTGCTGAACGGCTCCTCTGGACTGCGACCAACTGTCAGAACGTCCAGTAAGGGAGCGAAAGAGAAAGGAAAGATCGAAACGTGAGAAAAGGCTTTGCTCACATGCAGGGGAGAAATAAAGGAATAGGTCACACACACACACACACACAAAAAAGAGTGAATTTTGCCATTAGTATCCCATGCTGTTCAAAACCTGCACGACCGCATGAGAGTTCATAAGTCTGATTCATAAATGAACAGTTCTTTTGAATCAGATCTTTTCAATGAATCAGTTGATTCGATTTAAGCAAATGCAGGTAGTTGTTCTTCTTAAGGAGAGACAAAGAGAAATGGCATTCTTTGTAAAGTGTTTTCAGTCTTTGTACTGGAAAGAAACAACCAACCTAGCTGACTTTTCTTTTGCGTTTCAGTCTTTGTAGGTCCAACAAGGACACGCTGGCACACTAACATGAATTATATCTCTGAATTGTGACTCTCTCTCTCAGCCTGAGTGTTTCAGACACATAGAAGTGAACATAAATGCACTTTAAAACCCTCTAGCTTCAGATAAACTACTACATTCTCTGAGATAAAACTGTGTATACACATAACAAAGACAGACACAAATCCCTTCAAATGGAGTCCAGATAATGAATTTGGCAGATCTTAGCCCTGTCAGGAACAAACAGCAAGTTTCGGCAAGTGTGGGTGTGTGTGTGTGTGTGTGTGACTGCAGCGATCTCCCAGGTCAGCTACGAGCCCTGAGTCCATTTAAAATAATACACACAAGTACAAAACTCTCTCACACAGGCACTCTGTCAGAATGATAGATAGAATGAACTTTAAATTAGAAGAAAGGGGAGGGGAGAGAGATACAGAAAGAGAGTTAAAGGAGAGAAAGGGGATCAGATGGTCTAAAAGACTCAGAGCTATTCTTCAGGCTGATTGTGTAAGTCTCTGTGTGTACGACGAGCTAGTTAGTGATTGGAACAAACCAGTAACCATAAGTATTAGATTTCAGTAACTTTGCCTTATAGTAACCACCTAGAAAAGCCCTTGCATCCACGCAGAACACCCTTAACTGCATAACTACACTAATATCCCAATGAGAGCATCTTAGCAACTGCATAGCAACACCCCGGTAACCTCCCACAACACTCTAGCAAACATCTACAATTGCCCTAGCAACCACATATAAACTCACTTGAAACCGCATAGCAACGCTCTGGCAACCACCCACAAAACCATAGAAACCACATTGAAAAGCCCTTGTGTCCATGCAAAACAGCCTTGGAGGTGCATAAAATCACACTGAAGCCCCTTTGAAAGCACCTTAGCAACACCCTGGTGATTATCCTAGTGATGCCCTGGTAACCACTGACAATTGCCCTGGAAACCACATAAAGTCTCCATTGTAACTTAATTGCAACTAAATGACAATCAGCGACAACACAACCTAGAAACACCTTTGCAACCACCCACAACATTTGCCCTAGCAACACACTACAAAACCTTTTAGTAAATGCATAGTGATAACAATGCACTGCCAACCATCCAAATCATGCTAGTAACCACTAAAAATTACCCTAGCAACCCCCTAGAAACACAAAATGTAAAAACCTTTTTAGGATTGTAGAGATTTGCTTACACACCTAAGGATATCTGTAATGTATAATGTGTGTGTGTGCGTGTGTGTGCGCGTGTGTGTGTTTGGCAAGGATCCATGGTTGCGGGGCTCAGTGCAAACACTTCTGGAGGGTTAAGGACTTATAGGACAAAACACTTTTTTCACTCTCTCTGTCCCAGATAATAATGCTCCTTAACCCCAGTCTGGTTTTCTGATTACCATGGTAACGTTGGGTATTTGATGTGTGTGCTGCTGTATAATCTTTCTATTAAAAACTTTAAACCCCTTGACTTCAAGAGGTACTCTGATACTGTACTCAAACTCAAAGACTACAGCTGTGTGTGTTAGGGTGTGTGTGTGTGTGTGTGTGTGTGTGTGTGTACACTCACAATGTCCTGTTAATGTATGAAGAGTTCAGATGCAAAAGCCTCTAAAAGCCATTTGAAATTTTCTTCTTTAATGATGATTTTTATCAAACTTGTATATTTAAGTTCAGTAATTTCACTTAAATAACAATTAATAGTTAATTATCATTGCCATTTAAGTGAAATCACTGAACTTAAATATACAAGCTTGATAAAAATGATCATTCTAGAAGAAAATTTCAAATGGCACTTAGAGGCTTTTGCATCTGAACTCTTTGTATTGTTTCTGGTAGTTGTGACCCAAAGGAATTGTGAGCTTTAAGATGTCATTTCAATATGTTTGCCAATAAATAAAGGGTGTTTCACTCATAAAGTTTGAATAGAGGACACAGATACACAAACACACACACACACTCTGGAGTTCAGAAGGTAATAAACTCTTGTCCCACACCACAACATCCCACGACTTTAACAAATGAGCATTACGTCAGCATGAGCAGCTGACGTCAATAACAGCTGATTCATCACACTTGCACATTCACATGAGGGATTCACTTCTTGTTAAAGGACTAATTCTTCCTGAAAGTACTTTTAAAAGTCTCTTATGCAATGCAGAAGGTAACGTCATTTCAGCTACAATCTACTAAAGGCACAGTGGACTTAATAAAAATAAAACCTCATAAAACACACTTTTCACATTCTCACTATAGTTCATTTAATGTTGTCTAGCAAATATGTCCCACTGTCTATGATATATGCATGCATCATGGAAAATTCGGTTACTTTTTCTCTAAAAATCATTAAAGCGCTCATTTTCATCACATCTCAAATGATGTATTGTGTTAAAAATAATTTTGTGGAGCAAATGACAGTGATGACACACACAATGTTTTTGGAATAATATTACTTAATTTCTGGATTATTAATGATTGGAATAATAGGTAAATTTCACAGCTAGCAATTTATAAATAAACACAATTAAATAATATTTTTTAATTAATATTAGAAAAGTACACAAAAATAGACTAGTGATCTGTATTAAACTGTTCTCTTCTTTCAAAAATAGTAACTTTACAAAGAATCTTTACTGGGGCAAAAGATTGAAAAAGAAAATGTATCTAAACACTTTTTCGCACAATATTGATTTTGTTTTCACTATTTGCTTAGATTTTTATAGTTTGAGTTTGAGTCTAGCTCTGAGTCAAAAATCACAAAATGAATGGTGAATTCATGGGTGATTGGGACACTTTTTGCCATTGAGATGACTTGGAAAAAAGTGTCCTGATCAAACCAAAAAAAAAACAAAAAACAAAAAAACTATATATATATATATATATATATATATATACACACTGTATATAATGATTAAGGCATAATAAAAAAGGCTCCTAGACTATTTTTATGTGATCCCCATATAAAACAAAATAGTTCAAATCTGTAAGTTTCAATAAAATAAAAAAATAAAAAAATCAGCCAAATTTGAAGTAACGCCTATAAATTGTGTGTGTGTTGCACAAAGACCATCACTAGAATGATTTGGGTCCTGTCTGTGTGAACTCGGGATGGCACAGTGTATGAGTGTGTCTGTGTGTCTTACACGGGGACATCAGTCCATATCAGCCCATGTTGGATTCTGGGTCATTGTTACTTGAGTTGTAAGACCCGTAGCTAATCACCATGACCGTGGTTGACTCGGCAACATGACATTAAACAAATTCCAGAACTAAGAGGGTGATTATCACTACGGCGACATCGCAGTGTCATCCATTCAGGTCCGGCCATAATATTCAAATCTGATTGGCCAGTAGGCGTGAACCACCGCAATTGGCTTAACATTTTTGGGACTGAGGATGTCATAACTTAGCCAGCTGACAGTTAAATGTGCTAATTAAGGCTAACAGTATACCAGCATTTAGAAGGTGAAAATTACACGCTCCTCATTTCAGCCCCGGTTTAAGAGTTTTGCTTCTCATGGTTCTGTTTTTTTTTTCACACACTCTCCTCTGACATTCACAAAACGTCCCCTCTGAACCTGTGATTAGGGTCCGCACACATTCCACATGCTTCTCAAACTGAATATTATCTATAGTCTATTTCACTCTCACACTTTCTTAACCCCCCTCCATCTCTCCCCAAGGGTCAAACCATCATGAAGTTAAACCCTTTCACCCATAATCCTCTATGTCTTTGAAGTGGACACACACACACACACACAGACTTAGTTATCTAAATGAGGACATATCGTAGATGTATTTGCACTTCTAGAACATAAAAAATATATTATTCATGAACTGTTCTTCCAATAAAGGACATTCCTGGATGTGTCCAAAAGTTTGTAAGATTCTTTTATCTGGAAAAGGGGGTCTGAGGTGGTATTGCAAGGATCAGTCATTTAACTTCACCTGAACTGTCAATTATCTCCAGCTAATTTTTGTGAAAAAGAAAAATATGTTTTCAAAACAATATTAAGTTAAATAATGTTTAACAATGCCTTCTAGAGTAAAATAAAATATGAATTTGTACATAAAAAATAAAAACACACATTAATATAGTACTAAATTCATGTTATTATAATGCCAGGCCGAAAATGCAATTCTTTATTTGATAAAATATGTAAAGTGGGTCTCTGCTCTTTTTCTTTGTCCACTAAGGTGTCCTGGCCTGAAAAGGGTTCAAAGACCCCTGATTAAAGTAGCTAGCTAAGTACATACATGCACACCTACTTTTAGAACAGAGACCATCTAAAAAGGATCAAACCATCATCAGAGTGCTGCACATATCGGTTTCAGCTCTTTTGCTCCACACACAAAGCATTTTCTCATGAGACCGATTTAGCTTTAGTCCCAGGCCACTTCCATCGGGCCATTTTCCGTGACCTAAAACAGCAGCAGAGGGGAACCAGTGGGAAATCCAACATAAAAAAACACACACACTCACAAACTGACAGGGTCAATCCCTGGCCCCACCCCCTGGTAGGATTATAGATGATTGACAGGTGCTTTATAAATAAAATGACACTGATTAATATGACTTCAACCTTTTATTCTTGTTCTCTTTTCTTCTTTTTTCCCCTCACTCTCTATTTTGTCTAGTTGAGGTGAAGGTCACACTTATTTGGATGGAAGTGGAAGTAGATTTGGAAAACGCTTTGACAAGTTTTCTGCTCTCCTTCCCATTCCTGCCCCTGCCTTCACACACAGCTCCTGACTCCCTGGAGCGGCTGAAGATCTGCTCCCAGTAAGAGCTGTCAGAAGAGATTCTGGTGACTGGATGAAGAGACAGTGTGTGTGTGAGTGTGTCACAGCATACCGTCAGGAAGCTGTCAAGGCCTCTGGTATAATACTAATGATCATACACACACAGCAGTCACATTATTCATAGGGATGGTGAGAGATTATCAGTGGCATGACTGACTATGCCGGGAACGTGATAGGAAGAGAGTGGCGGATCACTGCGGGAGTCTGAGCCTTCGACCCACAAGTCTCTGGGTTTCAGTTCCACACAAACCCAATGAGACCATCAGAGCCGTGCAAACACACACAGGTTTCGCTGCACTATATAAAACTTTTATCAACTTACATTTAATCCCTTGTCAGTTCTATTGCAGTTTTGCTAAATTTGAAGTTTGACTGACTCTGAGTCTTTCTTTCTGTTGCACACACACACTCACACACACACGCACACACACACACCTCTAGATGAGCTGTCTCAAAAGAGGCAGAAATCCCCTCTATTAGAGTGTAATTGAAAGGCAGGGGCAGCAGTAAAGAGAGATAGAGGGGTTTTACACACTCACACACACACCTTGTTTCTCAGGTGTCAGTTAAAAGTGTGATTGGACCGTGCAGGTGGGCCATTTATGGTTTCCAAGGAACCACCCAGCTGGGAAATCACCCTCAGAAAGAAACAGAGCAAGGTGTACTTAAGAGGTCAAGGGAAAAATCTCACACACATCATAAAAAAACATCTAGTCCTCTGCAATTCACTTTTGATTAAACAAAAATACACTTTTCTCCTCATCTAAAGCCAAAAAAATCCAAAACCCATCTATTAAAAGTCAGACAGACAGACTAAGACAGAGACAAAACTTCTAAACTCATCTGTAAATGAAGCCTAAGAAACCTCAATTGGTTATATTGTAGTGGAACAAATCATGTAATGGCCTGCAAACAATAAAAATGTTCTATAAATAAGCTCTTTATTAGATTCATAGATGCAGCATCCATGCAATTATTTTACATCATTATCCAGAGATAAGCACCTATAAACTCCATCTTTACCTTGTGCACCCACACACAATCGAGTAACACGCACACATAAAAGATCATATAGGCGCAAA
Source organism: Pimephales promelas (assembly GCF_016745375.1). Next base: position 48,272,346 of record NW_024121099.1, read on the forward strand.
CACCATGAACACTGAACAGCAGGTTTTAACGATATGTGGCATGACAAATGTCAAGTAACTAAACGTGGATAAGCAGATCTACACAGGGAGTAGACAGCACAGATGCCAGCCTCGTGTGTGTGTGTATACACTCAAGACTGTGTTTAGTTGGGTGAATGTTTAATTTAATCCAGTAATGAGTGCAGCTGCAGGAAAACTGAACAAATGTAATTTCACACAGAACAAACAGCCTATATATACTAATGAAGAAAGAGCGGCTTTAGGGATTAAATAAAGTGTTTTTTGTACTCAAAATTTACTATCAGAGGTTTATCTTTCAGTTGATTTTTTCTTTTAATTCTTCCAGAATTCCAGGTGGTGATTACGGAAGCCCTGAACCGCAACGTGTAATAAAAAAATAAAAAAAAAATAAAAATCTAGCCTTTCGAGATTAAAGTAAAAAAAAAAAGAGAGAGATTAAAGTCAAAACATTTCGAGATTAAAGACAAAATGTTTTGAGATTAAAGTCGAAGGCTTCCGTTTGTGTGTGTGTTTTGTTTTAACAAAAGAAAATTCAACAGGTGCCAATCTACCAGCATTAGGCTACCATTAAAGGACGTTATTAAATATACTGGGCCGGAATAACTTTAGCCTATAGGAAAACCAACCCGGAAAACACTTTTCAGACTGGACGGACATATCCAGCTTTATGAATGAATGAATGAATGAGGCATTTATATAGCGCTTTTATATGTCTACTTGGCCTACACTCAAAGCGCTTTACAATAATATCAGAGAATCTCTCCTCAACCACTAGTCTTGTGGTTATTAAATCAAATGATTGGATACAGATCGATGGACTTAAAATGTATCCAGAACGTATTTACGGTGAAGAGGGAGACAGAACGGTTACTGTTGTGTTCTCGACCCAGAATCAGACAAGCACGGCACCTCAAAAACACTGCCACTAGCATCTGTGACTCACATTTTTGTAACGGATGCAGTTTTACACAGACTGGCTCAACTCATAAACTTTATGCTATGATACTTTATGCACAGTGTGACAAAAATGTACATACAAAAAACAGCTAAATAATTCCATTTTACATTGTCATAAAAACAAATATATTACATAAATATAAAATACTTAAATAAATATAAATATTAAATAAATATACAAAGAATATAAGTAATGCACCATGCTGTACAAGGCCGATAGGAAATATTTACAGACTCTGACTGTACAGTTCACTTAAAAAAATGTATTCTGTCACCATATATATATATATATATATATATATATATATATATCTTAATTGTTATGGATTGACCATGGTAAGGTTTAATGAAAAGTTAAAATAAAACACATTTTATGCTGTTCGACCCCAAAGTACGGTGTGTGAGTAGTTTCCAAAGGAATGCAAGCAGGAATTCTCATCATTGTCTCTCCACTGAGCTTGCGCGCACACACACACACACACACACACACACACACGTATATTCAGGAAAGGTCAATACCAGCTGACATCTAGTACAGAAAGTGTCCATGCTAATGGAAATATGGGAATTGCAACTTGCAATTTGCAAGTGATAATGACTACTCGAGTTGATTACATGAAGAAACAATCCGCACAGTAATAAGGAAACCAGAGAATTCCACATTTCTCCTCTCTACACACATACACAGACAAAACTGCCCCACTATCTGCTCTGAGGTGCCCTAGGGCAAATAACCATTGAGGGTGTGTACAGCAGCCAGGTGTGTGTGTGTGTGTGTGTGTGTGTGTGTGTGTGTGTATGTGATTGACAGATATTGATTTACTATGGCTGAGAGTGCTAGTGGGTAGAATCTCAAAGGGAATGGACATTCAACACTACACACACACACAGTTATTATATTTCACTTGATCATTCGTTTCTGCAGTGCTGCTTCTGCAGTATGTAAATATATCCACTGTAAATGAAGGTTATCCCACTTAAGAAATCAAATAAGTTTGCTAAGAGAGGATTATTTTCTCTCGCTCCCCCTCTCGCTCTCTCTCTCTAGCTGGTAGCTTGTTAAGGGTTTGTGGGCATCAAATCAGAAACTGCAACCACCCCCAATCTCTCTTTATCCTGGGACTCCATTTTTCAAACAAAACACACACACACACACACACACACACACTGCTATCTGTGCACATCCAATATCTTCTATCTTCTTTCATTATTTAAAAGCTGCTGCTGAACACACACTTTAGTCGACCACTACGGAATAATGAGCAAGGATGCAACATAACCACACACACACAGACATGAGCAGCATACTATTGAGGGGTGTATGTAGGGACACATTCTCCCCCTTTTCATGTGCGCCGTGCACACACACACACACACACACACACACTTCTACTCCTTGATGAGCATTAGCTAATCCACACTGACGGGCCTGCTCCATTACCCATAATCCTTAATGCCTTTTTAATGTATCGTTCTTACTTTTTCACTCTGTCTCCCTCTCTCTTTCTATGTCGTGGCATCTTTAGCCGATGGATTTCAACCTGTGTGTGTCCACTCACACTCAGTCCGGTTTTATTAAAGGGGAAATCTATCAGTGTCACAGTCATTTGCACATTCTACAAAGGTGTCACGCTGTATTCCATCCCCTATAACAACCAAGAGCTCTAGTGAGCCCGAAGGTGAATGACAAACAGGTTGGGAAGGAAGTAGAGAGGGAGACAGAGGAATGTTCTTTATTTACAGTTGTTTCAATGCCTCTTAACAATTCCTGTTCCTTAAAGCTTCCATTAACATTTCATTTGAATTTGAGGAAGAACTATTTGGATAACTGAAATGCAATTCTGTTACCTAAAGGGACATGATGAAGTAAAAAAGTGAGATGGAAAAATGATATGTCAATACCTTTAAGTTCTCTTGCAATTGAATTGTGCTCCACCAAGAAACTTTGGGTTCTATCACAAAGAACCAGAAAGTTTCACGGGAAATTCAAAACTTTTGCGAGCGAACACAAAAGCATTGAATACAGTATAATTTTTCTTTCCATCTCATATTCTTCCGATCACCATGTCCCTTTAGGGGCTCTGTAGTCACCAAATGCTGGAATTACTTCAATACTAAATGAAACAAAGTGGTCACATATATAACGTTCATTTAAACCATTTTTTTAAATAAAATACCACTGACAAAACTCATAATGTGTCTTTCCATACCAACCTACAACTTGCAGGGCATCATGATTTATCTGTGGCCTCTTTAATCATAGCCACACAACAACAGACATACACACTTACATGCACTACACAAACAAACATAATCCCTGTGTGTTAAAAAGCATGTGTTCAGGAATGCCTCCCTCTTTTTAATCAAGCAGCAATGTTTTGTCATCTTCCAGACCCATATGAAAGCTCTCACACACACACACACTTCTGCGGGCACTGTCTAATGACATCATACCTCTACAGGCTTTACTTAAAAAATAAACATGTAGTGATGGAGAATACTTCAGTTCATTCAAACACATTCATCTGAGAGGGGTTTATCAAGCTCAGTTGTATGTGTTACGTCTATCTACCGAGAAAGCAGTGTATACAGTATTTGTATGTGCACAGGTTTAACTGTACAGTATTTGTGCGGGTCAAATGTTTTGCTTTCATGTTTTTATACTGATATCAATAAGATTCAGACTTGAGGTTTAGAAAATATCATCACTTCCAATTAGAAATCTGTTTAAAGGTTTCGGGTCAGTAAGATGTTTTTTTTTTTTTTTTCTTTGAAAGCATTTTGCATTTTTATTCAGCAAAGAATCATTGAACTTAAAATATAAAATGTGTTTAAAATGTGAAAATGTAAAAAATGTAAATAAAATGTGACAGAAAAAGCTTTTATAATGTTAAAAATATATCCATTTTTCAAACAAATGCTGTTCTTTTGAACTTTCTATTTATCAAAAAAATCTGAAAAAAATGTGATGATTTCCAACTGTTTTTCAACATTATAATAAGAAATGTTTCTTGTGCATATTAGAATGATTTCTGAAGGATCCTGTGACATTGAACAACTGAAGTTAATGGCTGAAAATTAAGCTTTAACAAGCTGAATAAAACAATTTTTAAAAGTTATTTTAAATTATTAAAATATTGAAATTGATCAAATACATGCAGCCTTGGTCAGTGAAATAGAGAGAAAAAAAAAAATCGAACTGCTCCTAACACTTTGAATGGTAGTTTCTGTCTAGTGAAACTGTGTATGTGTGTGTACTCTGTATAGTGAAAGTGTGTGTAAGTGAGAAGTGAAATGTAGCAACAGCAGCACAAAAGACCATCACAATGACCTTAATCAGCACATGCACACACACTTACGTCATAAAACAACTCTTGCATACACACCACTGCGTGAACACACAAACATACATGATGTGCAAATGCTACAGTATCATTACAAAAATCTGCACTGCTCTCTAATCCTTCCTGATCTATCATTCTTTCTTATCTTTTCATCTTCTCCTCTCCCACCAGTATGCTGTCCCACCTTCAGTAAACTGACCTGTTCAACGATTCTGCACTTGTTGACTCGGTCCTGTTCTTCTCTCGCTTAATATCCTAATAATATCTTAATATCCTCTAGTCTAAAAACTCTCGGCAGACGTTCTCAAGAAAGACACTCAACGTAAAACTCCATATCTGAATAATCAAAACAGGAAGAGACAAAACGTTTTATAGACAGCACTGTTATTGTTAAATTATTAACTTTCGGCAAGCTTCATACCAAACCAGCACTTTGGTCTTGCTCAAGCTACAATGAAAGTTTCGTTTAGACTTAAAGAGATTGTAAAAGATTACAAAACCTCTTGTAATTAAGTGTCATTACACACAGGGTGGTGTTATGTATGACTACAGAAAATATGTCTGAACACACAATATATCAAAAGAGAGAACAGAGCCTCTGCTTTAAAAAACTAATTATGTAAGCTTTGTGCATTTCTTTTTTTTTTAATCAACTTGGTAATTACAAAAAGCAACATTCTGAACAAAAAGTGGAGAAATTCACTATTTTGTCTAAGACTTTGTCCAAATCGGATTCAGAAGAAATAAATCACATTCATCAAAGCCAGCAAAGCTTCACAGCCCTATTCCTCCTCATGGGTTTGTTAGGCAGTTTTGGTTTGTTTGCCATTTCATGTTGAATGATTGCGTTAGCTTACGTGCAATGCGTCTATCGCTTGTTTCAGCTTCTTCGCTTGTGTTTTGATCCAGAGATTCTGTACTCTTTCAGAAAATCCGTAATAGTGCCCCCCACAGTAAAAACATGGATGGGAAGAGTTAATAGGCAATAAGAGATAAATTGACAATATTAAAATTCTGTACTATTTTGTAAAAAAAAAAAAAGTTAAAGACACTAAAAACTAAAACCAATCATTTTAAATGCAAAAAAATAAATGTAAGCATCGTAGCATTATTTTCATAGACCTATTTATCAACTGACTTTGTAGTTTAATAAATTCAAATGGCAAATAACATAAAATCAGAAAAGTCAACTTGATGTTGTAGTGGAATAACTTTCGGATGTCAGAATGGCATATCAGAATCTGAAATCTTCAAGCTCACCAAGCCTATAAAGAGCCAAGAGTGACCTTTATATCCCAAATTATGTTTTTCCACATAATCCCGCACATCTCAAAAACATGAGACATTAAATCGCTCCTCTATCCGTACACTACACCTTATGCCACGTTACATGCTCGCTTTTATAGTTTTGGGCCACAAGACACAGCTGTTCATCCTAATAGCTTAATTCTACAGTATCTGAACATGGGAGGTATGATTTGAAGATCTATACCGTTACATCTTCATTCGGACAGATCTCAAATTGATATATTGAGTCACTGGCTGCATCCGAAATTGCATAGTCTCAAGTACTTACTTAGCGTGCGCTAAAAAGTTTGTGTCGTATGAATGTAATTTGTACGTACTACATTCGCCATGTTATCATTATCATGTGACCTACCAGTGACATTCAAAAATCATCTCCCGTGGCCTCATGGGATTAACACTTCAGACGATGGTTCACTTGTCTACTTGTTCACATACTTTTATCACATCCTGATATTCACCTTTAGGAAAGCATTCAAATTCGGATGCAACCACTGAGTCACACTGCTGTTCAAAAGACATTGCTTTAGGCCCTAATCGAGTTTTCTCAAACACACAAAAAAAAATTCAAAATACCACAGAGTATTGAATGTGTCTTCATCTGCCTGTAACTTTCATAATAAAGCAACAATGGAGAATTGATTATGTAACAACATATTTAAAGGAAGTTTAAAATGAATTTCTGAGGTTGCTTTATCTACCCCAAATATTCCAAAGTCTGTGCAAACACAATTGACATATCACTTTTCCATGACCATTTCAGGTGTGTGTGATTAGTGAATACTTTTTAAAAAATCATTTTGATTTCGACTGATTCGGTAATGAATCATTCAGTGAACTGATTCAACTGATTAATTGATAAGAACCAAGCTGATGAAATGTTGAAGTATATATACTCATATATATATATATATATATATATATATATATATATATATATATGAAGAGTTCAGATGCAAAAGCCTCTAAATGCCATTTGAAATTTTCTTCTTTAATGATCATTTTTATCCAACTTATATATTTAAGTTCAGTAATTTCACTTAAATGGCAATGATAAATACCTATTAATTGTTATTTAAGTGAAATTACGGAACATAAATATACAAGTTTGATTAAACTCATCATTAAAGAAGAAAATTTCAAATGGCATTTAGAGGTTTTTGCATCTGAACTCTTCATATACACACACACACACACACACACACACTTACTTATATATTAAGTATATATTAAGTATATATATATATATATATATATATAAGAGAAGTATATGTACAGAATGATTTCTTTGTTACAATACAACCTAATGTGTCTAGGCCTACAGGTCCCACCACAGTTAAATAGTACTACACTCCACAAAACAATCGATAACCCCACCATAGAGACACTCGCCCACACCCACCCGCAATCTCCAATCAGAATACAATCTCCACGACATCTGACAACTGTGGTCTAATAGATGGATATAAAGGGCCCTAAAAGAGAGTGTGAGTTTGTGTGCGGGTGAAAGCATGAGTGTGTGTGAGCTTGTGTGAGGAGGGGGAGCCAAATTAATCTGGGGTCTGATACCCCCCTATGGGAGCAGCTCAATTAACGATCCACACCGGCTGAGGCACCGGGCTAAAAGCCATCTCACTCTCAATCTCTCTTACTTACTCTCTCTGTCTCTCTACCCACCCCCCAATCCTAAGAGCAAGAATCAAGGAGCCAGAGAAAAATGAAGAAAGTCATTTGGTGATGCACATTGAAAGAAAGTCAGGGACCGTTCGGTTGTGTGCTGCACGAATTGTTGCGTGTAATTTCATCAAGCACATGCACACACAATGTTCTCTTAGAGTCGCCACTAAAACAACACGACATTCTTCCCCTCACCCAAAACACAGCTGACCAAAAACACAGCACACGGTGTGTGAATGTATGTGAATGAGAGTGTGTGTGTGTGTGTGTGTGAGAGAGAGAGAGGGTAGGTATGTGAGTGTTTGTGTGTCTAATTACTGTTTTGGGTAGTGCATGGTATGGATTGTGTGTTTTAGTTTGTATACATACTTTGCTATAGTTTGGGGCCAATATCTGACACAAACAAGAAGCCAGGATGTTCGTAGTTTAAAAAAATGATTGATTGATTGATTGATTTGATTGTATACACACACACACCAAAATACAAAAAAATTATAAAATATTTAAAATTATTATACAACGTGTAATATACACATTTTTAAGAAGAACGAATAAATAATATTAATAAGTTAATAATTATTTTGTTTAATTATTAAGTTAATAAGCGTTATAATATATTTTAAAATAAACTATATATATAGTCTGTGGAACATTTCCACTCAAAAAAAAAATGTTTGTGCGTGAATGTACACTCTTATCTTGTCATCTTTCCATTAATCTCTGATGTTTTGGGGTTGAAAATATAAAATCATAAAAAGTTAATGATGAAGTGATGATAACAGTCTTTTGCTCTTTGTGTGAACCAAAGAACATCATCCCATGAGCACCACAGGACCCGTCACAGTTGCACCAGGGTAAATATTTCAGCAGAAACACACTTACAGAACAAACTTGTCTTTCCCTATCACTCTTCCATTCTTTATCTGTCTCTATCTCCCTTGCTTATTCACAGACCATTTCGTCTTTTAATATCACCCTATATTAAGAAAACACAGTCCAGTTAGAGTCCACACACATACACAGAGAGAGAGACACACAATACCGTAACAACGCATCCACCTATAATTTACAACAGTATTCATATCTAAAACTACAACACCAAGGCATCATTCATGCACATGCACAAAGAGGTCGAACAGCTTGTCGCATTGGAGGGCTCCCTATACCCAATATACACACATATTCTCACTTTTTAAACTGTGTGTACGGCCTTTATCGAAAGTATTACAAATATCAAACATAATTAAATACAGGTTAACGTAGATACATCTCAGATAATCACAAATAAAAGAGGCAGAACCTTCCACACACACTCCTACATGCACACACAGCATAGCTAGAAAAGAAACTTACCTATTACTCTTTCAGCTTTCTTTCTGTTTTTATCTCTTTCTTCCACAAGTTTTTTAAGCCTCAAGTTCATCCATTCCTGACAGGTGCCATGGTCCCGTAGACTCCAGAGGAACGACAGGCTCACACACACACACACTCCTCAGCCTCTCAAGAACAGACACACACGCTGTGAGGAGGAATGACAGATCACAGCAGCAGAGAAACAGTCCACGCATGAACATGTGTCTCCAATGTGAAGTCCAAGACTTATTTTAATTCATGTGTCTGTCTTTTTTTGCCTCTCTCTCTCTCTCTCTCTGTCCTGGTCTGAAGTTATTTTCCAGACTTCCTTCTTTCCCTTTTCTCCTTAATTTTATTTCTTAGAGGCTAATTCCACAGTTTCTTTCTCAATCTACCTTCTCTCTCTCTCTCTTTCAGTCTTTCTCTGCTTTGGTTTTTGCGCTGACTGCTACCGCAGAGCTCTCCAGCTTTCCCCCTCTCCCTCTCTCTCTCTCTCTTTCTCTCTTTCCCCTCCCTCGGTCAGCCACTCCCTCCTGGATGGCAGGCTATTATGGGTGGAGACTGGACAGAGGTAAAAGTCTCTCTTTCTCTTGTGAATTCAGGGATGTACACTATCAGATGTGTGTTTTGTTACGTTGGAATGTTTTAATTAGTTCTGGATGAGTTCCAGTAAACTGCAGTGCAACTTTAGTTCAACTTAGGAGTGTAATGAGGTAAATTATTACAGGGATAGTTTACCAAAAAATTTAATTAACCCTTATGTCAACTTAGGAACTCAAAACAACTGATTAAAAAAAAAAAATATATATATATATGTATATATATATACTGTATATATATATATATATATATATTCGTTTTTTAAGTTTTCTGAAGCCTTATGATAAGATTGTGTGAAGAACTGAGTCATTATCCACTGAACATCTTTCATCAGAGTTCATAAGAAATGAACAATGTCTGATTCATAAACGAATCATTCTTGAGTCAGATATTTTTAATGACTCAGTTGAACCAGTTCACAAAACCAACCTACTGTAAATGATTTGTCCACAAATTGGACTGATACGGTTCTCAGATTCAATGATCCGGTCGCAGTGGTTAACAGCTCACTGGTGGGACGTCAGTGAATAAAAATTCAAATCGTGGTTGGTCACAAAAAGATATTGTATGACTTCAGATGGCATGAAATAGTGCAAGCATTGTATTAATAACGTTTATGATGTTTTATGTTGCTTTTTTCATCATTTTTTGAAGCTTGAAAATCCAGTCACCATTTATTAACTGCAGGTAAGACACTATTCCCCCACAGTCTCTACTTTTTTGTTCCAGAAAGAAAAAGGAATACATTTATATGGGTTTGGAACAATAATAAAGTGAATAAATTTTCATTTTTGAGGTGAACTATCCCTTTAACTCTATATTTAAAACAGTTTCCCATGAACATATATCAGTCTGACAGTTCAGTTCATCCGCAATCATTACAAACACAGGTCAGTGTGAGCTGCACTACACACTTTCGACTGAGTGGCGTCATTATGGCACCAATGAGACACTCTAGAGGGCAACAGTCAGCAAATGTGATTCCATCAAGCTCTCAAACACATTTACATTTTCCCTCTATCTCCTTATTTTTATTCTATTTTCCTCTCCATGTTTCACAAACACACACCATGCGTCCAATTTCTAGGTCTTTGGCACCTGAAATCACAATAATCAGAGATACACAACTGTAGCAAGTTGCACAGTGAGAGGAAGGGAAATAGAGGAAGTGAGATAGAAAGAGCGAGAGAGAGCTGGCCCATGTTATATGATACTTACCATAAGCTGTCATGGAGACCTGATGTCGTCAGCCGCATATAATGTAAACCTTTGTTTTCCATTAGCTTCACACACACACACATAGAAACAGACAATAACACACATGTACAGGTGTAAGAGTGATTTGACATATCATCAGATATTTTAAGCAAGAAAACAATAACAAGCAATTGAGCAAAGTAGCTCAGAAATTCAAAGTGAACCCCCATTTGCAACCTATTAAATTTCCAGAACATGCATATTTCAGATTGAAACAAGATATTGTTTATGAGATAAAACATTAGGAGATAAAGCAAGACGGGACTGGATGTAAGTTTGCTGAAACAATGTTTATACAGCCAATTGGCTTCATTAGCCAATACAGATAAAAAGCGACATAGGAAAAAAATTAAAGAAAGAAAGTCGGAAGTGCATGTTTTAAACATATTGATGAAATATTAAAATGTTTTCATTTGGTTCACATTTTGTTCACAATAAGAGGTACCAGGATAAGACATCAAGAAAGTAAATAGTGTCAATTATGATTTCATGTAGTGATAGTGGGATGACAATATGTCCCTACATGCCAATATGTCCCTATTAAAGGAGCCATGAATTGAGAAATCAAATTGCCCTTGACCTTTTGACATGTACAGTAAGTTGTAGGTTATTATTAAAATATCCTGTAAGTTTCATAACTCAAAGCTTCCTAATTAGTCCAAAAACAGCTTTCAATGACACCAAGCTGACCAAAAAAGTAGTTTTAAATTTTGTTACATTATGATGTAATAGTGTGGCAAAAGACATTGTTGCCTCTTTAGCCCCGCCCATCGATTCACACGTCATATAGTCGTAAATACAAGAGAGACACAAACACAGGATTACTTCAGCAACAAAAAAAATAGAGATGCCTCTGAGGATTACAAGATGAAACGAACCTTATTTTCTAGATCTCGTCAGTAAAACACTGTTCGTTTGTTGGCTTAATTTTCCTGCGAATTCATTTTTAAACAAGACACTGTTTGGTGCAAGCATGTCCAAGAGACTAAAAATAAAAGATGATGCAGTGCCAACTACATGGATTCGACAGCAATGTCGCAACACACAAGTGTGAGTAACAATGTTTTTACCATGTGTCACTATTGCTTTGTCCAGCCCGTTCTCATCCCAAGACGTCATATAACTGACACTTTTGACCATACGTCAACATCCGAAGTTTTAGGGTACCCTTTAACGTCAGTTAGATGACGCTATCCAATCCTAACCCTACCCCAGACCTAAACCTACCCGCGTCAAGGTAAAGCGTCAAAGTTGGATGATGCCCTAGGATCGTCATCTAACTGACGTTAAAGGGTACCCTAAAATGTTGGATGTTGACGTATGGTCAAAAGAGTCAGTTAGATGACGTCTTGGGATGAGAATGTATTGCTTTGTCTGTTACAGATTGTATTTATTTATTGTAGAGTATTTATAGTGTAGCTCCGCAGTCAGACTATGAACCAGAATGCTTCAGCATTTAAGGGTTTAATACGGGGATTCCCGGATATAGAAGAAAGCACATAAAGAATTTTGTTTTGTTATTTTTTTTTGATCTATGCATTCGCTATAATCCTGAATAAAAACTTTATTGAAATAAAACACGACACAATTTATGATTCTATATCGAAAAGCATAGTCAATAAGAAGGAGAGTGCGACAAATTCATTTACACAAAACAAAGTTATCATGACAACTATAACTGTGGTAACTCAGTAGCCTACTTAAACTTACTTGCCACAACCAAGAATTATAAAGCATATGTAATACGCATGAATGTTTCACATTGTTGTTGAGGGCGTTTTTCCCGAGGAAGGTCTTTTTTGTGTAAAAGTCACTCGTTTTTATAAAGCAACACTGTCCAACAGCATCACTCTCAGATTAAGTTACAGCAGAAGACGTGCCTCCTCTGTCCCCATTGACTTAAAACAGACCACCTAAAGCATGCGGTGAGTTTAGTGGGGGGTAACTTAAAATAAATGGGGGAAAGTCACGTGAGAGGAGGTAATGTCTCCATCGCAATATAATTGGATATATGATATAATTGTTGTAATTAAAAAAT